>CM035119.1:111415592-112615592 GCA_020205555.1 Panax stipuleanatus | reverse complement strand
TTGAGACTCCTCTTTCGCTCCTCTTTTGAATCTTCAGTGTTCTTCAAGTTGCTTCAATCTCTAATGACTAATTAAGAACTAGAGTTTATGAATGAATTCCTAAATCTAATGGAGTGTATCTATACTCTAATATCCCTTCTAATAATGTATATCTATGCCTCCCATCATGTATTTATAGGTTTCAAGTTAAATCCCTAGCTTAGGAGGAAACCCAATCCAATTTGGAGTAAAAAAAGTACTAAAATTCTCCCAAAAACGCGTTCAAACTTGATCTGGCCTGACCCTAGCGCTCCGGCGCTGCTCATGGTGCTACTCTTCTGACTCTAGGTGCCCCGGCGTTGCAAATGTACTAGAAATGGGCACCCCAGCGCTGGGCTCTTTTTGGGAATTTTCTACTCTGACGTCCTTTGGGAAACTGGTCATAACTTCTTTGTCCGAACTCCAATTTCGTTGATTCAAGATGTTCCGGAAAGAGGAGACATAGATCTACAACTTTAATTATTTGAGGTTTTAGAAATAAGGGTTGGATAAATGTCGAAATTGGCCCTGAAGTGGATGCTATGTAAATGAAAAGTCGAAAATACGAATCTAGCAACCCCAAATGTTGATCCCAGTAACTTTTGTCCCAATTCTTAAAAAACAAAATAAAACACGCATGAATAAACACAAACAATTAAAAACTACCAAAAGATTAAGCTTAAACGCACTCAATTCATGGGTATAAAACCTACTCATCAGTTTTAACTATAAAAAATAATAGTGTTGGACAATTACATAATTAATAATTTGATATTATGATAATATAATCATTTTGTGTCTTATATAAAGTGATAATAGTAATTATGACTATAATACATTCAGTAATAATATATCATTAAATCAAGTATACAATTACTTATCTGAGTTACTAAAATCCTCAAATTGAGCTAGAGGTTGTTAATAGATTAGAAATATAAATGGACTGATACTTTCACTAATAGCCTTTTTCTAGATTATATATATATATATATATATATATATATATATATATATATGAACAATCATTTATGTTCTTGAAAGTACTCTATTTGTGATTTAAATATGTTCATGATTATAAAGTATGTTCGTGAACAAGTTGGTGATTCAAATGTACGAACATGTGCATGTTAGAACTTGATTGAGTTTTAAAATATGTTCGCGCACGAATGAGTTTTTTTCACGAAAATAATAGGGTTTGAGTATGTTCTTGAGCTATTCGCGAAGTTGAGTATATTCGTGAACTATTCACAAAACACTTAATGAACCGAACTCGCACAAGGATTCTAGCTTTATTTTGTTATATGAAAATGTTCGAATTTGATTATTAATGTTCGAGTTTAAGTGTTCTAGTTCGATTCTGTCACACGAACATGTTCGAGTTAAACTATTAATGTTCAAGTTTAGTTCGAGTTCGTCGAAGTTCAGTTCGATTCGTTTGCTGAAACAGTACCATATAAAAAATTTACAAACATTAATGATATATTCCCATTTCATTTTTATCTTTAAAAATATTTATTTCTTAATTTAATAACATTAACGTGATAATTAAATTAAGATGACAATTTTAAGAAAGTTCTATACTTTTACTACTATATATAAAAGTATATCTTAGGAAAAAAAACATTCGACAATTGAGTTGAATTTTTGCTCCTAACAAAAAAAGAAGATACACTTGCATCTTAGGAACGTCTAACTTCATTAATTATAAACTTTATAACTTAATGAGGCGTTTGGTTGGATGAGATCACTTAAGGGTAGAATGGAATGATGATCAGAATTAGGTTAGAATAAAATTGGAACCAAGTACATAACTATTAGTGCATGTAGATGTAATGCTATATCGTAAACCCCAACTTTTAATAAATAATTTTTTTTAATAAATATTAAGGTTAAATACACTTCTATCCCTCAAAGTATAATCCCTTTTACACTTGTAACCTTAATATTTAAAACCTTACATTAGCATACTCCAAGTACACTTAAGTAAACAAAGTGACCCAAAAAACTTTTTCGAATAAGAAATACGTCTGAATGCTGACGTGACACCAGAGAAGGAGTGTATTTCACTATATTTATAATTTACAGTGTATTTTGTCAATAAAATCAAATAATTCCATGTATATATGTATTTCCCTCTAACCGACCCTATTATTTTCCCTCCAACTCCAATACTGTTTATTTCCCTCCATCCATGTCAGTCCAATAGACAGTGTTGACCATCCCCTATATATCAGCTCTTATGATGGAAAGAGAAAAAAGAGTAGAAGAACAGGAGAAAGAGAAGGTGCAGAGAAAGAGAAGTGTAGAGAAAGGGCATACCTGAAAATTCCATGGCTGCAATTTTGTGTCACTGTCATCTTCCGGTTGAACTCAGGACATCTTGGACTGATAAAAATCCAGGTAGGAGATTTTTTTCCTGTCAAACTATTGGAGTTCAAGGATGTGGTTTCTTCTGCTGGAATGATCTTCCAATGAAAACCAGAGCAGTCCAAGTTATTCTTGGCCTCTTGAGAAGGATTTCTACAACTGAGCGAGAACTAACAAAGCTGCATAGAAAAGAGAAAATTTATAGAGAAATAATAGTACTGTTATTGAGTATTGTAATGTGTATGAAATTTATGGGAAATAATGTTTCTAGTATGCAATATATGTAATATTAATCTTCACTATTATGAATGAAAAGCAGAGTTCAATCAGAGGAATATCATTCAATATTAATAGACTACATCATTCAAAACATAAAATAAAGTTCAATCACACAAAATAGAGTACACTAGTTTGGCAATAACATAGTATAAAACCTTCACCATTAACAGATTTCAACATTCAACATCTGACCAGTAACATAATATCCTTAACCGTTAACAGATTACATCATTGGAGTTCATCATTCACCATTCACAGGTTAACATATGTTTGTGATATAGCACATCACCATTGAAACTTTGCAAACTATAAATATGAAGTTCTTAAGTTTGCAAAGTGTCTCATCAAAATGTATGAAATATATGAAGTAGTAGCCCCAAGAAATATGTTGCAATCAAGTAGCAGCCCCAACAAATGTATCAAGTAGCAGGCCCAAAAATTATATGAAGTAGTAGCCCTAAAAAATGTATTATATACCTTAAAATATGTAGTTTACTAGTCCTAGTCATAACCCCCAAGTTCCCAAAACTAAACCCCTACACAAAAGATTTCAAGTTCTTCAAAGTAACATAATTCTTCCCCCCTTTGACAATGATTGTTGTCCCTTTATAAGATGATTATGTTTGATTGTGTTTGAGGTACTCCATCACAAAGCTAACTCCTATCAAGTATTCCACTTGTGCCACTTTGAACCTACAAAAGACAATACTGTAATAAAACTCATTCAATATAAACACTGTAATAGAAAAGAACTGAATATATAGATTCACCAAATGAATACTTACACTAGTATTGCCAACATCATTTGTTCCTTGCTCACCTCCTTGAGATGTTACTCACAAAAGACAAACCATGAGTGATCCCCATTCAAATTAAACACTGTAATAAAAAAGGACTGAAGATATATATGAACCAAATGAATACTTACAGTAGCAGGGCCAACATTTGTTCCTTGCTCACCTCCTTGAGATGTTGAGATCCTAAGGAACTAAAATAAAATATAAAAAGGTCAATATGTTGCCAAAAGTAACCAAAGAAAGAAGTAAAGTGTTATATTACTTATTGGTAGTTTTGATCTTGTTTTGGATTGCTGAGTTGCAATAGGTGGTGTTAAATGTATTACCTCTTGATTGACTGCAGCTTCATTGATTTCTTCTATGACTGCAGTTTCATTAGCATGTTGGTTCCCTTTTTTCTTCTTGTGAAATCTTGAATTATGTCCATCCTGCCAACAAACTCTGCATCTAAGAGAATTTTGAATTTTTTCCCCCAAATTCCCATGACTGCTATCTTCTCCTGGCTTTGATTCATCTCTATTCCTTTTCCTCAACTTCTTTGGTGTACCAGGAAGTTTGTTGTATGTTGGAGGTATCATTGTTGTGTTAGGTTTGTATGAAATCGTGGCGCAATCAAATTGCACAAAATAGCGGAAGCATGGTATATCAGAGTTTAAATTTTTTCTACAAACCAATTACCCGGATCATCCTTTATGCATAGTTATTAATTAAAACGAAATAGAAGGAGATTAGATTCATACCCTTGTAGAACTAAGCTTCCACAGGTACAAGTTCAACTCCCTGTTCTTCGTGATCTCCTCGAATCTCCGAAATTGATTCATTCCTTTGATCAACGTTAGCCACCCAAGTGTTTGGCCTATAGAGGTGATCTACCAAAGAAGAGGAATTGTTCAAGAAGGAGGGTGGTTGACTAAACCCTAGTTTTCTATTCTCTATAGAAAGGAGTACTCTCCAACAATTAGAATTGCATCAACTGATATCTAACATAAGACTTCTCTTATATATATATATTGGTCAACCATTCTAATCTTATTAGAAATAGGGTTTCATTTAATTAATTAAAATACTTTAATAAATTAGGTTTCCCAACACATTGGGATTAATTAATTAAACTCCTTTAATTAATTCCCCTCCTAATCTTATTAGGAATAAATGAGAGTACTAATATTAAATTAATTCCTAAACTCCTTTAAAAATTAAAATAATAATAATTTTAATAATATTAATAAGACTCCTCTTATTAATTTATATTTAATATTTCAAAAATATTAAATAATAAATATTAAGCTATTTAATTTATTCTATCACCATAGATTAGATTAATTACACTTAACATATTATTACAACTATGCCATTACCTTCTTAAATAATTATTCTTCCTTTTATGATGTGACTCTTTAGGTTCTCCATATTAAACTGGTTGTGAATAAATTAATTAGAACAATTCTAATCTTATTTAAATAAATAAATTAAACTAATAATCTATTTAAATAAATAATATTTATTTTATAATAGGGATAAGCCTCTCTAGCGAGCAACGACTTTTCAAATAATATAGATTTCAACATTAATCATAAAAGAACCTGTGAGTAAATAGTTACCTTATAATTTAATCCTTCCACCATACAATGTCCCAATTAAATATAAGACATGAAATTACTGTCAAGTCTTATTTTATTTAATTATATGTATTTCGAATGGACTTGAGCATTGCTACTGGTGAGAAGGTTTCATCATAGTCAACACATTGTCTTTGTTTGAAACCTTTTGCAACCAGTCGGGATTTATAGGTTTCTACCTTGTCGTCCGCTCCAGTCTTTCTTTTAAAGACCCATTTATACCCAATAGGCTTAATGCCTTCAGGTGGTGAAACCAAAGTCCATACTTGGTTCTCATCCATGGAGTCTATCACAGATTTTATGGCTTCAAGCCATTTCCCTGAGTCTTTATTACTCATAGTCTGTTCGTAATTCAATGGATCATCATCATTCATGATGCGTACCTCATCGTCATCCTCTATGACGAATCCATATCTACCAGGCATCTTTAGTACTCTTCTAGATTTACGAATAGGGTGTTGTACAGAAGGTGTCTCTACTTGGACAGGTTCATCCAATTGATCTGTATTGGTTTGTGGTTCTTGAATTTCTTCAAGATCTATTTTCCTCCCATTAGCCCCTTCAAGGATAAACTCCTTTTCTAAGAAGGTAGCGTGTTTCACAACAAACACCTTTTGCTCAGTAGAATTGTAGAAATAATATCCCAAACTTTCTTTAGGATATCCCACAAACGTGCACTTATTAGATCTTGTCCCAAGCTTATCATTTTGAAACCTTTTCACATAAGCTGGACATCCCCAACTCTTAAACTGCTTAAGACCAGGTTTCCTCCTTGTCCACATCTTATATGGAGTCTTCGGGATGAATTTTGAGGGGACCTTATTTAGTAGATATGCAGCCGCTTCTAGGGCATAACCCCAGAATGATACTGGATGATCGGTAAAGCTCATCATAGAACGAACCATATCCAACAATGTTAGATTTCTCCTTTCAGATACACCATTTAATTGTGGTGTTCTTGGTGGAGTCCATTGTGAGATTATACCATTTTCTTTGAGACAATCGAGAAACTCACCGCTTAAGTATTCACCACCTAGATCTGATTGAAGAATCTTAATACTTTTTCCAGTTTGCTTCTCTACTTCACTTCTGAATTCTTTGAACCTTTCAAACGATTCAGATTTGTATTTCACTAAATACATATATCAAAACCTTGAATGATCATCACTGAAAGTAATAAAATAAGAATACCCACCCCGCGCATTCGATGTCATAGGTCCACAAACGTCTATGTGAACCAACACTAACAACTCTGTAACTCTTTCTCCTTTTCCACTAAAAGGAGATTTAGTCATTTTACCCATGAGAAAAGATTCACAAGTTGGATATGATTCATAATCAGATAGCTCTAAGAGCCCATCCTTATGCAACTTGGATAATCTTGTTTCATTGATATGACCGAGTCTACAGTGCCACATATAAGTATAATTAACATCATCTCTTTTCCTTTTCTTAGTTTGTTTAATTTATAATATATTTTCATGCAAGTCAAGTATATAAAGTCCATTTCGCAAATTACCAACACCATATAAAACATTGTTAATATAAATAGAGCAACTGTTGTTCTTCATTATAATGTCAAATCCATCCATATCTAATACAAAAATAGAAATAATGTTTCTAATGATATTCGGAACAAAATAACAATTATTCAAATTAATGGACTTGACCGTAGGCAGTGCTAAACAATAAGTGCCTACAACTAATGCAGCAACCTTTGCTCCATTTTCCACTAGTAGGACAACCTCATCCTTGTTTAGCTTTTTACTTTTGACCGGTCCCTGTATAGTTTTACATATGTAAGAACCACAGCCGGTATCCAATACTCAAGTAAAATTTTGACTTTCTGAAAAATTAATTTCAATCATAAACAAACCTTGATTAGGATTTGAAGCTTCTCCGAGCTTCTTCTGCTTTGTTCTTGCAAGGAAATCCTTGCAGTTCCTCTTCTAGTGACCCGACTTATTGCAATGGAAACACATTCCTTTACTATATGGATCAGGTTTCTTTTGTTCCTTCCTATTCACCTTGCCCTTAACCTTCTTAGATTTATTCTTTTCAGAAGATACCTTGTGCCTCTTTCTTTTCTTGGAAGAATCATCCACCATTAAAACATGGTTCTTCTTGGATGGGAAGTGACCTTCTGCAGTTTTCAACATGTTAAGTAATTTAGGCAAGCTAACATCTAACTTGTTCATGTGGAAATTTACAACAAATTGTGAGAAGGTCTCAAGGAGTGTCTGCAAGACTAAGTTTTGACTTAACTCCCCATTTATGACGAACCCAAGCCGTCCAAGGCGTTCAATCAGATTGATCACCCTTAGGACACGAGTCTCAACGGCAATGCCCTCGGTCATCCAAGATCGAAAGAGCTCTTTAGATATCTCATATCTAGCAGTCCCACTTTGTTCACCATATAACTCCTTGAGGTGAAGCAACATAGTAAGAGCATCTATGTTTTCATGCTGACACTGAAGCTCGTTTTTCATGGATGCGAGCATGATGCATTAAGCCACATATGCATCATCTTGCCACTTTACAATAGTGGCAATCTCTTCCTCAGAGGCTGTTTCTGGAACAGTTCCAGGGATAGGTGAATTTAGGACATAAGAAATCTTTTCAGTAGTGAGAACTATTCTCAGATTCCTTAACCAGTCCGTGTAATTCGGTCTAGTCAGTTTGTTAACATCAAGTATGCTACGCAGTGAAATTAGTGATTTCAGTATTTTTAAATTTCTACATGTGAAAAGATAACATTTTAGCAAACATTCATTTAATTAATTATTTACATACCAAGATAAATTAGGTCTTATTTTAAATTAGTATCTCCCACTATTTTCTTCAAACTATATTACCCTCACTTATATAGTTCGACAAAATCTAATTAAAGATTTGCTAGTGAGAATAAGGATTCTATTTCAAATGTATATAGCCTTGTGTGTGCACAACAAACTATATATAAGTAAATAGATAGACAACTCTTTGTCAATTACATTAACATGTAACTCATTTTATTTTTCCTCTCAGATTATTTTGATCAAGTGGTAGCACATCCGAATCAAAATTATCTGAGTTAAGTCCAACCTACCACTTCCATATATTCAAAAAAAAAATATTGTCCTTGTGTGTAGCACAACAAAACAATATTGTTCAATTTTCTTTATAATCATCAAATGTGATTAAATTAACATCTTAAATACTTAATACTTGCCTTGTGTGTGCACAACAAACTCATATTAAATATTTAATACTCTATTAATTTTATCATGCTAGAAAGCGACGTTCGATATTCCAATTATTTTTGAACGCTTTAGACTTTAATATAATTTCTTTGAGGTTTTTTTTATTAGTCTCATCTTGTTTAGCGGGCATGAACATATATATATATATAAAATACGCGTCATTTTATTAAAATATGCGAAACATGTTTGCATAAAATATAATATATATAATACTAGCATGCACATATAGAATACTATATTCTACCCGGATTGATTATAGACTTTTATTCTAGTTTGGTTCACTAGAGCCATCAAGTGAACTAAAAGATCAAACCTAGGAGTGCAAGAATTAAATTTAAACGTAACTATTATATTTAAACCCGGGCTCCATTACAAACGGGTCTTCACGTGCTCCTTGCTTTTTGGTCTCTAATTCTTTAAGATAATTCTAACTAGTCCTATTACATAAAATATTTAATTTAAATAGAAACCTTGATCAGCAATCAAGGGGAAGTACATAGGAGGGAGATAAAATTTTACATCAAGAAAAATTAGAGAAGACGAGGTACGCAGACCCCATTTAATAAAACCCATTCATTCAAGCATTCAACTAAAATAAAATCCAATCACATTGGTCAATAGTCTATAATCAACCCCATTTATTTTCATACATATCACCATATGCATCAATAAATAAAATATTTAATGTATACATTAATATCGATTTAATGGGCAGTCCTAGTTAATTTCGGAAATAAATTTCAACTATAATTAGTTATCATAGAATCCAATTCCAACTCTAATTAGTTAGCGTGAAATTCAATTTTAATTAAAATAAATATCTTTATTTTAATCCAATTCCAAATCTAATAAACTCCTTTATTAATATGGAATTTCAGAAAAACCTTTAATTTCAATTTTTAATTAAAATAAACCTTTTATCTTAAAAAAATAAAATAAAATATTCTTTGGTGGGGTGGCGTTGCAGCGCTGCTAGTGAACTAGCATCCGGCGCTGCAGCGCCACGTCACCTACAGGAACACAGAGCCAGCGTTGCGGCGCTGCCGCAAGGCTTGTTACGGGCGCTGCAGCGCTGCTGGGCAGTGTCCGTTTTCCTGGTTCGCGAATTGAGCAGTTTTTCTCCAAAAATAAAATTCCTAGCTAACTATTATGCCCAATTAAATTGTTCAAAACACATATCAGTATATATATCAAATCTAGACAATTAATAACTCGTATAAAGGGTTGGCTTTGATGCCACTGTTAGGTTTGTATGAAATCGTGGCGCAATCAAATTGCACGAAATAGCGGAAGCATAGTATATCAAAGTTTAAAATTTTTCTACAAACTAATTACTCGGATAATCCTTTATGCGCAGTTATTAATTAAAATGAAATAGAAGGAGATTAGATTTATACCCTTGTAGAACTAAGCTTTCACAGGTACGAGTTCAACTCCTTGATCTTCGTGATCTCCTTGAATCTCCGGGATTGATTCTTTCTTTTGATCAACGTTAGCTTCCCAAGTGTTTGGCCTCTAGAGGTGATCCACCAAGGAAGAGAAATTGTTCAAGGAGGGTGGTTAGCTAAACCCTAGTTTTCTATTCTCTATAGAAAAGGAGTACTCTCCAACAATTGAAATTGCATCAACTGATATCTAACATAGACTCCTCTTATATAGATATTGGTCAGCCCTTCTAATCCTATTAGAAATAGGGTTTCATTTAATTAATTAAAATCCTTTAATTAATTAGGCTTCCCAACACATTGGGAATAATTAATTAAACTCTTTTAATTAATTCGCCTCCTGATCTTATTAGGAATAAATGAGAGTACTAATATTAAATTAATTCCTAAACTCCTTTAGAAATTAAAATAATAATAATTATAATAATATTAATAAGACTCTTCTTATAAAATTATATTTAATATTTTTAAAATATTAAATAATAAATATTAAGCTATTTAATTTATTCTATCACCATAGATTAAATTAATTACATTTAATATATTATTACGATATGCCATTACCTTCTTAAATAATTATTCTTTCTTTTATGGTGTGACCCTTTAGGTTCTCTATATTAAACCGATTGTGAATAAATCAATTAGAACAATTCTAATTTTATTTAAATAAATAAATTAAACTAATAATCTATTTAAATAAATAATATTTATTTTACAATAGGGATAAGCCTCCCTAGCGATCAACGACTTTTCAGATAATATAAATTTCAACATTAATCATAAAAGAACCTGTGAGTAAATAATTACCGTACAATTCATTCATTCCACCATACAATGTCCCAATTAAATATAAGACATGAAATTGCTGTCAAGTCTTATTTTATTTAATTATATGTATTTCGATCAGAAAAAACACAACTCCAAATAATGCAAATTAAAAACTCCTTTCTAATTTCATTCTGCCTTGGTCAAGGACTACTGGGTTGTCATTTAACAAATCATATAGGACATATCTCTTCTTTTACTAGAAGCGATAAATTCTTTATTGATCATTCATTATCTCCACAGGTAATTTATTACACGTAAGCATACCCTTTGATATACCCAAAGGGCCTTAAAGAATAAGTCAAAGTATAATTCATTACATACAAGATACTGTGATGATCTCAAGTCCGAGGATCACTTATACTACTATCACATTAGAAATTTCTATTGACAGGCAAGTAAAACTCCATTAGGTATTCCTTAGCGAGTTACGTTCAGTGAACTTATTCTCCAATAAGCACCTATATACTTGCTTTAGTGTCTCCACACAAATGATCATGATATCAATCATTCTCATCCAATGAGCAAGGAACATATGTATTAATCTATCCGGATTTACTAATCCCATTTTTTGTAATCCAACGATTGGAAACTATTTTAGTTTTAAGCTTTCTAAAAATTTAGATTTCATTAGCATGATCAACATCATGATTATAAAAGCATTGGTTAAAACTTTGAGCTATTTACATATTATAAAAACAACATCATGTAGATAATTAAATGCCTTTAATAAATGAATACTTTTATTAATAAATAAATAAGATCGTTTACAAAGTATATGCTTTATCATCATACATGATTGGCTTGTATGCATACTACTTTCATGTTGGACTACCTCGAACCTCATCTTCCCACATATTTGAACTCCTCATTGGAGCAATGACTGATGCATAAACTAATTGATAAGTACTAATCTTGTAAAGATCATTGAAAAATGTACTAGGATCCAGGTTCTTGAAAGACATACAAGCAATGACATGACTTTATGGTATGCTGTTGGCTTATTTGTATATATGACAAAACAACACACACACACAAGTGCACGTGGTCAACAAGTAATATAGAGTAAGTAAAGTATCGATCTCACGGAGAATATCAATTGTATTCTAAACTAACATACACGAATTTTATAACTATTTCGGTCTACTTAAACAGATGAATAATTTGTGATTTATCTAAAAGTGCTAAAAATCAAACAATAACTATCTAACAGGTAATTAAACCAGATAAGGGAGATATGGGATTATAGCTTCACTTAATGCGTCACCCAAGTTACTACACTTCCTGTTAAGCATAATTGATTACTTTGGATTGTTAGTCGAGAACGCGAAAGTAAAGTATAGCCATCTCTCGATGTACCATACTCATATCACAATGAATCCACAATACATAGAATAAAAGTGAACACCCAAATTGCTTAATTCACTATATCTCTATGGGACTTAAAATCAATAAGGGTTTAAGCACAAGTTCTCAAATGACTACGAGTGGTGCTTCGGTATATATTTATCCTAAGCATGAATTATGGAATCTAACATCATGTAGAATCATAAACACAAGCTAATATAGTCAATTCTGAACTCATAATTCATTTCTCAATTTCATACGAGTTATTGCTGTAACTGGTGATCAAGCAATTAGGCTATTAAAACAAACCACAATAGACAATCCATACTACTCAATCAATTCTCATAAGGAAGTATAGAAATATGAATTAAACGCTAATATTCATTATAACACCATAATAGAAATTAGTTTATAGTTGAATCAATATCCATCATCAAAAATAGTTCATACATTGGAAGCCAAAATGAAAAGAAAGAGAAGCTAAGAAATGAGAGATGCAAATTTGATGTCTCCTTCTCCAATCTGAACCTTCAATGTTGAGCCAATGCTTCAATGATCCTAAATCTAGCCCTAATCTAAGTTAATCTAGAAAATTGCAATAGAAACTAAGAGAAATTCAAAGTAAGAAGGAGAATATGCATAAGGTTCTCTCTGTGCTTCTATATGACCAAAAAGGCAAGAAAAGCGTCCTATATTGAATACCCTAACTTGCAATGATCCCCTTTTCAAGTAAGGAGTCGATTGGTCCATTAAGTGACAAGTCAACAATTATGGCTTCAGAGACTAGCACAACTGTGCCGGCTTTGTGCTTGATCTGGGTGCAGCTGCGCACCAGGGCAATCCGAGCTGAGGTTGGGTGTAGCTGCGCTCTCCTCCTTTGTAAATCAGGCGCAGCTGCGCCTGCTTGCAGTCTGCAATTCTGCTTCACTCCTTGCACCCAATGTTAGCTTTGGCTTCCCTTTCCACCATGCCTTGACTCCTTTTGTTCCTACACACCAATTCCATGTATATCATGCCACTTTGTCCTTCTTTTGACGAAAGATGCCACCGAGCGAGTTCCCGAACATGAAACCTATAAAAAGGAAACAAATGCATGAAAAACCACTTAAACGAATGAGATTAAACAACAGTTTTAGCTAGTTAGTATCCAATAAGTAGGTATAAAACCTACTTATCAAATACCCCCAAACGTAAACTGTTGCTTGCCCTTAAGAAACATAATAAGAAGAAATGCAAAAGCTAAGTAAAATGTAATCTATTCTAAATGCCTATGAATCAACATCAGTCAGTATGATATCTAAATGAATTGCCTCAGAGGAATCATAATGATTATTGAATATAGCATCCAACCAAGAAACAGTCAACAAGCCATATCATTTTACAAATCCAAACCTGTCATTACTGATATAATGTTGTGTGCTTAGTAACCGTTAAAATTGCCATGATGCAAATATTTCACATAATATGCTTTTTAGAGGGAAAGTTACAGTTTTAACTCAAGAAAGACATCAAATAGGATAAGTTGCAGCTGTGAGTTCACATTGACTAAGTTGGAGTTAACTTGGAGTTTATTAGATTTTTATTCAATCACGAGGGTACTCTTGGCTCATTCCTATGTTTACACCCGGCTATGCAATACCTAGCCCTCTTAGGCTTTTTAATGATACCCATGTAGCGAGCTTTCGACCAACGACTCCCAAGCCGGACGGCTTTAGGGCGCTGGGTGTAGAGACATCCCCTAGGGTGTACTTATCGAGTATCAAAGGCCACAGGACTCGACTAGGCAAGCATTTATTCATTTTTTATTATATATATATATATATATATTTATATATGCAATAAAGCTTTATTACCCCAAAGTTTTCCCCCAAACTCAAGTCGTTGTGTTGTCTTTGCATAAACTACATATTCTTTGAATTTCTATCATTTAAACTTCAATTTCCCCCCAGAAGATAATTATATGAATATTTAGATTAAGCAAGTCATAACAGTTACTTTAAGAGTGCTATCCGGTTATATCAGTTTCAAACAGATTAGGATTCACATTTTAATACAACTTTATAACCAAGTCTAAGTTATCCACATTGTTACATAATCAAGCAAAACCAATTTCATCATCGGCCAATATAGAATTCAAACTAACAAGATGCTAGGATTCATGCAACGAGATCTAAATGATATGACCTAA
The DNA here is from genome assembly GCA_020205555.1 of Panax stipuleanatus. Lineage (NCBI taxonomy): Eukaryota > Viridiplantae > Streptophyta > Magnoliopsida > Apiales > Araliaceae > Panax > Panax stipuleanatus. The sequence continues at coordinate 112,601,465 of CM035119.1, read as the reverse complement.
GTGAACACAATGTAACAAGATTTTTTTTATTTGAGGAAATAAGGAAATAACAGAAACATAACTAAATTAAACTAAACTATCATGCAATTAACTAAAATGAACTATATGAACTAAATGATATGAATTACACTAAAATGCAACTAAACTAATATGCATGCAACTAAACTAATATGAGAATATGCAAGTGATATGAAGAATGTAACTAATATGACCCAATATCCCCAAACTTAAAAACTATAATGTCTTCATTGGAGATAAAGGGTTAAGGAAACTCCCCTAATTGGTATCGTCGTCGCCTCCTTCCTCGTCTTGCTCTGGAGGTGTGTTAGGAGGAGGGTAGGAGCTGCCGGTGCTGAATACTGGGAATCCTGCATGTGTGCACCCATCTCGAAGGCAAGAGACAAGGCCTGGGAAAACTCTGATATGTAAGTCTGGAAATCCAACTACATCGTATCCATTCGCTTCCTTAAATGGGGCATTTTGTATTTCTGTCTGGCATAGTAGTCGGGGGATGGCCCTACTGCCTGTGGGGCAGGAACTGGCACATTCGCCTCTTCTTGTTCTTCTTTTTCCTCTTCTTCCTCAATTGAATCGTCTTCCGGTAAAATGAATCCCAAACCCCACGGGTGAGACTTTCCTCCAGTCCATATAATGTACTTCTTGATAGCGGTGTTGTCGATGTCGCGCATCAAAAGCTGGAGAGTCTCCTCACCCCAATCCACCTTTACCACATGGCAGAGACTGGTGATGATGCAACATGGGGAATCCCACTGGAAGTACCAGCTCGTATAAATAGAAGCATGGAATGGTTGATAAGATACCCGAGATCAAAGCTTTGCCCTTTTAGAATCCCATACAAAATCACAGCCATCTCAGTGGTAACATCATGATGGTGACTGGTGGGAAGCACGCTCACACAAATGAAGCTATACCATTCCTTGGCGTATCTGTTCAAAGCAGTATGTGAAAAATGAATCTTCTGGTCTGTACCTACTTTCGTCTTCCAACTAGTTCTAGGTTTGCACATTTCATCCATCAACTTGTCCAAATTTGTCTCAAAGCGCTGTGCTTGTACCCAATTCATGGCTGCTGGGGATGGTGTTGGAAATCTATACAATTCATTGATTGCCTCCGAGGTGTAGGGAACTTACTTGCCCCTAACGAAGAATATCCCGTTCTGAGTCTTACGGGCGTTCACATAGAACTCCCTCACAATTGCCATTGGAGCTGAGAATGGCGTTTCCACAAACAAAGCACAACCCCTCTGTTGAATCTATTCCAAAATCTTCCCATCCTCCTCACTTGGCTTAATTCCCCTTTCCGGTACAAATGATTTGCTGACAAGCACATTCCAATAATGGTGTTGTGTGGAGAGGTTGACAAACTTGGATGGGTCTAACGTATTACTGCTTTGTCCTTCATCTGCGTCACTACTGCTGGAAGAAGATGGCTGTGGTGTTCGGATCCTTTTCGGCATGCTTACAGAGCTAGGGCTTGTGGCTGAGTTTGCTGACATTGAGCAACCCCCAAACTGACTGAATGTACCCTAAAATCTCTTTCAAACCTTTTATCAAACACCTATTAGGCTACTCGGGTTTCTCCCATTTTCTTTGTGTGTTTACTATCTGTGGAAGTGCAGGGAAGAACTAGGGTTATATAGAGGAGAGAGGGAGGGTAGGATTCATGTTTGAAAGTGTATAGGATAGGGATTGAGAGTGAAGTGGTTGAAGAAGAGTAAGAGTAGGGTGTATCGGTTATGTTGAGAGAGAATGGTTAGAATTTGTGTTTGAGTGGGAGTGTTAAAACTGCAGGCTCAGGACTTATTTTAAAAACTGAACTGACGCTTGGGCGCAGCTGCGCTGCGCTTGGCTTGGAAATGGGCGCAGCTGCGCTCCTTGGACTTTAGGCCTGAAACTGCTAAAGGGTACAACTGCGCTTCCTAGCAGTATAAACAGGGCACAGCTGCGTTTGCTAGCAGTCCTGAGAGCCTTAATTTTTCTTGCTTGTTCTAACTTTGCACAATTTTACCATCTTGATTATACCTGAGAGAGAGAGACCAAAAATGGAATATCAAGATTTATTTAACTCTATCCAAAATGCACTATTGAAATCTATTTAACTCTATTAAAAATGAACTAATAACCATAGTGCCAAGAATTAAACATAGGGGGAGAGGGATTTAGACTTCTATCAAGAATTAAACATGAGGGAGAAGTGATTGGATATGTAATGAGAATTAAACAGGGGGGAGAGGGAGAATGAATGGGGTGCCTCCCATCGAGTGCTTAGTTTATAGTCGTCTAGCTCGACTATCCCTTGGGTCATCATAGGTTGGCGAAGACAATTAAGGACTTTTGGCCATCGATCTCGCCTCCCCAATAGTGCTTTAAACGTTGCCCGTTGACTTTGAATGGATTATCAGGATCTTTGCCCACTATTTCCACAGCGCCATGAGGGTAAACAGTTTTCGCCGTGAAAGGGCCTGACCATCGGGATTTGAGCTTTCCCGGGAAAAGTCGTAGCTTTGAATTGAACAACAACACCGCTTGCCCTGGATCAAACTTTCTGTCCACAATTTTCTTATCATGCCATCTTTTCACTTTCTCTTTGTACAGTTTTGAATTCTCATATGCCTGCAGTCTGAATTCATCAAGTTCGTTTAGTTGGAGGAGCCTCTTCTCCCCTACGGCTGTGAGATCAAAATTCAATTTTTTGATGGCCCATAATGCTTTGTGCTCTAACTCCACGGGAAGATGGAAAGCTTTACCGTAGACCAACTGATACGGAGACATCACAATAGGTGTCTTGTAAGCCGTTCTATATGCCCAAACGACATCATCTAGCTTTAGTGACCAATTTTTTCGAGTGGGATTAACAATCTTCTCCAGAATTCGCTTCACTTCTCTATTAGACACTTCGGCTTGGCCATTCATTTGGGGGTGATAAGCTGTAGCAATTCTGTGATTCACCCCATACTTGGCCAAGAGAGTTGTGAAATGCCTATTGCAGAAATGTCTCCCCTCATCACTGATAATCGCACGAGGTGTGCCAAACCTCATGAAGATGTTTTTTTGCAGAAACTTCAAGACTACCTTGGCGTCATTTGTCGGCAATGCCACTGCCTCAACCCACTTAGAGACATAGTCAACCGCCAACAGGATGTATAAGTTACTACATGATGACGAAAATGATCTCATAAAATCGATCCCCCAAACATCAAAAACTTCTACTTCCAAGATCATGTTAAGTGGCATTTCATTCTGCTTGGAGATGTTATCCACCCTTTGGCATCTATCACACTTTTGAACGAATTGGCGGGTGTCTTTGAATAGAGTGGGCCAGTAAAAACCAGCTTGCAACACTTTGGTAGCTGTCCTCTCACCTCCATAATGTCCCCCTTACACATATGCGTGACAATTATATAAGATACTCTCTGTTTCGCTTTGGGGGATACATCGTCTGATCATCCTATCCGCACATTGCTTGAATAGAAACGGTTTATCCCACATATACCATTTCACATAATGTAGGAATTTCTTCTTTTACTGACGTGTCAAGCTCGGCGGGAAGATGTTACTAACCAAGTAGTTTACAAAATCTGCATACCATGGACATTCACCACGTACCACAAAAAGTTGTTCATCCGGGATAGACTCGTTGATCAACACTTTATCTTCCTTATCTTGACCCGAATTTTCCAATCTCTAAAGATGGTCAGCCACCTGATTCTCAGTACCCTTTCTATATCTGATTTCCAAGTCGAATTTCTGAAGAAGTAAAATCCATCTAATCAATCTGGGTTTGGCATCCTTTTTGGCAATTAAATATTGTATGGAAGAATGGTCCGTGAACACCACTACTTTCGTTCCAATCAAGTATGAACGAAACTTGTCGAATGCATACACCACAACTAGTAACTCTTTCTCAGTAGTTATATAGTTGAGCTGCGCATCCGTCAATGTTTTACTAGCATAGTAGATAACATAAAATATCTTGTCCTTGTGCTGGCCCAAAACAACCCCTACTGCATAGTCACTCGCATCACACATCAATTCAAACGGTATGGACCAATCCGATGCCACGATGATAGGTGTTGTTGTCAATTTCTTCTTTAGCTGCTCAAATGATGCCAAACATTCCTCGTCAAATTTAAAAGGTGGATCTTTCTCCAACAAGCTGCACAAGGGCTTTGTGATCTTCGAAAAGTCATTTATAAACCGGCGGTAGAATCCAGCATGTCCAAGGAAATTACGGATACCCTTCATTGAATTTGGTGGTAGCAAATTTTCTATCGTTTCTAATTTTGCTTTATCAACCTCTAACCCCTTGCCTGATACTTTGTGCCCAAGAATGATCCCTTCTTTCACCATGAAATGGCATTTCTCCCAGTTGAGCACTAAGTTTGTTTCCACATAACGTTTTAACACCATAATTAAGTTTTCCAAGCAGCTGTTAAAAGAATCCCCAAAAACCAAGAGATCATCCATGAAGACTTCTACATTCTGTTCAACCATATTAGAGAAAATGGCCATCATGCATCGTTAAAAAGTTGCCGATGCATTACATATCCCAAATGACATCCTTTTGAATGCAAATGTACCATAGGGACAGGTAAATGTTGTCCTTGATCTTCAGGAGCAATGACTATCTGATTGTACCCTGAATACCCATCTAGAAGGCAAAAAAACTCATGTCCTGCCAATCTGTCCAGCATCTGATCAATAAATGGAAGAGGGACATGATTTTTTCTTGTTGCTTTGTTGAGACTTCGGTAATCCATACACACTCTCCATCCAGTTACAGTTCTAGTAGGTATCAACTCGATATAATTCCAGCATCCAACCATTTCAGAATCTCCTTCTTAACCACCTCTTTTATGATTGGAGCCTCCGCTGCTGTTCCACTGTAGGTCTGATATCATCTTCCAATAATATCTTGTGCATGCAGACTGAGGGGCTTATCCCCTTGATATCAACAATGGTCCATCCAATTGTGTTTTTGTATTCCCGGAGAGCCCTCAACAGTTTACTTTTCTTCAATTTGTTAAGTGCAGATGCAATAATCACAGGAAAAGTAGATGAATTCCCCAAAAACATATACCTGAGGTGTTTAGGTAGAGGTTTAAAGTCAAGTGTAGGAGGTGTTTCAAGAGATGGCTTCAAACGCTCTGAAGACTTGTCTGCATACTCCAAAGATTCAAAAGGAATCTTAAACTTGCTCACCCGTGGTACTGCATCCAATATCTGTAAGTATTCAACCAACTCTGTATCATCAATGTCAATGTCCCCTAACAGTGTATTTTCCAAAAGATTTGTATTCATAATCCGTGCAAACTCTTCATCTACGACTCTATCAACTACATCCATCCTAAAGCATTCCTCCTCTTCTGTAGGGAACTTTATAACTTTAAATACGTTGAATGTGACTTCTTGGTCCTGGACCCTCATAGTTAGTTCTCCTTTCTGTACATCGATGAGAGTCCTCTCGGTTGCTAAAAATGGTCTCCCCGGAATAATAAGAATGTCCTTGTCTTCTTCGTAGTCCAGGATGATGAAATCAGTGGGAAATATGAATTTGTCCACTTTCACAAGTATGTCCTCCACTATTCCTCTTGGATATATAATTGACCTATCCGTAAGCTGAAGAGATGTGTTTGTTGGTTTTGGTGATGGCAGACCCAACTGTGCGTATATCGATAAAGGCATGAGGTTGATGCTAGCACCCACATCACACAAATACTTGTTGAATGACAAGTTACCAATAGTGCACGGTATAGAAAAACTGCCAGGATCCTTCAATTTGGAAGGTAGCTTTCTTTGTAGTACTGTACTGCACTCTTCAGTCAAAGCTACTGTCTCAAAGTCTTCTAACTTCTTCTTTCTGGATAGAATTCCTTTCATAAATTTGACGTAGCTTGGTAGATCTATTCTAAAGCCTCTGTAAATGGTATGTTAATATGCAACTTCTTGAATACCTCAAGGAATTTGGCGAATTATTTGTCCAATTTCTGCTTTTGAAGTCTTTGTGGATAAGGAACTAGTGGATATGTTCTTGGTGGAGTAACATGTGTTTTCTCTGCTGTATCTCTCTTTTTTGGCTCAGGTTCTACATTCCCGCCTTTTTACTCAAAATTTCCTGCATCAGTCAAAACTGGGGGAGGGTGCAGCTGCGCTGCCTCTTTATGTATTTCAGGCGCAGCTACGCCTGCTTGCAGGGTTTGTTTTCCACTTCTGAGTGTTACAGCTTGGCATTGATTTTTCCCTTCCCTCCTTGGGTTAGCTTCTGTGTTACTGGGAAGTGATCCTTGAGGTCTATTTGTCAACATGCTAGCCATTTACACCACTTGATTCTCCAAATTTTTGATAGCCGCCGCTTGGCTCTTTAGTTTGACATCATTGTTTGCCATATATTTCATCATGAGCTCTTCCAAGTCGGGTTTTCTTTTAGGTTGTGGAGGTGGTGTTGCATATTGTTATTGGTTTTGGAATCCCGGGGGATAATGTGGTCGTGAAGCTTGTTGATGGTTTTGGTTGTTGCTCCATGAAAAGTTCGGGTGGTTTCTAGCTCCAGGATTATAGTTGTTTTGGTATGGGTTTGGTGGTCTCTGGTTGCTACTCACAAACTGAACCGCATCAGGATTGATGGCACATTGCTCGGTGGGATGTGATCCCGCACATAGCTCACAAATAAATGTAACTTGCTGCATTTTTGCCTCTGCAATAGAATCAATCTTCTTTGACATAGTTGACATCTGAGTTGCTAGAGCCGCGATTGAATCCACTTCTAATACTCCGGCTACTTTTTGCTGATTCAATCTAGAAGTTGGCCATTGGTAATTGTTCGCGGCCATGGTCTCTAACAACTCATATGCCTCTTTATACTTCTGGGCAATAAATGCCCCTCCAGAAGCTGCATCAATGCTAGTTTGAGTGTGAATACCTAACCCATTGTAATATGTATTTATTTCCATCCATTGGGGTAATCCATGGTGAGGACATCTTCTTAGCATTTCTATGTATCTCTCCCATGCTTCATACAATGACTCACCATGTTGTTGCTCAAAGGTAGAAATTGCATTTCTCATCTTGGCAGTCTTTGCATGTGGGTAGAATTTTGCCAAAAATTTTTGTGCCAAGTCTTGTCAAGTAGTAATGGACCCCGACAGTAACGAGTGAAGCCAACTCTTTGCTTTGTCTCTCAACGTGAATGGAAAGAGTCTAAGTCTCACCGCATCATTCGATACCCCATTAAACTTGAAAGTATCAAAAATCTCTATAAAGCTCAACAAATGCTCATTCGGGTCATCATTATCCATTCCCCCAAACTGAACCGAGTTTTGCGCCATTTGTATTGTCCCCGGTTTGATTTCAAAGGAATTTACAGCTATTGCTGGCCTCGTGATACTAGATTGCAATTCATTTATCCGCGACGTTGCATAATCTCTCAATGCTTTTTGCTCCTCTACCCCCATGACTACCGGTGTTTCAGTTTCCTCTTGAATATCTGTAGTACCCTTACTCAATCGCCGAGCCCTTCTGTTAATGTTTTCCTTAATAAGCAAAAAATTAGGCTTCTCAGATCGAGTTTGCATACATTATTCATGAGTACCTCAAACAAAAGAAAAATATAAAAAGAAATAACATAAGAAAGATTTGTTTAACTAAGACCAATCTAATTTAAATTGATGATGAAAGTAATAAAAACAATCAATAATACCTGGCAACAGTGCCAAAAACTTGTTGGCTTGTTTGTATATATGATAAAACAACACACACATGCAAGTGCACGTGGTCAACAAGTAATATAGAGTAAGTAGAGTATCGATCCCACGGAGAATATTAATTGTATTCTAAACTAACATACACCAATTTTATAACTATTTCGGTCTACTTTAACAGATGAATAATTTGTGATTTATCTAAAAGTGCTGAAAATCAAACAATAACTATCTAACAGGTAATTAAACCAGATAAGGGAGATATGGGATTATAACTTCACTTAATGCGTCACCCAAGTTAGTACACTTCTTATTAAGCTTAATTGATTACTTCGGATTGTTAATCGAGAACGCGAAAGTAAAGTATGGCCATCTCTCGATGTACCATACCCATATCACAATGAATCCACAATAGATAGAATAAAAGTGAACACCCAAATTGCTTAATTCACTATATCTCTATGTGACTTAAAATCAATAAGGGTTTAAGCGCAAGTTCTCAAATGACTACGAGTGGTGCTTCGGTATATATTTATCCTAAGCACAAATTATGGAATCTAACATCATATAGAATCATAAACACAAGCTAATATGGTCAAATTTGAAATCATAATTCATTTCTCAATTTCATATGAGTAATTCTGGTAATTGGTGATCAAGCAATTAGGCTATTAAAACAAACCACAACAGACAATCCATACATACTCAATCAAATCTCACAAGGAAGCATAGAAATCTAAATTAAACATTAAGATTCATTATAATACCATAATAGAAATTAGTTAATAGTTGAACCAATATCCATCATAAAAAATAGTTCATATATTGGAAGTCAAAATGAAAAGAAAGAGAAGCTAAGAAATTTGAGATGCAAATTTGATGTCTGCTTCTCCAATCTGAACCTTCAATGTTGAGCCCATGCTTCAATGATCCCAAAGCTAGCCCTAATCTAAGATAATCTAGAAAATTGCAATAGAAACTAAGAGAGATTCAAAGTAAGAAGGAGAATATGTAGAAGGTTCTCTCTGTGCTTCTATATGACCAAAAAGGCAATAAAAACGTCCTGTATTGAATACCCTAACTTGCAATGTCCCCTCTTCAATTAAAGAGTTGATTGGTCCATTAAGTGAAAAGTCAGCAATTATGGCTTCAGAGACTAGCGCAGCTGTGCCGGCTTTGTGATTGATCTGGGCGCAGCTGAGTACCAGGGAAATCCGAACTGAGGTTGGGCGCAGCTGCGCTCTCCTCCTTTGTAAATCAGGCACAGCGGCGCCTGCTTGTAGTCTGCAATTTTGCTGTTCTTCTGCTGCAGCTTCACTCCTTGCACCCAATGTTAGCTTTGGCTTTCCTTTCCACCATGCCTTGACTCTTTTTGTTCCCACACACCAAGTTCCATGTATATTACACCACTTTATCCTTCTTTTGTCAAAAGATGCCACCGAGCGAGTTCCCGAACATGAAACCTATAAAAAGGAAAGAAATACATGAAAAGCCACGTAAACGAATGAGATTAAACAACAGTTATATCAAGTTAATATTCAATAAGTAGGTATAAAAACTACTTATCATATGCCAATTATGTCTCATCGCCTACAACTACAACCTTTTATGTCCAAATCAACTGAGTACTGATATCTATACATTGTCCTTATACGGTATCTAAATTTACTTGCAGGTGTTGTTGCGCCATTTCGGTGTTCAGAAAAACGAGCACAAAACACGTGCAAGTATACACGTTCGACAAGTAATAAATTTGATAAGTAGAGATCGTTCCCACGGAGAAAGGAGTCAGGCTTAAACTATCATGCAACAGTCCTATGGTTATTTTCGTCTGCTCAAACGTGTATCAAAGTGTTCTTTAAATAACTAGACTGGTTTTAAAATAAACTTAACTAATTAACAGACAAGGGGTTCAAATTAGAGAAATAAGGGATCCTAACTTCATCTATTGTATCATCTAGGGTAACAACACCTCAAGTCAAGTATAAATAATCACATAGGAATGCTAGCCGGGAGCACGAATGTGAGACAAGGCTATTTGTCAATAAACCAAGTCCATATCATATAATATCCACAAAAGAGATAGGAATCATATGAACATCGATAAAACCTAAATCACTATATGTCTATGCAATTTACAAGCTAAACCGATTTAAGTACAAGCTCCCTATTGACTACACATGGCAATAAGGTATATTTCTATCCGGATTACGAATCGCAAAACTCATTGAGTGCAAGTTTCACGAACATATGCTAGCATGGAAAAATCTAAGTTTATACTTCATTTTTCAAGTCCATATAAACTATTACAGTAGATGTTGATCAGGCATCTAAACATACAAAGCAACCGTGCTAGGCAACCATACATTATCATCCATACCTTTCAAAGAGGCATAAAACCCTAGACTAAGCAATAAAATCCATTAGAATCCCATAATGGTAGTTAGTTCATCTCTGAACCACAAACTATTATGCGATTTAAACCAAGCATTTAAACAACTATGAAAGAAAGAGAGTAGAGAGAATGGAAATGCAAATCTTGGTGGTTCTCTTTCCAATAGAAGCCTTCAATGCTCAAGTTCAGACCACAAACCCAACCAAAGAGAACCCTAGAAATGTGAATGCTACTTGAACTAGAAGAGAAGAAGAGTTAAGCTCTCAACCCTCCTTAGTTCTCTAACCCTAGAAAGTAGGAACTTAGTAATAAAAAAATAATAAGTTCGATAAGTGATAAGTGATAATTGTCTTTGTTCAAATGCAGCAACCAGCCTTATAAAGATTACAATCAGCAAAATAAAACTAAAATTCAGTATCTTTGACCGGCACGGGGGCGCGAGCTCTAGCTTTACTGGCAGCGCTGCCGCGCGCTCCTCCAGAGCAGTCTTCTGGATCTGGCACTCAGCGCGGGCGTGCGGCGCCCTTTGTTTTTCTGGCGCGGCTGCGTGTGCCTAATTCTTTTGTTAGTGCATTTTGTGCTTTGCTGCTTCTCTTGCTGCATCATGCTGCTTCTTTTGCTTTCACTTCTGCTGCATTATGACCTTCACAATGCTACTTTGAGGCCATCATCACATGCCCCTCACCTCATGACATCTTCATACCAAGCTATCTTCATGCCATCCCACATTTGCTTCCTCTTTCCAGCTTTCCACATAGCCTTTATCCAATTCCATGCCAAACCATGCCATTATTGTGCCATTTCACGCCAAAAAAGTTTCCTGCCTGAACTATGCAAAACAAAAACAAAACATATTAAAAGACACTAAAATGCTTAAGTTCAAGCCGTAATTAAAGCAAGTTGATATCCAATAAGTAGGTATAAAACCTACTTATCAAATACCCCCAAACTTGAACTATTGCTTTCTCTTAAGCAACAAACACGAATGTAAACTACATGATATGCAACTAAACTATATGAAAATGAATCCCAATATATCAACCATGATGTGAACTCCAATAAGAAGAGCCTCAGAGAGATAACAAGAACAATGAACAATGTATCGACTCAAGCTACAGTTATAAAGACATACAATCTGTAAATCACAACCTGTTACTAAGATGCGGTGTGTGTGCAATGTCATAAACAAGCTTGAACGAGGAGAAGATTCCACATGCTATACTTCTAAGGAAAGAAAATTGAGGTTTTAAATCAAGAATTTTTCATTTATACAAAACAATGACCAAACCAACACATAAATACAAGTTGAAGTGCAACAAGGGCTTATTATGCTTTTATTCACACACGGGGGCGATATTCGCACTTTTCCCGCGGTTACACCCGACTGTGCAATGCTAGGCCTTCTTTGGCTTTTCAATGATACCCATTTAACTAGCTTTCGACCAACGACTCCCAAACCATAAAGGCCTTAGGGTGCTGGGTGTAGAGACAATCCCCTAGGGCATACTTGCTCGAGTATCATAGGCCACAAGACTTCGCTAGCCAAGGTGTTTATTCTATTTTTTTTCTTTTTCACAGCTCATTTTCTTTTCTTTTGCCTTTTCTTTTTCTTTTTATTAGCATGTATACCCAAAGTTTTCCCTCAAACTTGTATTCTAGTGTTGTTAAGGTCATTATTGCTTTTATTACACAATTCTAGCAATTAAAAACAAAAATTTTCCCCTTAGAAGACAAGCATGCACTAATCTAGCCAACAAGCAATTACAGACAACACTGTGCTATCCGGTGACATCCAAGCAACAGGTATAGATTACATCATGGATAAAAATATAACTGAGCTTAAGCTACAACAAAGCTCAAAAATCTATCATATCTCAATGTCATCATTGGCCAGACTGGAATTCTACAGGCTAAACAAATGGGATTATGCAATGCAATGCAATTAAACACAGCTAAATAAACAAAATAAAATAAAATTGAATTTTTTTTATGCAAAATTTAGCTAACAAACTAGAATGCTAACACATATTAAAATGCAACTACTAGAATGCTAACACATATTAAAATGCAACTACTATATACATCCTAACATGCAATTACAACTATATACAATAACTAAATGTAACTACTATGCAATTAAAACTAATTGTAAACATTTAAAACTATATGCAATAAACTACTTAACTACACCCAATACCCCCAAACTTAAAATATTCAATGTCCCCATTGAAGGTAAAGGGCTAGGAAACTCCCCTACTGATCGGCATGGCCACCCTCCTATGGTGGTGAATCTGGTGGCGGGTATGCCAAGTCGAAATTGAAAATAGGCCACTCCAGCATTGTGCCTTGCTGTGCAAAGGCCTCAGACAGTGCACGAGTCAATCCATCAGCGAACACGGCGAAGCTCTCATGCAGTGTGTCTATCCTCTGCTCTATACTACGAAACTGGCGACCCTGATGTATGTCACCGGCTGGAGGAGGAGCATCGGCCTCGGCTGGCTGTGGCTGCGGTGGAACTGCAGGCGGAGGTGGGAGGAGGAATCCTTTTCCTCGAGGATGTGCTGTGCCCCCAGCCCAATCTTCAAAGTGTTTAATAGTGGCATGAGTTATATCGCCGCTCGGCATTTGGATTTGCTCATAGCCCTACTCGAGCCCTGTCGCAGCACAGAGATGGGCTATTATAGAGGCATGTGGAATGGAGCCCGTGGTACTGCCTCGTATAAACCTCAGCATGTTCTGGTGAATGAGATGGCCGATATCAACGTATTTCCCCGTGACGATTCCCCATAAGATGATAGCCCTCTCGACTTGCTGGTGCGAGGATGGCATCAAGTTGGCACAGAGGAACAGGTTCCATGCCTTGGCATATCTGTTGAGCCCGGAGGTAGGGAATGTGGTGTACTCATTAACGGTATCTTTCTTAATTTTCCACACTGTGCCTGGTGCACATAAGTCACGGATCAATTGGTCAAGGTTCGTTTCAAACCTCTCTGCCTCAACCCAGTTCTCTTGGCCAGCCGGAAGTAGGGGCACATTCAGAATATCTCGAATCGCCGCAGGGCGATAGTCAATGGTTTGGCCCCGAACAAAGGACCGGCCACTCTGTGTTATCTTGGTGTTGGCATAGAACTCACGGACGAGAGCCAACGGCACCGGCGGCGGTGTTGCACAAACACCTTGCCATGCCATCTCACGGATCATGGCACGTAATTCCCCATCCTCCTTCGTCGGTTTTAAACCCCGTTCCTTCAAAATTGATTTGGCCGCGATCCGATAGTACTCGATTTGAGCCTCGATATTGATGAATTTGGTCAAATTGATGGTGATGTCGTCGTCCGAGGCACTGCAAGCGGGTGATGCGGATACGAAAGTGGCAGATCATGAGCGCTTTGGTCCCATTGAGATTTTTAGAAAATTTCCCTTTGTAAATCCTTGATGATGAATGGAGAAGACAAATCCCCAGACTTGAATCTCTGCCAACTGTGAAGAACAAACCCTAACTTAAACGAAAATCCCCCAAACTTGCTATCTGAATATAATTACAAACTGAGAATCTCCAAACCCTAAATTTTGAATAATGATGAAGAAAGGAAGAATCTGTATAGGAGATGGAGAGGATTAGGGCTTGTGATTGAGGAAGATATAGAATGGGTAGAGGAGGAAGTAGGAATTGGCAGTAGGGAGGTGTGGGTCAGGCGCGGGCTCTCCAGCTTAAGCCTTGCTGGACGCACGGCCGTGCGGTGGACTAGAATGGACTCTCTGGACTGGCAGTTGGCGCGGGCGCGCGGGCTGAAGCTCTATTTGAGGTGCGACTGCGCGGCCCTAAGACTGGCTAAATTTTCCTGTTTCATTTGGCAGCAAAATTATGAAGGCTCAAGAAGCAACTTTCCACACTTATCGTACCTGCACATATAGCAATCAAAAATTAAGTCTAACTTGATTCCATCATCAAAAATGCATATGTAAGATGTATATACTGTTAAATCCTTAGCAATGTTATGTAAGTGAATCATTTCTATGTGAATTCGTAAAAAAAATTTGCTATAGACTTATATGCAATATGCTAACACGTCAAATATATGTTTAATGAGTTCCCAACTCCAAAAATATGTGCAATTATGCCTAGGTTCAAAAATGTAGGCAATGATCGTGCAAATCCTATGAATATATGCAATGAGTTTCTAACTCCCATAATTATATGCAACATGCCTAATGTTCAAAAATGAAGGCAATGAGCATCCTAACACCACAATGTTCAAAAATAGTCGACTTTTTCAAAATACTTAGAATTAAACGGGGGAAGGGAAATGTAGAGATTAGTGACCAGAATTAAACATAAGGGAGAAGATAGAGATGAGTGATGCAAGAATTAAACATGAGGGAGAAGATAGAGATGATGGGGTGCCTCCCATCAAGCGCTTATTTACAGTCCATAAGCTAGACTCTGTCTGATTTAGTCAAGTGGTGGAAAGGATCGAGGCAACCTTCTCTCAATTCACCTTGCCGCCATAGTAGTGCTTTAATCTTTGTCCGTTCACCTTAAAGGGCTTGGCCGGCTATTGATCATAGATTTCCACTGCGCCATGCGGGAATACGATTTTCACCGTGAAGGGGCCTGACCATCGAGATTTGAGCTTTTTGGAGAATAGTCTGAGACGAGAATTATACAATAACACTGCCTGCCCCGGCTTAAATATTTTTTCTATGATTTTCCTGTCGTGCCACCTTTTGACCTTCTTCTTATAGAGCTTTGAGTTCTCATAAGCTTGCAATCTGAACTCGTCAAGCTCGTTAAGTTGAAGAAGCCTTTTCTCCCCCACAGCTTTCAAATCAAAATTAAGCTTCTTGATGGCCCAGTAGGCCTTATGCTCAAGCTCCAAGGGGAGGTGGCAGGCCTTCCCATACACAAGTTGATATGGGAACATCCCGAGAGGTGTTTTTGTAAGCTGTCCTATAGGCCCACACCGCATCGTCGAGCTTGAGGGACTAATCTTTTCGTGTGGGATTCATAATCTTTTCTAATATTCTCTTCACCTCACAATTTGATACCTCAGCCTGGCCATTTGTCTGGGGGTGGTAAGCAGTAGCAATATGATGATTCACCCCATATTTGGCCAGAAGCACAGAAAATTGACGATTGCAAAAGTGTGTACCCTCATCACTGATGATGGCTCTAGGCGTCCCGAAGCGTGTGAATATGCTTTTTTAAAGAAAACGTAGGACCACCGGAGCATCATTGGTTGGTAAGGCTGCTACCTCTACCCATTTAGACACATAATCGACCGCCAGCAATATGTATAAATTTCCACAAGATGAAACAAAAGGCCCCATGAAATCAATTCCCCATACGTCGAAGATTTCGACCTCGAGGATCATATTCAAAGGCATCTCATTTCTCTTGGATATGTTTCCCACACGCTGACAACGGTCACAGCTCTGGACAAAGTTATGTGCATCCTTAAACAGTGTTGGCCAATAAAAACCAGCCTGAAGCACTTTGGCAGCGGTCCTTTCGCCCCATAATGGCCTCCATAATCTGATGAATGACAATCTTGCAGAATGCTTTCCATCTCGCTCTCTGGGATGCACCGCCTGATCACTATATTAGCGCACTACCGAAATAAATACGGCTCATCCCAATTATACCATCTAGCATCGTGCAGAAACTTCTTCTTTTGTGCTCTATTGAAGTCAGACGGGATAATATTGCTTACTAAAAAGTTTGCAAAATCCGCGAACCAGGGCATTTCGCCTTGCACCATAAATAACTGCACCTCCGGGAAGGACTCATTGATCATTACTTTGTCGTTTTTGTCCATCCCCGGATTTTCTAGTCGACATAAGTGGTCAGCCACTTGGTTCTCGGTCCCTTTTATGTCCTTAATTTCTAAGTCGAATTCTTGTAGAAGAAGTATCCACCGTATGAGTCGAGGTTTAGCATCTTTCTTTGAAATCAGGTATCTGATCGCAGCATGATTTGTGTATATAATTACCTTAGTGCCAATCAGATATGACCTAAATTTGTCAAAGCATAGACCACTGCAAGAAGCTCCTTCTCAGTGGTGGTGTAGTTTAACTGGGCATCTGTCAGGGTTTTGCTTGTGTCATAAATCACATGAAAGATCTTATCCTTGCGCTGTCCCAATACTACCCCCACAGCGAAGTCGCTTGCATCACACATCAGTTTGAAGGGGAGAGACCTGTCTGGTGCTGTAATGACGGGAGCCGTAGTTAATTTCTTTTTCAAGTGTTCAAAGGCTACCAGGCATTCCTTGCTAAAGTTGAATGGGACGTCCTTCTCGAGTAAACTGCACAAAGGCTTAGTAATCTTCGAGAAGTCTTTAATAAAACGCAGGTAGAAGCCTGCATGGCCGAGAAAACTACGAACTCCTTTGACAGAGGATGGTGGCGGTAGACTTTTTATGGTCTCCAGTTTAGCTCTATCCACCTCTAGACCTTTCCCATAAACTTTGTGGCCCAGAATGATGCCTTCCTTTACCATTAAATGGCATTTCTCCCAGTTTAGAATGAGGTTAGTCTCAACACATCTTTTCAACACCAATACTAGATTTTCCAGACAGATGTCGAAGGAGTCCCCAAAGACAAAAAAATCATCCATGAAGACTTCTACGTTGTGTTCGACCATGTCCAAAAATATAGCCATCATGCATATTTGAAAAGTGGCGGGTGCGTTATAGAGCCTGAAAGACATCCTTCGAAAAGCAAAAATGCCATATGGGCACGTGAAGGTGGTCTTTTCTTGGTCCTCGGGGGCTATGACAATTTGATTATACCTCGAGTAATCGTCAGTAGGCAATAATAGTTATGGCCTGCTAGCCTATCTAGCAATTGGTCAAAAAACGGGAGAGGGAAATGATCTTTCCTTGTTGCTTTATTCAGTCTGCGATAATCAATGCAGACTCTCCATCCCGTTACTGTCCTAGTAGGAATAAGCTCATTCTTTTCATTAGTCACGACTGTCATGCCCCCCTTCTTCGGGACGCACTGCACTGGGCTCACCCAGGGGTTATCTGATATAGGATAGATTATCCCAGCATCCAACCACTTAAGGATCTCCTTTTTGATAACTTCCTTAATGATCGAGTTTAATCGTCGGTGTTGCTCTATGGATGGCATACTGTCATCCTCCAAGAGTATCTTATGCATGTAATAGGAAGGGCTGATCCCTTTGATGTCAACTATGGTCCACCCAATAGCTGATTTAAACTCTCTAAGAACCTTTAGCAATTTGCTCTCTTGATTGGATGATAAAGCAGAAATGATGATAACTGGCAACGTAGAAGATTCTCCCAGATAAGCATATCTCAAGTGATCTGGAAGAGGTTTCAAGTCAAGTGTGGGAGCCACCTCTAGAGAAGGCTTTAGTCTCACTGAGGGCTCCCCAGTCTGTCCAAGTGGTTCGATGGGAATTTTAAACTTGCGCATTTGAGGCACCGTATTCAAACTCTGGATGCACTCCACCACATCTGTCTCTTCCATGTCAGATTCTCCCATAAGAGCACTCTCCAATGGAACCATACTCAGCAAGTGTTCAGATTCTTCCTGCAGTATCCTATTGACCGTATCAATTCTGAAATATTCTTCTTCATCTGTGGGAAACTTCATAGCCTTGAAGACATTGAATGTCACCTCTTGGTCTTGAACCCTCATAGTTAATTCTCCCTTTTGTACATCTATGAGTGTTCTCCCGGTGGCTAGAAACGGTCTCCCCAGAATAATTGGAATGTTCTTGTCTTCCTCAAAATCCAGAATTATAAAGTCTGCAGGGAATATGAACTTATCCACCTTCACCAATACGTCTTTGACAATGCCTCTGGGGTAGGTGATGGATCTATCGGCTAGCTGCAAAGATATGCTTGTCGGCTTAGGAGCCGACAAACCCAATTGAGTGAACACCGATAGTGGCATTAAATTTATGCTTACCCCAAGTCGCATAGGCACTTGTTGAAGGACAACTCCCCAATAGAGCATGGAATTGTGAAGCTCCCTGGATCCTTAAGCTTTGGAGGTAACTTTCTTTATAGGACGGCACTGCACTCCTCTGTCAAGGCTATAGTTTCATAGTCTTCTAACCTCTTCTTCCTTGACAGTATCCCCTTCATAAATTTTGCATAGCTCGGCATTTGTTCCAAAGCCTCGGTGAAGGGAATGTTTATTTACAGTTTCTTGAATACCTCCAGAAATTTGGCAAACTGCTTATCCAGTTCTGCTTTTGAATTCTCTGTGGATAGGGTGCAGGAGGGTAGATTATTTTTGGTGGAACATTGGTTTTCTCATTGGTAACTTCCTTTTTTGGCTCAATTACATGTCCCTCATCTTTCCTATCTTCCAAAATTATCTCAAAAATTTCTGCACTTGGGCGCGCTCGCACCAGGTTTTGGCCTTCCTTGGGCGCGGCCGCGCCAGTCCCCAGATTTTCAAGCTGCTTCCCAGACCTTAGTGAAATAGCCTGGCATTGTTCCTTGCCATCTCTCCTTCCTGGATTGGCTTCCGTGCTGCTTGGAAGAGTGCCTTGCGGTCTGTTGTTGAGCGAATTGGCCATTTGGCCTATCTAATTTTCCAAATTCTTGATTGCCACCGCTTGGCTCTTCATTATCTACTCAGTATTAGCAATATGCTTCAGCATCAATTCTTCTATTTTAGATCTCTTTTCTTGCTGAGGTACGGGATCTGAGTGATGTTGATATTGTTGTTGATTAAATCCAAGAGGGTGTGACTGTCTAGGAGCATACTGATGTTGGGACTGTTGTGGCTGAGATTTTGGTTGATAAGGTTGATATTGTGATTGTTGTGGAGGATGTTGGTACTGATTTTGTTGTGATGTTTGAGGCTGTTGGGCACTTTGAGCATTTTGGAATGGTTGTGGTTGTTGGGCATTTTGGTTGTTGCTCCAACTGAAATTTGGATGGTTGCGATTGTTGGGATGGTAGGAGTTTGAAAACTGATTCTGAGGCTTCTAGTAGTTGCTGACAAACTGGACCGACTCTGTAGTGATGGCACATTGCTCAGTCGGGTGTGCTCCGGCACACAACTCACATATAAAAGCAACTTGGTGGACTCTGTTTTCAGCCATAGAATCTATCTTCTTGTTCAGTGCTGCCATTTGTGCTGACAATGCTGTTATGGCATCAACATCCAATACTCCGGCCACCTTAGGTTGAACCATTCTTGCTGTTGGATTTTGATATTCATTGGCCGCCATAGTTTTAATTATCTCATAAGCTGTTGAATAGTCCTTGGCCCACAGGGCTCCTCCCGATGCGGCATCAATGATTGGCATTGACTGCCACCCTAAACCATTGTAGAACGAATTTATCACCATCCATTCAGGCATTCCATGGTGCGGGCATTTCCTGAGCATTTCTTTGTAGCGTTCCCATGCTTTATACAATGTTTCCCCTTGTTGCTATGCAAACTGACTCAAAGCACTCCTCATTGAAGCAGTCTTAGCCATAGGGAAGAATTTGGTAAGAAATTACTGTGCTAAGTCTTCCCACGTGGTGATGAACCCTGATGGCTGTGAATGCAATCAACTCTTCTCCTTATCCCTCAAGGTGAATAGGAATAATCGAAGTTTCACTGCATCATCTGAAACGTTGTTGAATTTAAAGGTGTCGCATATCTCTATGAAGCTCAGGATATGCTCATTTGGATCTTCGGAAGGTGCACCCCAAACTGGAGAGTGTTTTGAACCATCTGCAGCGTCCCTGGTTTTATCTGGAAAGTATTTGCAGCTATAGTTGGCCGCACTATACTGGACTGTAGATCAGTGATTTTGGGTATTGAGTAGTCCCTTAATGCTTTATTATCGGCCCTCTGTTCTTCGGCCGCCATTTGATGGGGTTGTTTAGGCTCTCCTTGTGGGTTGGTGTTTCTAGTGTTTTCTCTCCATGCTATACCGTTAATGTTCTCTTGCAGAGGCACTAACTCAGGATTGGTTGATCGTGTTTGCATAAACTACCCACAAGCACCTGAAACATAAATAAAGATAAAGTTAGAAATGAGATAAGAAGAGATTTGTTCAAGTCAGTTAAATCTAACAAAAACTGATGTTAATAGTAATAAACTAACAACTATCTCCCGGTAACGGCGCCAAAAACTTGTTGCGCCATTTCTGTGTTGACAAAAACGGGCACAAAACACGTGCAAGTATACACGGTCGACAAGTAATAAATTCGATAAGTCGAGATCGTTCCCACGGAGAAAGGAGTCAGGCTTAAACTATCATGCAACAGTCCTATGATTATTTTCGTTTGCTCAAACGTGTATCAAAGTGTTCTTTAAATAACTAGACTGGTTTTAAAATAAACTTAACTAATTAACAGACAAGGGGTTCAAATTAGAGAAATATGGGATCCTAACTTCATTTATTGTATCATCTATGTTAACAACACCTCAAGTCAAGTATAAATAATCACATAAGAATGCTAGCCGGGAGCACGAATGTGGGACAAGGTTATTTGTCAATAAACCAAGTCCATATCATATAATATCCACAAAAGAGATAGAAATCACATGAACATCGATAAAACCAAAATCACTGTATGTCTATGCAATTTACAAGCTAAACCGATTTAAGTGCAAGCTCCCTATTGACTACACATGGCAATACGGTATATTTCTATCCGGATTACGAATAAAAAAACTCATCGAGTGCAAGTTTCACGAACATATGCTAGCATGGAAAAATCTAAGTTTATACTTCATTATTCAAGTCCATATAAACTATTACAGTAGATGTTGATCAGGCATCTAAACATACAAAGCAACCGTGCTAGGCAAACCATACATTATCATCCATACCTTTCAAAGAGGCATAAAACCCTAGACTAAGCAATAAAATCCATTAGAATCCCATAATGGTAGTTAGTTCATCTCTAAACCAAAAACTATAATGGGATTTAAACCAAGCATTTAAACAACTATGAAAGAAAGAGAGTAGAGAGAATGGAAATGCAAATCTTGGTGGTTCTCTTTCTAATAAAAGCCTTCAATGCTCAAGTTCAGAACACAAATCCAACCAAAGAGAACCCTAGAAATGTGAATGCTACTTGAACTAGAAGAGAAGAAGAGTTAAGCTCTCAACCCTCCTTAGTTCTCTAACCCTAGAAAGTAGGAACTTAGTAATAAAAAAATGATAAGTTCGATAAGTGATAAGTGATAATTGTCTTTGTTCAAATGAAACAACCAGCCTTATAAAGATTATAATTAGCAAAATAAAACTAAAATTCAGCATCTTTGATCGGCGCGGGCGCGCGAGCTCTAGCTTTACTGGAGGCGCGGCCGCGCGCTCCTCCAGAGCAGTCTTCTGGATCTGGTACTCGGCCGGGCGCGCGGTGCCCTTTGTTTTCCTGGCGCGGCCTCGCTGCCTAATTCTTTTTCTGGTGTATTTTGTGCTTTGCTGCTTCTCTTGCTGCATCATGCTGCTTCTTTTGCTTTCACTTTTGCTGCATTATGACCTTCACAATGCTACTTTGAGGCCATCATCACATGCCCCTCACCTCATGCCATCTTCATACCAAGCTATCTTCATGCCATCCCATATTTGCTTCCTCTTTCTAGCTTTCCACATAGCCTTTATCCAATTCCTTGCCAAATCATGCCAAACCATGCCATTTTTATGCCATTTCATGCCAAAAGAGTTTCCTGCCTGAACTATGCAAAACAAAAACAAAACATATTAAAAGATACTAAAATGCTTAAGTTCAACCCGTAATTAAAGCAAGTTGATATCCAATAAGTGGGTATAAAACCTACTTATCAGGTGTACAAATTGATTCTCCTATTATCTTTTTACCAGTTTCTAACCTTTCAAGTGAATTAGGACAAAGGTCCCCATACCATCTCTTGCATACCTCTCGATTAAAGGCCATCCTTTTCATCAACAAGTCCATAATATCCTCAAGCATACGAGGATAGGCTTTTCTCTTGCCAACTTGATCATCCCATTGAAGCTCTCACATAGATTGTTAGTCACTGAAATGTGATTTTAACCATTGGTGGGGTGGCTTGGCAGCTAGCCACTCGATTACCTTAGGATCAACCTTTTTTAGCTCCTCTATTGAGTTCTTAAACTTCATCCTATTACTGGCCCTTACACAATTCCACAATAATTCCCTTAGTTGCATACCTCTATACCCAATATTAGCAAAGTTCTGGTGCAACTGCTGGAAATAAAACCTTCTATCAGCATTAGGGACTATATCATCATATGCTGCAATCATCCCTTTTTGTTTATCAGACATAAATGTCCACCCATATTCATTCTCAATCCCTACATCATCCTTTAAAATTTCTAAAAACCATGTCTATGTAGTCTTTGTTTCATTTTCCCTAGCTGTATATGCCAAGGGAAACATATTTTTGTTAGGATCATTAGCTATTGCAGTTAAAATGACTCCTCCATTTGTACTCTTTAGGTGGGTACCATCAACCCCAATGACAGGCCTAAAATTCCTGAAGCCTTCTTTTAGTCCTCCCAAATAGATATAAATCCTTTTAAAAACTGGTTTTCCTATTGCTAATGTACCCTCTTCAGTAACCAACTTAACTGTACTACCTGGATTTAGCCTCTTCAACTCTTGAGTATACTGCCATAGCAACACATATTGTTCACTCATGTTGTCCTGGATCATCTTCACTACTTTGAACCTAGCTCTATAAGCTTGAGCCTATGATATCTTCACAATATCTTCCTTCCAAACAGTTTTTATGAAGGTGGCAACACTTATCTTTGTATTTTTTTTGAATTCATTTACGTACTTCTCTGCAAGCCACCTAGAGTTAACATGCTTATTTGTGCCATCTCTCGAACAAGTATGGGGGCCATACAACATCTTCACTTGCAGTGTATTCTCCCTCTGCAACTTACTAGCATATATTTTCCATAGACAAGGAGGACTGCATTTATAACCAACCTTGAAAGCTTCATTCTTGTATATTACTAGATTTCTTCCATGCTTGACCGAGTGATCTCTAACTGCCTTCTTAAATACCTTATTGTCCCTGAACAACATGCCCTTTTCAAATTTAGGATCACCCATCATAGTTTCAGGATCAAACTCTGGCCATTTTGGCCCATCTTCATCTTCATTTATAGTCATTTTAGGAATTCTTTCTTCCATAAGATCTTCCTCATCATCCATTTCAGTAACATTCTCCTTGTCTTTTGCATGCACCTTCTCCTTCCCTTTTGCAGTCATCTTCTTTTTTTATACTTGAGACCCCTACTTCTTCTTATTCTGTATCATCTGAACCATATATGCTTTATAAGCCACTATCCACATTAACAGTGAATGCAATGTCATCTTCCTCATATGAACTATCATAAAATTATTTATTGAATGAGGGCTCTTCACTGTCATCATCACCAAGGCGGATGTCTTCCTCATCACCACCAGGTGTATGGATGTCTTCCTCCTCATCATCAAATATCTTCACTGGACATTAAATTTATAACGTTTGGTGACTTATCACTACTATATCAACCTCTCTGGATTTCGGAATAAAATGCTTCAACTGCTTAATATCATCAACTAAGTTCAGTTCCTTTTATCCCCTAACTGGATCAAAGTGATAGTATGATAATAACCCACAAAGACCAACCTCCATTGCCATGGTATCCAACTCTGTTGGGGTTAACTGACTAAGCTCACAATAGTCAAAATACTGATTTCGACCCCCCTCATACCCCCATCTACAAATTCAACAGCATACTGCAATCTTATACTAAATAAAATATCATCATATACAGATGCAGTCAACAAAAGCATAATAAATACACCACCAACAAAATAAACTATTACTTAACTACTTCCAAGCGTAATCAGATAAAAACAAAAGAATATAAATACTATTTTGGGACCCAAAGAAGGGACCACACAATTGTTAAAGAATGAAGAAACGAAGATTGGAAATGGATAATAACTTTCTCAACTACCATTACTAACTGATATATATATATATATATATATATATATATATATATATATACACACACACACAAACATACACGTATATCATAACTTCCAACTACCATAAAGGTTAAAGTACCCATGTCAGAAAATATTCTTTACCTCCATATTTTGGAGTTTGTCTAGCTCCCAAATCTAGATTTCTCACAACCCATACCATTGCAACCTCCCAAATATTGATTTCGAACCTCGATTAGCCACTTCAGAGCTTTGCAAGCCACAAATTTCCTCTAATTTGACACTTTTCCACTTGATCGTTTAACTGTGATACATAACCCTAGCTTTTTAACGAACTCTGTTTTCAAAACTTGCTTCTGTAATTTATTTTAGTGGGTAAATGGTCTTTCGTGTATTTCAAGTGTATTTAATAAATATTTCAGTATTTGTAATAGGATATACACTTAAACCATATAAAATAGCCTTCTCTAGTGCTACATCAACCTTCAAACGTATTTTTTGTCCAAAAAGGTTTTTGGGTCTCTTTTGTTTACTTAAGTGTACTTGGAGTATGCTAATGTAAAGTTTTAAATATTAAGATCACAAGTATAAAAGGGGTCATACTTTGAGGGACAAAAGTGTATTTAACCCTAAATATTATTCTAAACAATAAGATGTTAAATTTATATAAAAAAGTTAAATTTAAGGATGATATGTGTAAATTATAAGAAACAAAAAGAATGCTGGAGAATATTCGGTTAAGTACGACGACGCCGAAACAACCAATTATTAGTGGACCCTATAACGAAATAATTGTCAGACACAAAAAATAATAGAAATAACTTTTTTTTAAAATTGTTGGCGGAACTATTACCTTTAACTATTAAAATACCTGGTGATAAACGAACAGTAGCATACAGTATTCCATAATAACACATGGTATTCCACAGTAATACACAATATTCCACATTATTTCATATTATTGAACCAATAATTGTCACAGTACCAAATGCACAATATTTCATATTATTGAATCAATAATTATCACATTAGAAAATGCACAATATTCACAGTATTTCATATTATTGAAATAATAATTGTCACAATAGTAAATGCACATTATTTCACATTATTGAACTAATAATTATCACCGTAGTAGGATAGTAATGGAAAGTTAAGTAATTAAAAGTCACGAGTATTAAATAGTTAGACACTCATTATTTGAAGAACATTGTATACTTAAATATCTGTGATATTAATACGTTAAGTCAATAATACAGAAAAATGATAATATAATAATTGTGAATAGTAAAGAAAAATATAATATTGAAATGTAAAAAAAGTGAATAATTAATATGTGGTAGATTAAAGTTAATCTTGAAATATGACAAATGTGGATAATTAATGTGTGGTATATTAAAGATAATATTGAATTGTGAAAAGTGTTGTTAATTGATGAATGATATAGATTAAAGATAATCTTGAAATGTGAAAAGTGTGTTTAATTGATGTGTGATAGATGTTGGTTATGTTTTGGCTATAAATAGGGAGCTTAGCATAAGGAGTTTCATAAATTTCTTACTTATCCTTCTTTCCACTCTAAAAATTGCTTAGTGTAAGTGTCTCTTTGAGTGTGCTAAGGTTACCTTAAGTATTGGTGAATATCATTAACAGTGCAAGGATTGTTGAGGTGAGTTTTTCTATACAAATTGCACAAGCACCCACACACATTATATAATGTCTGCAACTCTTCCTTCAGAAGATTCATTTTGAAAAACTTCATCTGAAAGATTTTTTTTAAAATATTATTTTATTCCTTCAAAAACTATTTTGAAGTTCTACTCTATTTTGTACACTACACAAATTTATACCATCAAGTCAGTTCTGACGATTTTATAATATACGAGTTACTGTCACCATGAACTTTATATGGGGTAGTTATTAATTAAATTATAAATATACATATAAGTCGATCAACTATATAGAAAACAATATCTAGTCACGTGTTAAGGTAAGAGATATAATTTTCTTTCATACTCCTAAATTTAAACTTACTATGGTAAAAAAGTATTGTTTTTTTTACAACCCTTAACATTAAACGAAAAAAATTCATGAAATGATTTGAATTTTCTTAATAGTTGGTGCTTTATCTAATACTTTTTGACATGAACATCCTGTTAAATTTTAACCATTATATTTGAACTGTGAACCTTAAATATTATTCTTAAACTCGAATCGATATTCTGATATCGTGTTAACAATTTGAACCCTAGACAAATTAAATTATAAATATCTAATGTTTATTCTTTATCTTATTATTCTTATTAGTTTTGTTCATCTTTTATATCATTGTTATTTGTACTAATCATCAAAATTATTGTGAATGTCTTTGGCATGGGTGCAAAGACAATATGATTGTTGAGTGTCTTTAGCTTGAGTGGAAAGAACACGTGGTGAAAGTTTTTATTGGCCGTGGTGCAAAGAGGAACTTGTAATTGACATGATCATAACCATTGGTGTTGCAATTGATGAAACATCAAACGTTTTCTCACATTACACCTACATCTGATATACCCTCATCTTCTCGCCATCATTCGCTTAATCCTTCAGCTCAGCAGCTCAGTCAAGAAATGGTCAATGAAATCACAAACAAATTTGGAAGCAAAATGACATCTCTTGCCACTGTTATTGAAAAATCTTTGCGTAAAAGAGATGATATCTATTTCAAAAAGATAGATGATCACGTTGAGGCTGTCAAGAAGATACAAGAAATAAACTCTTCCTCCATGAAACTTCTCACATACAAGGTCTTTCGCCTAAGCTCTAGCATTCATCAATTCAAAGAATTTATTGGAGATGTTATACCCAAATCTGATAATGTTATGACTATGGTCCATGCTCAAATACAAGATTTAGACCAAAAGTTTGACGAACTTAAAGGAGAAGTCATCCTATCTCGCGCTCAACTTATATCTACGGTGGAAAACATGAGATCCCTGTCAAAAGGGGTGGTTGCTCTTAAAGATACAAACAAAAAAGGGGAGAAAAGAGCTCCTGTTGAAAAAGGTAAAGTTAAAACTCCTCAATGATCTATAAATCCTCCTCCTCTTTCCAGAGTTTTGTCCACGCCACAAGTTTTTCCCCTTCTTCCTGGCCAAAGTCAATCGGCTAGTAGAACTCCATAATCGTCGAGTGGAGTTCTCTTACTGGGTCAAGGCTGCTAACGATAAATGATCCCAAGTTTCTTAAATAAAAATCTTTATGGGATCAATATCAAAGGAGAAGAACAACCAAATATTCTCTATCTTAACCCAAGGGACACCTTTGATGAGCTAAGAAGAAGGCAAGAAGAAGCAAATGAAGCATCAAAAAGGAGAAGAGCCGAGGAGAGAAGAAATCCTCTAAGAAGAAAACCCTCCTATATAAGACGTTCTTAGTTTTTCTTATTTTCATTTGTTAAATATTATATTTTTTTTCATTCAAACACATGTAAATTTTCTTACATTATCAATAAAATTTCATTCATTTCTCTAGACAAATATAGTTGCTCACTGTATACATAGACATATTTAATTTTCATGAATTATCTTGCATATTTAGAATTGATGTTTGAATTTAAACTACTTATTTTGTCATCATCAAATAGAGGGAGATTGTTAGTTCCCACAATTTATGATGAACATATTTGATTCGATGATGACACGAACTAAATGTATAATTGTATTCAGGTAATGTTTTTGTAAAGTCCTTGTGAAATGATTCTTATGTAAAAGGACTTAGTTTATGAATCAAACTTGTTAGGTTGATTCAATTTCGTAGAGTTAGAACTTCGTAATTGCTAAGTTCTCTAGACCAGAAGACGATCGTAATGTCAGAGGAAAAATCACTCTAAGAACACAAAGTAGTATGAAGATCGTAAAGTACAAGACAGATCGCAGAGTCTCCATCATTCGTAGAGCATAAGAACTACTCTACGTTTTCACTCTGAGAAATCTAAAATCGTATAGTCCAGTCATCTGATAAGTCAGTGAAAAGTTATAAGAAGTTCATCAACCTTAATACTCGGCCCTCCGAGGTTATCTCCATATAATGTTGCAATAAGGACAAGTCGACCAAACCTCTATCTAACAACTATTTTAGTAGAGTCAAAGGACACGTGGCTGCTACTACATTGTTCTCTGTATTGAAAAAATGATCTGAGGTGGTCCAAGCAGGTAACAATTCAAAGTCAATCAATCATTGAAAGATAAGTGTGCAAGCAAGAATGGAGCAACGATAATTTTCCAACAAGATCCCAAGAGAACTCTATATAAACTCAGCCAAATTCATGTATCCAATAAGTAATGAGAGATCAATTAAGTCGAAACACTGAACCTCTGAGTTCATACTTACTCCAATCTATGATTCAAAGAAATACACTATGCTGCTAATTTATTCGAAGAGAGCTATAAAGTAATTTAGTAATACCTCAAATAATCTACTTCTCTTAGTGATTAGTCTGATCTAAGTGATAATTTGTTCACCAAGTCTTTATGACTTGAAGGATTCTTTGTGAATCATTATATAAAAGTTCTGTGTGAACTGTAATATTGGTAATTATCCAAATCCTTACTCTCGGAATAAAAGAGATGATTAAGAGACTTTTGTGTTCTCAAACTCTTGAAAATCTCGAGTTCTTTATATTCTGCATTTCTGTTTATATTGCTCTACATTTTATATCTTTGTCCTATTTCTATACTATCTCATTATATTTGGAACTGTGAATTTCATTATAATCTTTGAAGGTTTTTTTCTTAAAATATTCCGATGTGCTAATATAATTAATTAAATTATTTAATTGATTTGATAATATTTCTTTAAATTTAAAAAATTTATTCAAACCCTCCCCATATCTCTTTCGCGTTTCTCTGAGAATAACAACATCGACTGTATTGCAATTACAACATTGACACGGTGATTAAAGAAAATAAAAGCACACATAATATTCATCTAAAACTCCAAAATTAATACTCGTCTTTGTTTTTTGTTTTTTTTTTTTCACTTTTTGTGTTGAAACATTAAGTCGAGGCATAACTGCATAAATAAAACCAAGCATAGAGTAAATATTTTGAACGCTTATCGAGCACATACACTCATCATTTTCATCGTTTTTTGTTTAAAGTTTTTCTCAATAATATAGGTACACACAACAATCAATATAGTTTTTAATATCTAGAACAATAACATTAGCAAGTATTTTTCAAATAAAACCAAACATAGAGTAATAATCCAAAGAATAAAATAAAAGATGGTGATTATTTCACAATAAAATTGTTGACAGAGGACACATTGAAACGGGGCCAATAATGTTTGATGATAAATCATTTACTTTGTAACAATTTTATTCATTTATTAATAAAAATATTATTCAGTTAAAGGCATTTAGTTATCTACATGGTGCTGTTTTTATAATATGCGAAAAACCCATAGTTTTAAGCAATGCTTTTAGAATCATGATGATGATCAGGCTAATAAGATTTAATTTCTTAGATAGCTTAAAACTAAAATAGTTTTCAATTGTTGGATTACTAAAAAAGGAATTAGTGAATTCGGATAGATTGGTACATACGTTGACTTGCTCATTGGATGAGGATGATCGATCTCATAATCATTTTTGTGGAGACATGATAAGTAGGTTTTATACCTGCTTATTGAATATCAACTTGCTATGATTATGGCTTAGACTCAAGCATTTTAGTGTCTTTTGATTTGTTTTGTCTTTGTTTTGCATATTGTAGTCAGAAAACTCTTTTGGTGAAGAATTGGCAAGAAATGGCTTAAAAAGGCATGATTTGGCATGGTATAGGCAAAGAGGCAAGGTGGGATGGCATGATGATGGACTTGGCATGAGGACAAGCATAAGGCATGTGCAAAGGGCCTCAAAGCAGCATAGTGAAGGAGAAAAAAGCAGCATGAAAACAACAAATGATAGCAACACAACACCAGAAGCACCAGCAGAAATCACAGCCTCGAGCGGCCGCGCCAGGATAATAAAGGGGAGCCGCGCTCCCGCGCCAATTAGCAGAGCAGAGAGAGATTTCTGGGGAAGCGCGCGGCCGCTCCCCAAATGTACTACGGGGCCGCGTGACCGCGCTTGCTCGAATTTTGACCAGACTTTGACTTTTGCTTAAATAGATCGGGGCTTAGCTTGAGGCTTATATTAGGGCTTGTATGCCCATTTTATGAGATATACTCCCCTGAAGGGATCCCCAGCTTAGCTCATTCTCCATTTCTCTTGCATTTCAATTCTTAGATTTGATTAGGTTTAGATAGTTAGTTTTTTAGGGTTAATTAGATTTGAAGATTGAAGCATTTGGATAGCATCAAAGATCCAAGCTTGGACAAAAAGCTCAGATTTGCATTCTCTATCTATATATTCTCCTTGTTATCTTTTTGTATTCGGATGATGTTTATTCAACTTGTGAATGGTAGATTTGAGTTAGTCATGACTTAAACTTTATTTTGAGGTTTCAATGGAACCTATTGAGTAGTTTATTTTGATATGCTTCCATGTTGGTCTTATCAATTGTTATGTGATTGTCTATTACGATTCGTGCTTTAATTGCTTAGCTACCAATTACCATGATAATCCATATGGGCTTGAAAGACGAAATATAGGTTTAGATCTAGTCGTGGTAGCTTGCGATTGTATGTTCTACATGGCATTGGAATATATGATTTTAGCTTATGATAGACATATACCGAAGCGCCGCTCATAGTCAAATGAGAACTTGGACTTAAACCCTAATTATTTGTAAATCACATAGACATATAGGGGTTTAGATAATGTGGGTGTTCATGTGCGTTCTATCATCTGTGGATTGTATGTGATATGGATTAGGTGCATCGAAAGATGGCCTTATCTCACTTTTGTGTTCTCGGCTAGCGATCTTTGACGATTAATTTAACTTAACCGAAAGTGCATTGACTTAAATGAATAAATAGGGGAAATTGAGGTCTCATATCTTCATTATCTGATTTTATTCTAGGATTAATTTGTTTTAGTTTAATTACTTAATTAGTTTTAATTCAAAACAATTGATCGTTCGTTTAGATAAGACTAAAATGGTTATGGGCTAGTGGTTTGGTGACTTTTGTTAATTAATTCTCCGTGGGAGCGATATCTTACTTACTCTTTATTACTTGTTGACCGCGTATACTTGCGCGTATTTGTCATTATATAAATCGGACAACAAGACACTAAAGCAAGTATATAGGTGCTTATTGGAGAATAAGTTCACTGAACGTGGCTCGCTAAGGAATACCTAATGGAGTTTTACTTGACTATCAATAGGAATTCCTTAAGTGATACTAGTACAAATAATCCTTAGACTTGAGATCATCATATTACCTTGTGGGTCATGAGTTATACTTTGACATATCCCTTAAGACCCTAAAGGTATATCAAAGGGTATGATTGGATATAATGATTTATACATGGAGAGAATGAATGATCAATAAAGAATCTACCACTTCTAGTAAAAGAAGAGAATGTCCTATGTGATTCAATAAATGACAACCCAGTAGTCCTTGGCCAAGACATAATGAAATTAGAAAGGAGTTTCTAATTTGCATTATTTGGAGTTGTGCATTTTAGAATCGAAATATATATAATTAAATAAAATAAGATTTGATAGTAAATCCATGTCTTATATTTAATTGAGATATTGTATGGTGGAAGGAATGAATTGTACGATAACTATTTACTCACATGTTATTTTATGATTGATGTTGAAAGCTATATTATCTGGAAAGTCGTTGATCGCTAAGGGGGCTACCCTTATTGTAGAATAAATATTATTTATTTAAATAAATTATTAGTTTAATTTATTTATTTAAATAAGATTAGAATTGTTATAAATGATTTATTTATAACCGGTTTAATATGGAGAACTTAAAGGGTCACACCATAAAAGGAAGAATATTTATTAAAGAAGCTAATGACATAATCGTAATAATAAGTTAAGTATGTTTAATTTAATCTATGGAGATAGAATAAATTAAATAGCTTAATATTTATTATTTAATATTTTGAAAGTATAAAATATAAATTAATAAGAGGAGTCTTATTATTATTATTATTATTACTATTACTATTATTTAAATCCTAAATGAGTTTGAGAATTAATTAATAAAATACTCTCTCTCTCTCATATATTCCTAATAAGATTGGGAAGCTAATTAATTAAAAGAGTTTAATTATTACCAATAGGATTGGGAAGCCTAATTAATTAAAATATTTAGTTAGTTATTATGAAAACCTATTCCTAAATGGTTTAGGAGGGTTGCCTACATCTATAAATAAGAAAGTCTTATTATGAAAAAAGGTTAGACATTACACTTTCCAAAAGTTGGGAGAGTATACACATTCTATAGAGATAGAATTAGGGTTTAGCCAAATACTCACCTTCTTGAATATCTCTTCTTCCTTGGTGGATCACCTCTAGAGGCCAAATACTTGGGTGGCTAACGTTGATCAAAGGAAAAAATCAAACCCGAAGAACTCAAGGAAATCACGAAAGAGTTGGAGTTGAACTTGTACCCGTAGAAGCTTAGTTCTACAAGGGTATGATTCGATAATTCTTTCTCTTTTGTTTAATTAATAATTATGCATAAAGGATGATCCGAGTATAAGGTTTGTAAAAATTTTAAAATTCTTTTTTGCCACGCTTTCGCTACTTTGATTGTTGCAAACCTAACAATGGTATCAGAGCCAAACCTTTATGCGAGTTATTAATTATTTAAATTTGATATATATAATGATATGTGTTTGGAATAATTTAATTGGCATAGTTGTTAGCTAAAAATCATTTTTTTTTGGAAAAAAAATGCATAATTCCCGAAACAGAAAAACTGTTTCTGCCCAGTAGCACCGCAGCGCCTGTACTAGGCTTAGTCGCAGAGCCGGGTCGGGTTCTGGAAACGGAGACCCAGCGCCGCAGCGCCCCTTTGCTAGTACAAAAGCGGCGCCACAGCGCCGGTCCCCAGGAATTTTTTTATATTTTATTTTTGATTTTTAATTAAGATAAAATATTTATTTTAATTAAAATTAAAATTATATATTTTTATTGTAATTCCAGATTAATAAAGGAGTTTATTAGATTTGGAATTGGATTAAAATAAAGAAGTTTATTTTAATTAGAATTAGATTTCATGCTAACTAATTAGAGTTGGAATTGGATTCCATGATAACTAATTAGAGTTGGAATTGGATTTCGAAACTAACTAGAATTTCCCATTAAATCTATATTAATGTATATATTAAATGTTTTATTTATTGATGTATATGGTGATATGTATGATAATAAATGGGGTTGATTATAGATTATAGACCAATGTGATTGAATTTTATTTTAGTTGAATGCTTGAATGTATGAGTTTTATTAAATGGGTCTGCGTAACTCGCCTTCTCTAATTTTTCTTGATGTAAAATTCTATCTCCCTCCTATGTACTTTTTCTTGAATGCTAATCAAGGTTTCTAATTAAATTAAATAGTTTATGTAATAGGAATAGTTATAATTATCTTGAAGAATTGGAGACCAAGGAGCAAGGAGCACGTGAAGACCCGTTTGTATGGAGCCCGAGTTTAAATGTAATAGTTATACTTAAATTTAATTCTTGCACTCTTAGGTTTGACCTTTTGGTTCACTTGGTGGCTCTAGTGAACCAAACTAGAATAAAAGTCCATAATCAATCCGGATATTCCAAATGCATGTTTATACTATATATATTATATATTATGCAACATGCTTCACATGTTAATTAATATGACGCGTATTTATATATATATATATATATATATATGTGTGTGTGTGTGTGTGTGTGTGTGTGTGTGTGTGTGTGTGTGTGTGTGTGTGCATGAGCGCTAAACAAGATGAGACAATTAATAACAAACCCCTCAAAGATTTTATATTAAGTCCTAAGCATTCAAAGATATTTGGAATATCGAACGTCGCCTTCTAGCATAATAAATTAATAGAGTATTAAATATTTAATATGAGTTTGTTGTGCCACCACAAGGTGAGTATTAAATATTTAAGATATTGATTTATCATATTTGATGCTTATAAAGAAATTAAACAATACTGTTTTGTTCTGTCACCACAAGGATGGTATTTTTCTATTTGAATATATGAAAGTTGTGACAACCCCAATTCCGGGTACTTCATTTTCACAGGATTTGGTGTTCACTATTTAAATAAAACATAACTAACTGCCCATAAATAAGAAATGCAAAATAAATTACAACCTTAATAATAAAATATTCCTTATAAAAGGATTACATCAATGTCAAAACATTTCCCAATTTTCTAACCTTAAACAAATATCAAATGTGGAAAATAAAACATCTTATAACAATTAAAGTCTTATTACAAAATCACATAATAAGTATGAACAATTCTTCGTTACTTGTTCATCTTGCCTTTGCCCTTGCTGGTTGATGGCTTGTCAACTTTCTCAACGTTGGCTGCAATGGTTATATATATACAAGAGTGAGCAAACAAAAGCTCACTTGAAATAATAATAAATAATAATGACATATCACTGAATAAGTTCAACTAAATTAATAACATTTCTATCATCGACAATCAAGATTTGAATACAAGATTTAGAATTAATCTGAGGGTCACAAGACCTTGAGCTATGTCCTATGTTATAAATATTTGTACATAAACCTTTAATAGTCGTTAGACTATATGAACCTGTTAAATCGTACTTTGGGGGATCAGCCCTTCGTACCATGTATTGTGTACAAACATCTTAACACTTTTGCATGGTAATCCCCTATTAATAGAGTTGTTCATCTCAGCTTTAATTAACGAGTTCGCACCATAGAAAGTTTGGTTTGGATTAGCTCAATGGGTAATTTAGGTTCAACTATCATCAACTAAGGAGTAGTTGAATCAAACTTATAATAATTTGAGAGTTCGATAACAAAAGAGTTATGAAATAACTATAAGTCACAACAATAGATATCATATTTAATAGTCATGCTTTAGAAGTAAACTTAACGCATTTAAAAGATACAATAAAACCTTGCTTGGACAATTAAGTCAAGATTACATTATTTTCAATAAGGAATTTAAATAAATACTTGTCCAATATGAAATTTAAAGAACTTGCATAATGTAAACAAGAAAGGATAGAACAACTTGCTCAATTAAAAAGTAATAAGTAGGAAGCTGGCGTAAGCATAATAGAGTTAGGGTAAGAAAACATGCCTCGTGCGTAAGCTAGCAAAATAATAACTCGTTCCACAATTATCCTACATTCACGTTATTAACGATAATAACACAAATTAGTTACCATATAGCTAAGTCACATAATTAGTTAACCAATCTAAGTTAACTCACAACTCTTAGTCATTGGGTTTAATCATTAATTAAACATAATATGCTCAAACCACAATTACTATTATTATCCATGTCCAGCTTAAACTTATTACTAATTAACCAAGTTATAATTTAAAATCATAAATCTCATAAAAATATGATTACATACTGTCCAATCAACATATAATATTATAATCATGCTTTTATAATCCTTTAATTGACATTCTTAAAGAATTGTACAACTAAATAGAAATCTCTGACTAAACAGCATAAGTGGCGCTGCAGCGCCTTGCCACATCATCAGGGCTCTGCAGGACCGGACTCGACGCTGCATTGCTCCAGTTAACACATAAAACTGGCGCTGCGGCGCCGTGACACGTCACTTGACTCTGCTGTGGCGCTGCAGCGCTCTGTTTACTCACAGAACAGGGGCTTCGGAGCCATGAAACAGTGTGTAAGACTCCAACTTTTATGAATAAAATTGAATTTCTTCTATATATTATTTTTTAAATAGTAGGGAGTTGATTTGAATAATGTGGAAAGTTATGGGTAATATGCACAGATATTTCAAATAAGCAAGTGGTTATAAAATATTCATTGTTGTCGGGGAATATTCGTGCTGTCGGAGAATATTCGTACGACGGTGCAACCATTTGTGGGCCCCATAATGGAAAATTATCGGAGGAAGAAAACGACACGAATGAGTTTTCCAAAAATAACGGCGTAACGGTTACCGTTAATACTGTTGGAATATCCGGTGGGTAAAGTAAAGTAATACGTGTTGTTGCATTGTAGCACACGGTATTGCATAGTATGTTATATTTCAATAATTGTTACTGCACAATATTTCACAATATCAGATCAATAATTTATATTATTTGAATAATATTATTAGATAGCATTATTGGCAATGTCTAAGAAAGTTATGTCTAGGAGGGGTTATTTAATTGCGCGCCAGTAAGGAGAAATTCTTATCGGAAGGCCCCCTCTTTCCTAGGAACGACCTGATTGTCAATATTGTAGTACTGTAATATTATTTGTGAATAATTATTTATTGATAAAAATGATAAGGAAATATTTATTCGATGTGGATATAAATGGGAGAATTTTTAGTAAAGGAGACAATTATTGAGAATTGATATTTTATTTTTTCTGATAAAATAATTCATTCAAATATATTATTATATTACATTATAAGTGTATAATGTGATGATATAATAATATAATAATAGTAATATTTTTGCAAGAAATTCACGATATATGAATAAAATGTGGAGGAAGAGAGCAAATTGGATTGGGATTGTTTTTGGTGATTTTGGTAACAAAAATATGTTAAACAAGTGGGTGGGCCCTAGTTGTCCTTTTGATTGTTGTAAATGCTAATTTTTGGGTTGTCAAAGTATTGGTGCGGGAGAAAAGAAAGAAGAAAAGAAAAGGAATCGTTCGGTTGTGAATTGTCAATATTGGTGCAAAATCATCCGTATGTAGATTTCGGTCATTTTTCGTTCGAAATTTGGAAACATTTTCTTCTACAAAGTTGTAGAGAATTAAATTTCCTATAATAAGGACGTAGAATTCATTTTTTTTATAAAAGGGATATTTATTATAAATTATTGAAGTTTCAGAATATTGGTCTGAATTGATTTTTGGGGTTATAAATATTTTTAAAAAAAAACATTTTTGGTGTGTGGTGGGCCCCACTTGTGTGTGCTAATGAGTGTAGTCAATGGTGTGCTTGAAAAAAATAAATAATATTAGTTTATTAAATTTTTTATTTTGGTGTTCTAAGCATTTTCCTATAAATAGGGTGCTTAGGTTAGAATTGAAAATTACACAAGAATTAGAAGTTTCTCTCTCTATAATATCGAGCGTATTTTTGTGAGTATTTCGATACTTTGAGTGTTGCTATACAGTGCAAGTTTTCTTCAGCATTATATCCGATATTCTAGTCAGAAGTACTATTCTTTTGAGGTAAGGGATGTAATTTTTTTCGTAAATGATGTTATTTTTTCAATATCATTTCACTAAAATATTGGTATGAGTTTTATTATGAAATTTCTACCTTTTTCATGTCGGGGTTACTATTCACGTATACAGCACTATTCACGTATACGGCACTATTCACGATTATAGTACTATTCACGTATACTATTCACGAAATATGATTTTTCTTATGAAATTTTACCTTTTTATATCGGGGTTTCTATTCATGTATACGACACTATTCACGAATACGGTACTATTAATTGGATCCATGTTTCCTATATTTGATTGGATCCATGTTTTGAACTTTATTCTTGAATTTTGCTGCACAATTGATTATT
The DNA here is from genome assembly GCA_020205555.1 of Panax stipuleanatus. Classification (NCBI taxonomy): domain Eukaryota; kingdom Viridiplantae; phylum Streptophyta; class Magnoliopsida; order Apiales; family Araliaceae; genus Panax; species Panax stipuleanatus. The sequence goes on along the minus strand of CM035119.1, from coordinate 112,563,725 downwards.
ATGGAGTATTCTTGAACTTGGATAAACTAATTTACGAATCCCTATTCTTTGTCCTTTATCTCACTAGATTCGTTATTAATATTGTTTTTGATCATCTTCAGTCTTAAATGGTGATATAAACGAATATCTTTGGCCTGTAGTGCAAAGATGAATGGTTACTTGATGAATATCTTTGGCCTATAGTGCAAAGATGAATGATTATTTGATGAATATCTTTGGTCTGTAGTGCAAAGATGAATGTTTACTTGATGAATATCTTTGGCCTGTAGTGCAAAGATGGACAGGTGTTGAGATGAACATGACTACTGGTGATACAAATGAATATCTTTGACCCGTAGTGCAAAGATAAATATTTGATTTGAGATATATATATTGATTGATAGTGATAAATTATTGATGATGTACTTTTAAATCATAGAAGATGGTAGACATCATTTTCTACTTAACTCTTCTGATGAATTGTTATTTCCGCTGCAGTTGTTGATCTAAAACTTATTGTCCATAATATTTTATTTGATTTGTTGAAGACTAACGATAATTTATTTTTCATTATCTTAGTCATAATATTCTTACTAGGCTAGTTGAGCTCACCCTTTTATTCTATTGTTCTCTTTAGGAAATGAGAATGTTGCAGGGACTAGTCGGGGATCAGAGTGATGGGCAGAGTTAGAGCAGTAGTAGTCCTCACTATTTTTGTAAAATAGTGTGATAATAATTATAACCGTTGAGGACTGAATTTGAGCATTTATATTTCGTATTGTATACGATATGTATTGAAGCTCACAGCTTGTATGGCCGTATTGCTCACGACCTTTCGATATAAAAGTTTGTATTTGTATTCTGTACCATGTGTTTGGCGACTCAGAATGGGTTGGGTTGATTGGACCTATTCTGGGGGCGTCACAGTTGGTATCAGAGCTTAGGGATATGATCTCTGGCGGAGATCTGGGAATAGAACTAGGAGGGGAGAGACGAGTATATCCTTCGCTAGTGTGTCTAACCTAAGCTTATGTGGTATTTAATTGGTCGATCGGATTATATGGTTAATATGTGATATGTTAATTTGTTTAATTAACCCTTGTTTTATGGCAGTATTTGAGAATGACATCTAAAAATTTAATCAATGGAGCATTTGATACCATTGAGGCACCGCTACTCGTAGTCTTACTTTTAGCGGTAGTTATCTATGTAGTGATTGAAGAATTAATAGTTGCACCCGAGCTAGTTGCAGAAGTAGCAACTGAGAGTGTGGAAGAAGAGGAACCTGAGGAGGATTTATTAGGAGAATTTTATGATCGAAATGTAGAACTGCAAAATCATATTCATGAGTTAGAAGAGCAGGGTGAAGAACGGCAGGCGGCCGTGGAACAAAGGGATACAACAATTCAAGATTTTGCTACTCTATATGCGAGGCTTGAACAGAAGCTCTCTCTGGCAGAGCATATGATATTAGAGCTGGAAGCTGAGAATGTAATTGTTGAAATTTTGATGAAAGAAGAAATAATTGAACGAATGAGAATGGAGGATGCATGGGTAAAAGCCGCACGACGCGTTGATATTTTAGAAAGAGACGTCCGATCTAAGAAGGCCAAAATAGACGATATGGATTTCACTTTTTTGACAGCAATTGGGCGAATCCAACATCGAGTTTAGAATTATCCTGTGCAGAGCGGTCAACCCCAATTTGATATGGATCGAAGAGTAATGATTCAAATCATGGATCAGGAGTGCGAGAAGTAGTTGAGGGTGGAATGTGCGTTATGGCAAAGTTAAGTCCTGTTGGGATGGTGACACCAAAGGCTGTCCCGGACAAGTCAAAGTCGGTGGTTCCTGGAAGAGCGTTTATCGTTACTGCCCAAAACGTGAGGAACCCGAACGAGGTGATCAAGGGTAAGCTAATCGTAAACTCGTGCGAAGTCTATATCTTATTAGATACAAGTGCTACCCATTCTTTTATTTCACCTGCTTGTGCTCAACGTTTGTACTTGACTTCTGAGAAATTAAACTTTGACTTATCTGTTGAAACTCCGTTAGGAGAAACCTTCGTTACATCCACAGTTTATAAATTTTGTTTGATTTAAATTGGTACCCTCACCCTACCTGTGGATTTTATATCTTTGAAAATACTTGCATTTGATGTGATTTTTTTGAATCGACTGGTTAACCACTCATCATTCCAAAATTAATTGTTTCATAAGGTTGTTAGCTTTCATTCAGACAACCAGATCACTAAAATCAATCAATGTGATTTCAAGTTATAAAGCTATTCGTTTATTAAAAAACGGATGTCAAGCTTTCTTAGCCCATGTCATTGATCTAAATCAGAATACGTCAGATTTGCATGATATTTTTGTTGTTAATGAGTTTTCTGATGTTTTTCCTAAAGAACTTCCTGGTCTACCCCCAGAACATGAAGTTGAATTATTTATTGACCTTGAACCCAGTACAAAACCCATTTCTAATCGAATGGCTTCTATTGAACTTTAGGAGTTAAAGATCCAACTACAGGAGTTGTTAGACATCGGTTTTATTCGTCCTAGTACGTCTCCTTGGGGTGCTCCTGTTTTATTCGTAAAGGTAAAAGACGGGAGTATGCGACTTTGTATTGACTATCGGGAGTTGAACCATGTCACCATCAAGAATAGGTATCCGTTACCTCGTATCGTTGACCTGTTCGACCAGTTGCAAGGTGCGCAATTCTTCTCAAAAATCGATCTTCGTTCTGGATATCATCAGTTAGAGATTAGAACTGATGACATTCCAAAGACTGCCTTTAGAACTCGATACGCGCATTACGAATTTTTAGTTATATCTTTCGGATTGACCAATTTCCATGTTACGTTTATGGACATGATGAACCGAATATTTGAGAAATATACTCCAAAAGCCTTAAATATTTCTTTACATAGAACGAACTCAACATGCGACAACAACGTTGGCTCGAGTTGTTGAAAGATTACAAAAATACCATTCAATACCATCCTAGAAAAGCGAACGTGGTAGCTGACGCGTTGAGTAGAAGATCGTATGCGGGAACGAGTGCGATGCTGTCAACAAAAAGGCCTATTTTGTATGACGTACAAAGGATGGAGATAGAGTTAAAGACTCTAGGGACCCACGTGATGATGTTAAGTATACGCATAGAACAAGCTTTAATTAATAAAGTTAAAGCTGCTCAAGCTACAGACCAGGAGCTGATGAAGATGAAGAAGGAGGTGCAAGAAGGTGCTATTCTAAAGGTGAGAATTGATGAAAAAGGAATACTTCCAGTCAACTCCAGACTTTGTGTTCCTAACGATCCTGACTTGAAGTATAGAATCATGATGGAAGCACACAACACACCGTTCGCAATAGTACCAAAATATATTGTGATCTTTGACATATATTTTGGTAGAGCAATATGAAGAGAGAAATCGCAAAGTTTATCTCGAGGTGTTTAACGTGTCAACGTGTCAAGGCGAAGCATCAAGAGCCATAAGGTGTGAAGAGCCCCGAGCCTCTCACTGGTGACTTCTTGTGTGGGATGCACCAAAGCCAGACTCTTTGTAGGGGACGCTGTTTTTGTGCAGAGGCAAACTGATAGGTACCATTATGAGGTGCTATGGTTGAGGCACCATGAGAGTCACAGTTGGAATCGAAGAAATCGGAAATGAAAGCGAGGTACCCTCACCTTTTTGAAATACCAGGTACGCACGTCAATTTCGAGGATGAAATTTTATAAGGAGGGGAGGTTGTAAGACCCCAACTTTTATGAATAAAATTGAATTTCTTCTATATATTATTTTTTAAATAGTAGGGACTTGATTTGAATAATGTGGAAAGTTATAGGTAATATGCGCAGATATTTCAAATAACCAAGTGGTTATAAAATATTCATTGTTGTCGGGGAATATTCATTTGGTCGTGGAATATTCTTGCTGTCGGGGAATATTCGTACGACGGCGCAGCCATTTGTGGGCCCCATAACGAAAAATTATCGGATGAAGAAAACGACACGACTGAGTTTTTCAAAAATAACGGCGTAACGGTTACCGTTAATACTGTTGGAATATCCGGTGGGTAAAGTAAAGTAATACGTGTTGTTGCATTGTAGCACACGGTATTGCATAGTATGTTATATTTCAATAATTGTTACTGCACAATATTTCACAATATCAGATCAATAATTTATATTATTTGAATAATATTATTAGATAGCATTATTGGCAATGTCTAAGGAAGTTCTGTCTAGGAGGGGTTATTTAATTGCGCGCCAGTAAGGAGAAATTCTTATCGGAAGGCCCCCTCTTTCCTAGGAACGACCTGGTTGTCAATATTGTAGTACTGTAATATTATTTGTGAATAATTATTTATTGATAAAATTGATAAGAAAATATTTATTCGATGTGGATATAAATGGGGGAATTTTTAGCAAAGGAGACAATTATTGAGAATTGATATTTTATCTTTTCTGATAAAATAATTCATTTAAAGATATTATTATATTACATTATAAGTGTATAATGTGATGATATAATAATATAATAATAGTAATATTTTTGCAAGAAATTCACGATATATGAATAAAATGTGGAGGAAGAGAGCAAATTGGATTGGGATTGTTTTTGGTGATTTTGGTAACAAAAACATGTTAAACAAGTGGGTGGGCCCCAGTTGTCCTTTTGATTGTTGTAAATGCTGATTTTTGGGTTGTCAAAATATTGATGCGGGAGAAAGGAAAGAAGAAAAGAAAAGGAATCGTTCGGTTGTGAATTGTCAATATTGGTAGCCTACAAAATCATCCGTATGTAGATTTCGGTCATTTTTCGTTCAAAATTTGAAAAAACTTTCTTCTACAAAGTTGTAGAGAATTAAATTTCCTATAATAAGGACATAGAATTCATTTTTTTTAAAAGGGATATTTATTATGAATTATTGAAGTTCTGAAATATTGGGTCTGAATTGATTTTTGGGGTTATAAATATTTTTTTAAGAAAAATGTTTTTGGTGTGTGGTGGGCCCCACTTGTGTGTGTTGATGAGTGTAGTCAATGGTGTGCTTGAAAAAAATAATAATATTATTTTATTAAATTTTCTGCTTTGGTGTTCTAAGCATTTTTCTATAAATAGGGTGCTTAGGTTAGAATTGAAAATCACAGCAAAATCAGAAGTTTCTCTCTATAATATCGAGCGTATTTTTGTGAGTATTTTGATACTTTGAGTGTTGCTATACAGTGCAAGTTTTCTTCAGCATTATATCCGATATTCTAGTCAGAAGTACTATTCTTTTGAGGTAAGGGATGTAATTTTTTTCGTAAATGATGTTATTTTTTTCAATATCATTTCACTAAAATATTGGTATGAATTTTATTATGAAATTTCTACCTTTTTCATATCGGGGTTACTATTTACATATACGGCACTATTCACGAGTACTATTCACGAAATATGATTTTTCTTATGAAATTTTACCTTTTCATATCGGGGTTACTATTCACGTATACGGCACTATTCACATATATGCACTATTCACGAATACGGTACTATTCACAAAAAATTAAAATTTTCTTTCTTTTTCCAAGTTATCTGTTATGATTCCTATCTTTGATTGGATCCATGTTTTGAACTTTATTCTTGAATTTTGCTGCACAATTGATTATTATGGAGTATTCTTGAACTTGGATAAACTAATTTACGAATCCCTAATCTTTGTCCTTTATCTCACTGGATTCGTTATTAATATTGTTTTTCATCATCTTCAGTCTTAAATGGTGATATAAACGAATATCTTTGGCCTGTAGTGCAAAGATGAATGGTTACTTGATGAATATCTTTGGCCTGTAGTGCAAAGATGAATGATTATTTGATGAATATCTTTGGCCTGTAGTGCAAAGATGAATGTTTACTTGATGAATATCTTTGGCCCGTAGTACAAAGATGGACAGGTGTTGAGATGAACATGACCACTGGTGATACAAATGAATATCTTTGGCCCATAGTGCAAAGATGAATATTTGATTTGAGATATATATTGTGACACCCCCAAATCCGGGTCTCTAACCCCGATTAGGTCGTCACAATATAGTACAAACATCCACCTCTAAACAACACACAATAACTAAATGCGAAAATATAATAAACGTATGTCGTTCATTCAAAAGGTGTTACTAGTCCCAAGATTCGATAACCTTAATACAATCATACAAACATACCCTAGAATAATCATTAAGGTTCATATTACATAACAGTAATTAAACTAATCATAAAGTAAAGTATGCTCCTTGCAAACTAATCCTACATCTTTCCTTTACCCTTGTCCTTCCCTGAAGTCTCGGGCTTAACTACAATAAAAGTCATGATATAGCAAGAATGAGCAACAAGTTTGCTCAGCAAGCTTAAATACAACAATAAAGGATATATCATGATGAACGGAATATATCAGACAATGAATTCAACAATATGAATATCGAAAGCAAGGAAAATAATTTCTTTTAGAATAACTGATAGTCAAGTAGATTTTGAACTATAAAACTGCAATGGAATCAATAGCTGATTGACCCTTTGGTTACTGGCTACAGAATAAGTACTTGAGGGGATCAGCCTCGCGTACGCCATGTATATGCATAACATTCAACTCTGCTGTTTGTATCTTATATTAGATACTTGGGGTACTCCTCTATAATATAAGGGGTGTTCTCTTTAGTCTAAGAATCCCTACCATCAATTGGTCTGGATAGCTTTTATAAAAATTTCGTACTATTATCTGACTGAGAAAGGGTTCAGACTCTATCTGACGCAGTTCAAGAATTATAGAACTTTAAATAATGTACAAGTCCAAGACTATACGAACTCAAGTGCACCAAGTGCGAATATCAATAAGATCGATGTGGATTAATTGTAAAGTAATTAAACCACCTAAAGCATGCTTCGGAAATAAAGTTCAAGCTTAAATAAACAACTGTCAATACAATAATATCCTGCTCAATACAATATGAGAAGGATAGGAAACTTGCACAATAAAGAGTGTAAGACAGGGAACTTGCATTCAAATCAAATGAAGTTAAGAAACATGCTTACAAGATTCATTAGATAAAGTAGTGCAAGGATTTAGGATACTTGCACAATAAAAGTAGGGTTCGGATACTTGCCTGTTTTCTCAGCTACAAATAGTCTAGCTTTAATTAAATTGCGTTGAAATGACCTAACATTAACAAGTTGGTCTTTTAATTAGCATGTGTAAACTAATATGAGTCTACACTTACAAGAATCTAATCATCAAATAGGTCTATCACATAGTTCACGTAAGTCAATTTACTATGCCTGAGTCCATAAACATCTAATCCTGTCTTAGATTTAATAACTATAGAATATATAACCTCTAAGCATCAATATAGTCTTGAACACATAGCACTTCCATTTAAGCATGCAATACAGTTTAAGATACATATATTGCAAGGTTCTGTCCATAATTCAAAGTTATAAGGTTCAATACCGGTCATTCTTACACTTTAAGCAAATCAAGTTCATGCTTCAAGGGTCTGCTACTACGGTCATATTACCACATATCAAGACTAAACAATACTTAACATGCATACTCGTGCGTATACCACATATGTATACCTTAATCACATAGTTTATGCTTTAGAAATTCATTTTCTATGAATATGCGTGCATAGGTGAAATCCATGTTTAGCCAATAATGCTCATGTCAACATGTCTAGAGGCATAATGGGTCCTATTATACATGCTTGCATAATCATAACGTAACTCACATGGTAATTGATGATATTAGCTTCCAAATCCTAAGTTTTCTTTGAAAATTGCACTAAGTCAACTTAGTACATGCAAGGCATCTCAACATATAATTCATATGCATTTGAAACACATATCTAAACCATATAAACGTATTCAAATGGTCAGAATTTACAAGACATAAGTTTGTCAAGTTTGCTTTCAATGTTCTTAAGGTTTTCCTTTGAAATGATTTAAATCTTTCAATCATGTATGCTAGTGTGTGCTCAACACTTTAAACATGCATTTCAGACTTAGTTAGACTATACGATCGTGTTTACAAAATCAGAATATACACATGTTACGTATATGTCAAAGTTCGTATTCGAAACTATAAGTTTCATTTTAAAACATACGTTTTCCTTCCATAACATACACCAACATGGTCAAAATTATGCATGTAGCATCAAGAAATACATACACAAGAGTTAAACCAATATTCATGCCTGTCCAAAGTGGTACAACCAAGCTAGTGTGAACAGACTGCAACAAAAAGTAAAAATTCAGACTCAGGTCCTAGCGCAGCTGCGTCGGTGTCCGGCCAGACCAGAAACGGCCTTCTGCTCGGCAGTTACAAGCCCATCTCATGAATCAATTACAAAATTCATTTATGTATCTGCTATATAACAGTTCCAACCTGTTTACTAACTCATTTAACACTTAACAATCATATCCTAATTCAATTATCATAGAATCCATGCTTAATCCAAAATCAAGAAGTTAGCAAAATTAAGAATGAAGAACAAGAGTTGGAATTTATACCTCTGCTACTAAAGGATTTGCACTTGCTGCTATCTTAACTCCTTCTTTACTCAAGAATGCTTATCATAGATATGTATATATATATATATATATATATATATATATATGCTCTCAATTCTCACTTAAGTAAAAATCTCAGCAATGTAATATAGAAGGAGAAAGCTCATTATATAGACAATTCAATAACCAGACAATGCAATTATCTTCCTAATCAAACCAAAGGATTGCAAGATTGTATAATAGATAAGAGAGAGTGGTTGAGAGTTGGTGAATTCATCATGAATCCCACTCCCCTTATACTCATTAGCTAGATTATTGCTGAGATTGAGAAGAATATAGAGTAGCTAGCCATGTGTGTTCACGTGAAGGAGCATTTGGGTCTCTCATTTAGGGACAAGGAAAGAACTCAGCAAAAGCAAATGTATATAATGTATGCCCAACACTTAGTTTATACACCTCTACATATAATATATACACTTAAGTTATATTATATATATACACATTTCATCTCATATAGCTTAGGTTATAATTAATTAGAGTCACAATGTCATTTCTAATGAGCAAATAATAATATAAGTAGGGTACATACATATAATCCATGTACATTTTATTAACACCGAATATAAAGTAATTAGGTATTATTATTACTCATTATCACAACGGTTATTATTATAATCATAATAACTTATTGAAATCATTATCAATTAACAATTGTTTATTGATATTAATATAAGATAATAGGGTATACATTAAGGTCTACCCACCCACATCATGTTACATAAGCAATAATATTATGTAACTCACATAATGCAATTATTTTTACTATATAGTCTATATATATAATATATAGCCACATTAATGCGTCACATTGCATAATATACAATATAGAGGTAACTACCATATACCAACGGTTTAATTATCGTATGCTTGCATAAAATAATTAATTGATTGAACATAACCTCAATATTTATTAATAATTTACACGCTTATGTTTTATTATTCTCAACACAATAAATTCACATGTTATCGATTAATTACCCAAAGCATAACTTAATCAATCACGTTTAAACTACTACACTATATTCAAGTAAATTGAATATTTAATTACTAACAATTCTATCAATTCTCTGATATAAAAGTCTTAGGGTTAGTCCACTAATTTAATTAAACCATTAGTGACTCCCTTTTATATATTCCTAGCAATTATTCGCATAGGCACATACTCACATAACTACACAAGGTTTGAATAAGCTTACAAAACTAACTCATTAAAATTAACTCATATATTTAATTAATAATGGAGTTTAAAATTTTACGGTCATTACATCCCTCCCCCCTTATAAAAATTCCATCCTCGGAAATGTAAAAATAAGGTTACTCAAATAAAAACGAATAATTCGCTTTCATCTTCTCTTCTAGTTCCCACGTAGCTTCTTCGACTGCGTGATTCATACAGAGAATCTTAACGGAATGGATGATCTTATTCCTCAGCTTCTGTTCCTTCCTATCTAGTATCTGGATAGGAACTTCCTCGTACGATATGTCTTTCTCGACTTGGATTGGTTCATAACTGATAACGTGCTTGTAGTCCGGTTTATACGGCTGCAACACTAACACCTGAAACACGTTGTGAATGTGCTCAAGTTCAGAAGGTAACGCTACCTCGTACGCCACTTCACCGACTTGCCTCAAAATCTTGAACGGTCCTATGAACTTAGGGTTCAACTTACCCTTCTTCCCGAAGCGAATCTTCCCTTTCCAGGGAGATACTTTCATGAATGTATAGCTTCCTAATTCAAAATCTTTCTTCTTATGATGTAAGTCCGCATACTTTTTCTGGCAATCTTGAGCTACTACCAGTCGTGCTCTTATCACCTTGATGATCTCCACTGTCTGCTGTACCAGTTCTGGTCCCAAGAGTCGACGTTCTCCAACTTCGTCCCAACATAAGGGCGTTCGGCATTTTCTCCCATATAGCGCTTCGTACGGCGGCATTATAATAATGGCGTGATAACTATTATTATACGCGAATTCTACTAAGGGAAGGTGATCCTCCCAGCTACCCTTGAAGTCCATCACACAAGCTCAGAGCATGTCTTCAAGTGTTAGAATCATTCTCTCACTTTGTCCATTGGTCTGCGGATGATACACGGTACTCATTCGTAGTTGTGTCCCCATTCTTTCTTGAAGACTTTTCCAGAAGTTCGACGTGAATCGCGGATCTTTATCCGATACAATAGATACCGGCACCCCATGTCTCGAGATAATTTCCTTGACATATAATTTGGCTAGCTGGTCCAAACTATACTTAATCTTAATCGGCAAAAAGTGAGCCAACTTGTTAAGACGATCTACAATCACCCATATGGAGTCGTGCCCTTTCTGCGTTGCTGGAAGTCCCACCACAAATTCCATCGTGATGTGCTCCCACTTCCATTCTGGAATCTCTAACGGTTGTAAAAACCCGCTTGGTCGTTGATGCTCTGCCATGACTTTCTGACAAGTTAGACATCTGCTTACGCATTCCGCAACCTCTCTCTTTATGTTTGGCCACCAGAAGCGGTGACGCAAATCTTGGTACATCTTCGAGCTTCCGGGATGTACCGAGTATCTCGTACTGTGTGCTTCTTGCAAAATCTCCGCCCTTAGCTCTGGGACCAACGGTACCCAAATTCGTCCTTCGAATCTCAGTAGTCCAGTGCTATCAATCTTGTATTTCAATTCACCACCTTCAGCCAACCGCTTCTTGATGTTATTGCAATCTTCGTCCATCTCTTGTGCCTCTTTAACCTTATCTAATAAAGTCAGGCTCGCTGTCACTGTAAATAATTTCTCGTTGGTCTCCATCGGATACTTAATCTCCAAGTCTAGTCGTTCGAAATCTTTCACTAACTCCTCTTGAAAGGTCAATTTCAATAACTTCTATCTGCCTTTTCTGCTCAAGGCATCTGCCACTACATTTTCTTTACCTGGATGGTACAGAATCTCACAATCATAATCTTTGATCAATTCTAGCAATCGGCGCTGCCTCATGTTTAGCTCCTTTTGCGTGAAGATATATTTCAGACTCTTGTGATCCATATATATCTCACACTTCTCGCCATACAAATAATGCCTCCAAATCTTCAAGGCAAAAACTATCGCTGCTAACTCCAGGTCATGAGTCGGATAACCCTTCTCATAATCTTTTAGTTGACATGAAGCGTACGCAATGACCCTGCCGTGCTGCATCAGTACATAACCAAGACCCTTGTGTGACGCATCACTATACACTACAAACCCTCTCGTGTTGTCCGGTAAAGCCAACACAAGTGCTTGACTAAGCCTCTTCTTCAATTCTAGGAAACTCTCCTCACATTCCTCCGTCCAAACAAATTTAAGTGCTTTTATGGTAATATTGGTCAACGACGATGCTATTTTTGAAAAGTCCTGGATGAATCTTTGATAGTATCCAGCTAATCCTAAGAAACTCCTAATTTTTGTTGGCGTCTATGGTTGCTCCCAGTTGATAACCGCTTCTACCTTTGATGGATCCACCAAAACACCATCCTTGTAGATGATGTGTCCCAAAAACTGCACTCTCTGCAACCAAAACTCACACTTGGAGAATTTTGCATACAGCTTCTCCCTCCTTAATGTCTCCAACACTATCCGAAGATTCTCGACGTGTTCTTCCTCCGTCTCTGAATACACTAGAATGTCATCGATGAATACGACAACGAACATATCCAAATACTATTTGAACACTCTGTTCATGAAGTCCATAAATGTTACCGGCGCGTTCGTCAATCCGAATGACATTACCATAAACTCAAAGTGTCCATACCGAGTTCTGAATGCCGTCTTTGGAATGTCCTCCGGCCTCACCTTCAGTTGGTGATAACCGATCCTCAAGTCAATCTTTGAAAAGTACTTTGCCCCTTTCAACTGATCAAATAAATCGTCGATCCTGGGTAATGGGTACTTGTTCTTAACGGTGACCTTGTTCAACTCTCGGTAGTCGATACAAAGTCTTAACGACCCATCTTTCTTTTTTACGAATAAAACTGGTGCTCCCCATGGTGATACGCTCGGTCGAATGTATCCCTTATCTAATAACTCTTGTTATTGAGCCATCAGTTCTTTCATCTATACCGGTGCCATACGATATGGCGCTTTATATACCGGTGCTGTCCCTGGTGCCAAATCAATAACAAACTCAATCTCTCTATTCGGTGGCAATCCCGGAATCTCGTCTGGGATGACATCGGAAAATTCCCTTACAATAGGTATCTGACCTAGTTCACCCACGACTCGTCGAGTATCAACCACGTGAGCTAAATAACCTATTCCTAAGCAATTTCTGCGCTTGCATCATCGTCAGACAATGAGATTGTCTCAGCGATTTACTACCATAAAATACCACCTTCGACTTATTCGGAGTCTTTAGGTGTACACACTTCTTCTTACAGTCGATAACTGCTCCGTGAACCGATAACCAATCCATTCCAAGGATTACATCGAACTCCCCCAAAAGAATCGGTATCAAATCCACGTTGAGCTTAAATCATCGTAATTCGGTATAGCAGTTCTTATGAATGTATTCTACGAGGATAATTTCCTTGTTTGCTACTTCTACGTTCATAGGGTGTTCTAATCTCTCACGGTGTAAGTCTAACTATTTAGCAAATTCTTTGGAAACAAAAGAGAAGGTAGCACCCGGATCAAATAACACATAGGCATTTATATTATTGATTGGGATGATACCTGACACCACATCCTTGGACTCCACCGTATCCTGTACGGTCATGTTAAACGTGCGTGCCATTGGTCTGTTGGCTTGACTGGCTAGCCCTCCGATGCCCAGCCCATTGTTGTTGTTGTTACGATTGCCGCTAGCTGCATTGCCCTTTCTCTTCGGGCAGTCCTTAATCTGATGGTCTAGGGCTCCACACAAGAAACATCCTCCGTTCTATTTATTTAGGCACTGAGGAGCCATTTGCCCTGGTTGTCCACAATGATAGCAAACGCTCTTCCCTTTCATGTACTCCCTCGAGTGATTCCTCTCGCAGTTATTGCACTTTCCACTTTTCTTGGCCTCTCCCCCAAACTTGTTGCCTCCAGAGGATTGGCTCTCCATCCATTTACTCTTGTTGGTGTTGCTGCCTCCGCTGCTTTCCCCTTTCTGTCCTTCCTGTCCGGTCTTCTTTTCTTGTTTAAATCGCGCTATGGCTTCATTGCCTCCTTCTGTAATGATAGCCCTTTCCAGTAGATCAGAGTAACTCTTAATCTTCAACGCAGCTACTGCTTTCTGTACCCATGGTTTTAATCCTATTTCGAACCTTCTTGCCTTTCTGGCCTCCGTGTCCACCTGATGTGAAGCAAATTGAGCCAACTCGTTAAATTTTTCCACGTACTCTGCGACTGTCATATTACCTTGTTTCAGTTCTAGAAACTTAACCTCCATATCCTGTTGCATATTCTCCGAGAAGTAATTCTCGAGGAATAGCTCCTTAAATCTGTCCCAAAGAATAACTCCTTCGCCTGCTCGTCCCTTATTGGCTTTCCACCAGTAGTTAGCTTTGCCCTTCATCATAAAAGTGGCAAAACTCGTCTTCTGTGCTTCGGCCACCCGTGCGACCTCAAACACTTTCTCCATCTCTTCTACCCATGTTTGGGCTTCGATTGGGTCTAAGGTTCCTCGAAATTCTGGAGGTCCTACCGACTTAAAATCCTTGAAGCTAGCCAAGTGATGTTCTGGCTGCCCTGCCGCTGGCGGGGGTCTGTTTTGCATAGCTTCTGTTAACAGATCAACGAAGTTCTGCATTGGATCTGTATTTCCCCCTCCATTGTTAACGGATCCTTCCTCCCTCTGGTTTCATGGTAGTCTCCTAGGCGGCATGATCTGAGGAAAGGAAGAAAACTTTAGATTTTACGTGATATGCTATTCATGTTAGCATTAAGAAGTTAGGATGTCTATCAATCATATTTGATAAAAATAAACAACTTTAGTATCACAATAAAACTCAATGGATTTCTCATCCCATCACCTACATACTCTATTTGAGTTTTCTACTAAGGTTATAACCTAGGTTTCGCATCCCTAATGTTTATAACCTACAACTTTGATACCAACCTGTGACACCCCCAAATCTGGGTCTCTAACCCCGATTAGGTTGTCACAATATAGTACAAACATCCACCTCTAAACAACACACAATAACTAAATGCGAAAATATAATAAACGTATGTCGTTCATTCAAAAGGTGTTACTAGTCCCAAGATTCGACAACCTTAATACAATCATACAAACATACCCTAGAATAATCATTAGGGTTCATATTACATAACAGTAATTAAACTAATCATAAAGTAAAGTATGCTCCTTGCAAACTAATCCTACATCTTTCCTTTACCCTTGTCCTTCCCTAAAGTCTCGGGCTTAACTACAATAGAAGTCATGATATAGCAAGAATGAGCAACAAGTTTGCTCAGCAAGCTTAAATACAACAATAAAGGATATATCATGATGAACGGAATATATCAGACAATGAATTCAACAATATGAATATCGAAAGCAAGGAAAATAATTTCTTTTAGAATAACTGATAGTCAAGTAGATTTTGAACTATAAAACTGCAATGGAATCAATAGCTGATTGACCCTTTGGTTACTGACTACAGAATAAGTACTTGAGGGGATCAGCCTCGCGTACGCCATGTATATGCATAACATTCAACTCTACTGTTTGTATCTTATATTAGATACTTGGGGTACTCCTCTATAATATAAGGGGTGTTCTCTTTAGTCTAAGAATCCCTACCATCAATTGGTCTGAATAGCTTTTATAAAAATTTCATATAATTGTCTGACCGAGCAAGGGTTCAGACTCTATCTGACGCAGTTCAAGAATTATAGAACTTTAAATAATGTACAAGTCCAAGACTATACGAACTCAAGTGCACCAAGTGCGAATATCAATAAGATCGATGTGGATTAATTGTAAAGTAATTAAACCACCTAAAGCATGCTTTGGAAATAAAGTTCAAGCTTAAATAAACAACTGTCAATACAATAATAACCTGCTCAATACAATATGAGAAGTATAAGAAACTTGCACAATAAAGAGTGTAAGACAGGGAACTTGCATTCAAATCAAATAAAGTTAAGAAACTTGCTTACAAGATTCATTGAATAAAGTAGTGCAAGGATTTAGGATACTTGCACAATTAAAGTAGGGTTCGGATACTTGCCTGTTTGCTCAGCTACAAATAGTCTAGCTTTAATTAAATTACGTTGAAACGACCTAACATTAACAAGTCGGTATTTTAATTAGCATGTGTAAACTAATATGAGTCTACACTTATAAGAATCTAATCATCAGATAGGTCTATCACATAGTTCACGTAAGTCAATTTACTATGTCTGAGTCCATAAACATCTAATCCTATCTTAGATTTAATAACTATAGAATATATAGTCTCTATGCATCAATATAGGCTTGAAAACATAGCACTTCCATTTAAGCATGCAATACAGTTTAAGATACACATATTGCAAGGTTCTGTTCATAATTCAAAGTTATAAGGTTCAATGCCGATCATTCTTACACTTTAAGCAAATCAAGTTCATGCTTCAAGGGTCTGCTTCTACGGTCATATTACTATATATCGAGGCTAAACAATACTTAGGTTGTGTTTGATAAATCTGGCGATTAAGATCTGAATGATTATGATGTCTTAATAAATTAGATCATCTGAATGGTTATGAGGTCTGAATTTAAAAAACTGTTTGATAACTAAAAAGTAAGTTGTCTCTTAATGACACTATTTTACTATTTTAAAGGGTAAATTTTTATTTAATAATTTTAAATATTCAATTTAATAAAAATGAGTGAATAATATTGTTGAATATATTTATTCTAAAAAAATTATCAAAAAAATTTCATTAAGAGGTACCTCTTAATTGTTAAGATTTCATTTTCTGTCTTACCGATTAAGAGGCATTCAGAGGTAACAAAAAAAAAATAAACAGCATCATGCCTCTTAGCGAATAAGAGGCAGTCCATTAAGAGGCAATCAGATGTAAACAAACAGCACCTTAACATGCATACTCGTGCGTATACCACATATGTATACCTTAATCACATAGTTTACGCTTTAGAAATTCATTTTCTATGAATATGCGTGCATAGGTGAAATCCATGTTTAGCCAATAATGCTCATGTCAACATGTCTAAAGGCATAATGGGTCCTATTATACATGCTTGCATGATCATAACGCAACTCACATGGTAATTGATGATATTAGCTTCCAAATCCTAAGTTTTCTTTGAAAATTACACTAAGTCAACTTAGTACATGCAAGGCATCTCAACATATAATTCATATGCATTTGAAACACATATCTAAACCATATAAATGTATTCAAATGGTCAGAATTTGCAAGACATAAGTTTGTCAAGTTTGCTTTCAAGGTTCTTAAGTTTTTCCTTTGAAATCATTTGAATCTTTCAATCATGTATGCTAGTGTGTGCTCAACACATTAAACATACATTTTATACCTAGTTAGACCATACGATCGTGTTTACAAAATCAGAATATACACATATTACGTATATGTCAAAGTTTATATTTGAAACTATAAGTTTCATTTTAAAACATACGCTTTCCTTCCATAACATACACCAACATGGTCAAAATTATGCATGTAGCATCAAGAAATACATACACAAGAATTAAACCAATATTTATGCCTGTCCAAAGTGGTACAACCAAGGTAGTATGAACAGACTACAACAGAAAGCAAAAATTCAGGCTCAGGTCCTGGCGCAGCTGCGCTACTGCCTAGTACAAAACTGGCGCAGTTGCGCCGGTGTCCGGCCAGACCAGAAATGGCCTTCTGCTCGGCAGTTACAAGCCCATCTCACGAATCAATTACGAAATTCATTTCTGTATCAGCCATATAACAATTCCAATATGTTTACTAACTCATTTAACATTTAACAAACATATCCCAATTCAATTATCATAGAATCCATGCTTAATCCAAAATCAAGAAGTTAGCAAAATTAATAATGAAGAACAAGAGTTGGAATTTATACCTCTGCTACTAAAGGATTTGCACTTGCTGCTATCTTAACTCCTTCTTTACTCAAGAATGCTTATCACAGATATGTATATATATATATATATATATATATTCTCTCAATTCTCACTTAAGGAAAAATCTCAGTAATGTAATATAAAAGGAGAAAGCTCATTATATAGACAATTCAATAACCAGACAATGCAATTATCTTCCAAATCAAACCAAAGGATTGCAAGATTGTATAATGGATAAGAGAGAGTGGTTGAGATATAATAACCCGGATCAAATCCTGAGTCCTGAACAAATCTCGGGTCAAATTCTAAGTCCGAATCGAACCAAATCTTTCCAAAATAAGGCCTTAAACCACTGGCCCAATAGTATCTTCTTAGGTCATCTTAGCCCACCACAAGCTCACCAAAAAGTCATGAGTGAAAGTACTATTGGTAGTAACTTATTTTCTTATATACATACAAATTTTTCCCCTATTTTTCGATGTGGGACTGGGGTGCTACAAACTCCCCCACTTAAATTTCTGATGTCCTTGTCAGAACCGATTACACACACGGTCCACAGATCTTTGCCTCTCTAGCCATTGTGGGATAATACCGGCTGGCTTCGTGTCCCCACCTCCGGACCTTCTTCTCTCCATTATGAGATAATACCACCAGCCTTCGTGTCCCCACCTCCGGCAACCCGATCGGATGACCCGACCCGAGCTTTCGAGAGTCAGCTTTGATACCATATATAACAATCCGGGTCAAATCCTGAGTCCGAAACAAACCTCGGGTCAAATTCCAAGTCCGAATCGAACCAAATCCATCCAAAATAAGGCCTTAAACCACTGGCCCAATAGTATCTTCTTGGGTCATCTTAGCCCACCACAGGCTCACCCAAAAGTCATGACTGAAGGTACTATTGGTAGTAACTTATTTCCTTATATATAGACAAATTTTTCCCCTATCTTTCGATGTGGGACTGGGGTGTTACATGAGAGTTGGTGAATTTATCAAGAATCCCACTCCCCTTATACTCATTAGCTAGATTATTGCTGAGATTGAGAAGAATATAGAGTAGCTAGCCATGTGTGTTCACGTGAAGGAGCATTTGGGTCTCTCATTTAGGGACAAGGAAAGAACTCAGCAAAAGCAAATGTATATAATGTATGCCCAACACTTAGTTTATACACCTCTACATATAATATATACACTTAAGTTATATTATATATATACACATTTCATCTCATATAGCTTAGGTTATAATTAATTAGAGTCACAATGTCATTTCTAATGAGCAAATAATAATATAAGTAGGGTACATACATATAATCCATGTACATTTTATTAACACCGAATATAAAGTAATTAGGTATTATTATTACTCATTATCACAACGGTTATTATTATAATCATAATAACTTATTGAAATCATTATCAATTAACAATTGTTTATTGATATTAATATAAGATAATAGGGTATACATTAAGGTCTACCCACCCACATCATGTTACATAAGCAATAATATTATGTAACTCACATAATACAATTATTTTTACTATATAGTCTATATATATAATATATAGCCACATTAATACGTCACATTGCATAATATACAATATAGAGGTAACTACCATATACCAACGGTTTAATTATCGTATGCTTGCATAAAACAATTAATTGATTGAACATAACCTCAATATTTATTAATAATTTACACGCTTATGTTTTATTATTCTCAACACAATAAATTCACATGTTATCGATTAATTACCCAAAGCATAACTTAATCAATCACGTTTAAACTACTACACTATATTCAAGTAAATTGAATATTTAATTACTAACAATTCTATCATTTCTCTGATATAAAAGTCTTAGGGTTAGTCCACTAATTTAATTAAACCATTAGTGACTCCCTTTTATATATTCCTAGCAATTATTCGCATTGGCACATACTCACATAACCACACAAGGTTTGAATAAGCTTACAAAACTAACTCATTAAAATTAACTCATATATTTAATTAATAATGGAGTTTAAAATTTTACGGTCATTACATCCCTCCCCCCTTATAAAAATTCCGTCCTCGGAAATGTAAAAATAAGGTTAGTCAAATAAAAACAGTTAATTCGCTTTCATCTTCTCTTCTAGTTCCCACGTAGCTTCTTCGACTGCGTGATTCCTACAGAGAATCTTAACGGAATGGATGATCTTATTCCTCAGCTTCTGTTCCTTCCTATCTAGTATCTGGACAGGAACTTTCTCGTATGATAAGTCTTTCTTGACTTGGATTGGTTCATAAGAGATAACGTGCTTGTAGTCCGGTTTATATGGCCGCAACACTGACACATGAAACACGTTGTGAATGTGCTCAAGTTCAGGAGGTAACTCTACCTCGTACACCACTTCACCGACTCGCCTCAAAATCTCGAACGGTCCTATGAACTTAGGGCTCAACTTGCCCTTCTTCCCGAAACGAATCTTCCCTTTCCGAGGAGATACTTTCATGAATGCATAGCTTCCTAATTCAAAATCTTTCTTCTTGCGATATAAGTCCACATACTTCTTCTGGCGATCTTGAGCTGCTACCAGTCGTGCTCTTATCACCTTGATGATCTCTACTGTCTGCTGTACCAGTTCTGGTCCCAAGAGTCGACGTTCTCCAACTTCGTTCCAACATAAGGGTGTTCGGCATTTTCTCCCATATAGCGCTTTGTACGGCGGCATTATAATACTGGCGTGATAACTATTGTTATACGCGAATTCTACTAAGGGAAGGTGATCCTCCCAGCTACCCTTGAAGTCCATCACACAAGCTCGGAGCATGCCTTCAAGTGTTTAAATCGTTCTCTCGCTTTGCCCATCGGTCTGCGGATGATACGCGGTACTCATTCATAGTTGTGTCCCCAATCGTTCTTGAAGACTTTTCCAGAAGTTCGACGTGAATCGCGGATCTCTATCCGATACAATAGATACCGGCACCTTCTGTCTCGAGATAATTTCCTTGACATATAATTTGTGTAACGATTGTGATTTTAAATATTTATTTAACTTGAGTGAAATAAATAAATTATATGATTTGTGAAAGTGATTTAATTAAGTGTTATATGTGACGCCCCCAGAATAGGTCCAGTCAACCCAACCCATTCTGAGTAGCCAAATACATGGTACAGAATTCAAATACAAACTTTTATATCACACGGTCGTGCAAAATACGACCACACAACTGTGAGTGTCAATACAAATCGTATATAATACGAAATATCAACATTCAAATTCATTCTTTATTTATTACAATTATTATCCCACTATTTTACAAAAATAGCTAGGACTACTACTGCTCTAACTCTGACGATCACTCTGTCCCCCGACTAGATCTTGTGACATTCTCATTTCCTGAAGAGGACAATAGATGAAAAGGGTGAGCTCAACTAGCCCAGTAAAGAATATTATGACTAAGATAATGGAAAATAAATTATCGTTAGTCTTCAACAATTCAGATAAAATATTATGGATAACAAGTTTTAGATCAATATTCGCAGCGAAAATAACAATTCATTAGAAGAGTTAAGTAGAGAATGAAGTCTACTATCTTCTATGATTTAAAAGTCCATCATCAATATTTTATCCCTGTAACATCAATCAATATACATCTCGAATCAAATATTCATCTTTGCACTACAGGCCAAAGATATTCATTTGTATCACCAATGGTCATGTTCATCTCAACACCTGTCATCTTTGCACTACGGCCAAAGATATTCATCAGGTAATCATTCATCTTTGCTCTACAGGCCAAAGATATTCAGTTATATCACCTTTTAGGACTGAGGATGATGAAAAATAATATAAATAACGAATCTAGTGAAATAAAGGACAAGATTAAGGATTCGTATTTTAGTTTATTCAAGTTCAAGAATATTCCATAATAATACTTTGTGGAGCAAAATTCACGAATGAAGCTCAAAACTTAGATCCAATCAAATATAGTAACCATAACAGACAATTTGAACAAATAGAAGAAAATTTAGTTTTTTCGTGAATAGTGCCATATACGTGAATAGTGTCGTATACGTGAATAGTAATCCCGACGAAAAAAGTAAGAATTTCATAATAAAATCCATGACAATATTTTGGTATAATGATATTGAAAAGAATAACATCATTTATGAAAGAAATAACATCCCTTACCTCAAAAGAATAGTACTTCTGGCCGGAATATCGGATATAATACCGAAGGAAACTTGCACTGAATAGTAACACTCAAAGTATCTAAATACTCACAAAAATACGCTCGATATTATAGAAAGAGAAAACTTCTGATTCCGGTGTGATTTTCAATTCTAACCTAAGCATCCTATTTATAGGAAAAGCTTAGGATGCCAAATTAGACTTTTTTAATAAAATAATATTTTCTAAAAAAAAATTCCAGCCGCCTCCCTAAGAAAAGCCATCAGCATTCACCAACCAAAAGTGGGGCCCACTATTTTATAAAAAAAATATTTATTTTTCAAAACTTCAATAATTCATAATAAATAGCCCCTTTGTCAGAAAAATACAAATTCTATTTTTTTTTATAGGAAATTTAATTCTCTACAACTTTGCAGAAGGAAGTTTTTCCAAATTCCAAACATAAATTATCCGAAATCCATAAACAGATGATTTCCACACCAAAATACTGATAAAAACACATCAGAGCTAATTCCTTCTTTTATATCCACAAAATAAATATTTTCTTATCATATAAATCAATAATTAATTATTCACAAATAATATTATAGAACTACAATATTGACAACCAGGTCGTTCCCAGGAAAGAGGGGGCCTTCCGATAAGGACTTCTCCTTACTGGCGCGCAATTAAATAACCCCTCCTAGATAGAACTTCTTTAGACATTGTCAATAATGCTATCTAATAATATTATTCAAATAATATGAATTATTGAGTTGATAATGTGAAATACTGTGCAGTGACAATTATTGAATCAATAATACAAAATATCAACTGTAGCAATTATTGAATCAATCATATAAAATAGCAACGTAGCAATTATTGATATAAAATATCAACGTGGCAATTATTGAATCAATAAAATATCATGCAATTATTGAATCAATAATATAAAATATTGAACAGTAATTACTGTAACAATAATTGAGTAGTGACTTCTTACGTAAGAATCAATAATTCAAAATACTATGCAATACCGTGTGCTACTGTGCAACACCGCGTATTACTGTATTTTAACCACCGGGTATTTTAACAGTACTAACGGTAACAACTACGCCGTTATTTTATAAACAGGTTATTTCTGTCGCTTTCTATATCCGACAGTTATTCCGTTGTGGGGTCTACAAATAGCTGCGCCGTCATACGAATATTTTTCGACAACAAGAATATTCCATGACCAAACAAATATTCTCCGACAACAATGAATATTTTATAACCACTTGCTTATTTTAAAATATTCGCACATTTCACCCATAACTTTTCACATTTATCAAATCAACACCTTACTATTTCGAAATTATATATAAAGAAAATTAAATCTTTATTCATAAAAGTTGGGGTCTTACAACCTCCCCTCCTTATGAAATTTCGTCCACAAAATTGACGTACCTACCTGGTATGTCGAAAAGGTGCGGATACCTCGCTTTCATTTTTGATTCCAACTCCCAGGTCATTTCCTCAATAGCATGGTTTCTCCACAAAACTTTAACTTGAGGTATAATTTTCGAGCGTAGGACATGCTCCTTCATATCCAAGATCTTGACAGGTACCTCTTCGTACGTTAAATCTTCGGCTATCTCGTCTGGTTCTAACTCAATAATGCGGTTTGGATCCTTCACATATTTACGTAACACGGATATGTGAAACACGTTATGAACACGAGACATGCTTGGAGGTAAAGCGAGTCTATAGGCCACATTTCCTACTCGGTCAAGAATCTCAAATGGACCAATGAATCGTGGATTGAGCTTTCCTCTCTTCCCAAACCTCGTAACTTCTTTCCACAGAGCAACACGTAATAACACATGGTCCCCAACATTAAATTCCACGTCCTTTCGATGAAGATCTGCATAACTCTTTTGTCGATCTTGAGCGGTTTGTATACGTTGTCGGATCATTTGGATCTTTTCTGTAATCATACGTTCCAACTCCGGTCCCAATAATGTTGCTTCACCCACCTCATTCCAGCATACTGGAGAGCGACACTTTCTCCCATACAACGCTTCGAATGGAGCTATGCCTATACTTGCTTGATAACTGTTGTTGTAGGATAATTCCACCAATGGTAAGTACTTATCCCAACTCCCTTTGAAGTCTAGAACACAGAGTCTCAATAGATCTTCAAGAGTTTGAATAGTCCTTTCTGATTGTCCGTCTGTTTGAGGATAATAAGCCGAACTGAATCGTAAATCCGTGCCCATAGCTTTCTACAAACTGATCCAAAATCGTGAAGTGAATCTTGGGTCACGATCCGAAACTATGGATACTGGCATGCCATGAAATCTCACAATCTCATTCACGTACATATGAGCAAGATGTTCAAGGGAATAAGTCTCTCGTATCAGCAAGAAATGAGCAGACTTGGTTAATCTATCAACAATAACCCAAATCGCATCTATGCCTTAAGAAACCTTGGGAAGACCCGTAACGAAATCCATTGTAATGTGTTACCATTTCCATTTTGGAATCTCAAGTGGTTGCAATGGACCCTTCGGTACTTGATGCTCCGCCTTTACACGTTGACACGTTAAACATCTCGAAATAAACTCCGCGATCTCTCTTTTCATATTGCTCCACCAAAATATATGTCGAAGATCACGATACATTTTGGTACTCCCAGGATGGATTGCAAATGGTGTGTTGTGTGCCTCCATCATGATTCTATGCTTCAAGTCAAAATCGTTAGGAACACAAAGTCTGGAGTTGACTCAAAGTATTCCCTCTTCATCGATTCTTGCTTCTGAAATGGCACCTTCTTGCACCTTCTTCTTCATCTTCATCAGCTCCGGATCCGTAGCTTGAGCAGCTTTAACTTTATCAATCAAAGCTGGTTCTACGCGTATACTTAACATCATCGCACTCGTTCCCGCATATGATCTTCTACTCAACGCGTCAGCTACCACGTTCGCTTTTCCAGGATGGTATTGGATGGTATGATCGTAATCTTTCAACAGCTCAAGCCAACGTCCTTGCCGCATGTTGAGTTCCTTTTGAGTGAAGAAATATTTAAGGCTCTTATGATCCGTATAAATCTCCACTTTCTCCCCGTACAGATAATGTCTCCAGATCTTCAATGCGAAAACGACAGCTGCCAACGCTAGATCATGACTAGGATAATTCCTCTTATATTCTTTGAGTTGTCGCGAGGCATAGGCTATGACTTTCCCATGTTACATGAGAACACATCCTAACCCTTTGCCCGAAGCATCGCTGTAGATAAAAAATCCATTCGAACCAGAGGGTATTGTCAGAACAGGTGCCGAGATAAGTCTTTTCTTGAGCTCTTGGAAGCTCTTCTCGCATTCCTCACTCCAAACGAATTTTGTATCTTTCCCAGTCAACTGAGTTAATGGAGTAGCGATTCGAGAAAATCCCTCTACGAACCTCCGATAATAACCAGCTAAACCCAGAAAGCTTCGTACTTCGGTCACCGATTTAGGTTGCTCCCAGCTTTGTATTGCTTCAATCTTCGTTGGGTTAACAGATACTCCACGTTTCGATACCACGTGCCCAAGGAACGCTACTTCCTTAAGCCAGAACTCGTATTTCTTCAGCTTGGCATATAGCTTGTTCTCACGAAGCTTTTGAAGTACCAACTTCAAGTGGTGCTCATGATCTTCACAGCTTTTAGAATAGATGAGGATGTCATCAATAAAGATAACAACGAATTGATCCAAATATTCCTTAAATACACGGTTCATCATATCCATGAAAGCAGCAGGAGCATTAGTCAATCCAAAAGACATAACTAAGAACTCATAATGCCCGTACCGAGTTCTAAAAGCAGTCTTCGGAATATCCTCAGTTTTAATCTTCAGCTGATGATATCCAGAACGAAGATCGATCTTTGAAAAGAATTGTGCTCCTTACAACTGGTCGAACAGGTCATCAATACGAGGTAGCGGATACCTATTCTTGATGGTGACATGGTTCAACTCCCGATAGTCAATACAAAGTCGCATACTCCCGTCTTTCTTCTTTACGAATAAAATAGGAGCACCCCAAGGAGACGTACTAGGACGAATAAAATCGATGTCTAACAATTCCTGTAATTGGACCTTTAACTCCTGAAGTTCAATAGGAGCCATTCGATATAGGGTTTTAAAAATAGGTTTTGTACCGGGTTCAAAGTCAATAAAGAATTCAACTTCACGTTCTGGGGGTAGACCGAGAAGTTCTTTGGGAAATACATCAGAAAACTCATTAACAACGAAAATATCATTCAAACCTAACGTATTCTGGTTTAGATCAGTGACATGAGCTAAGAAAGCTTGACATCCATTTTTTAATAAACGAATAGCTTTGTGACTTGAAATGATATTGATTGATTTTAGTGGCTTGGTAGTTTGGATTCGCACAACAGGTTGATTAGGAATATGAAAACTAACAACCTTATGAAAACAATCAATTTTGGCATGGTAAGTGGTTAACCAGTCAATTCCTAAAATCACGTCAAATGCAAGTATTTTCAAAGATATAAGATCAACAGGTAAGGTAAGGGTACCAATCTGAATCAAGCAAGATTTGTAAACTGTGGATGTAACAAAGATTTCTCCCAACGGAGTTTCAACAGATAAGTCAAAGTCTAACTTATCAAAAGTCAAGTTCAAACGTTGAGCACAAGCAGGTGAAATAAAGGAATGGGTAGCACCAGTATCTAACAAGGTGTAAACTTCGCAAGAGTTTATGATTAGCTTACCCGTAATCACCTCGTGTGGATTCCTCGCGTTTTGGGTTGTCACGAAAACACTCTTCCAGGAATCACCGACTTTGACTTGTCCGAAATCGTCTTGGGAATCACCACCCCCGCTGGATTTGATTTCACAACAGGACAATCTCGAGCAATATGTCCTTCTTTTCCACAGTTATAACATGCTTTGAATTGTTGTGGGCAGTTTGGGCTGATGTGTTCCTCTTTCCCGCACTTATAGCATACGACCGGTGGTGGTTCTCCTCCCCTAGAAACAGTTGATGCTGGTGCTGATGTTGACGTCTTCACGTTCTCATTGTTGTACCTTCTCTTCTTGAAATCTCCTCCTGATTCGCTTTTTCTACTATCATGGCCACGATTACCACCGGAGTGGTTACAGCTTCGGTCATACTTTTCTCCCCGCTGGTTTTCATTGCTCCGATGACTGCTGCCACCGGTACGACCTTGGTTGTTGTCCCTTGGTTGAACATAATAATTATCTCGTTCTAACAACTGGGCCCTGTTCACTACATCCGAATATAGAGAAAATTTATGAGAAATGAGGTATTGACGTATTTCGAGTTTCAAACCTCTCAGAAACATCCGCGTCATACGTTCCTCATTCTCCACCAAATGAGGTGCAAACCTGGACAGCTCCGCGAACTTAGCCTCGTACTGGGACACCATCATGTTGTTTTGTTCTAGTCTGATAAACTCTACCTCCTTCATATGACGAATATTTTCAGGAAAGTACTTGTCATTGAACAGTTTCTGAAATGCTTCCCAAGACATCTTGAGTGCGGCAGGCTGGGTACGCTTCACAGACTCCCACCAGTAATCTGCCTCCCCACGGAACATAAAGGTGGCAAATGGAACCTTCTGTTCCTCCGTGCATCCCAAGACATCATATATCTTGGTAATTTGCTTAACCCACGTCTCCGCCTTGATCGGATCTGGCTTTCCCAGAAACTCTGGTGGTCCCAATTCTTTGAACTGCTAGGCAGTGATAATTCGCGTGTTGTTATTATCCCCACCTATATTTTGCACACGAGTTTCCCTCGTCTGGTTTTGCATGAACTGCAAAAAACTTCTAAACATCTTATTGTTTATCGTCTGATCAGCGTTGTTTTCAGGATGAACATTGCCTTCCTGTTGCACGTTCTCCTGGTTGGTGATTAAAGGTGTCTCCACGGTCTCATTCACTTCGTTGTTAACATTCTCAGCTGCCATTCTCAAATACTGCCATAAAACAAGGGTTAATTAAACAAATTAACATATCACATATTAACCCTATGCTCCGACTACCAATTAAATACCACATAAGCTTAGGTAGGACATACTAGTGAAGGATTTACTCGTCTCTCCCCTCCTAGTTCTATTCCCCGATCTCAGCCAGAGATCATATTCCTAAGCTCTGATACCAAATGTGACGCCCCCAGAATAGGTCCAGTCAACCCAACCCATTCTGAGTCGCCAAATACATGGTACAGAATTCAAATACAAACTTTTATATCACACGGTCGTGCAAAATACGACCACACAACTGTGAGTGTCAATACAAATCATATATAATACGAAATATCAACATTCAAATTTATTCTTTATTTATTACAATTATTATCCCACTATTTTACAAAAATAGCAAGGACTACTACTGCTCTAACTCGGACCATCACTCTGTCCCCCGACTAGATCCTGCGACATTTTCATTTCCTGAAGAGGACAATAGATGAAAAGGGTGAGCTCAACTAGCTCAGTAAAGAATATTATGACTAAGATAATGGAAAATAAATTATCGTTAGTCTTCAACAATTCAGATAAAATATTATGGATAACAAGTTTTAGATCAATATTCGCAGCGAAAATAACAATTCATTAGAAGAGTTAAGTAGAGAATGAAGTCTACTATCTTCTATGATTTAAAAGTCCATCATCAATATTTTATCCCTGTAACATCAATCAATATACATCTCGAATCAAATATTCATCTTTGCGTTACAGGCCAAAGATATTCATTTGTATCACCAATGGTCATGTTCATCTCAACACCTGTCATCTTTGCACTATGGCCAAAGATATTCCTCAGGTAATCATTCATTTTTGCTCTACAGGCCAAAGATATTCAGTTATATCACCGTTTATGACTGAGAATGATGAAAAATAATATAAATAACGAATCTAGTGAAATAAAGGACAAGATTAAGGATTCGTATTTTAGTTTATTCAAGTTCAAGAATATTCCATAATAATACTTTGTGGAGTAAAATTCACGAATGAAGCTCAAAACTTAGATCCAATCAAAGATAGTAACCATAACAGACAATTTGAACAAATAGAAGAAAATTTAGTTTTTCTGTGAATAGTGCCGTATACGTGAATAGTAACCCCGACGGAAAAAGTAAAAATTTCATAATAAAATCCATGACAATATTTTGGTATAATGATATTGAAAAGAATGACATCATTTATGAAAGAAATAACATCCCTTACCTCAAAAGAATAGTACTTCTAGCCGGAATATCGGATATAATATCGAAGAAAACTTGCACTGAATAGTAACACTCAAAGTATCTAAATACTCACAAAAATACGCTCGATATTATAGAGAGAGAAAACTTCTGATTCTGGTGTGATTTTCAATTCTAACCTAAGCACCCTATTTATAGGAAAAGCTTAGGATGCCAAAGTAGACTTTTTTAATAAAATAATATTTTTTAAAAAAAATTTCCAGCCGCCTCCCTAAGAAAAGCCATCAGCATTCACCAACCAAAAGTGGGGCCCACCATTTTATAAAAAAAATATTTATTTGCCGAAACTTCAATAATTCATAATAAATAGCCCCTTTGTCAGAAAAATACAAATTCTATGCTTTTTTCATAGGAAATTTAATTCTCTACAACTTTGTAGAAAAATGTTTTTCCAAATTCCAAACATAAATTATCCGAAATCCATAAACTGATAATTTTCACACCAAAATACTAATAAAAACACATCAGCGCTAATTCCTTCTTTTATATCCACAAAATAAATATTTTCTTATCATATAAATAAATAAATAATTATTCATAAATAATATTACAGAACTACAATATTGACAACCAGGTCGTTCCCAGGAAAGAGGGAGCCTTCCGATAAAGACTTCTCATTACTGGCGCGCAATTAAATAACCCCTCCTAGACAGAACTTCCTTAGACATTGTCAATAATGCTATCTAATAATATTATTCAAATAATATGAATTATTGAGATGATAATGTGAAATACTGTGCAGTGACAATTATTGAATCAATAATACAAAATATCAACTGTAGCAATTATTGAATCAATCATATAAAATAGCAACGTAGCAATTATTGATATAAATTATCAACGTAGAAATTATTGAATTAATAAAATATCATGCAATTATTGAATCAATAATATAAAATATTGAACAGTAATTACTGTAATAATAATTGAGTAGTGACTTTTTACGTAAGAATCAATAATTCAAAATACTGTGCAATACCGTGTGCTACTGTGCAGCACCGCTTATTACTGTATTTTAACCACCGGGTATTTCAACAGTACTAACGGTAACAACTACGCTGTTATTTTATAAAAAGGTTATTTCTGTCGCTTTCTATATCCGACAGTTATTCCGTTGTGGGGTCTACAAATAGCTGCGCCGTCGTACGAATATTCCCCGACAACAAGAATATTCCACGACCAAACGAATATTCCCCGACAACAATGAATATTTTATAACCACTTGCTTATTTTAAAATATTCGCTCATTTCACCCATAACTTTTCACATTTATCAAATCAACACCTTACTATTTTGAAATAATATATAAAGAAAATTAAATCTTTATTCATAAAAGTTGGTGTCTTACATTATATATTATTAAATGAATGTTTAAAATTTAATTTAATTGATATATTTTAATTTTATGGTATAGTTCTAATTTAATTGAGAAAATTAAATTAGATGAATTATGTGTTAAGTGTTACATGGATTATAATTAGCGAGTAATTATAATTATGTGGCAATTTTTATGTAAATTAATTGATGTTGAATTTTAATTGATTAAATTAAAATGTTAAAGGATTTAATTAATTAAAGTGTGACATTAAAGTATGTGTTAAAATAATTTATTAAAATAAAGAAAAAGAGTTTTAAATGATTTTAACCAAACAAGGCCCTTGTATTTGTTTTAAACCTATTTCTACCAAACGGGGCCTTAGTTACAAAAATCTGTTTTTTTTAAATAAACGATTTTACCCAAACATGACCTTATGGCTATTCAAATTCAACTTTTGTTACTCACGTAATTAGTAGTAGTTAGTGTATATAATTATTATATGGGAGTTACATATTCTATTATATGTATATTGAATATACAATTAGTACGTTAGTTTTATAATCCGAAGTCTAACTAAAAGAAGAAGGAGAGAAAAAAATATAGAGAAGAGAGAGCAGAGAATATCAGAGAAGAAAAGAAGGAGAAAGAATTGGTAGAACACAAGCTCATCACCATCTTTTTCTTTACACTCATAACTAAAAGGTTAGAAATCCATCTATATATTTCTCGTATTTTATTCTCTGTCAAAAATTAAGTTTTCATGAAAGTTGTAATCATGAATTTTATATACATGTATTGTGTTCATGTGTTATTAGTAGTGATTGTATGCCATCAAAGGATTTCAGAAATCAAATTGTGGTTAAAACAAGTTGTAATGGAGAAATTTTGTTCGTATGAGTTTTATGTATATTATGGTTGGTTTTAGATTGAGAAATTGAGAATTTGTATGTGTTAATATGCTTATTAAGAATTTGTTTGATGCTATCTTCAATTTCGAATATAATGCATGTATATAAAGTTGAATTGCTTGAGAAAGTGATT
Organism: Panax stipuleanatus; assembly: GCA_020205555.1. Taxonomy (NCBI): domain Eukaryota; kingdom Viridiplantae; phylum Streptophyta; class Magnoliopsida; order Apiales; family Araliaceae; genus Panax; species Panax stipuleanatus. Next base: position 112,532,320 of record CM035119.1, on the reverse strand, counting down.
TACAGTGAATGATTTTATAAAATATATAAGTTTTATGAAAATATCAAAATTTGACTTCTAAAAACTTTTGATTATGATTGTTTAGATGGTTTTGTGTTTGAAAACATGTTATATGTGTGACTTGTTTCAAGTATGTGCTATACGCTGTTCCAGTAGCATGTAATTATCAATTTTTGGCTTGTTTGGGTTTGATCGGTGAAGCAGGGAGGCTGCACTGCCTGCGTACCTGCGCAGCTGCGCCGGTAGCACAGCCAGAAGCAGCGCAGCTGCGCCGGCTGCCTTTCCCAGGTTGAGAACCTGCGCAGCTGCGCCGGTGGCAAAGCCTTGGGCTGCGTAGCTGCGCCGCTGGCTGTGCAGAGGCAGTAAGTTTGGTTTGTTTGTGCAGTTTTATTTGATAGCTTATTTAATTGGTTATGATAATGAGCATGAATTCAGTGGCTATAACATGTTGCTAATATGCGTTGGTAAAATGAGTTACTTAATTATAATTTGATTAATTATAATTAAGAGTAAATGTTTAAATTTAAAGTATAATTTTATTAAATTATGATGAGTAGTAATTGAGTTATTTTAATCAATTAGATATTAATTTAAATTATAATTTATGTAATTGTAATTTAATAAATGCATGTTTAATTATGGATTATAAATTGATAATTTCATGATTAATTATAATTTGTGTAATTATAATGCATGATATAGTTTAATTAATTATAAATTATAATTTATTTATAATTTAAAAAGTAATTATAATTTAAGTAATTATAATTTGATTAAGTGTTTGAATTATAATTGTTTAATTTTAATTTAGTGAAATACATAATTGAGGTAATTATGTGAGTATGTTATGTGATGAAATTAACTATGTGATTGTTAATTATTATTTATTTAATTAGAATGAGTTAACCATGAGGGTTAACCAATTATGTGAATTAGTTACGTGTTAACTAATTTAGATTATTGTGATTGAATATGTATGTATGTAGGAAGTGTTAAAGTACGTGATTGTATTAAGTAGCTTGCGCTTAAGGTAAGTCTTCTAAATCCTAAACTCGTTTATTTATTTAAATTTAATTATTCATTGTTTGAGATTGTTCGTTTATTGGACAAGTAATTATTGAAAGTTCATGATGTAATTAAAATAACCTTGGCTTATTGTTCAAGCAAGGTCTGTATATTCTTTTCAGATGCTTTAAATTTTCTTCTAAAGCATATGTTAGTTCGTAGTTCTTTCACTTACGAATTATTCTAAGTTATTGAAAGTCGATTCAACTAATCCTTAGTTGATGAACGTGAATTCTAAATTACCCTTGTAAGCTTATCCAAACCAAACTTTCTTTAGTGCAGACTTGTATTCAAAATACTGAGATGAACAACCCTAATTATTAGGGGAGGTTACTATGCGAAAGCGTTAAGATGTTCATGTACAATACATTGTACGAATGGCTGATCCTCCTAAGTACGAGTTAAGGTCCATAGTCTTATTGACTGTTAAAGGTTTAAATAAAAATGTTTATAACCTAGGACAAGAGTTCAAAGGTCTTATGACCCTCAGATAAATTCCATATTCAAATTGTAATGTTGGTAGAGAATTATTATTTAATTCTTTATTATTGAAGTAAGTTAAGTTATTCAATTCTTTTTAAAGATATCCTCTCATGTATTTATTATTGTTAAACTCCAGTGAGCTGTTGTTTGCTCACTCTTGCATTAAATAACAATTGCAGCTAAGGTTGATAATGTTGATGCCCCGTCTACGAGTAAAGGCAAGGGGAAGCAAAACAAGTGAAGACTTGTTTTATTATTTTAAAATGATTGTAATAGACTTTAATGATATGTTTTATTTCCGCACTTGTTTATTATGTCAAGGTTAGATTAAACCCTGGGATTGTTTTTTTGAAAGGTTATAACCCTTGTTTTAAGGGAGATTTCATTATTTTAATTAAAAGTTGTAATTTATTTTGAATTATATTGGGTAGATGTATGTTTATTTAGAAAGTGAACACCAGATCAAGTGGAAACGAAGTACCCGGATTTAGGGGTGTCACAATTTGGCTAGCTAGTCCAAACTATACTTAATCTTAATCGGCAAAAAGTGAGCCGACTAGGTAAGACGATGTACAATCACCCATATGGCGTCGTGCCCTTTCTGCGTTGTCGGAAGTCCCACCACAAAGTCCATCGTGATGTGCTCCCATTTTCATTCTGGAATCTTTAATGGTTGTTATAACCCGCTTGGTCGTTTATGCTCTGCCTTGACTTTCTGACAAGTTAGACATCTGTTTACGCATTTCGCAACCTCTCTCTTTATGTTTGGCCACCAGAAGTGGTGACGCAAATCTTGGTACATCTTTGTGCTTCCAGGATGTACCGAGTATCTCGTACTGTGTGCTTCTTACAAAATCTCCTCCCTTAGCTCTGGTACCAACGGTATCCAAATTCGTCCTTCGAATCTCAGTAGTCTAGTGCTATCAATCTTGTATTTTAATTCACCACCTTCAGCCAACCGCTTCTTGATGTTATTGCAATCTTCTTCCATCTCTTGTGCCTCTTTAACCTTATGTAATAAAGTCAAGCTCGCTGTCACTGTAAATAATTTCTCGTTGGTCTCCATCGGATACTTAATCTCCAACTCTAGTTGTTCAAAATCTTTCAACAATTCCTCTTGAATGGTCAATTTCAATAACTTCTCTCTGCCTTTTCTGCTCAAGGCATCTGCCACTACATTTGCTTTGCCTGGATGGTACAGAATCTCACAATCATAATCTTTGATCAATTCTAGCAATCAGCTCTGCCTCATGTTTAGCTCCTTTTGCTTGAAGATATACTTCAGACTCTTGTGATTCGTATATATCTCACACTTCTTGCCATATAAATAATGCCTCCAAATCTTCAAGGCAAAAACTACCGCTGCTAACTCTAGGTCATGAGTTAAATAGCCATTCTCATAATCTTTTAGTTAACATGAAGCGTACGCAATGACCCTACCGTGCTGCATCAGTACACAACCAAGACCCTTGTGTGACGCATCAGTATACACTACAAACCCTCCCGTGTTGTCCGGTAAAGCCAACACAGGTGCTTGACTAAGCCTCTTCTTCAATTCTAGGAAACTTTTCTCACATTTCTCCGTCCAAACAAATTTAACTGCTTTTCTGGTAAGATTGGTCAACGACGATGCTAATTTTGAAAAATCCTGGATGAATCTTCGATAGTATCCCGCTAATCCTAAGAAACTCCTGATTTCTGTCGGCTTCTTTGGCTGCTCCCAGTTGATAACCGCTTCTACCTTTGATGGATCCACCGAAACACCATCCTTGTCGATGACGTGTCCCAAAAATTGCACTCTCTGCAACCAAAGCTCACACTTGGAGAATTTTGCATACAGCTTCTCCCTCCTTAATGTCTCCAACATTATCCGAATATGCTCGGCGTGTTCTTCCTCCGTCTCTGAATACACTAGAATTTCATCGATGAATGCGACAACGAACTTATCCAAATACTATTTGAACACTCTGTTCATCAAGTCCATAAATGTTGCCGGCACGTTCGTCAATCCGAATGACATTAGCAGAAACTCAAAGTGTCCATACCGAGTTTTGAATGCCGTCTTTGGAATGTCCTCCGGTCTCACTTTCAGTTGGTGATAACCGGTCCTCAAGTCAATCTTTAAAAAGTACTTTACCCCTTTCAACTGATCAAATAAATCGTCGATCTAGGGTAACGGGTACTTTTTCTTAATAGTGACCTTGTTCAACTCTCGGTAGTCGATACAAAGTCTTAACGACCCATCTTTCTTCTTTATGAATAAGACTGGTGCTCCCCATGGTGATACGCTCGATCGAATGTATCCCTTATCTAACAACTCTTGTATTTGAGCCATCAGTTCTTTCATCTCTACCGGTGCTATACGATACGACGCTTTATATACTGGTACTGTCCCTGGTGCCAAATCAATAACAAACTCATCTCTCTATCCGGTGGCAATCCTAGAATCTCGTCTGGGAAGATATCGACGAATTCCCTTACAATAGGTATCTGACTTAGTTCACCCTCGACTCGTCGAGTATCAACCACGTGAGCCAAATAACCTATCCAACCCTTCCTAAGCAATCTCTGCGCTTGCATCATCGTCAGACAATGAGCTCACCCTTTTATTCTATTGTCCTCTTCAGGAAATGAGAATGTTGCAGGGACTAGTCGGGGATCAGAGTGATGGGCAGAGTTAGAGCAGTAGTAGTCCTCACTATTTTTGTAAAATAGTGTGATAATAATTATAACTGTTGAGGACTGAATTTGAGCATTTATATTTCGTATTGTATATAATATGTATTGAAGCTCGTAGCTTGTATGGCCGTATTTCTCATGACCTTTCGATATAAAATTTTGTATTTGGATTCTGTACCATGTGTTTGGCGACTCATAATGGGTTGGGTTGATTGGACCTATTCTGGGGGCGTCACAGTTGGTATCAGAGCTTAGGGATATGATCTCTGGCAGAGATCTGGGAATAGAACTAGGAGGGGAGAGACGAGTATATCCTTCGCTAGTGTGTCTAACCTAAGCTTATGTGGTCTTTAATTGGTCGGTTGAAGTATAGGGTTAATATGTGATATATTAATTTGTTTAATTAACCCTTGTTTTATGGCAGTATTTGAGAATGACATCTGAAAATTTAAGCAATGGAGCATTTGATACCATTGAGCCACCGCTACTCGTAGTCTTACTTTTAACGGTAGTTATATATATAGTGATTGAAGAATTAATAGTTGCACCCGAGCTAGTTGCAGAAGTAGCAGCTGAGAGTGAGGAAGAGGAGGAACCTGAGGAAGATTTATTAGGAGAATTTTACGATCGAAATATAGAACTAGAAAATCGTATTCATGAGTTAGAAGAGCAGGGTGAAGAACGACAGGCGGCCGTGGAACAAAGGGATACAACAATTCAAGATTTTGCTACTCTATATGCGAGGCTTGAACAGAAGCTCTCTCTGGCAGAGCATATGATATTAGAGCTGGAAGCTGAGAATGCAATTGTTGAAATTTTGATGAAAGAAGAAACAACTGAACGAATGAGAATGCAGGATGCATGGGTAAAAGCCGCACGACGCGTTGATATTTTAGAAAGAGACGTCCGATCTAAGAAGGCCAAAATAGACGATATGGATTTCACTTTTTGGAGGGCGAATCCAACATCGAGTTTGGAATTACCCTGTACAGAGCTGTCAACCCCAATTCGATATGGATCGAAGAGTAATGATTTAAATCATGGATCAGGAGTGCGACGAAGTAGTTGAGGGTGGAATATGCGTTCTGGCAAAGTTAAGTCCTGTTGGGATGGTGATACCAAAGGCAGTCCCGGACAAGTCAAAGTCGGTGGTTCCTGGAGGAGCGTTTGTCGTGACTGCCCAAAACGCGAGGAACCCGAACGAGGTGATCACGGCTAAGCTAATCGTAAACTCTTGCGAAGTCTATACCTTATTAGATACAAGTGCTACCCATTCTTTCATGTCACCTGCTTATGCTCAACATTTGAATTTGACTTCGAAGAAATTAGACTTTGACTTATCTGTTGAAACTCCGTTAGGAGAAACCTTTGTTACATCCACAGTTTACAAATTTTGTTTGATTCAAATTGGTACCCTCACCCTACCTGTGGATTTTATATCTTTGAAAATACTTGCATTTGATGTGATTTTTTTGAATCGACTGGTTAACCACTCATCATTCCAAAATTGATTGTTTCGTAAGGTTGTTAGCTTTCATTCAGACAACCAGACCACTAAAATCAATCAATGTGATTTCAAGTTATAAAGCTATTCGTTTATTGAAAAATGGATGTCAAGCTTTCTTAGCCCATGTCACTGATCTAAATCAGAATACATCAAATTTGAATGATATTTTTGTTGTTAATGAGTTTTCTGATGTATTTCCCGAAGAACTTCCTGGTCTACCCCCAGAACGTGAAGTTGAATTCTTTATTGACCTTGAACTCTGTACAAAACCCATTTCTAAAACCCCATATCGAATGGCTCCTATTGAACTTTAGGAGTTAAAGATCCAACTACAGGAGTTGTTAGACATCGATTTTAATCGTCCTAGTACGTCTCCTTGGGGTGTTCCTATTTTATTCATAAAGAAGAAAGACGGGAGTATGCGACTTTGTATTGACTATCGGGAGTTGAACCATGTCACGATCAAGAATAGGTATCCGTTACCACGTATCAATGACCTGTTCGACCAGTTGCAAGGTGCACAATTCTTCTCAAAAATCGATCTTCGTTCTGGATATCATCAGTTAGTGATTAGAACTGATGACATTCTGAAGACTGCCTTTAGAACTAGATACGCGCATTATGAATTTTTAGTTATATCTTTCGGATTGACCAATGTTCATACTGCGTTCATGGACATAATGAACTGAATATTTGAGAAATATTTAGATCATTTCGTGGTTGTCATTATTGATGACATCCTAATATACTCCAAAAGCCTCAAATATTTCTTTACTTAGAACGAACTCAACATGCGACAACGACATTGGCTCGAGCTATTGAAAGATTACGAAAATACCATTCAATACCATCCCGGAAAAGCTAACGTGGTAGCTGACGCGTTGAGTAGAAGATCGTATGCGAGAACGAGTGCGATGCGGTCAACACAAAGGCCTATTTTGTATGATGTACAAAGGATGGAGATAGAGTTAAAGACTCTAGGGACCCACGTGATGATGTCAAGTATACGCGTAAAACCAGCTTTAATTGATAAAGTTAAAGCTGCTCAAGCTACAGACTCGGAGCTGATGAAGATGAAGAAGGAGGTGCAAGAAGGTGCTATTCCAGAGGCGAGAATTGATGAAAAAGGAATACTTCGAGTCAACTCCAGACTTTGTGTTCCTAACGATCCTGACTTGAAATGTAGAATCATGATGGAAGCACACAACACACCGTTTGCAATAGTACATAAATATATCGTGATCTTCGACATACATTTTGGTAGAGCAATATGAAGAGAGAAATCGCGAAGTTTATCTCGAGGTGTTTAACGTGTCAAGGCGAAGCATCAAGAGCAATAAGGTGTGAAGAGTCCTGAGCCTCTCGCTGGTGACTTCTTGTGTGGGATGCACCGAAGCCAGACTCTCCGTAGGTGACGCCGTTTTTGTGCAGAGGCAAACTGATAGGTACCATTGTGAGGTGCTATGGTTGAGGCACCATGAGAGTCACAATTAGAATCGAAGAAATCAAAAATCAAAGGGAGGTATCCTCACTTTTTTGAAATACCAGGTATGCATGTCAATATCGAGGACGAAATTTCATAAGGAGAGGAGGTTGTAAGACCCCAACTTTTATGAATAAAATTGAATTTCTTCTATATATTATTTTTTAAATAGTAGGGAGTTAATTTGAATAATGTGAAAAGTTATGGGTAATATGCACAGATATTTCAAATAAGCAAATGGTTATAAAATATTCATTGTTGTTGGAGAATATTCATTTGGTCGTGAAATATTCTTGTTGTCGGAGAATATTGGTACGATGGCGCAGCCATTTGTGGGCCCTATAACGAAAAACTGTCGCATGAAAAAAACGACACGAATGAGTTTTCCATAAATAACGACATAACGGTTACTGTTAATACTGTTGGAATATCCGATGGGTAAAGTAAAGTAATACGCGTTGTTGCACTGTAGCACACGGTATTGCACAGTATGTTATATTTCAATAATTGTTACTGCACAGTATTTCACATTATCAGATCAATAATTCATATTATTTGAATAATATTATTAGATAGCATTATTGATAATGTCTAAGGAAGTTCTGTCTAGGAGAGGTTATTTAATTGCGCGCCAGTAAGGAGAAATCCTTATCGAATGGCCCTCTCTTTCTTGGGAACGACCTAGTTGTCAATATTGTAGTTCTGTAATATTATTTGTGAATAATTGATTATTGATAAAAATGATAAGGAAATATTTATTCGATGTGGATATAAATGGGGGAATTTTTAGCAAAGGAGACAATTATTGAAAATTGATATTTTAACTTTTCTGATAAAATAATTCATTCAAATATATTATTATATTACATTATAAGTGTATAATGTGATGATATAATAATATAATAATGGTGATATTTTTACAATAAATTCACGATATATGAATAAAATGAGTAGGAAGAGAGCAAATTGGATCGGGATTGTTTTTGGTGATTTTGGTAACAAAAATATGTTAAACAAGTGGGTGGGCCCCACTTGTCCTTTTGATTGTTGTAAATGCTGATTTTTGGGTTGTCAAAATGTTGGTGCGGGAGAAAAGAAAGAAGAAAAGAAAAGGAATCATTCGGTTGTGAATTGTCAATATTGGTAATCTACAAAATCATCCGTATGTGGATTTCGATCATTTTTCATTCGGAATTTGGAAAAACTTGCTTCTACAAAGTTGTAGAGAATTAAATTTTCTATGAAAAGGACATAAAACCTGAATTTTTCTAATAAAAGGGCTATTTATTATGAATTATTGAAGTTCCAGAATATTGGGTCTGAATTAATTTTTGGGGTTATAAATATTTTTTTTAAGAAAAACATTTTGGTGTGTGGTGGGCCCCACTTGTGTGTGCTGATGAGTGTAGTCAATGGTGTGCTTGAAAAAAAAAATAATATTTTATTAAATTTTCTGCTTTGGTATTCTAAGCATTTTCCTATAAACGGGGTGCTTAGGTTAGAATTGAAAATCACACCAGAATCAGAAGCTTCTCTCTCTATTATATCGAGCGTATTGTGAGTATTTCGATACTTTCAGTATTGCTATACAGTGCAAGTTTTCTTCAGCATTATATCCGATATTCTAGTCAGAAGTACTATTCTTTTGAGGGAATGGATGTTATTTTTTTCGTAAATGATGTTATTTCTTTCAATATCATTTTACTGAAATATTGGTATGAATTTTATTATGAAATTTCTACCATTTTCATGTTGGGGTTACTATTCACGTATAAGACACTATTCACGTATACGGCACTATTCACGAATACGGTACTATTCACGAAATATGATTTTTCTTATGAAATCTTTATCTTTTCATATCCGGGTTACTATTCACGTATACGAAACTATTCACGTATACGACACTATTCACGAATACGGTACTATTCACAGAAAAATTAAATTTTTCTTTCTTTGTCCAAGTTGTCTGTTATGGTTCCTATCTTTGATTAGATCCATGTTTTGAACTTCATTCTTGAATTTTGCTTCATAATTGATTATTATGGAGTATTCTGGAACTTGGATAAACTAATTTATGAATCACTAATCTTTGTCCTTTATCTCACTGGATTCGTTATTAATATTATTTTTCATCATCTTCGGTCTTAAATGGTGATATAAACGAATATCTTTGGCCTGTAGTGCAAAGATGAATGGTTACTTGATTAATATCTTTGGCCTGTAGTGCAAAGATGAATGATTATTTCATGAATATCTTTGGCCTGTAGTGTAAAGATGAATGTTTACCTGATGAATATCTTTGGCCCGTAGTGCAAAGATGGACAGGTGTTGAGATGAACATGACCACTGGTGATACAAATGAATATCTTTGGCCCGAAGTACAAAGATGAATATTTGATTTGAGATATATATTGATTGATAGGGATAAAATATTAATGATGAACTTTTAAATCATAGAAGATGGTAGACATCATTTTCTACTTAACTCTTCAGATGAATTGTTATTTCCGTTGCAGTTGTTGATCTAAAACTTGTTGTCCATAATATTTTATCTGATTTGTTGAAGACTAACGATAATTTATTTTTTTATTATCTTAGTCATAATATTCTTTACTGGGCTAGTTGAGCTCACCCTTTTATTCTATTGTCCTCTTCAGGAAATGAGAATGTTGCAGGGACTTGTCGGGGATCAGAGTGATGGGTAGAGTTAGAACAGTAGTAGTCCTCACTATTTTTGTAAAATAGTGTGATAATAATTGTAACTGTTGAGGACTGAATTTGAGCATTTATATTTCGTATTGTATACGATATGTATTGAAGCTCACAGCTTGTATGGTCGTATTGCTCACGACCTTTCGATCTAAAAGTTTGTATTTGGATTCTGTACCATGTGTTTGGCGACTCGGAATGAGTTGGGTTGGTTGGACCTATTCTGGGGGCATCACACAGTGGGACGCAGACAGCCTCACAAAAATCACAAAATAAGTCAATTTGGCTTATTTAGGTTGTGTTTGATAAACCTGGGAATTAAGATCTAAATGATTATGATGTCTTAATAAATTAAATCATCTGAATAGTTATGATGTCTGAATCTAAAAAATTATTTGATAACTATAAAGTAAGTTGTCTCTTAATGACAATATTTTACCATTTTAAAGGGTAAAATTTTATTTAATAATTTTAAATATTCAGTTTAATAAACATGAGTGAATAATATTGTTGAATATATTTATATAAAAAATTATCAAAAAAAATTCATTAAGACGTACCTCTTAATTATTAAGATTTCATTTTCTGTCTTACCGATTAAGAGGCATTCAGAGGTAACAAAACAAACAAACAGCATCATGCCTCTTAGCGAATAAGAGGCAGTCCATTAAGAGGCAACCAGATGTAAATAAACAGCACCTTACTCTGATCAAACTTAAATTTTAACTTAAATAATTCATATAAAACTTTACAGAAACAAAAATTAATGTTTTTAACATGATTTAACACATACAAACATCACAATTATCAATTAAAACCTTTTAATTCTATGATTTTCAAGAAAACTCCATTGTTAAGTGTTCTTGACAAAAATAAACACTGTAACTTTGTTTTTAAACCAAATCACTTCATTCAAATCATGTTGTTTTCGTTTCTTATTATACTATCACAATCTATAATCAATTTACACAAAATAGCACGAATTAGACATCAATTTTAATATCAAAGAAGCCATTTTTTAAGATACTTCACTGTAAATTGCTATGAACATGATTTCTTCATGTTCATCACATTTACATGAATTAAACAACTAAAATACTTATACAAATCATATATAACAGTTTATATATACAATTTAACATATATGAATCCTATTTACACAATTCTCATGAAAACTTCAAACATAGAGAAGTAAAATTAGTTTGTTTTTCATGAAGAAAAATAAAAACATAGATTAACAATCTTAAAGTTTATATTATTACCTTTGATTGGTTTTAGAAGAAGATGATGAATTCTTATTTTCACAAAGAACTTTCTTTCTTCTGTTCTCTATAGTCTTCTCTTTTCTTTCCCTACTCTAACTCTTCTTCTAACTCTAACTTACATAGTATAGAAAACTAACATAATACATAATACATATAATTATATAATATAATAACTAACAAAACTTAATATCCCTTATTAAAGTTATATCAGTTATGTTATTTTTAAAAATCAAAAGCCACTAAGGTTTATATGGCAAAAACTGAATTAAAAATATAATTTTAAAAAACTTAGGTCTTGTTTAGTAAAACTAAATTAAACTCCTTTTAATTTATTTTAATAACCCATTTATTACATAGTTTAAATGTAACACTTTATTCAATTAAATCCCAATATTCCAATTAAATAAAAGTTAACACCAACTCATTAAATTAAATTGCCATATAAATTAAATTGCCACACAATTATAATTTATTTATTAATCATAATTTCATGTAACAAATTAGTAAATCTCTAATTTAATTATTAAATTAAATTAGACGTCACTATAATTATTCATTAAATCATTACCACCAAATCACCACATAATAATTTATTTAATTTAATTATCTCAATTAAATTTTAACTTTAAACATCAATTTAATTAATATACACTTAAATAAATTACTCCACCACATAATCACATCAATTATTTATTCAACTCAATAAATAAATCAACTAAAATATTTATTTAATTCAATAAATATTTAAAAATAAAATACAAAAATCTCGTTCGTTACAATCTTCCCTCCTTAAAAGGATTCTGTCCCCAGAATCACAACTCAATAAACTCATTCGTCACATTCTTCCCCCCTTAAAAAGATTCTGTCCCTAGAATCGTTATATAAGAAATTAAGCAAATAACTGAGGATAGATTTTTATCATAACATCTTCGAGTTCCCACTTAGTTTCTTTATCATTGTGGTTTCTCCATATTACCTTAACAGAAGGTATCACTTTATTTCTTAGTACTTGCTCTTTCTTGTTAACTATCTGAACAGGAACTTGTTCGTATGTTAAGTCTTTATCAAATTGCAATGGCTCATAATCTATAACATGTTTGTAATCGAGTTTGTACGGTCACAACACAAAAATATGAAAAACATTATGAATATAATCTAATTCCGGAGGTAACGCAACCTCGTAAGCTACCTCACCAACCCTTCGTAGTATCTCAAAAGGTTCAATAAATCTAGGACTCAGTTTCCCCTTCTTGCCAAATCAAATCCCTTTCCAAGGAGATACTTTCAGAAAAACGAAGCTTTCCACTTCAAACTCTTGATTCTGACGATGATAATCAGAATATTTCTTCTGTCTGTCTTGAGCAGCAACCAATCTCGTTCTGATCAGCTTCACGATCTCAGTAGTTTATTGTACCAATTTCGGTCCTAACAGTTATCGTTCACCAACCTCATCCTAGCATTATAGAGTCCTGCATTTCCTACCGTACAATGCTTCGTAAGGCCGCATGCCAATACTTGCATGCTAACTGTTGTTGTAAGCGAATTCCTCCAACGGTAGATGGTCATCCCAACTTTCCTTGAAGTCCATAACACAAGCTCTTAGCATATCTTCTAAAATCTGGATCGTTCTCTCGCTCTGCCCATCAGTTTGAGGATGGTATGTCGTACTCATTGGCAACTGCGTACCCAAGCATTCTTGTAAGCGCTTCCAGAAATTCGACGTGAAACGCGGATCTCTATCTGATACAATTGATACCGAAACACCATGTCTAGAAATAATTTCCTTAACATACAGCTTTGCTAATTGATCCAAATTGAATTTAATCTTGATTAGTAAGAAGTGTGCTGACTTCGTCAGTCGATCAACGATAACCCATACTGCATCATAACACCTCTGAGTCATTGAAAGACAAACCACGAAATCCATCGTGATATGCTCCCACTTCCATTCTGGAATATCCAGCTGTTGTAACAATCCACTTGGTCTTTGATGTTCTGCTTTGACCTTATGACATGTTAGATATTTTAACATACTCAGCAATGTCTCTCTTCATATTCGGCCACCAAAAATATTGTCTGAGATCCTGGTACATCTTTGTACTCCCAGGGTGAGTCGAATATCTCGAACTATGAGCTTCACTCAAAATATCTTCTTTGACTTCTGGTACTGGTGGTACCCAAATTCTCCCTTCAAATCGTAGCAGTACGGCAGTATCAATCCTGAACTTTATTTCTTCCCCATCGGTTATTCTCTTTCTGATCTTCTCACATTCCTCATCATGTAGTTGTGCTTCTTTCACCTTGTCCACCAAGGTTGAACTAGTATCTATTTGAAATAGTTTTTCACCAGATTCCTTCGAACACTTAACTTCCAACTCTAACTTAGCCATTTCTTCTACCAACTGCTCCTGAGCAGTTAACAACATTAACTTATCCCGACCCTGTCTGCTTAAGGCATCGGCAACAACATTTTCTTTACCTGGATGGTATAGAATCTCGCAATCGTAATCCTTGATAAGCTCCAACCATCTTCTTTGGCGCATATTCAAATCTTTTTTTGTAAAGATATACTTCAGACTCTTATGATCTGTATATATCCCACACTTCTCTCCATATAGGTAGTGTCTCAATATTTTTAGAGCAAACACTATTGCCGCCAACTCCAAATCATAGGTCATATACCCTTTCTCACAATTCTTCAGCTGACGTGATGCATAAGCAATGACTTTGCCATTTTGGATCAACACACAACCTAGTCCTTTATGTGACGCATCACTGTATACCACAAAATTCCCTGTGCTATCAGGCAATGACAACATAGGCGCTGTACTCAATCTCTTCTTCAATTCCTAAAAACTTTCCTCACACTTTTCCATCCAAACGAACTTCAGCGTTTTCCTAGTCAAATTTGTTAACGGATTTGCAATTTTGGAAATATCTTGAATAAATCACCTGTAGTAACATGCCAATCCAAAGAAACTCCTAACTTTTGACGGTGTCTTTGGCTGATCCCAATTTATCACAACTTCAACCTTCGATGGATCTACCGAAATCCCATCTTTGTCAATCACGTGCCTAAGAAATTCCACACGCTCTAACTAGAATTTGTATTTTGAGAATTTTGCATACAAATTCTCCTGTCTTAGCGATTCCAATGTCAGCCTCAAGTGTTCATGTGTTCTTCCTTAGTTTTGGAATACACCAAAATGTCATCAATGAACACCACTACGAACTTGTCTAGAAACAGCTTAAATACCCTATTCATTAGATCCATAAATGCTGCAGGTGAATTCTTTAGACCAAATGACATCACTAAGAACTCGTAATGTCCATACCGAGTTCTAAATGCCGTCTTCGGTACATCCTCTCTCCTTACCTTCAACTGATGATAACTGCTTCTCAAATATATCTTTGAGAAATACCTTGCTCCCTTCAGCTGATCGAACAAATAATCGATCCTTGGCAAAAGATATTTATTCTTGATCGAGACTTTGTTCAACTCTCTATAATCAATGCAAAGCCGGATTGATCCATCCTTCTTCTTGATGAACAACACCGGCGCTCCCCATGGCGATACGCTCTACTGAATATACTTCTTGTCCAGCAATTCTTGCAGGTGAACCATCAACTCATTCATCTTTACTGGAGCCATTCTGTATGGGGCTTTTGATATCGGAGCATTCCCCAGCGCTAAGTCAATCACAAACTCTACTTCTCTATCCGACGGAAGTCCTGGAAAATCGCTCAAAAACACATCCTCAAACTCCTTAACCTCTGATATCTCTTCCAACTTTGGACTCTCCTTACGAGTATCCACTATGTAGGCTAAGTACCCTACACAACCTTATTTTAATAACTTCTTGGCTTGCATAATCGTCAGACAACTCGCTTGTCTAGGTGATTTGCTGCCATAAAACACTACCTTAGATAGAGTCGTAAGGTTCACGGACTTCTTCTGGAAATTAATTACCGCCCCATGGTTAAACAACCAATCCATTCCTAATATAACCTCGAATTCCCCAAGTTTTATCGAAATTAAGTCTACCATCAGCTCGTGACCCTTAATGTTCAGTCTACAGTCCTTGTGTACAAACCTAACAGGAATAACCTCCCTATTCGCAATCTCTATGTTCAAAGGGTAAATTAATTCCTCCTTAGGCAAGTCTAAATTCTTAGCAAAATCATCGGATATAAATGAACAAGTAGCACCCAAATCAAATAATACATAAACATTAATACTATTGACCGAAATGATACCAGACACCACATCCTTTGACTGCACAGCATCCTGCACGGTTATGTTGAATGTTCTGACAGTGGGTTGACTCGTCTGCGGTGGTCCAGCGATAGTCAAGGTACTGCCGCTGTTGGTTCCTCTTCTTCCACTTGGCCCTCCAGCTGGCTTCTTAGGGCAATCCCGAGCCATATGATCCTTTGACCCGCATGTGAAGCAAGCTCGCTTCTTCGGGTTAGGATAATTTGACGCAATGTGGCCTTCCTGACCACAGTTAAAACATACCCGCTTTCCTCTTAAGCACACTCCAGTGTGATTCTTCCCACATGTAGCACAAGCTTCAAACCTTCTCTTCTGCTGACTTCCTTGTTGACTTCCAACAAAAATACTGTCGTTCCACTTCTTCTTCTAGTTGTTGGTACCACTATCACCAGCTTTATTCTCAGTCTCATTCTTCTTCTTCTTCTTCTGATCTTGGTTGTATTTAGTCAAGGCATCGCTTCCACCTTCTAGGATGATTGCCTTTTCCAATACTGCAGCAAATGTGTTCAGTTGGAACATGGAGACTTTACTATACAACCAGGGCTTCAATCCCTGCTTGAACCTTCTTGCTTTCCTCTCATCAGTGCTAACCTGGTACGTCGCAAACCTTGCAAGCTCATTGAACTTTGCGGCGTACTCCGGTACCGACATCGCTCCCTGCTTCAACTCCAAAAACTGAACTTTCATCTGGTTCTGTGAGCTTACTGGAAAGTACATCTCAAAAAACATCTCTTTAAATTTATCCCATGCAATGACACCTTCCCCTCCTCGAGCCTTGTTAGCTTGCCACCAGTAGCTAACTTCCGACTTCAGCATAAACGTAGCAAAAGCCGTCTTCTGGTCCTCATTGATTTTGGCCACATTGAAGACCCTTTCCATCTCCATCACCCACGTCTGGGCCTCAATCGGATTGTCAGATCCCTTAAATTTTGGTAGTCCTACCGCTTTGAACTCCTTAAACATTGCAGCTTGAGCTTGCGGCTGATTCGCAAGTGTTCCCGTAAGTAAATTCACTAGTTGCTAGACTGGATTGGCATTAGCCTCGTTGTTGTTGTTGTTGTTGTTGTTTGTAGAACCCTCTTGTTGTTGCTGACATACTGGTCTTTTTCTAGGAGGCATCTTTCTGTTAATACATATGCTTATTAGATCCCTACTAATCTCTTAAATATTAAAGTTCAAACTTAAACATTTAAAAATAACAAATTCACACTTAACCACATAAGACTTAAATAAATTTCAGTATTTTATTCATTCATAGTTTTAAAAATATAGAATAGATAGCATTTATACTATTTACACCATCTTTCTTGAACTGAAACAAGTTACACAATTACATCATCATCTTATCCTCTTATTATCACAAATTCCGGGACTCACATTTATGTAATACATAAACAACCGCATAGTTTATTACTTTACTCTCTAGGCATGTTAAGACGTCGCACAACCTCTCTACGTTCCTCTTTCATCACCCGAAACACTGTTCTATGATCCACCATATACCACGGTAAATCTTTGAACTGAGTTGGGTAATAAAAGACTCGATCCTGGGCCCTATCTATAGCCGAATGAAAAGCATAGTCTGTCTCCTTCATCTTGGCCTTCTTCGCTTGAACCTTGTCTTCAGCTCGATCTGCACGTTGAGTAGCCTTCAAGCAAGCATCCTCCACTTTGGCACGCTTCGCTGACTTCTTTTTCATATCGCTCTTCAGTTTTTCCAGCTCCGCCAATACATTATCTCTCTCACCTTCCACGTGAACTAGATCCCATTTCAGGTTTCCAAGAGGCTCATCCAGATCTTGAATCGTCTCATCCTTCTGCTATATGGTGGTCTAACGCACTTCCACCAGTTCCTCTAGCTCCCCGACTCTACCCTACAGCTCAATGTTGCAGTCATAAACCTCCTCGTACATCACTACTCTAATAGAGTTAGGAGAAAACTCCTCTAGATCCTCTTCTTCTTCCTCTGACTCATCCTCATCCTCTTGGTCAAAGACTGGCTCATGCTCTTGACCCACTACTGTGATCAGTGGAGATGGCTTTCTCTGAACCAACTGCTCCCAGATAGTATGGATGTCTCGGGGCTCCTCATCCCTAGGCATCTGAGGTAACTCCTCCCTAGCCTAACTGGACTCTCCAACAAGCGTCATCCTGACAACAAAATTTTAAGGTTTAATTATTACGTGATACCGATTGATACTCTTGAGTACATAAACATAAGCACATAACACATAAGGTAGTTTATTGTTTTAACTATCACTTATATCTTTTCGATCCCCTATAAGGCTACTACCTAAGGTTCCCCACCTAAGGTTCATAACCTAAGGCTTTGATACCAACTTGTAACACCCCCAAATTCAGATACTTCATTTTCACAATATTTGGTGTTCACTATCTAAATAAAACATTACTAACTGCCCATAAATAAGGAATGCAAAATAAATTACAACCTTAATAATAAAATCTGCTTTATAAAAGGATTACATCAATGTCAAAATGTTTCCCAAGTTTCTAACCTTAAACAAACATCAAATGTGGAAAATAAAACATCTTATAACAGTTAAAGTCTTATTACAAAACCATATAATAAGTATGAACAATTCTTCGCTACTTGTTCATCTTGCCTTTTCCCTTGCTGGTTGACTGCTAGTCAACCTTCTAAACTTTGGCTGCAATGGTTATATATATGCAAGAGTGAGCAAACAAAAGCTCACTTGAAATAACAATCAATAATGATGACATATCACTAAATAAGTTCAACTTAATTGAATAACATTTCTATCATCGACAATCAAGAATTGAATATAAGATTTAGAATTCATCTGAGGGTCACAGACCTTGAACTATGTCACAGGTTATAAATATTTCTACTCAAACCTTTAGAAGTCGTTAGACTATATGGACCTCTTAACTCGTACTTAGGGGGATCAACCCTTCGTATCACGTATTGTGTACAAACATCTTAACGCTTTCGCATAGTAATCCCCTATTAATAGGGTTGTTCATCATTGTTTTAATTAACGAGTCCGCACGAAAGAAAGTTTAGTTTGGATTAGCTCAATGGGTAATTTAGGGTTCAACTATCATCAACTAAGGAGTAGTTGAATCAAACTTACAATAATTTAAGAGTTCGATAACAAAAGAGTTATGGAATAACTATGAGTCACAACAATAGGCATCATATTTAATAGTCATGCTTTAGAAGTAAACTTAAAGCATTTGAAAGGTACAATAAAACATTGCTTGAACAATTAAGTCAAGGTTACATTATTTTCAATAAGAAATTTAAATAAGATACTTGTCCAATATGGAATTTAAAGAACTTGCATAATGTAAACAAGAAAGGATAGAACAACTTGCTCAATTAAAAAGTAAGAATTAGGAAACTTGCGTAAGCATAATAGAGTTAGGGTAAGAAAACTTGTGTAAGACCCCAACTTTTTATAAATAAAATTGAATTTCATCTATATATTATTTTGGAATAGTAAGGGGTTGATTTGAATGATGTGGTAAGTTAGGGGTAATACTTGAAAATATTTCAAAATAAGCAAGTGGTTATAAAATATTTATTGTTGTCGGGGAATATTCGTTGGTCGTGAAATATTCTTATTGTCGGGGAATATTCGTACGACGGCACAGCCATTTGTGGACCCCATAACGGAAAACTGTCGGATAAAGAAAACGACAAGATTAAGTTTTCTATAAATAACGGCGTAACGATTACCGTTAACACTGTTGAAATACCTGGTGGTTAAAATAAAGTAATACGCGTTGTTGCACAGTAGCACACGGTATTACACAGTATTTTATATTATTGTTGTTTCAATAATTGGCACTGCACAGTATTTTACATTATCAAATCAATAATTTATATTATTTGAATAATATTATTAGACAATATTATTGGCAATGTCTAAGAAGTTATGTCTAGGAAAGGGGTTAGTTAATCTAATTACACGCCAGTAAGGAGAAATCCTTATCGGAAAGCCCCCTCTTTCCTAGGAATGACCTAGTTGTCATTATTGTGATTCTGTAATATTATTTGTGAATAATTAATTTTTGATAAAAATGATAAGAAAATATTTATTTAATGGAGGAATTTTTAAAGAGACAATTATTAAGAGTTGATATTTTATCTTGTTCGATAAAATAATTCATTCAAATATATTATTGTAATATTACATTATAAGTGTATGATGTAATAATATAAAAATATAATAATAGTGATATTTTTACAATGAATGCACGATATACGAATAAAATGAGGAGGAAGAGAGTAAATTGGGTCCGGAGTATTTTTGTTGCAAAAAAATATGTTAAATATGTTGGTGGGCCCCGTTTTTGACTGAAGTTTGATTATAGCTTGCAAGTTCATCCGTATGTAAAGTTGGGTCATTTTTCGTTCAAAATTTGGAAAAACGTTCTTCTACAAAGTTGTAGAGAATTAAATTTTCTATGGAATGGACATAAAATTCGTATTTTTCTGATAAAATGGCTATTTATTAGGAATTATTGAAGTTCCGGAATATTGGGTTTGAATTAATTTTTGGGGTTATAAATATTTTTTTTAAGAAAAACATTTTTTATGGGTGGTACCCACTTGTGGAGTGCTGAGATTGTGATGTGGTGTGCGTAAGAAAAAAATTTAATAATATTTTATTAAATTTTCTGCTTTGGCGTTCTAAACATTTTCCTATAAATAGGGTGCTAAGGTTAGAATTGAAAATCACATCAGAATTAGAAGTTTTCTCTCTTTATAATATCGAGCTTATTTTTGTGAGTATTTAGATAATTTGAGAGTTGATAAGCAATGCAAGTTTTCTTCAGCATTATATTCGATATTCCAATCAGAAGTGCTTGTCTTTTGAGGTAAGTGATGTTATTTTTTTTCGTAAATGATGTTATTGCTTTCAATATCATTTCATCGAAATATTGGTATGCATTTTATTATGAAATTTTTACCTTTTCCATCCGGGTTACTATTCACGTATACGACACTATTCACGTATACGGCACTATTCAAGAATACGGTACTATTCACGGGTACTATTCACAAAGTATGATTTTTCTTATGAAAATTTCTACCTTTTCATGTTGGGGTTACTATTCACGTATATGATACTATTCATGTATACGGCACTATTCATGAATACGATACTATTCACCGAAAAATTTAATTTTTTTTCTTTGTTCAAGTTGGCTATTATGGGTCCTATCTTTAATTGGATCCAAGTTTTGATCTTCATTCTTGAATTTTGCTTCACAATTGATTATTATGGAGTATTCTTGAACTTGGATAAACTAAATTATGAATCCCTAATTTTTGTCATTTATCTTACTAGATTCGTTTTTTAAAATATTTTTCATCATCTTCAATCTTAAATGGTGATACAAAAGAATATCTTTGTCCTGTAGTGCAAAGATGGATGATTATTTGATGAATATCTTTGGCCTGTAGTGCAAAGATGAATGATTACCTGATGAATATCTTTGGCCTGTAGTGCAAAGATGACAGGTGTTGAGATGAACATGACCACTGGTGATACAAATGAATATCTTTGGCCCGTAGTGCAAAGATGAATATTTGATTTGAGATATATATTGATTGACAGGGATAAAATATTGATGATGGACTTTTAAAACATAAAAAATAGTAGACATCATTCTCTACTTAACTCTTCTGATATATTGTTATTTTTGCTGCAGTTGTTGATCTAAAACTTGTTGTCCATCATATTTATTCTGATTTGTTGAAGACTAACAATAATTTATTTTTCATTATCTTAGTCATAATATTCTTTACTGGGCTAGTTGAGCTCACCCTTTTATTCTGTTGTCCTCTTCAGGAAATGAGAATGTCGTAGAGACTAGTCGGGGGACAGAGTGATGGTCAGAGTAGAGCAGTAGTAGTCCTCACTATTTTTGTAAAATAGTGTGATAATAACTTTAATGAGAAATTAATTTGAGTATTTATATTTTCTACCTGTGTGTATTGACACTCACAGCTTGTATGGTCGTCCTTCTCACGACCTTTTGATATAAAAGTTTGTATTTGGATTCTGTACCATAATTTGTTTGGCGACCCAGAATGGGTTGGGTTGAATGGACCTATTCTGGGGGCATCACAGTTGGTATCAGAGCTTAAGGATATGGTCTCTGGCGGAGATCGGGGAATAGAACTAGGAGAGGAGAGACGAGTAATTCCTTCACTAGTATGTCCGACCTAAGCTTATGTGGTATTTAATTAGTCGGTTGGAGTATAGGGTTAATATGTGATATGTTAATTTATTTAATTAACTCTTGTTTTATGACAGTATTTGAGAATGGCAGCTGAGAATGTTAAGAATGGAGTGAATGAGACCGTTGAGATATATTTAATCACCAACTAGGAGAACGTACAACAAGAAGGTAATATTCCTCCTGTAAACAACAATACCGATCAAACAATGAATGATGGGATGTTTAGAAGCTTTTTGTAGTTCATGCAAAACAAGACGAGGGAGACTCGTGTTCAAAATACGGGTGGAAATAATAGCAACTCGCGGCTTGTCACCGTCAAGCAGTTCAAAGAGTTGGGACCACCAGAGTTTTTGAGAAAGTCAGACCCAATCAAGGCAGAAACGTGGGTGAATCAAATTACAGAGAAATTTGATGTCTTGGGTTGCATGGAGGAGCAAAAGGTTCCATTTTCCACTTTTATGTTCCTTGGAGAGGCAGATTACTGGTGGGAGTCTGTGAAGCGTACTCAGCCTGCCGCGCTCAAGATGTCTTAGGAAGAGTTCCAAAAGCTATTCAATGACAAGTACTTCCCAGAAAGTATTCGTCATATGAAAGAGGTAGAGTTTATCAAACTGGAGCAGAACAACATGACTGTGTCCCAATACGAGGCTAAGTTCGCGGAGTTATCCCGGTTTGCGTCCTATTTGGTGGATAATGAGGAACGTATGACGCGGATGTTTCTGAGAGGTTTAAAACTCAAAATTCATCAATACCTCATTTCTCACAAATTTTCTTTATATTCAGATGTTATGAACAGGGCTCAATTATTAGAACCAGATAATGAGTCTATTCAACCAAGGGACCACAACCAAGGTCGTACCGGTGGCAGCATTCATCGGATTAATGATAACCAGCGGGGAGGAAAGTATCATGATAGAAGCGGTAACCACTCTGGTGGTAATTGTGGCCATGATAATAGAAGAAGTGAGCAGGGGGGAGATTTCAAGAAGAGAAGGTACAACAATGAGAACGTGAAGATGTCGACAGCAGCACCAGCATCAACTGTTTCTAGTGGAGGAGAACGACCACCGGTCGTATGCTATAAATGCGGGCAAGAGGGACACATCAGTCCAAGCTACCCACAACAATTCAAGGTATGGTATAACTATGTAAAGGAAGGTCATATAGCTCGAGATTATCCTGTAGCAGAACCAAGTCCAGCGGGGGTGGGGATTCCAAAGGCTGTCCCGGATAAGTCAAAGTCGGTGATTCCTAGAAGAACGCTTGTCATGTCTGCCCAAACCGCGAGGAACCCGAACGAGGTTATCACGGGTTAGTTAATCATAAATTCTTGCGAAGTCTATACCTTATTAGATACCGGTGCTATCCATTCTTTTATTTCACCTGCTTGTGCTCAATGTTTAAACTTGACTTCTGAGAAATTAGACTTTAACTTATCTGTTGAAACTCCGTTAGGAGAAACTTTCGTTACATCTACAGTTTACAAATCTTGCTTGATTCAGATTGGTACCCTCACCCTACCTATTGATCTTATATCTTTGAAAATACTTGCATTTGATGTGATTTTAGGAATTGATTGGTTAACCACTCATCATGGTAAAATTGATTATTTTCGTAAGGTTGTTAGCTTTCATATTTCTAACCAACCTATTGTGCGAATTCAAATAAAATCAATCAATGTCATTTCAAGTCATAAAGATATTCGTTTATTGAAAAATGGATGCCAAGCTTTCTTAGCCATGCCACTGATTTAAATCAGAATACATCAGATTTGAATGATATTTCTACTGTTAATGAGTTTCCTGATGTATTTTCCGAAGAACTTCCTGGTCTACCTCCAGAACGTGAAGTTGAATTTTTTATTGACCTTGAACCCTGTACAAAACCCAATTCTAAAACCCCATATCGAAAGGCTTCTATTGAACTTTAGGAGTTAAAGGTCCAACTACAGGAGTTGTTAGACATCGGTTTTATACGTCCTAGTACGTCTTCTTAGGGTGCTCCTATTTTATTCGTAAAGATGAAAGACGGGAGTACGCGACTTTGTATTGACTATCGGGAGTTGAACCATGTCACCATCAAGAATAGGTATCCGTTACCTCGCATTGATGACATGTTCGACTAGTTGCAAGGTGTGTAATTCTTCTCAAAGATCGATCTTCGTTCTGGATATCATCAGTTAAAGATTAAAACTGATGACATTCCAAAGACTGTCTTTAGAACTCGGTACGCGCATTACGAATTTCTAGTTATACCTTTCAGATTGACCAATGTCCATGCTGCGTTCATGGACATGATGAACCGAATATTTAAGAAATATTTGGATCATTTTGTGGTTGTCATTATTGATGACATCCTAATATACTCCAAAAGCCTCAAATATTAATTTACTTAGAACGAACTCATCATGCGACAATGACGTTTGGCTGGAGTTGTTTAAAGATTACGACTATACCATTCAACACCATCTTGAAAAAGAAAATGTGATAGTTGAGGGGTTTAGTAGAAGATTGTATGCAGGTACAAGTGCGATATTGTCAACACGAAGCCCATTTTGTGTGGCATACAAAAGATGGAGATAGAGTTCAAGACTCCGGGGTCCCACGTGATGATGTCAAATATACGCGTAGAACCAGCTTTAATGGATAAAGTTAAAGCTGCTTAATCTACAGACCCGGAGCCGACGAATATGAAGAAGAAGGTGCAAGAAATTGTTATTCCAGAAGCAAGAATCGATGAAGAAGGAATACTTCGAGTCAACTCCAGACTTTATGTTCCTAACGACTCTGATTTGAGGTATAGAATCAGGATGGAAGCACACAACACACCGTTCGCAATTCATCCTGGAAGTACCAAAATGTATCGTGATCTTCGACATACATTTTGGTGGAGCAACATGAAGAGAGAGATCTCGGAGTTTATCTCGAGGTGTTTAATGTGTAAACGTGTCAAGGCGGAGCATCAAGAGCCATAAGGTATGAAGAGCCCCGAGCCTCTTACTGGTGACTTCCTGTGTGGGATGCACCGAAGCCAGACTCTCCGTAGGGGACGCCGTTTTGTGCGATGGCAAACTGATAGGTACCATTGTGAGGAGCTATAGTTGAAGAACCATGAGAGTCACAGTTGGAATCGAGGAAATGACCTGGGAGTTAGAATCGGATATGAAAGCGGGTATCCTCACCTTTTTGACATACCAGGTACGCACGTCAATTTCGAGGATGAAATTTCATAAGGAGGGGAGGTTATAAGACCCCAACTTTTTATGAATAAAATTGAATTTTCTCTATATATTATTTTGGAATAGTAAGGGGTTGATTTGAATGATGTGGTAAGTTAGGGGTAATACTTGCAAATATTTCAAAATAAGCAAGTGGTTATAAAATATTCATTGTTGTCGGGGAATATTAATTGGTCGTGGAATATTCTTGTTGGCGGGGAATATTCGTAGAGCGGCGCAGCCATTTATGGGCCCCATAACGAAAAACTATCGGATAAAGAAAACGACAAGAATAAGTTTTCTATAAATAATGGCGTAACGGTTACCGTTAACACTATTGAAATACCCGGTGGTTAAAATAAAGTAATACGCGTTGTTGTACAGTAGCACACGATATTACACAGTATTTTATATTATTGTTGTTTCAATAATTATCACTGCACAGTATTTTACATTATCAAATCAATAATTTATATTATTTGAATAATATTATTAGACAGCATTATTGGCAATGTCTAGGAAGTTCTGTCTAGAAAAGGGGTTAGTTAATCTAATTACGCGCCAGTAAGAAGAAATCCTTATCGGAAAGCCCCCTCTTTCCTAGGAACGACCTGGTTGTCATTATTGTGATTTTGTAATATTATTTGTGAATAATTAATTATTGATAAAAATGATAAGGAAATATTTATTTAATGGAGGAATTTTTAAAGAGACAATTATTGAGAGTTGATATTTTATCTTCTTCGATAAAATAATTCATTCAAATATATTATTGTAATATTACATTATAAGTGCATAATGTAATAATATAAAAATATAATAATAGTGATATTTTTACAATGAATGCACGATATACGAATAAAATGAGGAGGAAGAGAGCAAATTGGGTCCGGAGTATTTTTGTTACAAAAAAAATATGATAAATATGTTGGTGGACCCCGTTTTTGACTGAAGTTTTGATTATAGCCTGCAAGTTCATTCGTATGTAAAGTTGGGTCATTTTTCGTTCGAAATTTGAAAAAACTTTCTTCTACAAAGTTGTAGAGAATTAAATTTCATATGGAATGGACATAAAATTCGTATTTTTCTGATAAAAGGGCTATTTATTATGAATTATTGAAGTTCCAGAATATTGGGTCTGAATTAATTTTTGGGGTTACAAATATTTTTTTTAAGAAAAATATTTTTTGTGGGTGGGATCCACTTGTGGAGTGCTGAGATTGTGATGTGGTGTGCGTAAGAAAAAAAATTAATAATATTTTATTAAATTTTCTGCTTTGGCGTTCTAAACATTTTCCTATAAATAGGGTGCTAAGGTTAGAATTGAAAATCACATCAGAATTAGAAGTTTTCTCTCTTTATAATATCGAGCATATTTTTGTGAGTATTTAGATAATTTGAGAGTTGATAAGTAATGCAAGTTTTCTTCAGCATTATATTCGATATTCCAATCAGAAGTACTTGTCTTTTGAGGTAAGTGATGTTATTTTTTTTCGTAAATGATATTATTGCTTTCAATATCATTTCATCGAAATATTGGTATGCATTTTATTATGAAATTTTTACCTTTTCCGTCGGGGTTACTATTCACGTATACGACACTATTCACGTATACGGCACTATTCACGAATACGGTACTATTCACGAGTACTATTCACGAAGTATGATTTTTAATGAAAATTTCTACCTTTTCATGTCCGGGTTACTATTCACGTATACGGCACTATTCACGTATACGGCACTATTCATGAATACGGTACTATTCACCGAAAAATTAATTTTTTTTTTCTTTGTCCAAGTTGGCTATTATGGGTCTTATCTTTGATTGGATCCAAGTTTTGATATTCTTTCTTGAATTTTGCTCCATAATTTATTATTATGGAGTATTCTTGAACTTGGATAAACTAAATTACGAATATCTAATTTTTGTCCTTTATCTCACTAGATTCGTTTTTTAAAATATTTTTCATCATCTTCAGTCTTAAATGGTGATACAAAAGAATATCTTTGGCCTATAGTGCAAAGATGGATGATTATTTGATGAATATCTTTGGCCTGTAGTGCAAAAATGAATGATTACCTGATGAATATCTTTGGCCTGTAGTGCAAAGATGACAGGTGTTGAGATGAACATGACCACTGGTGATACAAATGAATATCTTTGGCCTGTAGTGCAAAGATGAATATTTGATTTGAGATATATATTGATTGACAGGGATAAAATATTGATGATGGAATTTTAAATCATAGAAGATAGTAGACATCATTCTATACTTAACTCTTCTGATATATTGTTATTTTCGCTGCTGTTGTTGATCTAAAACTTGTTGTCCATCATATTTATTCTGATTTGTTGAAGACTAACGATAATTTATTTTTCATTATCTTAGTCATAATATTCTTACTGGGCTAGTTGAGCTCACCCTTTTATTCTGTTGTCCTCTTCAAGAAATGAGAATGTCGCAGAGACTAATCGGGTGACAGAGTGATGGTCAGAGTAGAGCAGTAGTAGTCCTCACTGTTTTTGTAAAATAGTGTGATAATAACTGTAATGAGAAATCAGTTTGAGTATTTATATTTTCTACTTGTGTGTATTGACACTCACAGATTGTATGGCCGTTCTGCTCACGACCTTTTGATACAAAAGTTTGTATTTAGATTATGTACCATGATTTGTCTGGCGACCCAGAATGGATTGGGTTGAATGGACCTATTCTGGAGGCGTCACAACTTGCCTCGTGTGTAAGCTAGCAAAATAATAACTCATTCCACAATTATCCTACGCTCACGTTATTAACAATAGTAACACAAATTAGTTACCATATAGCTAAGTCACATAATTAGTTAACCAATCTAAGTTAACTCACAACTCTTAGTCATTCGGTTTAATCATTAATTAAACATAATATGATCAAAACACACTTACTATTATTATTCATGTCCAACTTAAACTTATTACTAATTAACCAAGTTATAATTTAAAATCATAAATCTCATAAAAATATGATTACATATTGTCCAATCAACATATAATATTATAATCATGCTTTTATAATCCTTTAATTGACATTCTCAAAGAATTATACAATTAAATAGAAATCTCTGGCTAAACTGCATGAGTGGCGCTGCAGCGCCACATAATGAACTGCAGCTGGCGGTGCAGTGCCGTGCCACATCATCAGGGCTCTGCAGGACCGGACCCGGCGCTGCAGCGCTCCAGTTAACATATAGAACCGGCGATGCGGCGCCGTGCCACGTCACCTGACTCTGCTGTGGCACTGCAGCGCTTTGTTTACTCACAGAACAGGCACTGCGGCGCCACGAAACAGTGGGACGCAGACAGCCTCGCGAAAATCACAGAATAAGCCAATTTGGCTTATTTACTCTGATCAAACTTAAATTTTAACTCACATAATTCATATAAAACTTTACAGAAACAAAAATTAATGTTTTTAACATGATTTAACACATACAAACATCACAACAATCAAATAAAACCTTTTAATTCTATTATTTTGAAGAAAACTCCATTGTTAAGTGTTCTTGACAAAAATAAACACTATGACTTTATTTTTAAACCAAATCACTTCATTCAAATCATGTTGTTTTTGTTTCTTATCATACTATCACAATCTATAATCAATTTACACAAAATAGCATAAATTAGACATCAATTTTAATATCAAAGAAGCCATTTTTTAAGATACTTTACTGTAAATTGCTATGAACATGATTTCTTCATGTTCATCACATTTACATGAATTAAACAACTAAAATACTCATACAAATCATATATAACAGTTTATATATACAATTTAACATATATGAATCCTATTTACACAATTCTCATGAAAACTTCAAACATAGAGAAGTAAAAAAAAAAAAATTAATGAAGAACAATAAAAACATAGATTAACAATCTTAAAGTATAAATTATTACCTTTGATTAGTTTTAGAAGAAGATGATGATGAATTCTTATTTTCACAAAGAACTTTCTTTCTTCTTTTCTCTCTTTTCTCTATAGTCTTCTCTTTTCTTTCTCTGCTCTAACTTTTCTTCTAACTCTAACTTACATAGTATAGAAAACTGACATAATACATAATACATATAATTATATAATATAATAACCGACAAAACTTAATATCCCTTATTAAAGTTATATCAGTTATGTTATTTGTGAAAATCAAAAGCCACTAAGGCTTGTTTGAAAAAACCTGAATTAAAAATAGAATTTTAAAAGACGTAGGCCTTGTTTAGTAAAACTAAATTAAATTCCTTTTAATTTATTTTAATAACCCATTTACTACATACTTTAAATTTCATACTTTATTCAATTAAATCTCAATATTCCAATTAAATAAAAGTTAACATCAACTCATTAAATAAAATTGCCACATAAATTAAATTGCCACACAATTATAATTTATTTATTAATCATAATTTCATGTAACAAATTAGTAAATCTCTAATTTAATTATTAAATTAAATTAGACATCACTATAATTATTCATTAAATCATTACCACCAAATCACCACATAATAATTCATTTAATTTAATTATCTCAATTAAATTAGAACTTTAAAAATTAATTTAATTGATATACGTACACTTAATTAAATTACTCCACCACATAATCACATTAATTATTTATTCAACTCAATAAATAAATCAACTAAAATATTTATTTTATTCAATAAATATTTAAAAATAAAATACAAAAATCTCGTTCGTTACAAAAGTGTTAAGTTGGACTTAACTTAGATAATTTTGATTCGGATGTGTCACCACTTGATCAAAATAATCTAAGAGGCAAAAGGAGTTACATGATGATGTAATTGACAAGAGTTGTCTACCTATTTATTTATATATAGTTTGTTGTGACACCACAAGGCTATATACATTTGAAATATGATTCTTATTCTCACTAGCAAATTTTTAATTAAATTTGCCGAATTATATATTATAAGGGTAATATAGTTTGAAGAAAATAGTGGGAGATACCAATTTAAAATAAAGACCTAATTTATTTTGATAATTAATTAAATGAATGTTTTCTAAAATGTTGTTTAATTTCGCATGCATAATTTGAAAAATGTCACACTCACTATCACTGCGTAGGATACTTGATGCTAACAAACTAACCGGACCGAATTACACGGACTGGTTAAGGAATCTGAGAATTGTTCTCACTGCAGAAAAGATTTCTTGTGTTCTAAATTCGTATGTCCCTACAAATGTTGCAGAAGAAGCCTCTAAGGAAGAGATTGCTACTTTTAAGAAGTGGCAAAATGATACATCTGTGGCTCAATGCATCATGCTCGCATCCATGAGTAACGAGCCTCAGCGTCAACATGAAACTATGGATGCTCCTGATATATTGCTGCACCTCCAAGAGTTGTATGGTGAGCAAAGTAGGACTGTTAGATATGAGATATCTAAGGAGCTCTTTCGATCTCTAATGACCGAGGGCACTACTGTTTGGACTCATATCCTAAAGATAATCAATTTGATTGCACGTCTTGGATAGCTTGGGTTTATCATGGATGGAGAGTTAAGTTAAGATTTGATCTTGCAGTCACTCCCAGATACCTTCTCACAATTTGTTGTGAATTTCCACATGAATAAGTTGGATGTCAGCTTGCCTGAATTACTTAACATGTTGAAAACTGCTGAAGGACACTTCCCATCCAAGAAGAACCAAGTCTTACTAGTGGATGATGATAGTAGTGTGCATACAAGGCAATCATGTATGATGATAAAGCACGTACTTTGTAAATAATCTTATTTATTTATTAATAAAATATTCATTTATTAAAGGCATTTAATTATCTACATAGTGCTGTTTTTATAATATATAAATAACCCATAATTTTAAGCAATGCTTTTAGAATCATGATGATGATCATGCTAATGAGATCTAAATTCTTAGAAAGCTCTAAAACTAAAATAGTTCCCAATCGTGGGATTACTAAAAAGGGGATTAGTAAATCCGGATAGATTGGTACATATGTTGCTTGCTCATTGGATGAGGATGATTGATCTCATGATCATTTGTGTGAAAACACTAAAGCAAGTATGTAGGTGCTTATCGGAGAATAAGTTCACTGAACGTGACTCGCTATGGAATACATAATGGAGTTTTACTCGCCTGTCAATAGGAATTCCTAATGTGATAGTAGTACAAGTGATCCTTGGACTTAAGATCATCATAGTATCTTGTATGTAATGAATTATACTTTGACTTATTCCTTAAAGCCCTTTAGGGTATATAAAAGGGTATGCTTGGGTATAATGAGTTACATATGGAGATAATGAATGATCAATAAAGAATCTACCACCTCTAGTAAAAGAGGAGATATGTCCTATGTGATTCGTTAAATGACAACCCAGGAATCCTTGGCCAAGGTAAAATAAAATTAGAAAGGAGTTTCTAATTTGCATTATTTGGAGTTGTGCATTTTCTAATCGAAATACATATAATTAAATAAAATAAGACTTGACATTAAATTCATGTCTTATATTTAATTGGGACATTGTATGGTGGAAGGATTGAATTGTATGGTAACTATTTACTCACATGTTCTTTTATGATTAATGTTGAAATCTATAATATCTGAAAAGTCGTTGATC
The DNA here is from genome assembly GCA_020205555.1 of Panax stipuleanatus. Classification (NCBI taxonomy): domain Eukaryota; kingdom Viridiplantae; phylum Streptophyta; class Magnoliopsida; order Apiales; family Araliaceae; genus Panax; species Panax stipuleanatus. The sequence goes on along the minus strand of CM035119.1, from coordinate 112,500,761 downwards.
GCTAGGGAGGCTTATCCCTATTGTAGAATAAATATTATTTATTTAAATAGATTATTAGTTTAATTTATTTATTTAAATAAGATTAGAATTATTCTAATTGATTTATTCACAACCGGTTTAATATGGAGAACCTAAAGGGTCACACCATAAAAGGAAGAATAATTATTTAAGAATGTAATGGCATAATCGTAATAATGCATTAAGTGAAATTAATTTAATCTATGGTGATAGAATAAATTAAATAGCTTAATATTTATTATTTAATATTTTTAAAATATTAAATATAAATTAATAAGAGGAGTCTTATTAATATTATTATAATTATTATTATTTTAATTTCTAAAGGAGTTTAGTAATTAATTTAATATTAGTACTCTCATTTATTCCTAATAAGATTAGGAGATAAATTAATTAAATGAATTTAATTAATTATTTCCCATGTGGTGGGAAGCCTAAATTAATTAAAGGAGTTTAATTAAATAAAAGAAATCCCATGTCTAATAGGATTAGAAGGGTTGACCAATATCTACATAAGAGGAGTCTTATAATAGATATTACTTGATGCAATTTTAATTGTTGGAGAGTACTCCTTTTCTATAGAGGATAGAAAACTAAGGTTTAGCCAAACACCCTCCTTCTTGATAATTCCTCTTCCTTGGTGGATCACCTCTAGAGGCCAAACACTTGGGTGGCTAACGTTGATCAAAGGAAGGAATCTAACCCAAAAATTCAAGGAGATCACGAAGAACAAGGAGTTGAACTCGTACCTGTGGAAGCTTCGTTCTACAAAGGTATGATTCCATAACTTCTTATTTATCTTTTTAAATTAATAATTTGCATAAAGGATGATCCGGGTAATGGTTTTGTAGAAATTTTTTAAACTCTGATATACCATACTTCCGCTAATTTTTGTAATTTGATTGCGTCACGATTTCTTACAAACCCAACAGATGATTCTTGCAAGAAAAGAAAGAGGCCCAAGGTATCTTCTGAAAAGAAGAAAACCAAGAAGGCTAAGGGCAGGGCGAAAGTGAAGGATCAAAAGAAACCTGATCTAGGTAGCGAATGAATGTTCTTTCATTGCAACGAGTCGGGTTACTAGAAGAGGAACTGCAAGAAGTTTCTGGCAGAGAAGAAGTTTGGAGAAGCTTCGACTTCTAATCAAGGTTTGTTCATAATTGAAATTAATTTTTCTGAAAGTCAAACTTCTACTTGGGTATTGGATACTGGCTGTGGTTCTCACATATGTAATACTGTGCAGGGACTGGTCAAAAGTTGAAAGATGAACAAGGATGAAGTCGTCCTACGAGTAGGAAATGGAGCAAAGGTTGCTGCATTAGCTGTAGGGACTTATTGTTTAGCACTGCCTACGGGCAAGTCTATTAATTTATATAATTGTTATTTCGTTCCAACAATCATAAGAAATATTATTTCTATTTCTGTATTGGATATGGTTGGTTATAATATTATAATAAAGAACAACGGTTGTTATATTTATAATAAGGTTGCTTATATGGAGTTGGTAAATTACTGAATGGACTTTACGTACTTGACTTGCATGAAAATATACTTCAAATGAATAAACTAAGAAAAGAAAAAGAGATGATATTAATTATACATTTATGTGGCACTGTAGATTCGGTCATATTAATGAAACAAGATTATCCAAGTTTCATAAATATAGGCTCTTAGAGCTCTCTAGTTATGAATCATATCCAACTTGTGAATCTTGTCTCATGGGTAATATGACTAAATCTCATTTTAGTGGAAAAGAAGAAAGAGTTATAGAGTTGTTAGCGTTGGTACACACAGATGTTTGTGGACCTATGACAACGAATGCACGGGGAGGGTATTCTTATTTTATTACATTCATTAATGATCATTCAAGATTTGGATATGTGCATTTAATGAAATATAAATCTGAATCGTTTGAAAAGTTCAAAGAATTCAGAAGTGAAGTAGAGAAACAAACTGGCAAGAGTATTAAGATTCTTCTATCGGATCGTGGGGGTGAATACCTAAGCAGTGAGTTTCTCAATTATCTCAAAGAAAATGGTATAATCTCACAATGGACTCCACCAAGAACACAACAGTTGAATGGTGTGTCTGAAAGGAGAAATCGAACACTGTTCGACATGGTTCGTTCCATGATGAGCTTTACCAATCTTCTATTTTCCTTCTGGTGTTATGCCCTAGAATCGGCTGCATACCTACTTAACAAGGTACCTACTAAATCCGTCCCAAAGACTCCATATGAGATATGAACAGAGTAAACCAAATCTTAAGCATGTTAAGACTTGGGGTTGTCTATAAGACCCTAAATTTTATGAATAAAGATTTAATTTTCTTTATATATTATTTTGAAATAGTAAGGTGTTAATTTGATAAATGTGATACGTTATAGGAGATATGTGCAAAGTTTACAAAACAAGCAAGTGGTTATAAAATATTCGTTGTGTCGGGAAATATTCATTTGGTCGAGGAATATTATTTTTGTCGGGGAATATTCGTACGATGGAGCAGCCATTTGTGGATCCCACAACAGAATAACTGTCGGATATAGAAAACGATAGAAATAATATTTTTATAAAATAACGGTAAAATTGTTACCGTTAAACTGTTGAAATACCCGGTGATAAAAATACAGTAATACGCGTTATTGCACAGTAGCACACGGTATTGCACAGTATTTCTAGTTATTGATTCTTACGTAAGAAGGCACTTACTCAATTATTGTTACATTAATTACTGTTCAATATTTTATATTATTGATTCAATAATTGTTATGTTGATATTTTATATGATTGATTCAATAATTGCTATGTTGATATTTTATATGATTAATTCAATAATTATCACTGTACAGTATTTCACATTATCAAATCAATAATTCATATTATTTGAATAATATTATTAGATAGTATTACTGACAATGTCTAAGGAAGTTCTGTCTAGGAAAGGGGTTAGTTAATTGCGCGCCAGTAAGGAGAAATCCTTATCGGAAGGCCCCCTCTTTCCTGAGAACGACCTGGTTGTCAATATTGTAGTTCTGTAATATTATTTGTGAATAATTAAATTGTTGATAAATATGATGAGTAAATATTTGTCCAATTTTGATATAAATGGGAGAATTTTTAGCATGTGACGTTTGTTGAAAATTGGCATTTTATCTTCTCCAATAAAATATTTTTCAAATATATTATTATAATATTATATTATAATAGTATAATGTGATAATATAATAATATAATTTTATTATTTAAATGATAATATTTTTATAATAAATTCATGGTATAAAAATAAAATGAGGTGGAAGAAAAAAAAATGGAAATGGAATTTTTAATAATTAAATGTTTTAATATATATATATATATATATATATATATATATTAACATGTGGATGATGACTTTGAAGACTTGTTTTTTCCAAAGGAGTGTGCTGCACATTTTTGTCAAAGCAAGGGTGCTAGAAAAATCATCCGTGGTTTCAAAAGCATATATTGGTGTTCTGGCATTTTTTTATAAATAAGGTGCTTAAGTTAGAATTGAAAATCACACCAGAATCAAAAAAATTTCTCTCTATAATATCTAGCGTATTTCTTGTGAGTATTTAGATACTTTGACTGTGGATTACAGTGCAAGATTTTTCTCAGCATTATATCCGATATTTCAATCAAAACTACTCTTCTGTTAAAGTAAAGGATGTTATTTTTTTTCGTAAATGATGTTATTTTCTTTCAATATTCATATAGAATATTATTTTCTTTCATATTTCATATTATGAAAGTTATAATATTTCATTTCATATTCCTATATTTAAACTTACTACGGTAAGTATTGCTTCTATAATTCCTGAAATGATAAAAAAATTCTTGAGTTTTGCGCTTCATCTAGTATCATTTCACCGGAATAATTTTCTGAACTTTCTCGTGAAATTTTTATCTTTTCATGTCGAGTTACTATTCACAAGTTACTATTCCTGAGTTAATATTCACGAGTTACTATTCACGGAATACTATTTAAGGTAAAAAAATATTTTTTTATCTTTGATTGTATCCAAGTTTTGATCTTCATTCTTAAAGTTTGCTCCACAATTGATTATTACGGAGTATTATTGAACTTGGATAAACTAAATTACGAATCCCTAATTTTTGTCATTTATCTTACTAGATTCGTTATTTATATTATTTTTCATCATTCTCAGTCTTAAATGGTGATATAACTGAATATCTTTGGCCTGTAGTGCAAAGATGTATGATTACTTGATGAATATCTTATGCCTGTAGTGCAAAGATGAATGATTACCTAATGAATATCTTTGGCCCGTAGTGCAAAGATGGACAGGTGTTGAGATAAACATGACCAACTGGTGATACAAATAAATATCTTTAGCCGTAGTGCAAAGATAAATATTTGGTTCGAGATGTATATTAATTGATGTTACAGGGATAAAATATTGATGATGAACTTTTAAATCATAGAAGATAGTAGACTTCATTCTCTACTTAACTCTTCTAATGAATTGTTATTTTCGTTGCAGTTGTTGATCTAAAACTTGTTATCCATAATATTTTATCTGATTTGTTGAAGACTAACGATAATTTACTTTCCATTATCTTAGTTATAATATTATTTACTAGGCTAGTTGAGCTCACCCTTTTCTTCCATTGTTCTCTTCAGAAAATGAGAATATCGCGGGGACTAGTCGGGGAACAGTGTGATGGTCAGAGTAGAGCAGTAGTAGTCCTCATTATTTTTGTAAAATAGTGTGATAATAATTGTAATTATTGAGGACTGAATTTGAGTGTTTATATTTCGTATTAAATACGATTTGTATTGAAACTCACAGTTTGTGTGGTTGTATTTTGGACGACCGTTTGTTATAAAAGATTATATTAGGATTCTGTACCATGCATTTGGCGAATCAAAACTTGGTAATAAGTTCAATAATCTGTACCATGCATTTTTAATTCTAACTTAAGCACCCTATTTATAGGAAAATGCCAGAATACCAATATAGACTTTTGAAATCACGGATGATTTTTCTAGCACCCTTGCTTTGACAAAAATGTGCAGCACACTCCTTTGGAAAAAACAAGTCTTCAAAGCCATCATCCACATGTTAATATATATATATATATATATATATATATATATTAAAACACTTAATTATTAAAAATTCCATTTCCATTTTTTTTCTTCCACCTCATTTTATTTTTATACCATGAATTTATTATAAAAATAATATCATTTAAATAATAAAATTATATTATTATATTATCACATTATACTATTATAATATAATATTATAATAATATATTTGAAAAATATTTTATTGGAGAAGATAAAATGCCAATTTTTAACAAACGTCACATACTAAAAATTCTTCCATTCATATCAAAATTGGACAAATTGTTACTCATCATATTTATCTACAATTTAATTATTCACAAATAATATTACAGAACTACAATATTGACAACTAGGTCATTCCCAAGAAAGAGGGGGCCTTCCGATAAGGATTTCTCCTTACTGGCGCGCAATTAACTAACCCCTTTCCTAGACAGAACTTCCTAAGACATTGTCAATAATGCTATCTAATAATATTATTCAAATAATATGAATTATTAATTTGATAATGTCAAATACTGTACAGTGACAATTATTGAATCAATCATATAAAATATCAACGTAGCAATTATTGAATCAATCATATAAAATATCAACGTAGCAATTATTGAATCAATAATATAAAATATTGAACAGTAATTACTGTAACAATAATTGAGTAAGTGCCTTCTTACGTAAGAATCAATAATTCAAAATACTGTGCAATACCGTGTGCTACTGTGCAACAACGCGAATTATTATATTTTTATCACCGGGTATTTCAACAGTTTAACGGTAACAGTTTTACCGTTATTTTATAAAAATGTTATATCTGTCGCTTTTTATATCCGACAGTTATTCCGTTGTGGGACCCACAAATGGCTACGCCGTCGTACGAATATTCTCCGACAAAAAGAATATTTCTCGTCCAAACGAATATTCCCCGACACAACGAATATTTTATAACCACTTGCTTATTTTGTAAACTTTGCACATATCTCCCATAACTTATCACATTTATCAAATTAACACCTTACTATTTCAAAATAATATATCAAGAAAATTAAATCTTTATTCATAAAATTTGGGGTCTTACAACCTCCCCTACTTATGAAATTTTATCCTCGAAATTGACGTACGTACTTAGTATGCCGAAAAGGTGAGGATACCTCGCTTTCATTTCCGATTCCAACTCCCAGGTCATTTCCTCAATATCATGGTTCTTCCACAAAATTTTAACTTGAGGAATAATCTTTGAGCGTAAGACATATTTCTTCTTATCCAAGATCTTGACAGGTATCTCCTCGTACGTTAAATCTTCGGCTATCTCGTCTGGTTCTAACTCAATAATGTGGTTTGGGTCTTTCACATATTTACGTAGCACGGATATATGAAAAATATTATGAACACGAGACATGCTTGGCGGTAAAGCGAGTCTATAAGCTATATTTCCTACTCGGTCAAGAATCTCAAATGGACCAATAAATCGTGGATTGAGCTTTCCTCTCTTTTCGAATCTCGTAACTCCTTTCCATGGAGCAACACGTAACAATACATGATCTCCGACATTAAATTCTACGTCTCTTCGATGAAGATCCGCATAACTCTTTTGTCGATCTTATGCCATTTTTATACGCTGCCGGATCATTTGAATCATTTCCGTGGTCATACGTACTAACTCCGGTCCCAACAATGTTGCTTCGCCTATCTCGTCCCAGCATACTGGAGAACGACACTTTCGTCCATACAACGCCTCGAATGGAACCATGCCAATACTTGCCTGATAACTGTTATTGTAGGAGAATTCCACCAATGGTAAGTACTTGTCCCAACTCCCTTTGAAGTCTAGAACACAGAGTCTCAATAGATCTTCAAGAGTTTGAATAGTCCTTTCCGATTGTCCGTCCATTTATAGATGATATGCCGAACTGAATTGTAAATTTGTGCCCATAGCTTTCTGCAAACTAACCCAAAATCGTGAAGTAAATCTTGGGTCAGGATCCGAAACTATGGATACTGGCATGCCATTCAACCTCACAATCTCATTCACATACATACGAGCAAGACGTTCAAGGAAATTAGTCTCTCGTATCGCAAGAAATGAGCAGACTTGGTTAATCTATCAACAATAACCCAAATCGCATCTATGCCTTGAGAAACCTTGGGAAGACCCGTAACGAAATCCATAGTAATGTGTTCCCACTTCTATTTTGGAATCTCAAGTGGTTGCAATAGATCCTTTGGCACTTAATGCTCCGCCTTTACACGTTGACAAGTTAAACACTTTGAGATAAACTCAGCGATCTCTCTCTTCATATTGTTCCACCAAAATGTTTGTCGAAGATCACGATACATTTTGGTACTCCCAGGATGGATTGCAAACAGTGTGTTGTGTGCCTCCATCATGATTCTATACTTCAAATCAAAGTCGTTAAGAACACAAAGTCTGGATTTGACTCGAAGTATTCCCTCTGCATCGATTTTTGCTTTTGGAATAGCACCTTCTTGCATCTTCTTCTTCATATTCATCAACTTCGGGTCTGTAGCTTGAGCATCTTTAACTTTATCAATTAAAGCTGGTTCTACGCGTATATTTGACATCATCATGTGGGTCCCTGGAGTCTTTAACTCTATCTCCATCCTTTGTAAGTCATGTAAAATGGGTCTTTATGTTGACAGCATCGCACTCGTTCCCACATGTGATCTTCTACTCAACGCGTCAGCTACCACGTTCGCTTTTCCAGAATGTTATTGAATGTTATGGTCGTAATCTTTAAATAGCTCTAGCCAACGTCGTTATCGCATATTGAGTTCGTTCTGGGTGAAAAAACATTTGAGGCTTTTGCAGTATATTAGGATGTCATCAATAATGACAACCACGAAATGATCTAAATATTTCTCAAATATTCGGTTCATAATGTCCATGAACGCAGCATGGACATTGGTCAATCCAAAAGATATAACTAAAAATTCGTAATGCGCGTATCGAGTTCTAAAGGCAATTTTTGGAATGTCATCAGTTATAATCTCTAACTGAAGATATCCAGAACAGAGATCGATCTTTGAGAAGAATTGCGCACCTTGCAACTGGTCGAACATATCATCAATGCGAGGTAGCGGATACCTATTCTTGATGGTGACATGGTTCAACTCCCGATAGTCAATACATAGTCGCATACTACCGTTTTTCTTCTTTACTAATAAAACAGGAGTACCCCAAGGAGACGTACTAGGACGTATAAAACCGATGTCTAACAACTCCTGTAGTTGAACATTTAACTCCTGAAGTTCCATAGGAGCCATTAGATATGGGGTTTTAGAAATGAGTTTTGTGCCGGGCTCAAGGTCAATAAAGAATTCAACTTCAGAATCTTGGGTAGACCAGGAAGTTCTTCGAGAAATACATTAGGAAACTTATTAACAACAAAAATATCATTCACATCTGATGTATTCTGATTTAAATCAGTGACATGGGCTAAGAAAGCTTGACATCCGTTTTTCAATAAACAAATAGCTTTATGACTTGAAATAAAATTGTTTGATTTTAGTGGTCTGGTTGTTTGAATAAAAGCTAACAACCTTACGAAAAAATTAATTTTGGCATGATAAGTGGTTAACCAGTCGATTAAAAAAAATACACCAAATACAAGTATTTTTAAAGATATAAAATCCACAGGTAGGGTAAGGATGCCAATTTGAATCAAACAAGATTTGTAAATTATGGGTGTAACGAAGGTTTATCCCAACGGAGTTTCAACAGATAAGTAAAAGTCTAATTTCTCAGGGGTCAAGTTCAAACGTTGAGCACAAGCAGGTGAAATAAAAAATGGGTAGAATCGGTATCTAATAAGGTATAGACTTCGCAAGAGTTTATGATTAGCTTACCCGTGGTCACCTCGTTCGGGTTCCTAACGTTTTGGGCAGACACGACAAACGCTCTTCCAAGAACCACCGACTTTGACTTGTCCGGGACAGCCTTTGGAGTCACCATCCCCGCTGGACTTGGTTTCGCTACCGGACACTCTCTAGCTATGTGTCCTTCCTTTCCACAATTATAACATACCTTGAATTATTGTGGGCAGTTTGGACTGATGTGTCCCTCTTGCCTGCATTTATAGCATACGACCGATAGTCGTTCTCCTCCCCTAGAAACAGCTGATGTTGGTGCTGCTGTCGACGTCTTCACGTTCTCATTGTTGTACCTTCTCTTCTTGAAATCTCCCCCCGACTCGCTTCTTCTATTATCATGGCTACGATTACCACTGGAGTGGTTACCGCTTCTGTCATGATACTTTTCTTCCCGCTGGTTGTCATTGCTTTGATGACTGCTACCACCGGTACGACCTTGGTTGTTGTCCCTTGGTTGAACATAATCATTATCTCGTTCTAACAATTGGGCCCTGTTCACCACATCTGAATATAAAGAAAGTTTATGAGAAATGAGGTACTGACGAATTTCGGGTTTCAAACCACTTAGAAACATCCGCGTCATACGTTCCTCATTATCAACCAAATGAGATGCGAACAGGGATAACTCCGTGAACTTAGTCTCATACTGGGACACAGTCATGTTGGTCTGTTCCAGTTTGATAAACTCTACCACCTTCATATGACGAATACTTTCTGGAAAGTACTTGTCATTGAACAGTTTCTGGAACTCTTCCCAAGATATATTGAGTACCGCAGTCTGGGTACGCTTCACAGATTCTCACCAATAATCTGCCTCTCCACGGAACATAAACGTGGCGAATGGAACCTTATGTTCCTCCATGCATCCCAAAACATCAAATATCTTGGTAATTTGCTTAATCCAATTTTCTGCCTTGATTGGATCTGGCTTTCCCTGAAACTCTGGTGGTCCCAACTCTTTAAACTGCTTGGCAGTGACAAGCCGCGAGTTGTTATTTCCACCTGTATTATGAACACGAGTCTCCCTCGTCTGGTTTTGCATGAACTGCAAAAATCTTTTAATTATCTCGTTATTCATTGTCTGATCAGGGGTGTTGTTTACAAGAGGAATAAAGCCTTCCTGTTGCACGTTCTCCTGGTGGGTGATTAAAGGTGTCTCAACGGTCTCATTCACTCAATTGTTTAGATTTTCAGCGGCCATTCTCAAATACTGCCATAAAACAAGGGTTAAATAAACAAATTAACATATCACATATTAACCCTATGTTTCAACCGACCAATTAAATAACAATTAAGCTTAGGTAGGACACACTACGAAGGTTTTACTCGTCTCTCCCCTCCTAGTTCTATTCCCAGATCTCTGCCAGAGATCATATCCCTAAGCTCTGATATCAACAGTGACGCCCCCAAAATAAGTTCAATACTCACATCAAATATCTTGGTAATAAGTTCAATAATCTGCCTCTCCACGGAACATAAACGTGGCGAATGGAACCTTATGTTCCTCCATGCATCCCAAAACATCAAATATCTTGGTAATTTGCTTAATCCAATTTTCTGCCTTGATTGGATCTGGCTTTCCCTGAAACTCTGGTGGTCCCAACTCTTTAAACTGCTTGGCAGTGACAAGCCGCGAGTTGTTATTTCCACCTGTATTATGAACACGAGTCTCCCTCATCTGGTTTTGCATGAACTGTAAAAATCTTTTAATTATCCCGTTATTCATTTTCTGATCAGGGGTGTTGTTTACAAGAGGAATATAGCCTTCCTGTTGCACGTTCTCCTGGTGGGTGATTAAAGGTGTCTCAACGGTCTCATTCACTCAATTGTTTAGATTTTCAGCGGCCATTCTCAAATACTGCCATAAAACAAGGGTTAAACAAACAAATTAACATATCACATATTAACCCTATGTTTCAACCGACCAATTAAATAACAATTAAGCTTAGGTAGGACACACTACGAAGGTTTTACTCGTCTCTCCCCTCCTAGTTCTATTCCCAGATCTCCGCCAGAGATCATATCCCTAAGCTCTGATATCAACAGTGGCGCCCCCAAAATAAGTTCAAGGATCACATCGATCGGCTCGTTAACCATTTTGAAAATTTTCTTTATAATATCGAGCGTATTTCTTGTGAGTATTTAGATACTTTGAGTGTGGATTATGGTGCAAGATTTTTTTCAGCATTATATCCGATATTTCAGTCAAAAATACTCTCCTGTTAAGTTAAAGGATGTTATTTTTCTCGTAAATGATGTTATTTCCTTTCAATATTCATATAAAATATTATTTTTCTTCATATTTCATATTATGAAAGTTATAATATTTCATTTCATATTCCTATATTTAAACTTACTATTGTAAGTATTGCTTCTATAATTCCTAAAATAATCAGAAATTCTTGAGTTTTGCGTTTTATCTAGTATCATTTCACCGGAATAATTTTCTGAACTTTTTCGTGAAATTTTTATCTTTTCATGTCGAGTTACTATTCACGAGTTACTATTCACGAGTTACTACTCATGAGTTACTATTCACAGGGTACTATTCACGGTAAAAAAATATTTTTTTATCTTTGATTGGATCCAAGTTTTGATCTTCGTTCTTAAATTTTGCTCCACGATTGATTATTACGGAGTATTATTGAACTTGGATAAACTAAATTACGAATTCCTAATTTTTGTCATTTATCTCACTGAATTCGTTATTTATATTGTTTTTCATCATCCTCAATTTTAAATGGTGATATAACTGAATATCTTTGGCCTGTAGTGCAAAGATGAATGATTACTTGATGAATATCTTTGACATGTAGTGCAAAGATGAATGATTACCTGATGAGTGGCCCGTAGTGCAAAGATGGACAGGTGTTGAGATGAACATGACTAACTAGTGATACAAATGAATATCTTTGGCCCGTAATGCAAAGATGAATATTTGGTTCGAGATGTATATTGATTGATGTTACAAGAATAAAATATTGATGATGGACTTTTAAATCATAGAAGATACTAGACTTCATTCTCTACTTAACTCTTTTAATGAATTGTTATTTCTGCTGCACTTGTTGATCTAAAACTTGTTATCCATAATATTTTATCTGATTTGTTGAAGACTAAAGATAATTTATTTTTCATTATCTTAGTCATAATAATCTTTACTGGGCTAGTTGTGCTCACCCTTTTCTTCCATTGTTCTCTTCAGGAAATGAGAATATCGCAGGGACTAGTCTGGGAACAGTGTGATGGTCAGAGTAGAGCAGTAGTAGTCCTCACTATTTTTGTAAAATAGTGTGATAATAATTGTAATTATTGAGGACTGAATTTGAGTTATATTTCGTATTAAATACGATTTGTATTGAAACTCACAGTTTGTGTGGTCGTATTTTGGACGACCGTTTGTTATAAAAGATTTTATTTGGATTCTGTACCATGCATTTGGTAACTCAGAATGGGTTGAGTATTGAACCTATTTTGGGGGCATCACATTGTCTAGCGTATATCAAAAAGTTTGAGAATGATAAGCTGCAGACTAGATCCGACAAGTGTAGATTTGTGGGATACCCTAAAAAAACATCAGGGTATTATTTCTATCATCCAACTGATCAAAAGGTGTTTGTTGCGAAATATGCTGCCTTATTGAAAATTGAGTTTATCCTCGAAGGGGTCAATGGGAGTAAGATATATCTTGAAAAAATTAAAGAACCACGAATTACTACGAATTAAAGTAAGGTACCTGACCAAGTAGAAGAACCTATTGTACAACACCCTATTCGTAAATCTGGAAGAGTATCGAAGATACTTGAAAGGTATGGATTCATCATAGAGGATGACGATGAGGTACGCATTATGAATAATGATGATCCATTAAATTACGAACATGATATGAGTAGTAAAGACTCATAGAAATGGCAAGAAGCCATGAAATCCGAGATAGACTGCATGTATGAGAACAAAGTATGGACTTTGGTTTCATCACCCGAGGGCATTAAGCCTATTGGGTGTAAAGGAATCTTTAAAAGAAAGACTGGAGCGGACGGGAAGGTAGAGACCTATAAGAACCGACTGCTTGCGAAATATTTTAAACAAAGGCAAGGTGTTGACTATGATGACACTTTCTCGCCAGTAGTTATGCTCAAGTCCATTTGGATTTTTCTTGCGATTGCAGCTTACTATGACTACGAAATCTGGCAGATGGATGTGAAAACGGCCTTCCTCAATGGAAACCTTGAGGAGGATGTGTATATGACACAACCAGAGGGTTTTGTTTCAACGGTTGGAACAAATCAAGTTTATAAATTGCAGCGATCTATTTATGGATTGAAGCAAGCTTCTCGTAGGTGGAACATCCGTTTTGATGAGACAAGCAAAGAGTTTAATTTTATCAAAAACGAGGATGAACCATGTGTTTATAAGAAGGTTAGTGAAAGCGCTGTATCATTCCTTGTATTATATGTTGATGATATATTACTGATAGGGAATGATATTCCTATGCTACAGTCGATCAAAATTTGATTATCTAAACACTTTTTCATGAAGGACTTGGGAGAAGCATCCTATATTTTGGGGATAAAGATCTATAGAGATATATCTAAAAGGATGCTTGGCTTGTCTTAAGGAACGTACATTGACACGATGTTAAAGAGGTTTAGCATGGATGATTACAAGAGAGGTTTCATGCTGATGAGCCATGGAATACATTTCTCCAAGAAACAGGCCCCAAAAACACCTGAGGAGAGAGACCGTATAAGTAAAATTCCTTATGCATCAGCAATAGGATCTATCATGTACGATATGATATGTACTAGACTGGATGTCGCTCATGCACTTAGTATAACGAGCAGATATTAGTCGAATCCTGCAGGAGAACACTGGAAGGCAGTGAAAAATATCCTGAAATACTTAAAAAGAACTAAAGATGTATTTCTTGTCTACACTTGGTCTGAATTGAAACTAGAGGGCTAAACAAAGTCAAGTTTTCAAACGAACCAAGATGAAAATAAATCCATTTCGGGGTATTGGTTTACCCTAAACGGTGGCGTAGTGAGTTGGAAGAGTAGTGACGCCCCCAAAATAGGTTCAATACTCAACCCATTCTGAGTCGCCAAATATATGGTACAGAATTCAAATACAATCTTTTATAACATATGGTCGTGTAAAATACGACCACACAAACGATGAGCTTCAATACAAATCGTATATAATATGAAATATAAACACTCAAATTCATTCCTTATTCATTATAATTATTGTCCCACTATTTTATAGTATAGTGAGGACTTCTACAGATCTAACTCTGATCATCACACTGTTCCCCGACTAGTCCTCGCGATATTCTCATTTCCTGAAAAGAACAATGGAAGAAAAGGGTGAGCTCAACTAGCCCAGTAAAGAATATTATGACTAAGATATTGGAAAATAAATTATCGTTAGTCTTCAACAAATCAGATAAAATATTATGGACAACAAGTTTTAGATCAACAACTGCAGCGAAAATAACAATTCATTAGAAAAGTTAAGTAGAGAATGAAGTCTACTATCTTCTATGATTTAAAAGTCCATCATCAATATTTTATCCTTGTAACATCAATCAATATACATCTCGAACCAAATATTCATCTTTGCACTACGGGCCAAAGATATTCATTTGTATCACCAGTTGGTCATGTTCATCTCAACACATGTCCATCTTTGCACTACGGGCCAAAGATATTCATTAGGTAATCATTCATCTTTGCACTACAGGCCAAAGATATTCATCAAGTAATCATTCATCTTTGCACTACAGGCCAAAGATATTCAGTTATATCACCATTTAAGGCTGAGGATGATGAAAAACAATATAAATAACGAATCAAGTGAGATAAATGACAAAAATTAGGGATTCGTAATTTAGTTTGTCCAAGTTCAATAATACTCCGTAATAATCAATTGTGGAGGAAAATTTAAGAATGAAGATCAAAACTTGGATCCAATCAAAGATAAAAAAAATATTTTTTTTTATCGTAAATAGTATCCCGTGAATAGTAACTCGTGAATAGTAATTTATAAATAGTAACTCGACATGAAAAGATAAAAATTTCGCGAGAAAGTTCAAAAAATTATTCTGGTGAAATGATACTAGATGAAGCGCAAAACTCAAGAATTTCTTATCATTTCAGGAATTATAGAAGCAATACTTACCGTAGTAAGTTTAAATATAAGAATATGAAATGAAATATTATAACTTTCATAATATGAAATATGAAAGAAAATAATATTCTATATGAATATTGAAAGAAAATAATATCATTTACGAGAAAAATAACATTCTTTACCTCAGTATAATACTCGATCTGACTGAAATATCGGATATAATGATGAAAAAAATCTTGCACCGTAATCCACACTTAACTATCCGTATACTCACAAGAAATACGCTCGATATTATAGAGAGAAAATTTTCTGATTCTGGTGTGATTTTCAATTCTAACTTAAACACCCTATTTATAGAAAAATGTCAAAACACCAATATAGACTTTTTCACCAACGGATGAATTCAAGGACCCATTCTTAGAAAATTGGCAGCACACCACACTTGAACATTTAAGCCACCCACATGTTATATAATATATATATATATATAAATATATATATTAAAACATTTATTTCTTAAACTTCAATAATTCATAATAAATAGCCCTTTTATCAGAAAAATACGAACCTTATATCCATTCCATATTAAATTTAATTCTCTACAACTTTGTAAAAGAAAGTTTTCCAAATTTCGAACGAAAAAATGACCCAAATTCATATACGGATGATTTTTTCACACTCATCACTCTTGAAAATCTTCAACACACTCAAAATTTTAAAGCCTCCATTTTTGAAATAATGAATTCCACCACATGTTTATTCATATATCGTGAATTTGTTGTAAAAAATATCATCACTATTATATTATTATATTATCACATTATACACTTATAATGTAATATTATAATAATATATTTGAATGAATTATTTTATCAGAACAGATAAAATATTCATTCTCAATAATTGTCACTTTTACTAAAAATTCCTCTGTTTTAATTCACATTGAATAAATATTTACTTATCATTTTTATCAATAATTATTATCCACAAATAATATTACAGAACCACAATAATGATAACCAGGTCGTTCCCAGGAAAGAGGGGCTTTCCGATAAGGATTTCTCCTCATTGGCGCTCAATTATATAACCTAACCCCTTTTCTCGACAGAACTTTTTAGACATTGTCAATAATGCTATCTAATAATATTATTCAAATAATATGAATTATTGATTTGATAATGTGAAATACTGTACAATGGTTACTGTATCAATTATTGAATCAATAATATAAATATCAATGTGGCAATTATTGAATCAATAAAATATTATGCAATTATCAATGTAGCAATTATTGAATCAATAAAATAAAATATTGAACAGTAATTACTGTAACAATTATTGAATGAGTGATTTCTTACGTAAGAACCAATAATTCGAAATACTGTGCAATACTGTGTGCTACTGTGCAACAACGCGTATTACTGTATTTTTTATCATCGGGTATTTCAACAGTTTAACGGTAACAGTTTTACCGTTATTTTTAAAAAAATTACTTCTGTCGCTTTCTATATCCGACATTCATTCCGTTGTGGGGTCCACTAATGACTGCGCCATCGTACGAATATTCTCCAACAAAAAGAATATTCCTCAACCAAACGAATATTCTCCGACAACAATGAATATTTTATTACCACTTGCTAAGTTTGTAAAATTTGCACATTCCACCCATAACTTATCACATTTATCAAATCAACACCTTACTATTTCAAAATAATATATAAAGAAAATTATATCTTTATTCATAAATTTGGGGTCTTACAACCTCCCCTCCTTATGAAATTTCGTCCTCGAAATTGACGTACGTACCTGGTATGTCGAAAAGATGAGGATACCTCGCTTTCATTTTTGATTCTAGCTCCCAGGTCATTTCCTCGATTTCATGGTTTCTCCATAAAACATTGACTTGAGGTATAGCCTTTGAGCGTAAGACATGTTCCTTCTTATCCAAGATCTTGACAAGTATCTCCTCATACGTTAAATCTTCGGCTATCTCGTCTGGTTCTAACTCAATAATGTGGTTTGGGTCTTTCACATATTTACGTAGCACGAATATGTGAAAAACGTTATGAACACGAGATATACTTAGAGGTAAGGCAAGTCTATAGGCCACAGTTCCTACTCGATCGAGAATTTCAAATGGACCAATAAATCATAAATTGGTGCGCATAGCTTTTTGCAAGCTGACCTTTTGGCACTTGATGCTCCGCATTAACACGTTTACACGTTAAACATCTCGAGGTAAACTCCGCGATCTTTCTCTTCATATTGCTCCACCAAAATGTATATCGAAGATCACGATACATTTTGGTACTTCCAAGATGGATTGCAAACGGTGTGTTGTGTGCCTCCATCATGATTCTATACTTCAAATTAGAATAGTTAGGAACACAAAGTCTGGAGTTGACTCAAAGAATTCCTTCTTCATCGAATCTTACTTCTGGAATAACACCTTTTTGTACCTTTTTCTTCATCTTCATCAGCTCCGGGTCGTAGCTTGAGCAGCTTTAACTTTATCGATCAAAGCTGGTTCTACGCGTATACTTGACATCATCATGTAGGTCCCCGGAGTCTTGAACTCTATCTCCATCCTTTGTAAGTCATGTAAAATGGGTCTTTGTGTTGATAGCATCGCACTCGTTCCCACATGTGATCTTCTACTAAACGCGTCAGCTACCACGTTCGCTTTTCCAGAATGGTATTGAATGTTATGGTCGTAATCTTTAAATAGCTCTAGCCAACGTCGTTGTCGCATATTGAGTTCGTTCTGGGTGAAAAAATATTTGAGACTTTTGGAGTATATTAGGATGTCATCAATAATAACTACCACGAAATGATCCAAATATTTCTCCAATATTCGGTTCATCATGTCCATGAACGCAACATGGACATTGGTCAATCCAAAAATATAACTAGAAATTCGTAATGCGCGTATCAAGTTCTAAAGGCAGTTTTTGGAATGTTATCAGTTATAATCTCTAACTGATGATATCCAGAACGGAGATCGATCTTTGAGAAGAATTGCGCACCTTGTAACTGGTCGAACATGTCATCAATGCGAGGTAGCGGATACCTATTCTTGATGGTAACATGGTTCAACTCCCGATAGTCAATACATAGTCACATACTACTGTCTTTCTTCTTTACGAATAAAACAGGAGTGCCCCAAGGAGACCTACTAGGACGTATAAAACCAATGTCTAACAACTCCTGTAGTTGAACATTTAACTCCTGAAGTTCCATAGGAGCCATTAGATATGGGGTTTTAGAAATGAGTTTTGTGCCGGGCTCAAGGTCAATAAAGAATTCAACTTCAGAATCTTGGGTAGACCAGGAAGTTCTTCGAGAAATACATTAGGAAACTTATTAACAACAAAAATATCATTCAAATCTGATGTATTCTGATTTAAATCAGTGACATGGGCTAAGAAAGCTTGACATCCGTTTTTCAATAAACAAATAGCTTTATGACTTGAAATAAAATTGTTTGATTTTAGTGGTCTGGTTGTTTGAATAAAAGCTAACAACCTTACGAAAAAATTAATTTTGGCATGATAAGTGGTTAACCAGTCGATTAAAAAAAAATACACCAAATACAAGTATTTTTAAAGATATAAAATCCACAGGTAGGGTAAGGATGCCAATTTGAATCAAACAAGATTTGTAAATTATGGGTGTAACGAAGGTTTCTCCCAACGGAGTTTCAACAGATAAGTAAAAGTCTAATTTCTCAGGGGTCAAGTTCAAACGTTGAGCACAAGCAGGTGAAATAAAAAATGGGTAGAATCGGTATCTAATAAGGTATAGACTTCGCAAGAGTTTATGATTAGCTTACCCGTGGTCACCTCGTTCGGGTTCCTAACGTTTTGGGCAGACACGACAAACGCTCTTCCAAGAACCACCGACTTTGACTTGTCCGGGACAGCCTTTGGAGTCACCATCCCCGCTGGACTTGGTTTCGCTACCGGACACTCTCTAGCTATGTGTCCTTCCTTTCCATAATTATAACATACCTTGAATTATTGTGGACAGTTTGGATTGATGTGTCCCTCTTGCCTGCATTTATAGCATACGACCGATAGTCGTTCTCCTCCCCTAGAAACAGCTGATGCTGGTGCTGCTGTCGACGTCTTCACGTTCTCATTGTTGTACCTTCTCTTCTTGAAATCTCCCCCCGACTCACTTCTTCTATTATCATGGCTACGATTACCACTGGAGTGGTTACCGCTTCTGTCATGATACTTCTCTTCCCGCTGGTTGTCATTGTTTCGATGACTGCTGCCACCAGTACGACCTTGGTTATTGTCCCTTGGTTGAACATAATCATTATCTCGTTCTAACAATTGGGCCCTGTTCACCACATCTGAATATAAATAAAGTTTGTGAGAAATAAGGTACGGACGAATTTCGGGTTTCAAACCTCTTAGAAACATTCGCGTCATACGTTCCTCATTATCAACCAAATGAGATGCGAACCGGAATAACTCCGCGAACTTAGCCTTGTACGGACACAGTCATGTTGTTCTGTTCCAGTTTGATAAACTCTACCTCCTTCATATGACGAATACTTTCTGGAAAGTACTTGTCATTGAACAGTTTCTGAAACTCTTTCCAAGACATCTTGAGTGCGTCAGGCTAGGTACGCTTCACAGATTTCCACCAATAATCTACCTCTCCACGGAACATAAACGTGGCGAATGGAACCTTCTGTTCCTCCGTGCATCCCAAAATATCAAATATCTTGGTAATTTGCTTAATCCAATTTTCTGCCTTGATTGGATCTGGCTTTCCCTGAAGCTTTGGTGGTCCTAACTCTTTAAACTGCTTGGCAGTGACAAGCTGCGAGTTGTTATTTCCACCTGTATTATGAACACGAGTCTCCCTCGTATGGTTTTTGTAATACCCGAGAATTTTCATATATTATTAAATAAATATATTAATGGGAATGAGAATTTATTTGAATATAATGATTTTGTGTTATGAGAATGATTAATTCAATTATATTAAATTGAATAATTATAATAATTGAGAAATTGATGGAGTTTACGATAAACTCGATGAAATGCCTTGTGTGGCACAGTGACGTAATATAAGAATGATTATATTAATTTAAGCGAACAATTAATCTATATTAATTATTATTGTAGAATATTAATTAATTGTTGAGAATTATTAATGATTATATTAATTAACGAATGAATTATTAAGTAAACAATTAATCTATATTAATTGTTAATTGCTATTGTAAAATATTAGTTGATGGTTATGGAATATTAACTGTGATTGATTAATAATACGTGATTATTATTATTGCAAGAAATATAATAATAATAAGCAATGTATGATATTTAATCATATAAATTAATAATCAATGAGGAATGGATTAATTAATATTATTGTTAATTAATCAATGAGATAAATAAATTATTTATTTGACACTATGAATAATAAAACAAATAAGTAAGTTATTAATATAATAAGATTATATTAATTGATATGTGCAAATGTGCAATACTTGAATGTATAAAGTATATAGAATACAACTATATTATATAGTGTAGTGAGACACTTAAGTGCGACCATGCATGTATATATAAACTATAGTGCAATGTGATTATATTATGTACATAAACTATATAGTAAAGTTATTAAATTATGAGAGTTACATGAAATGCCTATGTGACAATGTAAATATACATTAAAGTGAGACATCATGAGTATGTGGTAGATAATTTAATAATACATGGATTATATGATGTGAATAGATATATATATATCCCCATGTGCTACCATGTAATGTTGTTAGGATATTTAAGTCTATGTGTGCCCTAAATGAATTTAAACCTAAGAAATATATACATGCTTATTTAACTCAAGTATCAACCATATGTACATGAAATGCTATTCTTGAAATGCTGAGATATAAGTATTGTCCCATATTGAGTGTCCAAATTTCCCCATCTCTTCTCCCACGTGAATAACCAATGATCTAAGCTACTCCTTCATCATTTCTCTTCCTAGCTAGCATTGAGGGTGATAATGACAAGGGGTGTGGGTTGAGGTGGTGGTTGGACACTATTCCATCAACTCCCCTCAATCCTCTAGTTCTTCATTTCCCCCATTGTTTCAAACCTTGGGGCAATTGCTTTGTATGGATATTGAATTCTCCTATAAATACCAAGCCTCTCTTCATTTTCTATGTTGCTAAAATTTGTGCTAAGTTGATATAGAGAGAGTATTGTGAGTTTATAATCTGAATTTGAGAAAAAGTCTTGTGCAAGTTTGAGCTCAAGAGGTATAATCTCTAAACCCATTTAAATTTTAATTCATAGAGATTGCATGATATTGTTGAAATTAGTGTGTGATAAGGTGCTAGCATAAGTTGTTAAGTATATCTATGTGTCAGGAATGTAAAGTGATGGTAGTCAAGCATGCTAGCTAAGTACATTATGAGAAATTCTGAAGCTCTGCAATAACAGAACATCTTCTGGTCTGGAACGGGAGTCGCGCGTCTCCCTAGTACAATTTGGGCGCGGCCGCGCGCCACTGCAGAATTTGTTGATGATTTCTTTTATATCTTCTGATGTGTTGAGCATGATGAATTGTTAGGATGTGAATATAACTCACATTAACATATGGAATAAGGTTATTAGGTTATAGCAATCCATGCTAGTTGTTTTAGTTGAATATTTCAAAGAAAACTTAAAGATATGAAAAGAGAAACTTTGATATGTTGGCCCTATATTGATGTCTGACTTTGAGTCATGTTTGTATGACCTAGGAACACATGATATGAATGTCGACTTGCGTATCTAAGCTCCATAATGTAACTTGAGCATGTGAACCTCAATAGTGAACCTCTCCAACGAAAACACAAGCGTTGAACATGGACTCTAACATGTTATATTAGGATTCTAGGTTCTGATTTTTGAGCATGTTATACGACCTTAAAATGCATGTCAAACATGTTAACGTATGAATCTAGATAGCATGAGCATGTTAGGCCTTATTAGTGAGCTTTACTAATGAAAATACGAACTTTGAACGTAAATGTTAACATGCTACTTTGAGAGTTAGAATCTGATATTTGTGAACATGTTTGATGATACTCTTAGACTCACTCATGTATCATAAATGTATATGTGCCATGCTTAGGTGTCGTAACTCAAGTAAAGCATAAACGAAGCATATTTCAAACCAAAACGATGCTAATTGCACATATGCGATATGAATACTCACAAGCATGTCTAATGTGAGTTATATGACTACCTTATATGTTTAAGAAGCAAGCATGTTAGACTTTGTGGTTTTATGACCTTGAATGGCTTTAAATTATTGAAAGTGTTAACTTAGAATCTATTGCATGTATGATTGGAACAAGGAAAGGTTGTATACACATAAAAGTATTCTTTAAACATATATACACGGTACGTGATATTATATGATGTACTTGAACCCGATTTTGACGGTTAACTTATGAGAATGACATAACTTGCTAAAATGAAATATATTTAGTATTGGTTGTAGTCTTATGTGATCTTAATAATATGCGAATATGTTTGCTAATTGTGGTAGTCTCACATGATAGTAACGATGTATGAATATGATCAACTTGAGAAAAGAGGAAGTTAAGGGTAGAAATTATATTCTATATAACTGTGTAGCTAGGTTAAAACTTAGCTTATGTGTTGATCGTATATTCGAAGATAAAATGTGAAGTTAAATTATATGACTAATGACTATCATTACAATAGGAATTTGAAAGTGTTGACTAGCTTTACGTGAGTAAACTACGCATAAGGCAAGTATCCTAAACCCTTGCATTACTTTATTCAACGGATATCGTAAGCGAGTATCTAAAACTTATCTCTTTGGATACAAGTATTCTATCTTTGTATATTGCGAACTAGTTTCCTACTTAATTGTTTGAATTGAATTAGCATACTTGAACTCTTATTTCATGAAAGCTATTATTCATGTTGAACTTAGTATTGTTCTTGAATATTGTGAAAGTGTCTATGCCATTTGATTCGGCTAGACTTATGTTATTGAAAAATGATCCAAACTAATTGATTGGTGCGGGATCTTGTATTTGACTGAGAAGAACAACCTTCTTTGAAGGGAATATATAATTGTCGGAGAACCGACGTGCACACTTGAGTATGATTGATTGTTATGCATAACGATGGTACTTTAGGCTGATCACCTGTTGTACCTGTTTTTATTGGATTTTTAGTTTATTGCTGTCAATTCTAGTAGAAGTTCATAGTTCTTAGTGACTGCTCAGTATTCAATTATTTAAAATCTTGAATTGACGTATTATTGAATCATATTGATATTATTCTGTCCTTACCGACTGTTATTGAGAACTGTTGATATTCTTGTTATCCTTGAACTATCAAACCTTGTTATACCTTTTCGAGAATTGGGAATCTTATTACTCACCCTTATTATATATTACTTGCTGGGCAATTTGTGCTCATTCTTGCTTTCCCTAAAACATTTCAGTTAAGGCAGAGCATGGCGAACCTTCGGGCGTTGATAAGGGCAAGGGCAAGGCTACCAATTAGCTTGTCTCTTATATGTTTTAAATATTTTAATGTTGTATTTAGATGATGTAGTAAGACTGGTTTTGATTATGTTTAAGCTTAAGTTAGGTTATATAATAAGTCGTTAATTGATATTATTATGTAATCTATTAAGTACTGTAGGTTGCGAGACTTGGGGAAATAATTATAATAAATCATTGTAAATTATTCTAGAATAGATTTTCCGCTGTGATCGTGTGATATTTAGTTATTATTATCGTAATGTATTACCATGAGCACGTGATGAACCGAATTCGAGAGACCAAATGGCAGTCCTGGAATTTGGGGGCGTCACAGGTTGGTATCAAAGCTGTAGTTATAAACCTTAGGAACGAGTGTCCTTAGACTATAACTTAGGCGAACTTAGAAGTTAGGAAGGAGATAAAACTCATGTAGAGTTTTCCTTGAGAGACTTAGTCTGTTATGAAATGTAACTTCATTCTATACAATGAACTTATGTTTTATTTAACATTCTAATGGAGTTGCTGTTTGTTTGTCTCGTGTTTGTGATTGTAGGATGACAGACACAGGGGTACCTAGTAGAGTGGCAGAGGAGGAGCCCAGGGATATACACGTAGTATACGAGGCACCTCTAGAGGCTACACCAGTGCAGGCTGTTGCACCATTCGAGTCTGACGACGAGGACGAGATTGAGATAGAGTCTGATCCGGAGGAGGAGCCGATGGAGTACGAGCCGATGGAGGATGAGCCAGTAGAGGACTCTGATGAGGCTACTATAGAGGAGCAGATGTTAGGAGAATACGAGGAGCGGATCCTAGAGTTAGACTGCAGGATTCAGGAGCTTGAGGCAGAGGCCCACGAGAGAGAGTCTGAGTTCCAGAAACTGAGGGACGAGGACCATCAGAGGAAGCTGGCTATGCAGGAGTTAGAGGTGGAGATTGCCTACCGTAGGGAGGCAGGGATCCAGATGGGGACTCTGTTTCACAGGTCAGTGGCTCGGAACGTGGATCTGGCAGGAAAGCTGGAAGAAGTTGAGCAGAGGGAACTGAGTGAGAAGACTGAGAAAGAGGCACTCCGTACTCAGCTAGAGTTGGAGGTGATGGATAGGTTACACTTCGAGGAGAAGTGGGAAGCGTCCAATGAGAGAGCTGACGACCTTGAGGACGAGGTCAGGTGCAAGAAGAGAAAGATGAGCAAGATGGGGTATGTGTTTCGTTCAGCTTTTGAAAGGGTGATTGATGGTGTGTACCACTACCCGGCAGAACAGGGACAGACTCTACATACCTTGAGCCGAGAGCTGGTTATGTATATAGCACAGTTGGAGTACAAGAGCGCAGTGGAGCGCGGGATGATGTGATGAGATTTCCTTAGTCAGTCTAGTGGTAGTACTAGTTGTGTCTTTATGTATTGTATATACTATGTTGTAATTCCGATCTTTTGTGTAAGATGTGGGATAATAATGTAAACCCCGAGTTAGCTTTTGTTAGAGGGGTAGTATGGTGGTAGGTTGATATATTCCCCATCTTTTGTGATATTAGGGGATATATGTGATAACATTTATAGCAGTATGCTAGGAAAATCATGTAATGAAACGATTTGGCATATGCATATAAATGAAGTTTATTTCGAAAACGTGTTATAGATTTATTCTTCTAGTATTAGAAGAAATACTTAAGTAATATACTTGAATAATAATAAAATGGAAACTTGTGATGCAGATAATGCCGCCCAGACGTAGATTGACTGCACCCGAAGAATCTGTTAACAACGAGAGGGAACAAGTAGACCCGATCCAGAAACTGGTAGACTTGTTAGGAGAAGCCTTAAGGGGAAGGAACAATGAACCCGTTCGCCCGAACCCTCAGACTGTGCCAGTAACAACCTTTAAAGACTTTAAGAGTGTAGGACCCCCAGAGTTCGAGGGAACTACCGACCCAATCGTCGCACAAACGTGGATCAAAGAGATCGAAAAAGCTTTCACTATAGCTAGCGTAGGCGAAGATCAAAAGATGGTGTTTGCCACGTACATGATGAGGGGAGAAGCGAACTACTGGTGGGAGGATAATCAACAAAGAGCTGGAGAAGGGATAATAGCTTGGGACAAGTTTAAGACGCTGTTCTTCGAGAATTACTTCCCGAAGAGTATGAAGAATAGGATGGAGGTGAAATTTCTAGAGTTAAAACAAGGTGAGATGACGGTGGCGCAATACGCGGCTAGGTTTAACGAACTAGCACGATTTGCGGAGCACCAAGTTGGTGATGAAGAGAGAAAGGCTAGACGTTTCGAACAAGGGTTGAAGCCGTGGCTGTTCAATAAGGTATCAGTTCTTCAAATTGATTCCTTTGCAACATTACTAGAGAATGCAATCATTGCGGAAGGTGGCAGTGAGGCCTTAAGTCTGTATAACAAAGAAAAGAAAGGAAAGAATGCTGGAGGAGAGAATCGTACGGGAGGAAGCAGTAGCGGAGGAAGCAACTTGGGAAAGAGAAAGTGGGAGAATAACAACAACAACAACAAAAATAATCAATCAGGGAATTTTCGTGGAGGTTTCAAGAAGAGGGCTGAAGGATGCCCGAAGTGTGGGAAGAATCATCAGGGCGAGTGCTGGAAGGGACGTGGCACTTGCTACAACTGCTGACAGGAAGGGCACATCTCGCCCAACTGTCCGAAACCAAAGAAGATACAAGGATGCTTTGCGTGTGGCTCGACGGAGCACCGAATTAAGGACTGCCCAAAGAAGGAAAGTGGCGGGGGTAGTAATCAGCAAGGAGGCAACAAGCTGATGATCAGTGGACCGGCACAATCCAACCGCCCAACCGCCAGAACCTTTAACATGACCGTCCAAGACGCCGTGGCTGCGAAGGACGTGATGTCAGGTATAATCCCAATCAATGATATAAATGCTTATGTATTATTTGATTCGGGTGCCACCTGTTCTTTTGTATCTGAAGAATTTGCTAGTAGACTTAGTACACCCCGAGAACGATTAGAAAATCCTTTGATCATAGAAGTTGCTAATAAGGAAGTGATCCCTGTAGAATACATTTATCGAGATTGTCACGCAAACATTAGAGAACATGAACTGAGCGTAGACTTGATTCCTATTAGATTGGGAGAATTTGACGTAATACTGGGAATGGATTGGTTGTATAACCATGCTGCGATAATTGACTGTCAGAACAAATGTGTGAACCTTCAGACTCCGAGTAAGTCTAAGGTAGTATTTTATGGTAGCTCTTCGCTTAAGCAATCGTGTTGCGTTACGATGATGCAGGCCAAGAAATTGTTAAGGAAAGGATGCGTAGGATATTTAGCTTACATCGTTGATACTCAGAAAAAGGGAGTAGAAATTAAGGATATATCCGTAGTGAATGAATTTCTAGATGTGTTTCCGGACGATCTGCCTGGTCTTCCGCGAAATCGAATTCATAATATACTTAGCACCGGGAACGGCACCGATTTCGAAAGCTCCATATCGTATGGCGCCAGTAGAAATGAAGGAATTGATGATACAATTACAAGAGTTGTTGGATAAAGGTTACATTCGACCGAGTGTTTCTCCTTGGGGAGCACCAGTACTATTCGTTAAAAAGAAGGACGGATCGATGAAACTCTGTATCAATTATCGAGAATTGAACAGAGTAACGATCAAGAACCATATCCGCTACCGAGGATAGACGACTTATTTGATCAACTGAAGGGAGCAAAGTGTTTCTCATAGATCGACCTACGAACAGGATATCATCAACTGAAAGTGAGGGATGAGGACATACCAAAGACTGCGTTTCGAACCCGTTATGGACACTACGAGTTTTTGGTAATGTCATTTGGATTGACTAATGCTCCGGCAGCATTTATGGACTTGATGAACCGAGTTTTCAAGCCATACTTGGATAAATTTGTAGTGGTTTTTATCGACGACATTTTGATCTACTCGAAGACAGAGGAAGAACACGCCAAACATCTAAAGATTGTTTTGGAGGCACTAAGGAAGGAGAAGATGTATGCAAAATTTTCTAAGTGCTAATTTTGGATGGAGAAGGTTCAATTCTTAGGCCACGTGGTGGATAAGAATGGAATCGTTGTAGACCCTGCGAAGGTTGAAGCAGTAAGTAATTGGGAACAACCGAGAACACCGACGGAGGTAAGAAGTTTTTTAGGGTTAGCTGGGTACTATCGAAGATTCATCCAAGATTTTTCTAAGATTGCAACCCCGCTGATCAATTTGACTAGAAAGACGGTGAAATTTGTATGGACCGACAAATGTGAAGAGAGTTTTCAGGAATTGAAGAAGAGATTGAGCGAAGCACCTGTATTATCATTACCAGATGATGCGGGAAATTTTATGGTGTATAGTGATGCATCGCACAAGGGACTTGGCTGTGTGCTTATGCAGCACGGCAAGGTCATTGCATATGCATCACGACAATTGAAGGATTACGAAAAACGATACCCTACTCATGACTTAGAGTTAGCGGCAGTAGTTTTTGCGTTAAAGATATGGAGGCATTATTTGTACGGAGAAAAATGTGAGATATACACGGACCATAAAAGTCTGAAGTATATCTTCACACAGAAGGAGTTGAACATGCGGCAGAGGAGGTGGTTAGAATTAATCAAAGACTATGATTGCGATATTCTTTATCACCCGGGGAAGGCGAATGTGGTTGCCGACGCTCTGAGCAGGAAAGGAAGGGAGAAATTGTTTAATTTGACGACTCAGGAAGAATTGATAAGAGAGATGGAGAAATTGGAAATAGAAGTGAAAGAACCAGAGAAGCTTGGAGAGAAGTTGTCTGTAATGGAAGCTCATCCGACATTGTTGGACAGAGTAAAGGAAGCTCAGGAAAAGGATGAAGAGTGTGAGAAAATCCGAAAGAGGATCACAGAAAATGAAGAAGAGAAATTTCGAAAGGGTAAAGACGGTATCTTGAGATTTGAAGAAAGAGTATGGGTACCAGCGGTAACCAAGTTGAGGGAAGAGGTTTTGCATGAGGCACACAATACGATATAGTCCGTTCATCCGGGAGGCATAAAGATGTACCGAGATCTAAGATAACATTTTTGGTGGCCTAATTTGAAACGGGAAGTCGCAGAGTGCGTCAGTAGATGTTTGACTTGCCAACGCGTTAAAGCAGATCATCAACGGCCGAGTGGTTTACTACGACCGTTAGAAATACCAGAGTGGAAATGGGAGCATATTACCATGGACTTCGTGGTAGGACTTCCAGTTACACAGAAAGGTTATGATGCCATTTGGGTTATCGTAGATCGACTAACAAAGACCGCATATTTTCTACCAATCAAGATCCGCTACAGTTTGAATCAGTTAGCGAGCCTATACGTAAAAAAAATTGTCTCACGACATGGAGTGCCGGTGTCTATTGGCTCTGATCGAGATCCGCGCTTCACGTCCAATTTTTGGAAGAGTTTGCAAGAGAGAATAGGAACACAGTTGAGGTTGAGTACTGCTTACCATCCTCATACAGACGGACAGAGTGAGCGAACTATACAAACGCTGGAGGATATGCTTAGGACTTGCGTGATGGATTTTAAGGGAAATTGGGACGACCACCTACCCTTAGTAGAATTCGCATATAATAATAGCTACCATGCGAGTATCGGCATGCCACCGTACGAAGCTCTTTACGGAAGAAAGTGCAGAATGCCATTATGTTGGGACGAAGTCGGAGAACGACGAATACTCGGACCAGAGTTAGTACAACAAACCGCAGACGTGGTGACAGTGATAAGAGCCAGATTAGTAGCAGCTCAAGATCGCCAGAAGAAATACACAGATTTGCATCGGCAGGACCGACACTTCAAAGTCGGTAGTTTTGTCTTCTTGAAAGTATCTCCATGGAAAGGAAAGATCCGTTTCGGCAAGAAAGGAAAATTGAGTCCAAGATTTATAGGACCGTTCGAGATACTGAAGAGAGTGGGCGAAGTGGCATACAAAGTTGCGTTACCACCCGAGTTGGAGCACATCCACAACGTATTTCACATTTCCGTGTTGCGACCGTACAAGGCCGACTACAAACATGTGATTTCTTACGAGCCCATTCAAGTGGAGAAGAACTTGGCGTATGAAGAAATTCCTGTCCAGATATTAGATAGGAAAGAGCAAACCTTGAGAAATAAAATTATTTCGTCTGTAAAAGTACTTTGGCGTAACCACGATGTCGAGGAGGCAACGTGGGAATTAGAAGATAGGATAATGAGGGATTATCCCCAATTATTGTAGAATATTAATTAATTGTTGAGAATTATTAATGATTATATTAATTAACGAATGAATTATTAAGTAAACAATTAATCTATATTAATTGTTAATTGCTATTGTAAAATATTAGTTGATGGTTATGGAATATTAACTGTGATTGATTAATAATACGTGATTATTATTATTGCAAGAAATATAATAATAATAAGCAATGTATGATATTTAATCATATAAATTAATAATCAATGAGGAATGGATTAATTAATATTATTGTTAATTAATCAATGAGATAAATAAATTATTTATTTGACACTATGAATAATAAAACAAATAAGTAAGTTATTAATATAATAAGATTATATTAATTGATATGTGCAAATGTGCAATACTTGAATGTATAAAGTATATAGAATACAACTATATTATATAGTGTAGTGAGACACTTAAGTGCGACCATGCATGTATATATAAACTATAGTGCAATGTGATTATATTATGTACATAAACTATATAGTAAAGTTATTAAATTATGAGAGTTACATGAAATGCCTATGTGACAATGTAAATATACATTAAAGTGAGACATCATGAGTATGTGGTAGATAATTTAATAATACATGGATTATATGATGTGAATAGATATATATATATATCCCCATGTGCTACCATGTAATGTTGTTAGGATATTTAAGTCTATGTGTGCCCTAAATGAATTTAAACCTAAGAAATATATACATGCTTATTTAACTCAAGTATCAACCATATGTACATGAAATGCTATTCTTGAAATGCTGAGATATAAGTATTGTCCCATATTGAGTGTCCAAATTTCCCCATCTCTTCTCCCACGTGAATAACCAATGATCTAAGCTACTCCTTCATCATTTCTCTTCCTAGCTAGCATTGAGGGTGATAATGACAAGGGGTGTGGGTTGAGGTGGTGGTTGGACACTATTCCATCAACTCCCCTCAATCCTCTAGTTCTTCATTTCCCCCATTGTTTCAAACCTTGGGGCAATTGCTTTGTATGGATATTGAATTCTCCTATAAATACCAAGCCTATCTTCATTTTCTATGTTGCTAAAATTTGTGCTAAGTTGATATAGAGAGAGTATTGTGAGTTTATAATCTGAATTTGAGAACAAGTCTTGTGCAAGTTTGAGCTCAAGAGGTATAACCTCTAAACCCATTTAAATTTCAATTCATAGAGTTTGCATGATATTGTTGAAATTAGTGTGTGATAAGGTGCTAGCATAAGTTGTTAAGTATATCTATGTGTCAGGAATGTAAAGTGATGGTAGGCAAGCATGCTAGCTAAGTACATTATGAGAAATTCTGAAGCTCTGCAATAACAGAACATCTTCTGGTCTGGAACGGGAGCCGCGCGTCTCCCTAGTACAATTTGGGCACGGCTGCGCGCCACTGTAGAATTTGTTGATGATTTCTTTTATATCTTCTGATGTGTTGAGCATGATGAATTGTTAGGATGTGAATATAACTCACATTAACATATGGAATAAGGTTATTAGGTTATAGCAATCCATGCTAGTTGTTTTACTTGAATATTTCAAAGAAAACTTAAAGATATGAAAAGAGAAACTTTGATATGTTGGCCCTATATTGATGTCTGACTTTGAGTCATGTTTGTATGACCTAGGAACACATGATATGAATGTCGACTTGCGTATCTAAGCTCCATAATGTAACTTGAGCATGTGAACCTCAATAGTGAACCTCTCCAACGAAAACACAAGCGTTGAACATGGACTCTAACATGTTATATTAGGATTCTAGGTTCTAATTTTTGAGCATGTTATACGACCTTAAAATGCGTGTCAAACATGTTAACGTATGAATCTAGATAGCATGAGCATGTTAGGCCTTATTAGTGAGCTTTACTAATGAAAATACGAACTTTGAACGTAAATGTTAACATGCTACTTTGAGAGTTAGAATCTGATATTTGTGAACATGTTTGATGATACTCTTAGACTCACTCATGTATCATAAATGTATATGTGCCATGCTTAGGTGTCGTAACTCAAGTAAAGCATAAACGAAGCATATTTCAAACCAAAATGATGCTAATTGCACATATGCGATATGAATACTCACAAGCATGTCTAATGTGAGTTATATGACTACCTTATATGTTTAAGAAGCAAGCATGTTAGACTTTGTGGTTTTATGACCTTGAATGGCTTTAAATTATTGAAAGTGTTAACTTAGAATCTATTGCATGTATGATTGGAACAAGGAAAGGTTGTATACACATAAAAGTATTCTTTAAACATGTATACACGGTACGTGATATTATATGATGTACTTGAACCCGATTTTGACGGTTAACTTATGAGAATGACATAACTTGCTAAAATAAAATATATTTAGTATTGGTTGTAGTCTTATGTGATATTAATAATATGCGAATATGTTTGCTAATTGTGGTAGTCTCACATGATAGTAACGATGTATGAATATGATCAACTTGAGAAAAGAGGAAGTTAAGGGTAGAAATTATATTCTATATAACTGTGTAGCTAGGTTAAAACTTAGCTTATGTGTTGATCGTATATTCGAAGATAAAATGTGAAGTTAAATTATATGACTAATGACTATCATTACAATAGGAATTCAAAAGTGTTGACTAGCTTTACGTGAGTAAACTACGCATAAGGCAAGTATCCTAAACCCTTGCATTACTTTATTCAACGGATATCGTAAGCGAGTATCTAAAACTTATCTCTTTGGATACAAGTATTCTATCTTTGTATATTGCGAACTATTTTCCTACTTAATTGTTTGAATTGAATTAGCATACTTGAACTCTTATTTCATTAAAGCTATTATTCATGTTGAACTTAGTATTGTTCTTGAATATTGTGAAAGTGTCTATGCCATTTGATTCGGCTAGACTTATGTTATTGAAAAATGACCCAAACTAATTGATTGGTGCGGGATCTTGTATTTGACTGAGAAGAACAACCTTCTTTGAAGGGAATATATAATTGTCGGAGAACCGACGTGCACACTTGAGTATGATTGATTGTTATGCATAACGATGGTACTTTAGGCTGATCACCTGTTGTACCTGTTTTTATTGGATTTTTAGTTTATTGCTGTCAATTCTAGTAGAAGTTCATAGTTCTTAGTGACTGCTCAGTATTCAATTATTTAAAATCTTGAATTGACGTATTATTGAATCATATTGATATTATTCTGTCCTTAGCGACTGTTATTGAGAACTGTTGATATTCTTGTTATCCTTAAACTATCAAACCTTGTTATACCTTTTCGAGAATTGGGAATCTTATTACTCACCCTTATTATATATTACTTGCTGGGCAATTTGTGCTCATTCTTGCTTTCCCTAAAACATTTCAGTTAAGGCAGAGCATGGCGAACCTTCGGGCGTTGATAAGGGCAAGGCTACCAATTAGCTTGTCTCTTATATGTTTTAAATATTTTAATGTTGTATTAAGATGATGTAGTAAGACTGGTTTTGATTATGTTTAAGCTTAAGTTAGGTTATGTAATAAGTCGTTAATTGATATTATTATGTAATCTATTAAGTACTATAGGTTGCGAGACTTGGGGGAATAATTATAATAAATCATTGAAAATTATTCTAGAATAGATTTTCCGCTGTGATCGTGTGATATTTAGTTATTATTATCGTAATGTATTACCATGAGCACGTGATGAACCGAATTCGACAGACCAAGTGGCGGTCCTGGAATTTAGGGGCGTCACAGTTTTGCATGAACTGCAAAAATCTTCTAAACATCCCATCGTTCATCGTTTGATTGGTGGTGTCATTTCTAGAAAGAATATTGCCTTATTATTGCACGTTCTCCTGGTTGGTGATTAAAGGTGTCTCAACGGTCTCATTCACTCCATTGTTTAGATTTTTAGCTACCATTCTCAAATACTGCCACAAAACAAGGGTTAATCAAACAAATTAACATATCACATATTAACCCTATGTTTCAAACGACCAATTAAATACCAAAAAACTTAGATAGGACACACACTAGCGAAGGATTTTACTCGTCTCTCCCCTCCTAGTTTTATTCCCAGATCTCCGCCAGAGATAATATCCCTAATCTCTGATACCAACTGTAACGCCCCCAAAATAGGTTCAATACTCAACCCATTCTGAGTCGCCAAATACATGGTACAGAATCCAAATACAATCTTTTATAACATATAGTCGTGTAAAATACGACCACACAAACTATGAGCTTCAATACAAATCGTATATAATACGAAATATAAACACTCAAATTCATTCCTTATTCATTATAATTATTGTCCCACTATTTTATAGTATAGTGAGGACTTCTACAGATCTAACTCTGATCATCACACTGTTCCCCGACTAGTCCTCGCGATATTCTCATTTCCTGAAAAGAACAATGGAAGAAAAGGGTGAGCTCAACTAGCCCAGTAAAGAATATTATGACTAAGATATTAGAAAATAAATTATCGTTAGTCTTCAACAAATCAGATAAAATATTATGGACAACAAGTTTTAGATCAACAACTGTAGCGAAAATAACAATTCATTAGAAAAGTTAAGTAGAGAATGAAGTCTACTATCTTCTATGATTTAAAAGTCCATCATCAATATTTTATCCTTGTAGCATCAATCAATATACATCTCGAACCAAATATTCATCTTTGCACTACGGGCCAAAGATATTCATTTGTATCACCAGTTGGTCATGTTCATCTCAACACCTGTCCATCTTTGCACTACGGGCCAAAGATATTCATTAGGTAATCATTCATCTTTGCACTACAGGCCAAAGATATTCATCAAGTAATCATTCATCTTTGCACTACAGGCCAAAGATATTCAGTTATATCACCATTTAAGGCTGAGGATGATGAAAAATAATATAAATAACGAATCAAGTGAGATAAATGACAAAAATTAGGGATTCATAATTTAGTTTGTCCAAGTTCAATAATACTCCGTAATAATCAATTGTGGAGGAAAATTTAAGAATGAAGATCAAAACTTGGATCTAATAAATGATAAAAAAAAAAAAAATTTATCGTAAATAGTATCCCGTGAATAGTAACTCGTGAATAGTAACTCGTGAATAGTAACTCGACATGAAAAGATAAAAATTTCACGAGAAAATTCAGAAAATTATTCCGGTGAAATGATACTAGTTGAAGCGCAAAACTCAAGAATTTTTGATCATTTCAAGAATTATAGAAGTAATACTTACCGTAGTAAGTTTAAATATATGAATATGAAACAAAACATTATAACTTTCATAATATGAAATATGAAAGAAAATAATATTCTATATGAATATTGAAAGAAAATAACATCATTTACAAGAAAAATAACATCCTTTACCTCAGTATAATACTCGATCTGACTGGAATATCAGATATAATGATGAGAAAAATCTTGCATCGTAATCCACACTCAACTATCCTTATACTCACAAGAAATAAGCTCAATATTATAGAGAGAAAATTTTCTGATTTTGGTGTAATTTTCAATTCTAACTTAAGCACCCTATTTATAGAAAAATGCCAGAACACCAATATAGACTTTTGCACCAACGGATGAATTCAAGCACCCATTCTTAGAAAATTAGCAGCACACCACACTTGAACATTTAAGCTACCCACATGTTATATAATATATATATATATATATATATATATTAAAATATTTATTTCTGAAACTTCAATAATTCATAATAAATAGCCCTTTTATCAAAAAAATACGAATCTTATGTCCATTCCATATTAAATTTAATTCTCTATAATTTTGTAGAAGAAAGTTTTTTCAAATTTCGAACGAAAAAATGACCCAAATTCACATACGGATGACTTTTCCACACTCATCACTCTTGAAAATCTTTAACACAGTCAAAATTTCAAAGCCCCCATTTTGAAATAATGAATTCCACCACATGTTTATTCATATATCGTGAATTTGTTGTAAAATATATCATCACTATTATATTATTATATTATCACATTATACACTTATAATGTAATATTATAATAATATATTTGAATGAATTATTTTATCAGAACAGATAAAATATTCATTCTCAATAATTGTTACTTTTACTAAAAATTCCTCCGTTTAAATCCACATTGAATAAATATTTACTTATCATTTTTATCAATAATTATTATTCACAAATAATATTACAGAACCACAATAATGATAACTAGGTCGTTCCCAGGAAAGAGGGGCTTTCCGATAAGAATTTTTTCTCATTGGCGCGCAATTATATAACCTAACCCCTTTCCTCGACAGAACTTTCTAGACATTGTCAATAATGCTATCTAATAATATTATTCAAATAATATGAATTATTGATTTGATAATGTGAAATACTGTGCAATGGTTACTCTAACAATTATTGAATCAATAATATAAAATATCAACGTTGCAAATATTGAATCAATAAAATATTATGCAATTATCAATGTAGCAATTATTGAATCAATAAAATAAAATATTGAACTGTAATTACTGTAACAATTATTGAATGAGTGACTTCTTACGTAAGAACTAATAATTCAAAATACTGTGAAATACCGTGTGTTACTGTGCAACAACGCGTATTACTGTATTTTTTATCACCGGATATTTCAACAGTTTAACGATAACAGTTTTACCGTTATTTTTATAAAAATTACTTCTGTCGCTTTCTATATCCGACATTCATTCCGTTGTGGGGTCCACTAATGACTGCGCCGTCGTACGAATATTCTCCGACAAAAAGAATATTTCTCGACCAAACGAATATTCCCCGACAACAATGAATATTTTATTACCACTTGCTAACTTTGTAAAATTTGCACATTCCACCCATAACTTATCACATTTATCAAATCAACATCTTACTATTTCAAAATAATATATAAAGAAAATTAAATCTTTATTCATAAAATTTGGGGTCTTATAAGAGTTTCAAGCAGGAAACAGTTGCTGATTCAGTGACAGAAGCAGAGTACATAGCTGCAAGTGAAGCTGCAAAGGAAGCTGTTTGGATGACGAAGTTCATAACTGAACTTGGTGTGGTTCCTAGCATTAGAGGAGCAGTACCTTTATTCTGTGACAACACAGGAGCTGTTGCACAGGCTAAGGAACTCAGGTCTCATCAGAAATTCAAACAGATGTTGCGACGGTTTCATTTCATTAGAGAGATCATTGAAAGAGGAGATGTCACCTTGGAGCGTGTGGACTCTCAAGACAACATTGCAGATCTATTTACTAAAGCTTTAACAAAACAACAGTTTGATCGTCACTTAGAGAAGATGGGTATGAGATACCATGGCGATTGGCTAAAGTGCAAGTGGGAGATTGAAAGTAATATGTATACAAACCAATCATGTTTGATGATAAAGCATTTACTTTGTAACATATTTATTCATTTATTAATAAAAGTATTATTTAATTAATGACATTTAGTTATCTACATGGTGCTGTTTTTATAATATGTGATAAACCCATAGTTCTAAGCAATGCTTTTAGAATCATGATGATAATCATGCTAATGAGATCTAAATTCTTAGATAGCTTAAAACTAAAATAGTTCTCAATTATTGGATTACTAAAAAGGGGATTAGTGAATCTGGATAGATTGGTACATACGTTGACTTGCTCATTAGATGAGGATGATCGATCTCATAATCATTTGTGTGGAGACACTAAAGCAAGTATGCAGGTGCTTATCGGAGAATAAGTTCACTGAACGTGGCTTGCTAAGGAATACCTAATGGAGTTTTACTTGCCTATCAATAGGAATTTCTTAAGTGATAGTAGTACAAATAATCCTTAGACTTAAGATCATCATAGTATCTTGTGTGTGATGAGTTATACTTTGACATATCCCTTAAGACCCTAAGGGTATATTAAAGGGTATGATTGGGTATAATGAATTATACATGGAGATAATGAATGATCAATAAAAAATCTACCACTTCTAGTAAAAGAAGAGAATGTCCTATGTGATTCGATAAATGACAATCCATTAGTCATTGGCCAAGGCATAATGAAATTAGAAAGAAGTTTCTAATTTGCATTATTTGGAGTTGTAGATTTTAGAATCGAAATGCATATAATTAAATAAAATAAGATTTGATAGTAAATCCATGTCTTATATTTAATTAGGACATTGTATAGTGGAAGGAATGAATTGTACATTAACTATTTACTCACAGATTCTTTTATGATTGATATTGGAATCTATATTATCTGAAAAGTCGTTGATCGCTAAGGGGGCTTACCCTTATTGTAGAATAAATGCTATTTATTTAAATGAATTATTAGTTTAATTTATTTATTTAAATAAGATTAGAATTGTTCTAATTAATTTATTCACAACCAGTTTAATATGGAGAACCTAAAGGGTCACACCATAAAAGGAAGAATATTTATTAAAGAAGCTAATGACATAATCGTAATAATAAGTTAAGTGTGTTTAATTTAATCTATGGTCATAGAATAAATTAAATAGCTTAATATTTATTATTTAATATTTTGGAAGTATTAAATATGATTTAATAAGAGGAGTCTTATTATTATTATTACTATTATTATTATTTAAGTCCTAAATGTGTTTGGAAATTAATTAATAAGATACTCTCTCTCTCTCATATATTCCTAATAATATTGGGAGACTAATTAATTAAAAGAGTTTAATTATTTCCAATAGGATTGGGAAGCCTAATTAATTAAAAGGTTTAATTAATTAATATGAAACCCTATGCCTAAATGGTTTAGGAGGGTTGCCTACATCTATAAATAAGAAAGTCTTGTTATGGAACAAGGTTAGACATTACACTATTCCAATAGTTGGGAGAGTATACACATTCTATAGAGATAGAATTAGGGTTTAGCCAAGCACGCACCTTCTTGAATATCGTTTCTTTCTTGGTGGATTACCTCTAGAGGCCAAACACTTGGGTGGTTAACGTTGATCAAAGGAAGGAATCAAACCCGGAGAACTCAAGGAGATCACGAAGGATTTGGAGTTGAACTTGTACCCGTGGAAGCTTAGTTCTACAAGGGTATGATTCGATAATTCTTCCTCTTCGTTTAATCAATAATTATGCATAAAGGATGATCTGGGTATAAGGTTTGTAAAAATTTTAAAATTCATTTTTGCTACGCTTCCGCTACTTTGATTGTTACAAACCTAACAAACACAACAACTCAACATTGAACCTCTTATGTTCTTTAAGTTTTTAAGTTTTCAGGTCTTTGCCTTATTTTAGATTTGTAGTGATGTAAAATTCAGTTTTGTTTTACAATTTTATATATAATTTTAAATTTGTCTTTGCCAAAAACAAAATTATATTATGTTTGTTCTATAAAAAGAGTCTCGCGGCTCTTTTTGGGGAACGGATGGAGTAATTCAAATTCAACCCATCCATATCAATAATCCTAGGGACAAAGTTGAAGATGATAACCATTTTTTAATTTCCAATTTTTATGTTATTATTTGTATTACAACTTTAATAGGAAGGATATTTTTTATTTATTTTTTTGGCCATGGAGATTGCGAGACATAGTTTCGTATGGCTACTAATATGATGAATGTTATATTTTAAAACTTAAAATTAATAATGAGATAGACTCGGTACTCTGATATGGAGTTCATCAAATTTGAATATGGGCCATTATTAACTATTTAAAAGAAATATGATTTACAAATTCATACCCAATTACATATCACTCAACTAGAGCTAACTGCTTAGATGGTGTTACATACCAGCAACTAATTAGAGTAATATGCACTACATTACTGAAAATAAAACTTGGTTGTTAGATTGGAGTAACTCTACACTTGATCTGAGTTTTGGTGATAAAAAATTACAAATACCAAAAACGAAAAAGAGTTTTAGATGGGGATTGAGAAGAAAAATCGGTAGTTCATGGTTGCGATTGATATAGGGTTGTTCATCTTAGTTTTATCTTAAGAATCTGCACCAAAAATAATTTGGTTTGAAAAAACTTCTGAAAGATTTCTAAACTTTTAGAACGTTCATCAACTATGGACTAGTTGAATCAAAAGGGTTCGATAGCCATTCAAGGGTTTGATAACAATATCATCTAGAACAAAGGTACATAAATAAGTCTTGACACTACAAGAAATCACACATTTTATGACAAATTTTTTTGCCACGCACAAAATTTTGTCACAATGTGTTAATTAATAATTACGAAATTCATAATCGTCACTAAAACTTTTGCTTTTGTGACGACCTTTAATTTTGTTACTATTAATCATTTATATCGTCACTAATTTATACATTTGATGACGATTAACAAAATTTCGTCACAATTTATTTTGGAGGTAGAATTTCGTACCAAAATTTTGGAGGGAAACCTTTTAGTGACATGCTTGTAATAATTTATGAAAATATTTATTGTTACACAATATTTCTTTTGATGACAACATAATTGTAACGCCCCCAAAATAGGTCCAATCCACCCAACCCATTCTGGGTCGCCACGAAATATACTCAACAAAAATTTCAAATACAAATCTTCAAGTTCTAACTTTTTAAACTGTCGTACAAAATACGACCACAATTAAACTGTGAGTTTCAATACAAATACAGTGCCCATACTCCAAATCAATAATACGTTACAGAAAGGTACAGTCAATAACTATTTTAGGAATTAAAATCTTTGGAAAATGTTCAAGGAAACCTTCGTACATGGGAGGCCATGCATCCATGTTATAATAGATATCGTAGGACTCGAGAATTATCCTTGGTTGACCCAATAGACCCCAAAGAAAAACGAGAAGATTACTATCTTGTTCATTCCAATGGTGGGTCTTCTCTTGCCATATAATTATCTCTGTTGTCTCAAACTGAGAATTATATTCTAACCGTACTCCAAGATTATATAGGTAGTGTTCATGGATATAATCCGCAAGTGGATGTGCACAACCATGTCTTATGATAACATGAAGTCGTATGTGGTTAGACATCTTGTATAATAGTGACAAAACACCCTTCCAAAGTTGGGTTCACCTCACCTAAGTCAGGTCACCAAAATCAACCGTTAAATGACGTATAAAATACGACGTACTTATCTAAAATTTTCAATAAAATTATTTTCATACTGTTTGGTGGAAAACTTCAACAGTTCTAGACCCTCGTTCTATTCCCCTGTTATCCCGCTCGACCCAGCTACACTCATATTACCTGAAAGGAATTGTGAAGCAAAAGGGTGAGCACAAATAGCCCAGTAAAGAATATCATGAATAAAGATAATTATATTATCAATAGTTTTCATCAGTAATAAATCAGAGATTTAAACATATGGTAAAACGTTTCAACCATAGTTGTAGCGGAACGAGCAATCCATTAGAAGAGTCAAATAGACTATAATGTCTATTATCTTCTCCATGTTAAAAGTCCACCAATAATATTTTATCCCTGTAACATCAATCAACAATTCCTGTCCACAATCATATAAGTTCATGATCATAATTATCTTGATGAATTCCTCTTCGCACTCAGGACGAAGATAAATCTCATCACCTGTCTTTACCTGAAACACCAAAGATCATGGTTATACCAAATCACAGTTCCTGTTCATAATCATGCTAATCAATTCATCTTTGCGTTACAAGCCAAAGATATTCAATAATTAATCATTCATCTTTGCACTACAGGCCAAAGATATTCACAAATTAACCGCTCATCTTTGCACTACAGGCCAAAGATATTCATCAATAGTTCATTTTTGCACTACGGGCCAAAGATATTCAACAACAGGTCATCTTTGCACAATATGCCAAAGATATTCGTATCTCAAAAAAATATCTAATCATTCCAGAATTTATATAACAATAATTATAACCATGTTGATCAATTCGCCTTTGCACTTAAGATAAAGATATTCAATTGTAAATTCAATGGTCATAAACATACCAGTTAACAATTCATCTTTGCACTACTGGCCAAAGAGAAATCTATAGTCATGATCATACCAATAATCTACCCATCTTTACACTCAAGTCAGAGAGAAATTTCATCATCAGGATTATAAAAATGTTATATATGAGAATAAGAACAATACGATCCAATTGTCAACATGATAACCAATTGTGGAGTAAAATTCAAGAATAAAGTTCAAAATAGGGATCCGATCAAAGATAGGAACCTTAACAGGCAACTTGGACAAATAGAAGAAAATTTAATTTTTCCGTGAATAGTGTCGTATACGTGAATAGTGCCGTATACGTGAATAGTAACCCCGACGAAAAAAGTAAGAATTTCAACATAAAATCCATGACAATATTTCTGTATAATGATATTGAAAAGAATAACATCATTTACGAAAGAAAATAACATCCCTTACCTCAAAAAAATATTACCTCTGACTGGAATATCGGATATAATACCGAAGGAAACTTGCACTGAATAGCAACACTCAAAGTATAGAAATACTCACAAAAATACGCTCGATATTATAGAGAGAGAAAACTTCTGATTCTGGTGTGATTTTCAATTCTAACTTAAGCACCCTATTTATAGGAAAAGCTTAGGATGCCAAAGGAGACTAAAATAATAAAATATTATTTTTTTTTTCCAGCCGCCGGCTGCTGCCCAAAATCAGATTTTCAACAAAAGTGGGGCCCACCCATTAAATAATATTTATTTTCTGAAACTTCAATAATTCATAATAAATAGCCCATTTGTCAGAAAAATACAAATTCGATGTCCTTCTATAGGAAATTTAATTCTCTACAACTTTACAGAAGAAAGTTTTTTCAAATTCCCAACATAAATTATCCGAAATCCACAAACAGATGATTTCTCACACCAAAATATTGATAAAAACTCACCAGCGCCAATTCCTTCTTTA
Source organism: Panax stipuleanatus (assembly GCA_020205555.1). Classification (NCBI taxonomy): domain Eukaryota; kingdom Viridiplantae; phylum Streptophyta; class Magnoliopsida; order Apiales; family Araliaceae; genus Panax; species Panax stipuleanatus. Next base: position 112,457,955 of record CM035119.1, on the reverse strand, counting down.
ATATCCACAAAATAAATATTTCCTTATCATATAAATCAATAATTAATTATTCACAAATAATATTATAGAACTACAATATTAACAACCAGGTCGTTCCCAAGACAGAGGGGGCCTTCCGATAAGGACTTCTCCTTACTGGCGCGCAATTAAATAACCCCTCCTAGACAGAACTTCCTTAGACATTGTCAATAATGCTATCTAATAATATTATTCAAATAATATGAATTATTGAGTTGATAACGTGAAATACTGTGCAACGACAATTATTGAATCAATACTACAAAATATCAACTGTAGCCATTATTGCATCAATCATATAAAATGGCAACGTAGCAATTATTGAGTCAATAAAATATCAATGTAACAATTATTGAGTCAATAATATAAAATATCAACGTAGCAATTATTGAGTCAATAATATAAAATATTGAACAGTAATTACTGTAACAATAATTGAGTAATGGCTTCTCACGAAAGACTCAATAATTCAAAATACTGTGCAATACCGTGTGCTACTATGCAACACCGTGTATCACTGTATTTTAACCACCGGGTATTTCAACAGTACTAACGGTAACAACCACGCCGTTATTTTGTAAAAAAGTTATTTCTGTCGCTTTCTATATCCGACAGTTATTCCGTTGTGGGGGCCCACAAATAGCTGCGCCGTCGTACGAATATTCCCCGACAACAAGAATATTTTATAACCACTTGCTCATTTTAAAAATATTTGCACATTTCACCCATAACTTTAAACTTTTATCAATTTAACCATTTACCAAATAGAAAAATTGAATACTTTTATTTCATAAAATCTGGGGTCTTACAATCTCCCCTCCTTATGAAATTTCGTCCTCGAAATTTACGTACCTGGTATTTCGAAAAGTTGAGAATACCTTGCTTTCATTTCAGATTCCATCTTCCTTGTCATCATGATTTCTCCATTGCTCATTCTAGAATACCGCTTCAAAACAAGGTTAATTGACATATAACAATTATCAATTTATTAAGTAAGAAAAGTCAGCTTAGGTAAGTCACACACTAGCGAAGTATATTATTCGTCCCTCCCCTCCTAGTTCTAGACTCCAATCTCCGCCAGCGACCATATCCCTAAGCTCTGATACCAAAATGTAACGCCCCCAAAATAGGTCCAATCCACCCAACCCATTCTGGGTCTCCACGAAATACACTCAACAAAAATTTCAAATACAAATCTTCAAGTTCTAACTTTTTAAACTGTCGTACAAAATACGACCACAATTAAACTGTGAGTTTCAATACAAATACAGTGCCCATACTCCAAATCAATAATACGTTACAGAAAGGTACAGTCAATAACTGTTTTAGGAATTAAAATCTTTGGAAAATGTTCAAGGAAACCTTCGTACATGGGAGGCCATGCATCCATGTTATAATAGATATCGTAGGACTCGAGAATTATCCTTGGTTGACCCAATAGACCCCAAAGAAAAATGAGAAGATTACTATCTTGTTCATTCCAATGGTGGGTCTTCTCTTGCCATATAATTATCTCTGTTGTCTCAAACTGAGAATTATATTCTAACCGTACTCCAAGATTATATAGGTAGTGTTCATGGATATAATCCGCAAGTGGATGTGCACAACCATGTCTTATGATAACATGAAGTCGTATGTGGTTAGACATCTTGTATAATAGTGACAAAACACCCTTTCAAAGTTGGGTTCACCTCACCTAAGTCAGGTCACCAAAATCAACCGTTATATGACGTATAAATACGACGTACTTATCTAAAATTTTCAATAAAATTATTTTCATACTGTTTGGTGGAAAACTTCAACAGTTCTAGACCCTCGTTCTATTCCCCTGTTATCCCGCTCGACCCAGCTACACTCTTATTACCTGAAAGGAATTGTGAAGCAAAAGGGTGAGCACAAATAGCCCATTAAAGAATATCATGACTAAAGATAATTATATTATCAATAGTTTTCATCAGTAATAAATCAGAGATTTAAACATATGGTAAAACTTTTCAACCATAGTTGTAGCGGAACGAGCAATCCATTAGAAGAGTCAAATAGACTATAATGTCTATTATCTTCTCCATGTTAAAAGTCCACCAATAATATTTTATCCCTGTAACATCAATCAACAATTCCTGTCCACAATCATATAAGTTCATGATCATAATTATCTTGATGAATTCCTCTTCGCACTCAGGACGAAGATAAATCTCATCACCTGTCTTTACCTGAAACACCAAAGATCATGGTTATACCAAATCACAGTTCCTGTTCATAATCATGCTAATCAATTCATCTTTGCGTTACAAGCCAAAGATATTCAACAATTAATCATTCATCTTTGCACTACAGGCCAAAGATATTCACAAATTAACAGCTCATCTTTGCACTACAGGCCAAAGATATTCATCAATAGTTCATCTTTGCACTACGGGCCAAAGATATTTAACAACAGGTCATCTTTGCACAATATGCCAAAGATATTCGTATCTCAAAAAAATATCTAATCATTCCAGAATTTATATAACAATAATTATAACCATGTTGATCAATTCGCCTTTGCACTTAAGCTAAAGATATTCAATTGTAAATTCAATGGTCATGAACATACCAGTTAACAATTCATCTTTGCACTACTGGCCAAAGAGAAATCTATAGTCATGATCATACCAATAATCTACCCATCTTTACACTCAAGTCAAAGAGAAATTTCATCATCAGGATTATAAAAATGTTATATATGAGAATAAGAACAATACGATCCAATTGTCAACATGATAATCAATTGTGGAGTAAAATTCAAGAATAAAGTTCAAAATAGGGATCCGATCAAAGATAGGAACCTTAACAGGCAACTTGGACAAATAGAAGAAAATTTAATTTTTCCGTGAATAGTGTCGTATACGTGAATAGTGCCGTATACGTGAATAGTAACCCCGACGGAAAAAGTAAGAATTTCAACATAAAATCCATGACAATATTTCTGTATAATGATATTGAAAAGAATAACATCATTTACGAAAGAAAATAACATCCCTTACCTCAAAAAGATAATACCTCTGATTGGAATATCGGATATAATACCGAAGAAAACTTGCACTGAATAGCAACACTCAAAGTATAGAAATACTCACAAAAATACGCTCGATATTATAGAGAGAGAAAATTTCTAATTCTGGTGTGATTTTCAATTCTAACTTAAGCACCCTATTTATAGGAAAAGCTTAGGATGCCAAAGGAGACTAAAATAATAAAATATTTTTTTTTTCCAGCCGCCGACTGCTGCCCAAAATCAGATTTTCAACAAAAGTGGGGCCCACCCATTAAATAATATTTATTTTCTGAAACTTCAATAATTCATAATAAATAACCCATTTGTCAGAAAAATACAAATTTGATGTCCTTCTATAGGAAATTTAATTCTCTACAACTTTGCAGAAGAAATTTTTTTCAAATTCCCAACATAAATTATCCGAAATCCACAGATAGATGATTTCTCACACCAAAATATTGATAAAAACTCACCAACGCCAATTCCTTCTTTAATATCCACAAAATAAATATTTCTTTATCATATAAATCAATAATTAATTATTCACAAATAATATTATAGAACTACAATATTAACAACCAGGTCGTTCCCAAGACAGAGGGGGCCTTCCGATAAGGACTTCTCCTTACTGGCGCGTAATTAAATAACCCCTCCTAGACAGAACTTCCTTAGACATTGTCAATAATGCTATCTAATAATATTATTCAAATAATATGAATTATTGAGTTGATAACGTGAAATACTGTGCAACGACAATTATTGAATCAATACTACAAAATATCAACTGTAGCCATTATTGCATCAATCATATAAAATGGCAACGTAGCAATTATTGAGTCAATAAAATATCAATGTAACAATTATTGAGTCAATAATATAAAATATCAACGTAGCAATTATTGAGTCAATAATATAAAATATTGAACAGTAATTACTGTAACAATAATTGAGTAATGGCTTCTCACGAAAGACTCAATAATTCGAAATACTGTGCAATACCGTGTGCTACTATGCAACACCGTGTATCACTGTATTTTAACCACCGGGTATTTCAACAGTACTAACGGTAACAACCGCGCCGTTATTTTGTAAAAAAGTTATTTCTGTCGCTTTCTATATCCGACAGTTATTCCGTTGTGGGGGCCCACAAATAGCTGCGCCGTCGTACGAATATTCCTCGACAACAAGAATATTCCACGACCAAACGAATATTCCCCGACAACAAGAATATTTTATAACCACTTGCTCATTTTAAAAATGTTTGCACATTTCACCCATAACTTTAAACTTTTATCAATTTAACCATTTACCAAATAGAAAAATTGAATACTTTTATTTCATAAAATCTGGGGTCTTACAATAATAGTTCGTCATTAATTATTTGTAAAATATAGTGACAATGTGATTTCATCACTAATGTTCACATTTAGTGACGCCAAATACAAATTCATCACAATTTTATTTGGAGGCAATAATTTTCTGAAAAATTTTGGAGGGAAATTTTTTAAAGCCTAAAAAAAGAATAATTTATGACAATTTGTATTGTCATAAATACCAATTTTATATGACGAGATACTAGTTCATCACTAATAAGATGAGTGATTAAGTTACAACAATGATTCGTCATAAATGTTTATATTTAGTGATAAAGTATATAATATCGTCACATATTTATTTGGAGGCAATTTTTTTTAAAGAATTTTTGGAGGCAAATTTTGTAAAGACGAAAAATTAATAGTTTATGACAATTTTTATTGTCACAAATTCTAATTTTATATGACGAGATACTAGTTCGACACTAATAAGATGAGTGGATAAGTGACAACACTGGTTCGTCATAAATGCTTATATTTAGTGACGAAGTACGTAATATCGTCACATTATTATATGGAGACAAATTTTTTAAACAAATTTTGGAGGCAAATTTTGTAAAGACGAAAAATTAATAGTTTATGACAATTTTTATTGTCACAAATACTAATTTTATATGACGAGATACTAGTTCGTCACTAATAAGATGAGTGGATAAGTGACAAAACTGGTTCGTCATAAATTCTTATATTTAGTGACAAAGTATACAATAGCGTCACATTTTTATATGGAGGCAAAAAAATTTCCAAACAAACTTGTATCCAAGCAACGTCACCGGTCTTCCTTTTATCATTGGTAGCCTCCATTTAGTCAAGAACCTCCATTATAAACTTTCAATAATCCCAATTTGAAGGCAAAAATTATTTGACATTTTATGTATGTTCTATATTTTGATTTGAATTTATTAGTAGTTGTTCTAATTGAACAACTTCGATTTTGAAATGATTTGTAATAGTTGCTATTGTTGTTGATGCTCTTGTACAATTTTGATAATCTAAATCACTATTTGGTTTAAACTTTTGAAGAAGCAACTTCATAGCTTTGATTAGTAAGTGTAGTGAATCGACATCATAGAGTGGTTCTGCTTGCTTGAAAAGAAAATGAAAGTAGTGATTTCGCTTATCAGGAGACTTAAATTCATAAGACTGCTCTGTTAGTTATGTATGCATATATAATGTTGACAAAAGACAATGTAATAGTCCAAATTTTCAGTATATATTAAAATAAAAATTTAGTAAAATATATATTTTTTATTTTAATATATATTGTATTGAATATGTGATACAGTAAGTGTCTATGTGCGGTATAATACGTATATGTGTGATAAATATATGAATATATTTTTATTGCATGATTTGTTACGAACTAAATTTTTCGCAAAAGAGACGATCAATTAAGAATATTTTTTAATATTAAATTTTTAGAAATTTTTATTTAAGAAAGGGGTATTAAAATAATTTTAATATATAATTATTTTAATACAAAGCATTATTATGGGAAATATAATTTTTATACAAAGGTGTGAGTAATATTTTTTTTTTTGAATATTATGCAAATTAAGCATAATATAATAAACAATATATATTATATTTGAATATTATACGTATGGAAGATAATATTTCATATAATATGATATGAGTTGTTAAGTTAAAATAAAACTTTAACTATGAAAGCTAATTGGGAAATTATTTAGAAATAAATAAAACAAAACTTAAAGATTAGGAAAGGAATTAAATTAAAATTAAATGATGCCCTAGTTTTTTTTAAAACAACCAAACATGGCCTAAGACTGAAATAAATCCTGCCTCATCCGTTCTAAAAGAAAGAAGAAGAAAAATATTTCAGTTCAATTCGTTCCAAAATAAGTTCGGCTCCACCACCATCCCAAAATCCATTCTCAACTTCTTCAATTACCAAACATACAAGAAAAATTAGAGCACAATATTGTCCAGAAAGGGTTTAATTCAAGGATGAAGCAAGGGTGTGACTATAACATCAAATTAAGAGGTAATTTATGTACTTTTAGTATGTTCATGAGAAATTGAGTAAATATAAATGCACATGTTGATATAAATGCTATGCTTGGTTGTGAAATTAGTTGAGTAATGAGAATGTATGAAATTTGGAGTGATAAGGAAGGTCTTGGATAATTATTTTTTGGCTAGAATCATGAATAAACATCTATGATATTCTAGGATTTAAGTTGTGTACTTGTGTTGTTTGATAAATTGTCTCAAAGGGGTTCAAGTGCTTTAAAACTAATTATTACTCAATATTTAAAATTAGATGACATTTATATATGCATTATGATGTAAACCAAGTGGATTGGGTTAATCAAAACAATCTTAAAAGTAGTTATATGGACTTGAATCAATTTGAGTTCAAGTGGGAAAAAAACTGAGTTAACAGTGTTGATTGAAACCAGTCCTGAGGTTAAAAGTACTTGTTTTTTTTATAATAAAGTCTATTTTCTTAAGTCTGAATAATTTATTGTACTCTGTTCGGAGTAAAAATGTTGGTTAATAAGGCCAAAGACCATTTTTCTATTCAAATCAGTTAGCATGTTGAATTAAGGTAACTGTGTTTGGGTAAAGTTAATTATGGAAATTGGTGAAGGTAATTATATTAACAGTGATGTAGCTTGAGATATATGATTAGGCTATGGAAATGCATGTTTACATGGTGAGTATATTGCAAAAGAACTTTGAAAAATGAAAGTTAGTAAACTAGGTTGCTATTTATTTTGTAAATATATGTTTGATAGACACATAATTCATACATTTTATTATCCCTAATTTTGTTCTTTTAATTATATTAGTTTATTAAATTAATATGTTTTATTTTATTTTGTAGGGTTTAATATTTATTGCAATAAAATTAAAATCTTGGTGATCAAGCGATATTTAATGCTCTTATTCATGTAAGAAATATCCAAGAAGAATCCTACAAGGAGAAGAAAAGAGGTGGAATAATCTTGGTGTGCAAGTCAAATCCAACAAGAGAAAGAAAAGTCTATCTAGAAGATCTCTTTGAGAAGTTGATTGCCACTAGGAAGTTAAAATCTACATGGAAACAAAAGTGTCCAAGTTCAATGTATCTAAATTAGGACACAAAGTTATTTTTCCTATAAATAGGTCTCTTGTTTTAGAGAGAGAGGAGGATTAGGTATTGTATTAGTTTAGGTTAGGAGTAGAAGTAGATTAAATTATTTCTTCATTATACGCTTGTTGGAGAATCATCAATAAAGGGAGTTTTCTTATTTTATTTCTTCTTTATTTTAGTTAGTTATTTTATTTTTAATGTCTAGTTAATTTTTTTTATATCTAGGATGAAGATGAAATTAAATAATTATTCATGATAATATTTTTCATCTCTTCTATTATTTATACTTTTATGTTTAATTGATTTCGCCTTCATGTTTCGTTATTGAAATACCTTCGTTTTATAGTTCTTATGTAATTTTAAATTAATTAAGAGGTTTTGATAGATTATTGTTAAGATACGAGTTTTTCATAATCCATGCTTGCTCAAAGAAGTTTTGATGGGTTATAGTTAATCCTTAAATTTTCATAGTCTATGCTTGCCCACGTTAATTGTAAAATTACTAAATTAAAGGGAAGGGGGATCAAAATCATAATTCAGTTATATAAATAGAAGAGATTGAATTATATGTTATGTTTATTATTTAATGGATTCGGATTCCTAGATTGCTTCCTCATTATTAGTTTTCATATTCTAATTAATCAACTCTCAATATTTATTTTTAATTCGCCTAAAATAGATATTAAGGATATATTAAAATTAATCCAGTCTCTGTGGGTTCGACCTGTACTTGCCAGTTCTTCAACTTGACACTGTGCACTTGCAGTTACATATATTTATCACATCAAGTTTTTGGCGCCGTTGCCGGGGACTAGACTTAATTTTATATTCCTTAATTTTTATTTATTCGAGTTAGTTTATTTTATTTTTTTTTTTTTATTGTTTTTAGGATTATCGAAGCGGATCAACAGTACGAAAAGACAAGACTATTACTGCGCTTTTCCTGGTATTTTGTATCTTAACTAAAAAAAAAATTAAAAAAATAAGTAGCTTAGTTTTTTGTTTTTTTTTTGTTAGTTAGAAAATTAATTGTCGCATTCATGCATTCACTCACGTAGAGCACATCCTATTTAGGTTTTTTATTTTATTTTATTTTATTTAACCCTAGAATTAGGATTCTTATTTTATTTTTATTTTTATTTTTTTGTGACTTTCGTGGTTAGTTGTTTATTTGTTTTGTGATTTGTGGAAAAATGAATTCTTATTATAGTTGGAATAATAATTTTGCTTGGAATCAAGAACCCTATGAAAATTTTAATACACACCAAGTAAATCAATTTTTTCCAACTTATGAAAATTCTTATCTAAATCCATATCCATATCCATACCCATATTCGGATCCAGAACCTCAATATCCACAGGAATTATCAAATAAAGAAGAGGAAAGACTTAGTGTCTTAGAGAAAACTATGAAAGTCTTAATGGAAAATCAATTTAGCATGGATCAAACTATATCTCGTTTAGAAATTCAAATGTGTCGATTAGCCGCCATAATAAATGAACAAGAGGTGGGTGAATTTTATAGTAACTCTGAGGTTAATTTTGAAAATTTTGATGGTTGTGAAAATGATGAGAAAAATAAAAATTTTGTATTCAATTCTACACAGTTTGAGTCAAGCGAATTTGAGGAGTCTAAAAATTATGAGTCTGTACTTAAAATTGATCATGTCACATTTAATGAGTCGGATAAAAAAGTCTATAAGCCTAAAGCTCCATACCCTGAAAGACTTATTCCTAAAAAACCACCTAGTGATATTTTAGACCAACCCATTAAAATAAACATGATCCAAGAGTTGTCCATGACCCAAGAAATAATTAAAAATAGACTCTTGATTGAAAAAGATACAATTAATTTTTTCTTAAATCATCTTGACCAAAATTGGAATGAATCCGAATATTTAGATAAGGTCAATGAGCTGTTGAGATCCACTACAAATAAGTCAACTAAACTAGAACATGTATGTGAACCAATTATTCCATCATTTGAACATGTTAGTGAAAATTTTCTTGAGATAAATTTTAAGCATAATTCTAATGAAAATTCTGACTATTTTCAATTTCCTAGACCTCTTGAAAATCATGACAAATTCACACTCACTTACCCATTTGTATCATTCATGTATAATCATATAATATTTAAGATTTATAATATTCGTAGGTATGTACATTTGTTTTCCTTCTCACCACATTTTCTTGCAGAATAAATGCCCCGCATACAAGGTACAATTCTTTCACATCTTTGTTCTCTTTTCTTCATTTGCATACATTGAGGACAATTCATGATTTAGGTATGGGGGAGTTTGTTTGTATTATTGTATTAGATATTTTTTTTTTGTTTTTCTTTTTAGGAAAATATTGTTTAAAAAAATAAAAAATAATAAAATTGAAAATTTTGTTTGACTTTTTATGGATTGAATTTATTCTAATAAGTGTCCGTGGAGTTAAAAGTCATGAATAAGATTGAAAGATTTAGAACTCTTAAATCTTTGATGAGGTACGAAATCTTAATTTGAAATACCATCTGGACTAATATTGATTTCAAAAGCATTTTTTGCACTTCACGATCGCACTAACTCTTAGTTGTGGATATAAACTATGATTCGAGTAATTTTAAAAAAAAAATGGAAAGAAAAAAAAAAGAAAAAAAAATTAAAAAAAAAGAAAAAAAAATAAAAACTGCTTCAATGTCCATTGAACGAAATAACTGGGTATCTAAGCCTCATGAAGCATCGATATTCACGCTGAAAAGTGTGATGGATAAAAGCAGTTTGACTAGTCTAATTTTGTGGCCTTTGTTACTCGAGTTAGTAAGCCCTTAGGGGTGTCTCTACACCTAGTGCCCTAAAGTCAACTGGTTTGGGAGTTATTGGTCCAACGCTCGCTATATGGGTAACTCTGAAAAGCCTAAGAAAATGAGACATTGCACAAGTCAAAAAAAAAAAGAAGAAAAAAAATTTAAAAAAAAAAAGAGAAAAAAGAAGAAAAATGAGTTTGCTTGATTTTCATGGTAAAATCCCTACTAAGAGTTACATCATACACACATGCATGCATCACATGAAATTAATATTATGAAGGATGGTGTCTAGAATGAAGATTGAATATTTTTGATAAGGTGAAAGTGTGATTTTGAATTTAATTTTGCTTATGTATGCCCATGGATATTTAGAAGTTGTAATTCAATTTCATGACTTGTTGAACTCAAAAATATTTTTGAATTTTGTGGGAATATTCACTGCAAACCCTCACGAGACACAACTCGTCCACTTGGGGTAACCTTGGGGTTTAAAGGCTTGTTGCACATGCTAAGTGCAATCGTGTCTCCTACGAAAATGGGGTAGTATAATTTTTATTTTTATTTTATTTTATTTTTATTTTACTCGAGGACGAGCAAAAGTTAAGTATGGGGGTATTTGATAGACACATAATTCATACATTTTATTATCCCTAATTTTGTTCTTTTAATTATATTAGTTTATTAAATTAATATGTTTTATTTTATTTTGTAGGGTTTAATATTTATTGCAATAAAATTAAAATCTTGGTGATCAAGCGATATTTAATGCTCTTATTCATGTAAGAAATATCCAAGAAGAATCCTACAAGGAGAAAAAAAGAGGTGGAATAATCTTGGTGTGCAAGTCAAATCCAACAAGAGAAAGAAAAGTCTATCTAGAAGATCTCTTTGAGAAGTTGATTGCCACTAGGAAGTTAAAATCTACATAGAAACAAAAGTGTCCAAGTTCAATGTATCTAAATTAGGACACAAAGTTATTTTTCCTATAAATAGGTCTCTTATTTTAGAGAGAGAGGAGGATTAGGTATTGTATTAGTTTAGGTTAGGAGTAGAAGTAGATTAAATTATTTCTTCATTATACGCTTGTTGGAGAATCATCAATAAAGGGAGTTTTCTTATTTTATTTCTTCTTTATTTTAGTTAGTTATTTTATTTTTAATGTCTAGTTAATTTTTTTTATATCTAGGATGAAGATGAAATTAAATAATTATTCATGATAATATTTTTCATCTCTTCTATTATTTATACTTTTATGTTTAATTGATTTCGCCTTCATGTTTCGTTATTGAAATACCTTCGTTTTATAGTTCTTATGTAATTTTAAATTAATTAAGAGGTTTTGATAGATTATTGTTAAGATACGAGTTTTTCATAATCTATGCTTGCTCAAAGAAGTTTTGATGGGTTATAGTTAATCCTTAAATTTTCATAGTCTATGCTTGCCCACGTTAATTGTAAAATTACTAAATTAAAGGGAAGGGGGATCAAAATCATAATTCAGTTATAAAAATAGAAGAGATTGAATTATATGTTATGTTTATTATTTAATGGATTCGGATTCCTAGATTGCTTCCTCATTATTAGTTTTCATATTCTAATTAATCAACTCTCAATATTTATTTTTAATTCGCCTAAAATAGATATTAAGGATATATTAAAATTAATCCAGTCTCTGTGGGTTCGACCTGTACTTGCCAGTTCTTCAACTTGACACTGTGCACTTGCAGTTACATATTTTTATCACATCAATGTTCATGTATGATATTAAGTATGATTGTTGCTTGTGGACTGAAATTAGAGCCATGGAGATTAGCGTGGTTGTGCGGAGTAATAACGTTGGTGAAAATAGTTCAATGGATATGTAGCCCCAAGTCTTAGAAAACAGTCCACAAGCTAGGCGCACTCGTTATGTTCGGTAAAATGCCATAATGAACTAATTTGGCTAAAAACACATAATTTGACGGAGCCGAAACCTAATATAGATTCGTACAACCTAAACTAAGTTAACTTAAGTGCCTTGTGGCATTAAATCAAGCCGGAGCGCTTTTTAACGAAAAAGTGAAAAGTTAGTGCGCGCGCCCATTTTTTACGCACTATTCAGACTGTCAAACGAACTCGAAATGGGTGGCTCATATTTTTTAAAAATAGTCTTATATACCATGTATAACATATTCGAAAATGAGCTCGATCCGATAAGTGAGCTAAAAGTTACAAAATATCAAAGTTGCTACGCCGCAATCGGGCAAGCTGCCAGCAACAACAGCAGCCACATGGTTGTGCTTTGCGGCAAGCTTGGCAGCCCGTTTGGCTTGAGTTTTTGAATTTTTTAAAATGTACTAATGGTATGGGTTATATTTTTTCAAAATATATGGGTATGTAGTTTATAACATATCCAAAATGCAACATCATTGAATAAGTATGATAGAACTACAAGATATTGATATTGATATGACTTATGTGAATGTTTAATAACTATACATATCGTGTAATATGGATATGTGACTAATATGTGAATGTAACTGTGCAGGACTTGTGAAGGAAAGTTAAACTACAAACTTTAATCCTTGTCACCAAGCAAGGCAAGTTCAAGAATATAGTGCTACTATCTTGGCCCTTTTTAGCATTATTAGTTTTTGCTATAGTTTTCGTTCTATTGTATCCACTAGCTTTTGTGGGGTATAAAATGGACAAGAGTTGGTTGCGTGCAATTAAATGGTCTAAGGCTTATATTGATGGGGTAAACGCTTTTATGAAATTTGTTGAAACTCATGTAGGTAAAGAGTGCGACATTCGATGCCCATGTATAGGTTGTTTGAACTTAATAATTCAAGATCAAAAAATAGTTAAAGATCATATTTTGGAGCGAGGGATAGATCCAGGGTACACAACATGGTTTTATCATGGTGAACCATCAAGTTCGAATAATTTAAGGAATCAACATACTAATGAGGGTTATAGGATTGATAGTGATTTGTTTGAAGAAGATGATGGTGTTAATGACATGTTATTTGACCTTGGTCAACAATACTATCAAGTTGATGCTGAAAATATCTCAGATGATAATAACACCAATATTGGTGGTGTTCCAGCATATCTCGAGGCACTCATGATGGGTGCTCAAATAGAATTATACCCTAGATGTAAGAAGATTTTAAGGATTTCTTTTATCATACAATTACTTCACCTCAAAGTTTATAATAAGGTGAGTAATAAAACTATAGATATGATGTTGACGTTGATGAAAGTATCTCTTCCTGATGGAGAGACACTTCTAAGTTCTTACTACGAAGCTAAAAAATTGTTGCGAGATTTGGGATTGGGATATGAATTTTATATGACAAATTTTAGCGTCATTTTTTGTGTAATTTCTTGTAGTGTGATTCAATAAGTGATAGAGTCTCAATGATTCATAAATTGAACAAATGTTATTTATCGAAGCAATACTTTCGGAAAGAATTGGAAAGCTCGTTTATACATAGAAAGTTCGCACAAGAACATAGACATTGTAAGAATTAAGAAACCTTGCTGAATATTAAAATATAAGCAAAGGTTAGGAAATTTACCTTGCGCATTTGCTATAAAATTACAATACACTTCCTTTAAATACCCTACACATTTAAATCATGTAGATATAACAATTAGTCATATATCGACACATATTAGACGCTTTCATTAACTCTATACTAAAATCTATAATTCTCTATCTTTTAACCGAAACTTAGCCTTTAAATAATTTATAAAGGTTATGTTATGCTCATAATGTTCATCCCATAACTACGCACCCACCACAACTCAATAAGTAATTAAGACTTGCTACATCTTCATTTTAAGTGTTTTATGATCATTAACATTAACAATATATACTCTTATGGATCATCCTTTTAAACATTTTTCTCTAGGTCTGAACAGGTACCGGCGTGGGTGCGCCACTTTTACACTGCACACCAGCGCGGCCGCGCTAAAGCACGACTGTGCTCGATTCCAAATTAACTTTTTTAAAAAAAATGCAAATTCAAGCTCTGCTTTCTTCCAAAATTCCTATTTTCCTCGTCTAAGGTCCAAATTAGTTGGTTTTTAACCCAATGAATTCATCAAACACAGAAGAATACAACTACAGAGTAATTTTAACATTACAGAAACTCTAACAAACCATTCTAAAGGATTCGGTCTCCAAAATCACGACACCGTTTTACATTCGTTACATTCTTCCCTCCTTATAAGGATTCTATCCCCAGAATCACAATACAAGAATTAAATAAAAAGTTGAGGATAATTCTTCATTTTATCTTCGAGTTCCCACGTAGCTTATTCGACATTGTGGTTCCTCCATATTTCCTTTACAGAAGGTATGCCTTTGTTTCTAAGAACTTGCTCTTTCCTGCCCACTATCTGAACCAGAATTTATTCATATGTTAAATCTTTTTTAACCCGTAAGGGTTCATATTCTATGACGTGCTTGTAGTCGGGTTTGTACGATCTTAGTATCGAAACATGAAACACATTATGGATGTGCTCTAACTCTAGAGGTAAAACTACCTCATAAGCTACTTCTCCTATTCGTCTTAACACTTCAAAGGTCCAATGAACCTCAGACTCAAATTTTCTTTTTTTGTCAAACCTTATATTCCCCTTCTAGGGAGATACTTTCAAAAATACGTAGCTACCTACTTCAAACTCCTGCTTCTGTCGATGCTGATTCGCATAATTTTTTTTGCCTGTCTTGAGCAGCTATTAATCTCGCTCTGATTACTTTGATGATTTCTGCAGTCTGTTGCACCAATTCTGGTCCCAGTAGACGACATTCCCTTACCTCGTCCTAGCACAGTGGAGTTCTGCACTTTCTTTTGTACAATGCTTCATACGACGGCATGCCAATACTCGCATTATAACTGTTATTATATGAAAACTCTACTAAAGGTAGGTGTTCGTCCCAATTCTCTTTAAAATCCATGACACAAGCACTTAACATATCCTTCAATGTCTGAATCGTTCTTTCGCTCTGCTCATCAGTTTGAGGATGGTATGTTGTGCTCAGTCTCAGTTGCGTTCCCATACGCTCTTGCAGACTTTTCTAGAAATTTGATGTGAAACGAGGATCTCGATCTGACACGATTGATACCGATTCACCGTGTTTGGAAATAATTTCTTTGACATATAACTTTGCCAATTGATCCGACTTAAACCTAATCTTGATCGGAAAGAAATGTGCTGATTTTGTCAATCGATCCACGATGACCCATATTGCATCATAACCTTTCTGAGTAGTTAAAAGACCCATCACAAAATCCATCGCAATATGCTCCCACTTCCATTCTGGTATCTCCAAGGGTTGTAATAGACCACTTGGCCTTTGATGTCCTGCTTTAATATTTTGACAAGTTAGGCACTTTGCCACACATTCTGCAACCTCTCGCTTCATATTTGGCAACCAAAAATGCTGTTGAAGGTCTTTATACATTTTTGTGCTCCAAGGGTGAATCGAATACCTCAAATTATGAGCCTCATGCAAAATTTTCTCTTTGATTTTCGGTACTGGCGGTACCCAATACTTCCTTTAAACCTCAGCAAGACTTTGGTATTGATTTTGAATTTAACATCCTCTCCTCTAGACACTCTTTTCCTTATCTTCTCACACTCTTCATCCTGGAGTTGAGATTCCTTTACTCTGTCCACTAAAGTTGAATGAGCTTCCATTTGAAACAACTTCTTCTTCGACTCCTTTAGATATTTTACCTCTAACTCCAATTTTTCCATTTCTATTATTAGCTTTTTCTGAGCAGTTAACATTGACAACTTTTCCCGACCCTTTTTGCTTAAGGCGTCGACAACCACATTAGCCTTTCCTGGATGGTATATAATTTCACAATCATTGTCTCTGATCAACTCCAACCATCACTTTTGACGCATATTTAACTCCTTCTGTGTGAAGATATACTTCAGACTTTTATGATCCGTATATATCTTACATTTCTCCCTATAGAGATAATGCCTCCAAATCTTCAGGGCTAACATTATTGCGATCAACTCTAGATCATGGGTTGGATATCCTTTCTCATAATCTTTTAATTGTCGCGACGCATACACAATGACTTTGCCATTTTGCATAAGCACACAACTTAGTCCTTTGTGCGATGCGTTGCTATACACCACGAAATTTCTTGTACCATTTTACAGAGATAACACAGGTGCTATACTTAGCTTTTTCTTCAATTCTTGAAAACTCTCTTCGCACTTTTCTGTCCAAACGAACTTCACCATTTTTCTCGTCAAATTAGTCAACAGAGTGGCTATCATAAAAAAATCCAGAATAAATCTTCGCTAATAACCTGCCAATCCTAAGAAACTCCTCACCTCCAACGGTGTCTTCGGCTGATGCCAATTTATTACAGCTTCTACTTTTGTTGGATCTACCAAAATTCCATCTTTATCAATTACATGACTTAAAAATTGCACACGCTCTAACCAAAATTCGCATTTTAAAAATTGTGAGTATAACTTTTCTCTCTTTAACGACTCCAACGTAATTCTCAAATGTTCTACATGCTCTTCTTGGGTTTTGGAATAAACCAAAATGTCATTGATGAACACCAACATGGGTTGGATATCCATTCTAGATCAACTCTAGATCATGGGTTGGATATCCTTTCTCATAATCTTTTAATTGTCGCGATGCATACACAATGACTTTGTCATTTTGCATAAGCACAAAACCTAGTCCCTTGTGCGATGCGTCGCTATACACCACAAAATTTCCTGTACCATTTTGCAGAGATAACACAAGTGCCATACTTAGCCTTTTCTTTAATTCTTGAAAACTTTTTTCTCACTTTTCTGTCCAAATGAACTTCACCATTTTTCTCGTCAAATTATTCAACAGAGTGGCTATCATGAAAAAATCCAGAATAAATCTTCGTTAATAACCTGCCAATCCTAAGAAACTCCTCACCTCCGACGGTGTCTTCGGCTGATCCCAATTTATTACAGCTTCTACTTTTGCTGGATCCACCAAAATTCCATCTTTATCAATTATATAACTTAAAAATTGCACACGCTCTAACCAAAATTCGCATTTTGAAAATTATGAGTATAACTTTTCACTCCTTAACGACTCCAACGTAATTCTCAAATGTTCTGCATGCTCTTCTTGGGTTTTGGACTAAACCAAAATGTCATTGATGAACACCAACATATATTTATCCAAATATATTTTAAACACTATATTCATTAAATCCATAAACGCCGCAGGTGCATTCTTTAATCCAAATGACATCACCAGAAACTCAGAATGTCCATAATGAGTTCTGTATGCTGTCTTCGGTGCATCTTCCTTTCTGACCTTCAACTGATGGTACCCACTTCTCAAATCTATCTTCGAAAAATATTTGGCTCCCTTTAATTGATCTAACAAATCGTCAATCCTTGGTAATGGATACTTGTTCTTGATGGTGTCTTTATTCAATTCTCTATAATCGATGCAAAGTCGAATTGATCCATCCTTCTTCTTGACGAACAACACCGACGCTCCCCACGGCCATACACTCGGCTGGATTTACTTTTTATCCAATTTTTTTTGCAATTAGACCATCAACTCCTTTATCTTAACTGGAGCCATCCTGTACAAGGCTTTTAATATAAGGGTAGTCCCTGGTGCTAACTCAATTACGAATTCAATTTCTCTATCGGGCAAAAGTCTTGACAAATCGTCCGGAAATACTTCCGTAAACTCTTTAACAATTGGTATATCCTCCAGTTTTTGCACCCACCTTCTGAGTATCTACTATGTAAGCTAAATACCCTGCACACCTTTTCCTTAATAACCTCTTGGCCTGCATCATCGTCAGACAACTAGATTGTCTAGGCGACCTGCTACCGAAAAACACTACCTTTGACTTCTTTGGAGTCATATGGTTTATACATTTTCTCTGGCAATCAATTATTGCTCTATGGTTAAACAACCAATCCATTCCTAGGATAATATCAAGTTTCCCAATTTTAATTGGAATTAAATCCACCAACATTACATGACCCTTAATATTTACACAATAATTTATATGTATGAACTTAACAGGGATCACCTCTTTATTTGCAACTTCTATATTCATGGGATAATCTAATTCTTTTCTAGGAAAATTTAACTTCCTAGCAAATTCATCAGATATAAATGAACAAGTAGCGCCAGAATCAAACAGTACGTAAGCATTTATATCATTGATCGGAATGATACCTGACATCACATCCTTCGATTTCACATCTACACCGTCATATTGAACGTTCGAGCGGTTGGTCAAGTCTGTGGTGCTGTTCTTGTGATGGTCAGCTTGCCACTGCTGCTGTTTGTTCTTCCTCCGCTCGCTTCACTTGCAACTTTCTTTGGGCAATCTCAAGCCAAATGCTTTTTTGCTCCACATATGAAACATGCTCCCTTCTTCAGACTAGAGCAATTCTTTGCTATATGACCCTCTAACCCGCAGTTATAACATACCCTCTTTCCTTTCATACACACCCCCACATGATTCTTTCCACAGTTGTTGCATGCCTCTACCCTCTTCTTCAAATTTCCTTGCTGATTTCCAACACTGGCATTATCATTCCACTTACTTTTCTGAGCATTGCCACCATGACTACCTTCTGCCATATGCTATCCTTTAGTTTTCTTCTTCTTTTGCTCCTGATTATACTTGGTAAGTGCTTCACTTCCTCATTCTATAATAATTTCCTTTTCCAGCACTGATGCGAATGCGTTTAATTAAAACATCGAAACCCGACTGTAGAGCCAAGGTTTCAATCCTTGTTAAACCTCCTTGCTTTTCTCTCATCAGTGTTGACTTGGTACGACGCGAATCTGGCCAATTCATTAAATCTGGCAGTATACTCAGATACTGTCATCGTTCCCTGCTTGAGTTCTAGAAATTGAACCTCCATTTAATTTTGCGTGCTAGGCAGAAAGTATGTTTTGAAGAACATTTCCTTAAACTTTTCCCACGGAATGAATCCCTATCCTCCTTGGTACTTATAATTAGCCTGCCACCAGTAGCTCGCTTCCGCTTTCAATATGAAGGTAGCGAAAACAGTCTTTTGATCCTCCGCCACCTTGGCAGCTTCGAACACATTCTCCATTTCCATAACCCACGTCTGGGCTTTAATTAGAGTGGTAGTCCCTCGAAACTCCAGAGGTCCTACAACTTTAAAGTCTTTAAAGGTTGGTGCAAGGTTTGGAGTTTGATTCATAAGCGCGACCATTAACAAATTTATAAACTGCTTCATTGGGTCAACGTCAACTTCTTCATTTCCATCATTAGATTCCTCAGGGGTTGGTGAACATGGCTGTCTCCTTCTTGGCGGCATCTTACTGTTAAAATTTTATGCTATTAGCTCATTATTCATTTATTGAAAACATTCAAAAATTATCTTAAACACTTACAAATAACACATGACATATGTAATAAACATAGATCTTTATTAATACGCCGTATCAAAACATATAAAACATAGCATATCTGCTAAATATTTCCATTATTCTTCTATAGCAAAATTTCAGGATTACATTATCATCATATCCCATTATTTATATCAAAAGTTTGGATTTACATCTTGGTAACATCTCATAGATATATATCATACTATTTCTTTTATCGCGACCTACAGAAGCATTCCATGTTGCACAACATCATCACGTTCTTGGTCTATAATACGAATCATCATCCTACGATCCATAACGTTCCAAGGACAATCCTCAAACTGTACAGGATAGTGGTAGACTCGATCCTGAGCTCTTCTGATGGCTGTGCGAAAAGCATAATCCATCTCATCCATCTTTGCTTTCTTTGATCGAACTTCGCCTTCAACACGATTTACGTGTCAAGCAGCCCTCATCTACGCGTCTTCCGCTCTTGCTTGCTTTGCTGACTCCTCCCTCAAGTCATCTTACATATTATCGTTCTCAGCCATCAACTGTTATCTTCAATACTTGGACTGTGCTAACTTCTGCTCAACCTCTGTGACTCGTGTGCTAAGATCTTGAAACACTGTCTCATTTTGTTTTAGGACGATTTGGCTCTTTATGACCTGCCCTTACAACTCCTCGACTCTATCATGTAACTCAATATTATGGTCATATACTACATCAAACATCTCCCTCCTAATAAGGAAAATGGTATCTCATCAGGGTCCTCTTCCACCTCCTCCTCTACCTCAATTTCCTTAGATTTCTCTTCAGGATCTGATTCAAGCGCATACTCCGAGCCTACAACGGTAATTAATGGTGATGGCTCCCTCGGTACCAATTGCTCCCAGACCGTGTGAATATCACGGGTCTCCTCTTCTCTAATCTGACTGGGCTCTCCTATTTAAGCCATCCTGCCACCAAAATTTTAAGTTTTAATTACTACTGGTGAAAACATCAGTCTATTATCAATAAGTAAGCACATAAGTTATTTTATTATTTATCTTCAACGAATTTCCTTAATTCATTCCTTAGAATTCGATAAAAGTTTTATCAACCACTATATTTTCGATCTCTTATAAGGTTATAGCCTAAGGTTTTCCTACCTAAGGTTCATAACCTAAAGTTTTGATACCAACCTGTGACACCCCCAAATTCGGGTATCTCAACCTTGGATCTGGTGCTCACGATATAACATATATAACATCTATCTACCCATTAACTGGAATAATAAACTTCATGCTTAATAAATATTATAAAATATTACATACTTAAACGTATCCAAGGTCATCTAACCTTTAACAGTACATCATTATCAGTGAAAAATATAAATAAATCCATTACATAAACTTCTCAAATAAAATATAATCTATTCGCCATCTATTTATGCATCTTTCCCTTGCCTTTGCTTGTAGACAGCTCCTCAGGTTTCTCAACCTTAGTTGAAAGGTGTTATGCAAGAGCGAGTAATCAAGTTTCCCACAAGTAGAACAATATACAATAAACAATATACGGATGAGCAAATGAATAAGCTTCAACTGAATAATATATTCTTTACTGGAAACAACCAACTTTAAATCAAGAACTGTGAGTTCAATGGAATAATCATAATCGACTTTTAAATCAAATCTTAGATATCAAGATCAAAGGTGAATACTGAGGGTCACAAGACCACGAACTATGTCTCAGGTTATCAAGTATTTCTACTGTAACCTTTAACAGTTAAGAGACTATGGACCATCCATCTCGTACTCCAAGTGATCAGCCTTTTGTACTATGTATTATGCACAAATATATTATCGCTAATGCGTAGCTCAGAATTATAGTTTCCGATAACATTTTCCCCCGATATAGGGTTGTTCATCTCAGCTTTATCTTAAGAATTCGCACAAAAAATAATTTAGTTTGGAATAACTTCTGAAAGAATTCTAAACTTTTAGAACGTTCATCAACTATGGACTAGTCGAATCAAAAGGGTTCGATAGCCATTCAAGGGCTTGATAACAATATCATCTAGAAAAAAGGTACATAAATAATTCATGATTCAATAAATGATAGAGTCTCAATGATTCATAAATTGAACAAATGCAATTTATCGAAACAATAATTTCGGAAAGAATTGGAAAGGTTGTTTATACATAGAAAGTTCACGCAAGAACATAGACATTGTACAAATTAAGAAACCTTGCTAAATATTAAAGTATAAGCAAAGGTTAGAAAACTTGCCTTGTGCGTTTGCTATAAAATTATAGTACACTTCCTTTAAATACCCTACACATTTAAATCATGTAGATATAACAATTAGTCATATATATTGGCACATACTAGACGCTTTCATTAACTCTATACCAAAATCAATAATTCTCTATCTTTTGACCGACACTTAGCCTTTAAATAATTTATTAAGGTTATGTTATGCTCATAATGTTCATCCCATAACTACGCGCCCACCATAACTCAATAAGTAATTAAGACTTGTTACATCTTCATTTTAAGTGTTTTATAATTATTAATATTAACAATATATACTTTTATGGACCATCCTTTTAAACATTCTTCTCTAGGTATGAACAGGTATCGGCACGGCCACACCACTTTTACACTGAACACCAGCGCGGCCACACCCAATCAAAGTGCGTCGGCACTTGATTCCAAAATCAGTTTTTCTAGAATGCGAATTCAAGCTCTGCTTTCTTCCAAAATTCCTATTTTCCTCATCTAAGGTCCAAATCAGTTGGTTTTTTACCCAATAAATTCATCAAACACAGAAGAATACAACTACAGAGCAATTTTAACATTACAGAAACTCTAACAAACCATTCTAAATGATTAAATTTCAATGTTCATGCTCTATTTCATATTTTTACATGTTATACGAAATCAACCACTACGAATTCGTTTTACATCTGTTTTGGCTCATTCAAATTGGGTTGTTTTCGTTTCTCAAATGAGTATAACATACATCCTACAATTTAAATTCTTAAGCACATCAACATAACCATAATAATCCTTAAAATAGATCATAATACATAAAGTAGACCAAATGACCATTTCTTCCTCTTTTATGCATAAACTCAGATTTGTTTGGTTTGATTTCACTTGCAAATTACATTAATTAGATTATTTAACATCCCATATGACATCACCAAGCCTTTCATCATCTCATACAACTCAAACAATTTCAGCAACATTACATTTGAGAAAATGAGAATTAAGAGTTTTAGAGTAGATTATTACATCTTGAATCTTCCTAAGCCTTGATAGATGATGAACATTGCTTGATTAATCTTCTACTTCTTTCTTCTTTGATTTCTCAGATTTCCTCTTCCAATTTTACAGAGAACTCATACTACTCTCTCTCACTTTGTGTATAAACTCAGCCTTATGCAAATGAAATAAATGTTTGGTTTTATTTTTACATTTGGTTCCCTATACGTTACTAGGAAACCTATGGTCTTAGTAGTTTTGGTTTTCTCAAAGGTTTAATTTTCTTGATAAATTATTTCCCATTTATGTAATTTTCCCCAAATATTAATAATTATATTATGCCATTTATCTATCCATTTATTTAATCTTGATATTACAACTAGATTTAAATTGAGTTTATTTTAAAATTAAATTGGACATTTTTAATTCCCACATATTCGGAATATCTAATTCCTTACCTTTGGACTATATCAATATAATTACAATTTTTTTATTTAGACATTTACCAGCGCACTAATTTAATTAAATTAGTATAACCCTAACACATTAGCATACTAAAATACGCACCAAAATATAAATTCAACCCACATATATTTAGGTAACACAATTACACTAAATAAATTATTCCACAAATAATTCTCATCAAAATATTTATTTTATTCAATAAATATTTGAAATTCTTTTTACTAAATTTACATTCATTACAGCAGCTAGGGTTTTTCAAATGAAAAGAGAGCAAATCGATATATGGGTACTGAGCAGGAGTAAGGAGTCGACAGTTTTTTTATTTGTTAAATGGTATTTTAGTCTTATCCTTTTTTTTTGCTAAATTTTCCTTTCTTTTCTTTTCATTCCAACTGCACCCTCTTTTAGTCCCCCCGACCACCTCCCATAGGAATTGTGTTTCAATTATAAAAATGAATTAGCTTTCCGATGGAGTTGGTATTCCGACCACTTTTATTCTACCAAACATCATAATGGAATACTCGACTGGAATGAGGATTCCATTCCACCACTCATTCTTGCAATCCAAACGACCCTTAATAATAGAGATCACGGAGGAGTTTGTGAAGAATAACCGTCAGGCAGTTATCGATGCATTCGATTATAAAAAGAAAATTGACGGCCATTATGTGAAGGACATTTGTTAACGCCAAATTTTATACGCGTAACGAAATCACCAAAACAGCAGGCTAAAACAGCGTTAACAGTTGCTGGAATAGTTTATTGTATTGTTGTGAAATCAAACTCACGAAATACACACAGATAAACATACACACATTATTGTAAGAGATATAAAATATGAACACAAAAATTTACATGAAAATCCAATTGGAAAAAAATTACTGAGAGAGGTGAGAAATCCACTATAACATAATAACGGGAGTACAAATTGTTTATTTGTGTTATCTCTCTAAACCCTCGCTTATTGCTGTATTTATAGATGTCATGTCCACCGGAATCCAATTAGGAGTACGAGTCCTTTTTAGAATCACCTTATTATAACTGAAATTAATGGCTGATCAATTATTTCTCAAATTAGATCTCCTTATCCCACCAAATAAGGAAACACAATCTTACTTTAATAATTAATAGAGCTGGAAGTCCTTAAACTTAGGGATTTTTTTTGTTAATAAATTGCCTATTCTCTAGGATAGTCATATTCTCTAGAGTAGTGTTGTTAGTGTTTGAATTCTTAGTTAAATTACCACGTTGGAAGCTATCTACGTGGGCTGCAAGTTTTTCTCGTTTCTGTTTTGTAATGGCTGTTAAATAGCCGAAGTTGATTTTCAATGAATTAAGTCATTCAAGTCCAGTTGTGTTTTGTTCTTGCTCATATTCTTCTTGTGTTCAAAGTTCTTAACATTTTGGTATCACAGCCACCTTCCACTGGGGCTTGAGAAAGGAGAGTTGTAGTCTTCTTGAGTGACTTGAAAAAGGAGAGATGGGTAAAGAGAAAGATTTCACGCAGCCTGCCATACCACGCTTTAATGGGAACTATGACCATTGAAGCTGGTTCAGACGGGTTATGTTGAGCCACAAGTAAGAGCAGAGCTGACAGAGGAACAACAAAGACAATTGGAAGAGGTGGAGCAGAAAAACCAGAAAATAAAGAATTACCTATTTCAAGCCATTGACAAGACAATTCTGGAGCAAATTCTGGAGAAACGCTCCTCGAAGGATATATGGGACTCAATGAAAAAGAAGTATGCATGCAACGCTAGAGTGAAGCGCGCAGCCCTTCAGTCATTGAGAAGAGATTGGGAGATCATGAAGATGAAGGTGGGTGAGACCATCACTGAGTATTTTTCTCGAGTTATGAATATGTCAAACAAGATGAGAATAAATGGAGAGGATATTAAGGATGTCACTATTGTGGAAAAGATTCTCAAGACTCTCACTGAGAAATACAATTACGTGGTCGTTTCAATTGAAGAGTCTAAGGATATCGACTCACTCACAATCGACGAATTACAAAGTTCATTGGTTGTGCATGAGCAAAAGTTCAACAGAAATAGCAGTGGAAGTAGTGCAAGGCTACGGTGGAGTGTTACCGTTGTCACAAACTCGGTCACTTTCAGTATAAATGTCCCACTTGGGATAAACAAGCAAACTATGTCGAACTAGACGAACAAGAAGAGATGTTATTAATGGCCTATGTTGAAGATATTGGAGCAAGCATAGAAGAAATTTGGTTCTTGGACTTGGGGTGCAGCAACCACATGTGTGGTAACAAGGTACTATTCAATTATCTAAATAAATCCTTTCAACACAATGTGAAATTAGGCAACAACACAAGAATGAAGGTTTCACGGAAAAGGAATGTCAAGTTGGAGGTAAATGGAGTTAATTGTGTTATTGGTGATGTATTTTATGTACCGAAATTGAAGAACAATCTCTTGAGCATAGGACAACTACAGAAGAAAGGTCTTGCAATTCTCATTCACTTCGGGAAGTTCAAGATATATCACCCACAGAAAGGCCATATCATTCAATCCGAGATGACAGCCAATCGGATATTTGTTTTGGTAGCAAGGATTCAACCAACTTTGTCCGACTCAAACCAAGAAATCTGCTTCAACACTACAACACAGGACCTTACTCACCTCTGGCATTGCAGACTTGGTCACATCAGTAACACAGGATTACAAGCCTTGCAATGAAAGAAAATGGTTCATGGGTTACCTCAGCTTCTAGCCTCAGATGTTGTGTGTGTTGACTGCTTGAAAGACAAGAAACATCGTGAACCTATTCCAAAAAGAAGCACCTAGAGAGAAACTCAAAGGTTAGAACTCATTCATGCTGACTTATGTGGTCCAATTTCTCCAATTTCAAATAGTGGAAAGAAATATGTGATGTGCTTAATTGATGATTATAGTCGAAAAGCTTGGTCTTATTTTCTAAATGAGAAGTTAGAGACATTTGCTATTTTCAAGTTTTTTAAGATACTTGTTGAGAAAGAAACTAGTCTTGCCATCAAATGTCTACGAACAGACCGAGGGGGAGAGTTTACATCAGTCGAGTTCAACAGTTTTTGCAAAGAAAATGGAATTAGAAGGCAACTAACAACTGCATACGCTCCTCAGCAGAACGAAGTTTCAGAAAGAAAGATTCATACGGTGATGAATTCAGTGAGATGCATGTTATCTGAGAAGGGGATTCCAAAGCCTTTCTGGCCTGAAGCAGTAAAGTGGACTGTCTATGTGCTAAATCGGTGTCCCACTGTGGCTTTGAAAGATACAACACCAGAAGAGGTCTGGAGTGGTGTGAAGCTGTCGATTGAACATCTGAGAGTCTTCGGATGCGTGTGTCACGTGCATGTACCTGATGTGAAGAGAACAAAATTGGAGAATAAGAGTACCAGCGGTGTTTTTTTTGGGGATAAGTGATGAGTCGAAAGGTTATAGAATATATGATCCCATGAAAAAGAAGATAATGACTAGCAGAGATGTTGTTTTTGAAGAAAAGAGAAAGTGGGATTGGGATAAGATTTATGAACAGCAGGTACTAGTTGACTTAGGATTGGGAGAAAGTGAGGACGAGATGATTGAGAATCCGAGTGACAATGAAGATGAAGATGTAGTAGTTGGTGAAGATGTGGTAATTGATGATTAAGATGCAGTGGTATCTCCTTCAAGCTCGAGTTTAGAAGGAGCACGAAATAGGAGGTTACCAATTTGGATGGATGACTACGTGAGTGGAGAAGGACTTTCAGAAGGTGTAGCTAATGTGAATCTGTTAAACTTTACTTTATTTACAAATACAGATCCTGTGAGTTTTGAAGAGGCCGTGTGAAGTGAAGATTGGAGGAAAGCAATGGAGACCGATATCAAATCCATAGAGAAGAATGAAACATGGGTTCTCACTGATTTACCTGAAGGAGAGAAGCGGATTGGAGTCAAATGGGTCTAAAAAACAAAGTTGAATGAACATGGTGAGGTAGAGAAGTTTAAAGCTCGGTTGGTTGCCAAAGGTTATGTGCAAGAGTATGGGATCGATTATTCTGAAGTCTTTGCACCAGTGGCTCGGATGGACACAATGAGAATCATTCTTGCTCTCGCTGCTCACAAGAGTTGGAAGGTGTATCAACTTGATGTCAAATCAACATTCTTGCACGGTGAATTGATGGAGGATGTGTATGTCGAGCATCCGAAAGGTCTTGAGGAGAAGGAGGAGCTCAACAAAGTTTATAAGCTAAGAAAAGCCTTATATGGACTAAAACAAGCCCCTCGAGCTTGGTTTAGTCGCATTAAGGCCTATTTCTTAAGGGGGGATTTGAGAAATATCCTAGTGAGCATACACTTTTTGTCAAGATAAACATCCGAGGTAAACTGGTGATTGTAAGTTTTAATGTTGATGATTTAATTTACACTGGGAATAATGATGCAATGATGAGGGAGTTCAAGGATTCAATGATGGAGTTTGACATGTCAGACTTAGGAAAAATGAGATACTTTCTCGGATTAGAAGTGCAACAATTGCATGATGGGATCTTTATCAGCCAAAAGAAGTATGCAATGGATGTGCTTAGGAGGTTTGGGATGGAAAAGAGCAATGCAGTACTGAATCCTATAGTTCTAGGGTTCAAGATTTCGAAAGATGAGAGCAGGATTCAGGTTGATGACACATTCTATAAGCAGCTTGTTGGGAGTTTAATGTACTTAACTTCTACTCATCCAGACTTAATGTATGCAGTAAGTTTGATTGTTAGATACATGTCTTAACCTACTAAACTTCATCTTATGGCTGCAAAAAGGGTGTTAGGATATGTGAAAGGGACTGTTGGCTTTGGTATTATGTATAAGGAGGCAAGTGATGTTTTGACAGTGTACACCGATAGTGATTATGTGGGGTGTTTGGATGATAGCAAGAGCACTTCGGGGTATGCATTCATGATGAGCTCGGGGGCGGTGGCTTGGTCATCTAGGAAGCAACCGATTGTAACTTTGTCTACAACGGAGGCTAAGTTTGTGGCTGCTGCAGCGTGTGCTTGTCAAGCAATATGGATGAAAAGGGTACTTAAATGCTTGGTTGTGAAGGTGATAAGTGTACAACTATTTTCTGTGACAATAGCTCAACAATCAAATTGTCCAAAAATCCAGTGATGCATGGAAGAAGCAAGCATATTGGAGTACGTTTTCATTTCATAAGAGATTTGTCCAAGGAAGGAGTGGTGCAGCTAGTTCATTGTGGTTCACAGGAGCAAATTGCTGATGTTCGGACGAAGCCATTAAAGCTGGAGCAGTTTCAAAAGCTTCGAGGTCTCTTGGGAGTGTGTGAGTCACCAAAAGTAAACGAAGTTATGCGGCTTAGTTTAAGGGAGTGTATGATAGAGTTGGAAGTCCATAAGGGTTTTGCTTTTCTGTTAATAAGTTGCCTATTCTCTAGGATAGTCCTATTCTCTAGAATAGTGCTGTTAGTGTTTGAATTCTTCTCAGTTAAATTACCACGTTGGTATCTATCTACGTGGGCTGTAAGTTTTCTTGTTTCTATTTTGTAATGGCTGTTAAATAGCCGAAGTTGATTATCAATGAATTAAGTCATTCAAGTCCACTTGTGTTGTGTTCTTGCTCACATTCTTCTTGTGTTTAAAGTTCTTAACAATAACGACTCTCCCACTATTTGAGCAATTTGTCAAAATAAATGTATATGAGCCAACACCAAATCCGGCCCATTAAATAAATTAGATTACACCTTGACTAAACCCAAATAATTACATCCCAACAAAATTAAAATTATCAAACACAAACAAAAGTTGATCATCTTAGAAGTAGTGTGTAGTTTCACTTGACCACACCAACGATAATCGTAAAATTACATTAAAAATAATTAGATCTTTGGATCTCCGTAATTTGTTCTCAAAGGGCATGTGTTTCCTTTGTTTAAACATTCCTTGCATTTCTAGTCAATGTCTTAATCAAATTTGATTTGATTATAGCAAACTTTGTTTCATTTAAAAAGTTTTTCTCAATACCTTGATTGTTAAAATCCAATATCAATTTTTCAATATAAAAGTTCTATTAACCTTTAGGCATTAGAACGCCAAAATTATCTGGTTCTTTACGCAATTAATTTAGCATTTATTATTGATATAATTTATCAAAGTTTTTTGAAATATAAAAATTAATTTGTGATTTTTATCCTTGCAAATTAAATTGGAATGTTTGTTTGCTTTAAATTGTATATTTAGATACATGCCTCTTTCCTGCACCTGTTACAAGTTGGGTCATCGAAAGCGGTTTCCAATTGTTCGGACCAAATGAAAAGATTCACTATTTCCCTGTGGATTCGTATTCCGCCTCATTGTTGGAAGACAAAGGAGTGCGGATGATCCCGTGTGTATGTTTTTAATATTTTTCGTAAGTACTCATTTTTCAATGGTGTAGCATTCATCTACATGCACTAATAGTTATGTATCAAACGTGTGAATGGAATGTTTGGTTCCAATTTCATTCTGGCCTAATTCTAATCATCATTCCATTATGCCCTTAAGTGATCTCATCCAACCAAACGTCTCGTTAAGTTATATAGTTTATAATTAATGAAGTTAGATGTTCCTAAGACGTAAGTGTATCTTCTTTTTTCGCTAGGAGCGAAAATTTGACTCAATTGTCATGTTTTTTCCCTAGTCATACTTTTACATATAGTAGTTAAAAGTATAGAACATTCTTAAAATTGTCATCATAATTTAATTATCACGTTAACGTTATTAAATTAAAAAATAAATATTTTTAAAGATAAAAAATGAAACACGAATATATCATTAATGTTTGTAAAATTTTTACATGACACTATTTTAGCAAACGAATCGAATTGAACTTCGACGAACTCGAACCAAACTCGAATATTAATAATCGAACTCGAACATATTTGTGTAAAAAATCGAACCAAAACACTTAAACTCGAATATTAATAATCAACCTCGAACATTTTCGTGTAACAAAATTGAACTAGAACACTTGTACGAGTTCAGTTCATTAACGCTCTGTTTCTGAGTTTTAAAATGGACAGAAAAGAAAAGAAATGGACGAAAAATTTAAGTTTTCTTTCCAATTCTTATGTTTCTGAGTTTTTTATTAAACGGAAAAGAAAAGAAATGGATAGAAAACTTGACCACTTTTTCTGTCAAAGTTTTCCGTCCAAAATTGGCCTGATTTGGACGGAAAAGAAATTAGAATAAGTAATATTTTTATAATTCCCATATTATCCTCAACTTTCAATATAATAAATTTTAAATTACAACTCATATCCCCAATTTTTAAATTTTCTATTCTTTTCTATTAAAAACTTAGAAACAACACAAAAGAAAACTTCAAGTTTTTTATTTTTTTCTTTTCTGTTCTAATTTAAGTTTTCTATTCTTTTCTTTTGCGTCCAAAACTCAGAAACAGAGTGTAAGTGTTTCGCGAATAGTTCACGAACATACTCGACTTCGTGAACAACTTACGAATATACTCGAACCCGATCATTTTCTTGAACAAAACTTGTTCGCAAACAAATTTGAAAACTCAATCAATTTCGAGAGTATGCATTTCGTGAACACATTTGAATCACAAACTTATTCACGAACATACTTTGCAATCACGAACATGATCATAAACATATTTAAATCACAAATAGAGCACAATCAAGAACATAAAAAATACTAATTTTATTAAAACAAAAGACCACAACATTTAAAGTTCACTCAATAAATAAATATACAAAAAAAAAATTCTCTCCGTGCTTTAAATTTTAAAAATATTAAAATTTAGCATTTACACAGTAATAGGCATGTCTAGAAAAAAGCTATTAGTCAAAGTATCAGTCCATTTATATTTCTAATCTAGTAATCTCTATCTCGATTTGAGGATTTCAGTAATACAGGTAAGTAATTGTATACCTCATTTAATGTCATATTATTATTGTATGTATTTTAGTCATAATTTTTATTATAACTTTATATAAGACATAAAATTTAATATAGATATTTGAAATTATAAATTTAATAGTTTTGTTCTTGAGTTCAAAATAATAAATTATTTTCATAATAAATACATTAAATTGGGGACATGGAATTGTACATTATTATTAATTAATATAGATATGTGTCATAATCACTATAAATAAACAAATGATAATAAGAAGTGAAAAATAAAAGTTAATAAAAATTTAATAATGATTGATAATAAAATATTTGTTATTTTTCAAAGGCATTTAGAAATCTAGAAGGGGGTTGAATTAATATATCCTTTTAAAAACTTTCATTTTTAAAGAAGTATTATCAACTTATAAATTAAGCAGATTTGTCGATGCCGGGAAAATTCTTCAATTCCTACGGTTTGGTTCTTACCCTTTTATATTTTCTATGTGGTTTAATTTATCTTACTTAAATGGTGAGATTTTAGGAAGAGACCGACATAAAATGCTGACGATTTGAAAAGATTTAATTTTATTGATTGGGTTGAATTAGACAGAGCCGCCAGTTGGAATGAGTTAAATGGTTATACCAATTCAACCGAGTTTTGAAAGATTTTTGCAATATGGTCCAATATGTGACTCCGTTTAATTGGTCTTAAAAATCGAGATTCATATAGTTTAGGGGCTTGCTTAAGCCAAAGGAAGGTGTTAGGCACCCCCCGACTTCAGTGAAACACGGTTACCGCATCTTTTCATTCCTTAAACACGTGTGTGTGTGTGTGTGTGTGTGTGTGTGTGTGTGTGTGATGCACTTAAATGTGCTCAAAGTGCTTTATTTGAAAATAGTGATTGATAAATGGTTTTATAACCACTTATTTAGATATCAAATCACTTCGATTGTTGTTTAATCTCATGTGTTATCGTAGCTTTTCATCCATTTTTACCTTCTTTTGCAGATTTCTGTAGTTGGAACTCTTCGCGTGTATTTTGAGCTGAAACGGATAAAAGAATGCTAAAACGGGAACAAAGTGCATGAAAAGGGGCAACGCTTAAAGAAGCAATGGGCATGGGGGAATTGACAGAAGCCATGAGCAGCAAGGATCAAGGAGGGAATCAGAATAGGGCAACAGTAACAATGCACCAGGAAAGCTGTAGAATTCCAGAACCTGAAGCCTGCGCAGCTGCGCCGGCTGCAGGCCTATAACCTCTGCAGCTGTGCCGGTCTCCTCATTGGCCAGTTGACTTTTATTTAATCGGCAGCTTTGGTTTGTTGGGGGCAGCAAGGCAGGCTCGGCTGAAAAAGGCATGTAAGGGCATTTTGGCAACAGAATATAGCTCTCTCCCCTTAAGGGAGTTTAGCCCTAATTTTCTTATTCTAGTTTTTCATTTTCTTTTACATTTTCTTGTCTAGGAGTAGAATAGAAGTAGAGATTAGACTAGTTTATAGTAGTTAATGTTGTAGGGTTTTATTAGACTTGATTACTGAAGCATTTGAAGAACATCAAGGATTCGTATTTTGATCAAGAGGAATCAGATTTGCATTTCTTACTCTTATTTTCTCTTTGATTCATATTTGTGTTCTTACGATGCTTATTCTACATGTGGATGGTATGTTTGAGTTGTCTATGACTTAAAGTATACCTTGAGGTTCCAATGGAATCTAATGAGTAGTCTATATTAATTTCTCTTCCATGTTGGTTCTTATTGATTGTTTTGTGATTGTCTACTGCGATATTTATTTTCATTGCTTAATTGAGTCATGACCAATTACTGTGATAACCCACATGGGATTGAAAGACGAAATGTGGGTTTAGATCAAATCGTAGTAGCGAGCGATTGTACGTTCACATGGCGTTGGATGTATGATTTGTGCTTAGGATAGACATATACCGAAGCGCCGCTCGTGGCCAATAGAGAACTTGACCTTAAACCCTAATTATTTGTAAATCACATAGACATATAGTGGTTTAGGTAATGTGGGTGTTCACGTGCGTTCTATCATCTGTGGATTGCACGTGATATGGATTAGGTGCATCGAAAGATGGCCTTCTCTCACTTTCGTGTTCTCGGCTAGCACTCTTAACGATTAATTTAACCTAATTGGAAGTGAATTGACTTAGATGAATCATTAGGGGAAATTGGAGTCTCATGCCTTCATTATCTGATTCTACCTTAGGATTATTTATTTTAATTCCTTACCTAGTTAACTTAGTTTTAATTCCAACTCTTTATCTCTCGTTTAAATAAGACTGAGGCGATTATGTGCTAGTAACCTTTTATTTGTTAATTCTCCGTGGGAACGATCTTTACTTATCTTATATTACTTGTTGACCGCGTATACTTGCGCGTTAATTGTCGTTACATAAATCAACCAACAGTGATGTGCTTCGTTGGATTTATATACGAATGATTTGATTTATTGAAAAGTCCATTTTAAGCAAGAATTTAAAAATGGTGTTTTAAAAAGAGGTTTTCAAACCCTTTGGCTCGCATAGGAATTGAAGCCTTTTGATACTTTCATTTTATTCCATATTCGACTTTATTTGAGTTTATTCTCGAGATGCGAAGCATCTTTGACAATATATAATATTATATATATAAGTATCGGGCTCCTTATGGGCATAATAGTCATCGAAGTGAGCCCGAGCACCACAACCACAGTTTTCACTATTTCGGGGCCTTAAACCAGTATAACCGTTTTAAGGCCCTGGATTTACAAGTACAAAGATTTGCAAGCTAACTGTACAACTGAAAAAGGTCCATTACGGGAACCGGATCTAGATCCATTGATTAAATCGTAGATCCTGTAGCTTCTAGGCTCACAGGATATCAAATAAACAGCACGCGTAACGAATATATGAAAAAAAACATATATCAATACTAGACATCACTGGACGAAGGATTCATCAGTTAAATCCTAGTACGCGAGTAGCTCATAGCTTCTAGTTTCCTTTAGATACAGATCTAGAGTTATGTGGTTGCTAAATACTTACAAAACTAGAAAGAAAACTAGATCTGTACAGATCTTAGCCATTCTAGCTTCCAGGTTCAAGTTTTATAACTTTTGAACCGATTAAAAGTTCGATCTGGCTAGATCTAGTACACATCTAGTCTATAAAGCTTGAATATTGTTTATTTACAAGAAATAAAAGGTTAAAAAGTCAGATCTGACGGATATAAGCTATTAACTATATATATAGCACTTATATACGTATTAGAGTAAGCGAAGAAGACAGATCAGGCAAAATCTTGCAGTATTTCGCGAGAAAGGCTATCGAACGGCTTCTGACGCCTCAAGACTCATTTCCCATCGATTAAAATTTGATATGTTGTAGTATATATATGAGTGTTTACAGGGAAGTTTTACAGAAATTGGAGTAAGATAGAAGCTCCGTTTAGCTCTCCTAGCCTCTTTTTCTCTCGCCTCGACCCTCTTCTTCTCTATTATTCTCTTAGAAGCTAATGGGGGGAGGCCATATATATAGATTCGGCCTGTCGCAACTCTACTTGCGGGAGCTGCATGTAGAGCTACGGCTGGGCCTGGTGGGTTTAGCCTGGTGGGCCCCGTTGTCTCGAAGTACGTGCACTCCAACCAATGCGCAATCTGCTTGAACCTTCATAACTTGCAATCCAGAAATTCGATGGAGGTGTGCCATACCTTTCCGAAAAACTCTTTCTGAGAGCTACACAATGGTATGGGGCTTGACCTTTTCTGAATCTAGGAAGATGGGTCCATAACCAGATCTTTAAATCTTCGCAGTCAGTCCGTTGAGCTGTCTGGCGCAGTTTTCACTCGAGATTACTGTGATGGTTTTGTATGACTTCCTTCACAGTAATTTGATATGATTTGATGTTGAGTTGTCAAAATTACTCTTTTGCCCTTCCGGGTTGGTTTTCGGGCTTGATCTACTGTAGTCGTCTTTCCTTAAGGTTATCTCCGAGGTTTGACTGCTGTTGACTTCTGTCTGTCTTCAGGGTTATCTCTGAAGTTGATTTGATATTTCCAGAGGCTGTCTCTGGGGTTCTGATTTGATTTTTCCTGGGGCTGTCTCCAGGGGTCTAAATTGAGGTTTCCCGGGGTTGTCTTCTGGGGTCTGATTTGATGATTTCCTGGGACTGTCTCCAAGAGTCTGGTTTGATGATTTAGACTACCAGGGTTGTCTCTGGAAGGTAAAAAACTATCCCTGTCCTCCTGCATGGTTAGTAACGGGAATGCAAAATTTTGAGTGTCTACAGATGCCCCTCTTTATCATGTTCATACAATGTAATGGAATGAACAGGATAAAGATTGCTAGACACTGGAAATATGATAAATACAAATGTAATGTCATGCATGGTATGATATGTGACGCCCCCAAATTCAGATACATGTACCTCGAATTCGGTGCATCACGTGTTATTTCTAATGACATACTAAAATCTCATGCAACAAAATAATAGAATAATTTACATTGATTTATTATAAATATTCACGTCCCAAAGTATCGTAACCGTTACTAAGGCATTATATAATAAAATCCATAACATAGCTTAATAAATAAACCATAATTAACTACTATTACAACTTAATAATAACTTCTATCATAGAGGACTAAAGCTAATCCGTAGCTTTGTCCTTTCCTTTATCCTTGCCTGAGTGTCCACACTGTTCTTCCTTAACTAAAATGTTTAAGGAAAGCAAGAATGAGCAACAAATTTGCTAAGCAAGTAATATAGCAATAAGGGCAAACAGTTATAAAGTTTGAATCTCAAGGGTATAACAGTAAATGATAGTTCGAGAATGACAAGAAGTATCAATAGTTCTCAATAAGTGTCGTTATGGACTGAAAGATATCATCAAGATTTAAAAGTTCAATAATTTCGAAGTTCAAGAAGAATGAACACTGAGAAGTCACTATAGACTAAGAACTCTTACTAGAATTAACAGTGTTATACTAAAAATCCAATATAAACAAGTACAACAGGTGATCAGTTTAAAGTACCCTACAATATGCATAACATTCAAAACATGCTGGTATGTGCGCACGTCAGTTCTCCGACAATTATATAATTTCCCTTTCAATGAGGGTTGTTCATCTCAGTATATTTATAAGAGTCCGCACCAAGTCAATTAGTTTAGATAGCTTTCTAACATATGATATTAGTCTAGCCGAAACAAATGGCTTAGACAACCTTTATAATGCATTTAGGAACAATATATGATTTCAATGCTTGCAACATGATTCACAGAATATAGATTTAACTTCAAACCAATTTTAGAGTATGAATAATATTTCTCAAGAGTCTGGATTACACAAGGGTTATTTCATAGAATAAGTATATTTGCTTAAATATATATTGGTATAACAATAATTAGAAATTTGTACAAATGAAATAAAGTTTAGGTACTTGCACAATATCCAGAGTTGTGTAAGTTAGAGAGCTTGTATTCAATATCAAAATCAAATGAAGTTAGGAAACTTGCTTACAAGATCCATTGCATAAAGTAAATGCAAGGGTTAGGATACTTGCAGGTACTGCTGCTTAATATTTAACTCTACGATTCTGCTCTTCGGATAACCTACATTAATCATAAGCCATCCTAATAATTAATCCCTACTGAATTATAAAAGTTGATGTAGGCCTAACTGTAGCACTCTACTGTTCAGAATTATCATAGTCCATTAGGCATGAATTGTTTATGTAATTATCTATTATTAACAAGGTGACTCTACTGTCTAGCCTTCTTTGGTTTGTTTAATATAACTGAATTACTACATCATACACATTCCTAACATGGTGATAGTCGTTGGATTCTACCATGATTATTCTCTTTAGTCCTCCCAATTCATGGATCAATCACACTTGGATAGACTTTAATAAGTTTTGTAAAGATTTAATCAGTGATTAGCTAGTCTGGTGTATGAAGTTTTAGTGATTAATAATTCTGCAAGAGTGGTCTACGATTTACAGGCACTCCACGATTTTTGAGAGATCATCTTCTGATGGTCAGGTTCACTCTAAAATCTATGGGAGATCATCTTCTATTGGTCAGGTTCACTCTACGATTTGTGAGGGATCATCTTCAGGTCCACTCCACGATCTGTGAGAGATCACCTTCGGGTTCACTCCATGATCTGTGAGAGTTCACCTTTGGGTTCACTCCATAATCCGTGAGGGATCACCTTCGGGTTCACCCCACGAACTGTAAGAGTTCCATGATTAAAGTGAGACCACACTATGTGTAATACCCGAGAATTTCCAAATATTTTTAAAGGAATATATTAATGAAAGTTGGATATTTATTTGAATATAAATATTTATGTGATATGAGATGAGTTAACTTAATGATGATAATTGAGAAGAGAATGTGGAGTTTATTATAAGCTCGAGGAATGCCTTGTGTGGCATAGTGATGAAAAGTATGTAATTTAATTCATTAAAGAAAGAATTAATAAGTGGATGATTAATTAATAATATATTATTAATTAAGGGTGATAACATATTAATGGGTAATTAATGTTTGAGGTTAATATTTATTCTATTAATTGTTTAGTGTAAAGTTATGTAATCGTATATTGTATAGTAACTGCAACTATATAATATAATGTATAATGTGATATTTTGGCAAAACTATGTAATATATATATATATATATATATATATATATATATATATATAAACTATATTATAAAAGAAAGTGAGCCACATGGGTGGACTTATAAGAATACATGTTGTATGTACATTATACCATATGAGACCAAACTATATAAAGTGTAGTGTGACACTTTAGTAAGACCATGTAATATATATACTATATGGTATATTAAAGCATGTGAATAGGGAATAACAATAATTATTTCAATAAGTACATAATTGAAATAATAATAATAATGAGATTTGTGATAATGTAGTATGCCACCATTCAATTAACTCATAATGTGATATTATTAAAATGTACATGGATTATATGATGTGTATATACATGTACCCCAATGTGCTACCATGTAATGTTGTTGTGACATCCTAAGTCCATGTATACTTCTAAGTGAACTTAGACCTAAGCATATATATGTACTAAGTATATAGTATATAGTATTTCATTTCCCCCAACTTGCTAATGCTGAGTTTCATTGTCCCATATTGAGTCTCCAAATTGTCCCATCTCTTCTTTCACGTGAATAGCCAATGGCCTAAGATACTCCTTCATCATTTCTCTTCCTAGCTAGCATTAAGGGTGATAATGACAAGGGGTGTGGGTTGAGGTGGTGGTTGGACACTATTCCATCAACTCCCCTCAATCCTCTA
The DNA here is from genome assembly GCA_020205555.1 of Panax stipuleanatus. Lineage (NCBI taxonomy): Eukaryota > Viridiplantae > Streptophyta > Magnoliopsida > Apiales > Araliaceae > Panax > Panax stipuleanatus. Next base: position 112,419,297 of record CM035119.1, on the reverse strand, counting down.
GTTCTTCATTTCCCCCATTGTTTCAAACCTTGGGGCAATTGATTTGTATGGATATTGAATTCTCCTATAAATACCAAGCCTCTCTTCATTATCTATGCTGCTAAAATTTGTGCTAAGTTGATATAGAGAGAGCATTGTGAGTTTATAATCTGAATTTGAGAGCAAGTCTTGTGCAAGTTTGAGCTCAAGAGGTATAACCTCTAAACCCATTTGAAATTCAATTCATAGAAATTGGATGATATTGTTGGAATTGATGTGTGATAAAGTGCTAGCATAAGTTGTTAAGTATATCTATATGTTAGGAATGCAAAGTAGTAGTATGCAAGCATGCTCGCTAAATACATTGTGAGGAATTGCTAAAGTTCTACTGAAGCAGAACATTGTATGGCCTGGAACCGGAGTGGCGCGGCCGCGCCACTCCCTAGTACAAGTGGCACGCGGCCGCGCCCCTCTGCAGTTTCTGTTGACAGTTTTGTTATGTCTTCTAATGTATTGAGCATGTTATATTAGCTAGCATATGCATATAAATCACCATGACATGTGTAATAAGGTTGTTATGTATATAGTAAGTCATATTAGTTGTTTAGCTTGAATATTTCAAAGAAAGTTAAAGATTTGAAAATTAGTTTCAATAAACATTGTGTAATGTATATTCTGACCTTAAGCATCAACGTATCAAGTTCCGATATGTCTTGACATGTGAACAATATGTTAGAGATGGTATAGATTATCCAAGCATGATTAGATATAAGTTTTCAAGTAAAAGTCTATACTTGTTATGTTTACAATAAGCTATGTATACTCGAATTCCAAACTTGGTATCATGATTTGATTACCTACATATACATGCACAAGAAAGCGTGGAAGCATGACATAGAGTATATGAACTTACCTTGCATGCTTAAATAATTTTGACAACCTTCTAAGAGGAAACGTAGAGTCTTAAATGTGAACTTGACGAAGTCTATGTCCTTTTTAAATTCTGAACTTGTGAGCATGCTTAGGTGGTATGATTATGTATGTACAAGCATGAAATACGATATGTGTAGTAGCTTTGCATGCTTGGTGGCTTAACATAAGTTTTTCAAAAGAAATCTTGAAAACTAGTTTGTCAATAACTACGTTGTAAGTATTCTAGAATGTGACTTCATGATTAGGTGTGCCATGCCTATAGACATGGTTAACATGAATGACAAGTTAGTCTTATGCATTGTATAATAGTTGAGCATGATTAAGAACAACATTCAAGGAAGTGAAACATAGAACATAAATTGCATGACTAAAGTAGCTTGAACATGTTTATATGATACTCAGTGACCTCATGGCATATGTGTAGCAATTAAACGTAAGAAATGTTGTTACTTGAATACTTAATGCTTTGATTAGATAAGAATGGATAACGAATTGAACCTAGTTGACAGTTTCCTAACACGTGTATTTATCATGATCCTTCTTATGAGTGCAATGCGTATTAAATTGACAACGTGTTTATAAATAATAAGTTTAACTATGGTTCCGAACTACGTAGTACCATACGTATTGGATTGTATGACTAGTCATATATGTATACTTGAATCACATATCAAGTTTGTTTATCTAATATGTTTAACTAATGAGCATCCTAAACATATTATATACTATAAATAGGGTTCGAAAGTGTTGATTAGCTTTACGTGAGTAAACTACGCTAAAGACAAGTTTTCTTAAACCTGTTCTTGTATTATTTGCAAGTATCCTAAACCCTTGCATTACTTTATTCAACAGATATCGTAAGCAAGTACTTGAACTCTATTCTTATTGAATTCATATTAAGTTATTATTGTGCAAGTGAGTTATTCAAATTTTGATTAATTGCGTTATGGTTACGATAAAGTCAATTATATTCTTCGAACTTTAATGTCAAGTATTGAGTTTATAAAGAGTGGTCTATGCCATTTGATTCGGCTAGACTTATACCATGATTAGAAAGCTATCCAAACCAATTGATTGGTGCGGAGTCTTATTTTGACTGAGATGAACAACCTTCTTCGAAGGGAAAATATATTTGTCGGGAGACCGACGTGCGCATACTTTAAGTACGATTGAACGATATGTATACCGTAGGGTACTTTAGGATGATCACCTGTTGTACTTGTTTATTGGATTTTCAGCATATTACTGTTAATTCTAGTAGAAGTTCATAGTCCTTAGTGACTGCTCAGTATTCAGTTATCTTAAAATCTTAAATTGATTTAGTCTTGAATCATATTGATATTATTCTGTCCTTAGCGACTGTTATTGAGAACTGTTGATATTTTTGCTATCCTTGCCATGCTATACCCTTTTGGGATTCAAGAATTATATTACTCACCCATATTGTTATATTACTTGCTGAGCAAATTTGTGCTCATTCTTGCTTTCCCTAAAAATATTTTCAGTTAAGGCAGAGCAGTGCGGACCCTCGGGCACAGACAAGGGCAAGGAAAAGGCTACTGTGTAGCTTTATTTATGTAGAACTTTATAATTTGTAATAAGAACTTATGCCATTATGTATTAGTTATGGTTATGCATACTTAAGTTATGTTTAAGATATGTAATCGATGTTTAAGTTACGAGACCTTGGGACGTGAATAAATTATATTAATTAAATATAATCTATTCGGTAATAGTTGTGTATTATTCTGCTGTACGATGCGACATTTAGTTTTAATATTTATTGTGGTGTTAGATATTAGAACGTGACAAACCGAATTTGAGTGACCAAGTGGCGATCCGAATTTGGGGGCGTCACAGGTTGGAATCAGAGCTGTAGTTATAAACCTTAGGAGCGAGTGTCCTTAGATTATAACTTAGTAGAACTTAGAAAGTTAGAAGGAGATAAAACTCATATGGAGTTTTTCTTGAGAGACTTAGTGTGTTATGAAATGTAACTTCATTCTATACAATGAACTTATATTTTATTTAACATTCTAATGGAGTTGCTGTTTGTTTGTCTTGTGTTTGTGATTGTAGGATGGCAGACACATGGGTACCTAGTAGAGTGGTAGAGGAGGAGCCCAGGGATATACATGTAGTATACGAGGCACCTCTAGAGGCTGTGCCTGTGCAGGCTATTGCACCGTCTGAGTCTGACAACGAGGACGAGATTGAGATAGAGTTCGATCCAGAGGAGGAGCCGATGGAGGACGAGCCGATGGGGAATGAGCCAGTGGAGGACTCTGACGAGGCTACTGTAGAGGAGCAGATGTTAGGCGAGTACGAGGAGCGGATCCTAGAGTTGGACTGCAGAGTCCAGGAGCTGGAGGCCGAGGCCCAGGAGAGAGAGTCTGAGTTCTAGAAACTGAGGGACGAAGACCATCAGAGGAAGCTGGCCATGCAGGAATTAGAGGTGGAGATTGCTTACTGCAAGGAGGCAGGGATCCAGTTGGGTACCTTATTCCACATGTCGGTATCCAGAAATGTGGATCTGGCAGGAAAGCTGGAAGAGGTAGAACAGAGGGAAATGAGTGAGAAGACTGAGAAAGAGGCACTTCGTACTCAGCTAGAGTTGGAGGTGATGGATAGGATACACTTCGAGGAGAAGTGGGAGGTGGCCAATGAGAGAGCTGACGACCTAGAGGATGAGGTCAGATGCAAGAAGAGGAAAATAAACAAGATAGGGTATGTGTTCCGTTCGACTTTCGAGAGGGTGATTGATGGTGTGTACCACTACCCAGCGGAGCAGGGACAGACCCTACATACTATAAGTCGATAGCTGGTAGTATATATAGAACAGATCGAGTACAAGAGCGCTGTAGAGCGTAGGATGATCGGATGAGACCCTTAGTCAGTCTAGTAGTAGTATTTACTTTATGTGATGTATATACTATATTGTAACCCCAACTTTTTGTGTAAAATGTGGGATAGTGATGTAAACCCCGAGTAAGCTTTTGTTAGAGGGGTAGTATGGTAGTATGATAGTGTTCCCCGTCTTTTGTAATATTAGGGGATATGTGATAACATTTATAGAAATATGCTAGGATAATCATGTAATGAAACGATTTGGCATATAAATATAAATGAAGCTTATTTCAGAAATATGTTATAAAATTTTATGCCTTTAGTATTAAAAGAAATACTTAAGTAATATAACTGAGTAATAATAAAATGAAAATTTGTGATGCAGATAATGCCGCCAAGACGTAGATTGACTACACCTGAGGAGTCAGTGAATAATGAGAGGGAACAAGTAGACCCAATCCAGAAGCTAGTAGATCTGTTAGGAGAGGCCCTTAGGGGAAGGAACAACGAACCCGTTTGCCCCAATCCTCAAGGAGTACCAGTCACAAAATTTAAGGACTTTAGGAGTGTAGGACCCCCAGAGTTCAAGGGTACTACCGACCCAATCATTGCACATACATGGGTTAAGGATATCGAGAAGGCCTTCACTGTCTCTCGTGTTGGTGAAGACCAAAAGACTGTATTCGCTACATATATGATGAGAGGCGAAGCCAACTACTGGTGGGAGGCTAATCAACAAAGAGCTGGAGAAGGGATAATAACTTGGGATAGATTCAAGACTCTGTTTTTCGAGAACTACTTCCCGAAAAGCATGAAGAATAGGATGGAGGTGAATTTCTTAGAACTGAAGCAAGGTGATATGACGGTGGTGCAGTACGTGGCTAAGTTTAACGAACTAGCGCGATTTGTGGAGCACTAGGTAGGAGATGAGGAAAGGAAGGCGAGACGATTCGAACAAGGGCTGAATTGGTTGTTCAACAAGTTATCAGTGCTTCAAATTGATTCCTTTGCGACATTGCTGGAGAAGGCGATCATTGCGGAAGGTGGCAGTGAGGCCTTAAGTCTGTACAACAAGGAGAAGAAAGGAAAGAATACTGGAGGAGAGAACTGTGCTGGAGGAAGCAGTAGTGGAGGAAACAACTTGGGTAAAAGAAAGTGGGAAAACAATAACAACAACATCAAAAACAATAACAATCAATCGGGGAATTTTCGTGGAGGTTTTAAGAAGAGGGCTGAGGGATGCCTGAAATGTGGGAAGAACCATCAAGGTGAGTGCTGGAAGGGACGTGGCACTTGCTATAACTGCGGACAGGAAGAGCACATTTCACCCAACTTCCCAAAACTGAAAAAGATATAAGGATGCTTTGCATGTGGCTTGACGGAGCATCGGAATAAGGATTGCCCAAAGAAGGGAAGTAGCGGAGGTAGCCAACAAGGGGGAAACAAACTGATGATTGGCGAACCGGCACAATCCAACCGCCCAACCGCTACGACCTTTAACATGACAGTCTAGGACGCAGTAGCTGTGAAGGACGTGGTGTCAGGTATAATCCCAATCAATGATATAAATGCTTATGTGTTATTTGATTCGGGTGCCACCTGCTCTTTTGTATCTGAAGAATTTGCTAGTAGACTTAACACACCCCGAGAACGATTAGAAGATCCCTTGAACATAAAAGTTGCGAATAAGGAAATAATCCCTGTAGAATACGTTTATCAAAATTGTCACGCAAACATTAGAGAACATGAATTGAGCGTAGACTTGATTCCTATAGATTGGGAGAATTTAACGTAATACTGGGGATGGATTGGTTATATAACCATGATGCGATAATTGACTGTCAAAATAAATGTGTGAACCTTCAGACTCCGAGTAAGTCTAAGGTAGTGTTTTATGGTAGCTCATCGCTTAAGCAATCGTGTTGTCTTACGATGATGCAGGCCAAGAAATTATTAAGGAAAGGATGTGTAGGTTATTTAGCTTACATCGTAGATACTCAGAAAAAGGGAGTAGAAATTAAAGATATATCCGTAGTGAATGAATTTCAAGATGTATTTTCAGATGATCTGCCTGGTCTTCCGCCAGACAGAGAAATTGAATTCGTAATAGACTTAGCACCGAGAACGGCACCGATTTTAAAAGCTCCATATCGTATGGCACCAGTAGAAATGAAGGAATTGATGATACAATTGCAAGAGTTATTAGATAAAGGTTACGCGCGACCGAGTGTGTCTCCTTGGGGAGCACCAGTGTTGTTCGTTAAGAAAAAGGACAAATCGATGAGGCTCTATATCGATTATCGAGAATTAAACAGAGTAACGATCAAGAACAGATATCCGCTACCAAGGATAGACGACCTATTTGATCAATTGAAGGGAGAGAAGTGTTTCTCGAAGATAAATCTATGGACAGGTTATCACCAACTAAAAGTACGGGATGAGGACATACCAAAGACTGCGTTTCGAACCCGTTATGGACATTACGAGTTTTTGGTAATGTCATTTGGATTGACTAATGCTCCGGCAGCATTTATGGACTTGATGAACCGAGTTTTCAAGCCATACTTGGATAAATTTGTGGTAGTTTTCATCGATGACATCTTGATCTACTCGAAGACAGAGGAAGAGCACGCCGAACATCTGAAGATAGTTCTGGAAGCGCCAAGAAAAGAGAAGATGTATGCGAAATTTTCTAAGTGTGAATTTTGGATGGAGAAGGTTCAATTCTTAGGACACGTGGTGGATAAGAATGGAATCTCAGTAGACCCTGCTGGGTACTATCGAAGATTCATCCAAATTTTTTCTAAGATAGCAACCCTGTTGACCAATCTGACGAGGAAGACGGTGAAGTTTGTGTGGACAGACAAATGCGAAGAGAGTTTTCAAGAACTGAAAAAGAGATTGAGCGAAGCGCCTGTGTTGTCATTACCAGATGATGCGGGAAATTTTATGGTGTATAGTGATGCATTGCACAAGGGACTTGGCTGTGTGCTCATGCAACACGGCAAGGTCATTGTGTATGCATCACGACAATTAAAGGACTACAAAAAACGATACCCTACTCACGACTTAGAGTTAGCAGCAGTAGTTTTTGAGTTAAAAATTTGAAGGCATTATTTGTACGGAGAGAAATGTGAGATATACACGGACCACAAAAGTCTTAAATATATCTTCACACAGAAGGAGTTAAATATGCATCAGAGAAGGTGGTTAGAACTAATCAAGGATTATAACTGCGATATTCTTTATCACCCGGGTAAGGCAAACGTAGTTGTCGACGCTCTGAACAGAAAAGGAAGGAAGAAATTATTTTAGTTGACGACTCAAGAGGAGTTAATAAGAGAAATGGAGAAGTTGGAAATAGAGGTAAAAGGACCGGAGAGATCTGAAGAAAAGTTATTCGTCATGGAAGCTCGTCCGATATTGTTGGATAGAGTAAAAGAAGCACAAGAAAAAGATGATGAGTGCGAGAAAATCAGAAAAAGGATCGCAGAAAATGAAGAAGAAAGATTTCGAATGGATAAAGACGGTATTTTGAGATTCGAAGGAAGAGTGTGGGTACCAGCGATAACCGAATTAAGGGAAGAGATTTTGCACGAGGCACACAATACGACGTATTCCGTTCATCCGGGAGGCACTAAGATGTACCGAGATTTGAGGCAACCCTTTTGGTGGCCCAATCTGAAACGGGAAGTCGCAGAGTGCGTTAGTAAATGTTTGACTTGCCAATACGTTAAAGCAGAGCACCAGCGGCCGAGTGGTTTACTCCAACCGTTAGAAATACCAGAGTGGAAATGGGAGCACATTACGATAGACTTCGTGGTGGGACTTCCAGTTACACAGAAAGGTTATGATGCCATTTGGGTTATTGTGGATCGACTAACGAAGACCGCACATTTTCTACCGATCAAGATCCGCTATAGTTTGAATCAGTTAGCAAGCCTATACGTAAAGGAGATTGTTTCACGACATGGAGTGCCGGTGTCAATTGTCTCTGATCGAGATTCGCGCTTCATGTCAAACTTTTGGAAAAGCTTGCAAGAGAGAATGGGAACACATTTGAGGTTTATTGGGTTTGCTAGAAACATAAGCATCCAATCAAATTACATAAACGCAGCGAAAGGGATGAAAAATCAGATTTTAAAATTTTCTTACAAACCCTTAACCATGATCTTTCTTGTGTATCAATTACCAGTCAATACATAGAAGGAGAGGATGGAATTATACCTTTAAAGATCCAAGCTTCCTCAGGTACAAGTTCTACTCCTTTGATTCCTTTGATTCCTCTGTAGTGGCACCTTCCCTTGATCAATGTCAGCCACCCAAATGTTTGGCCTCTAACGGTGATCCACCAAGGAAGATGAAGAACTCAGGAAGATGGGTTATTGGCTTAACCCTTGTTTCTATCTCTATAGAACATGTGTATTCCCAACCTTTGGAAAAATTCACGTACCTTATTTCTGATATAAGACTCTCTTATATAGATATTAGGTTAACCCTCCTAATCCAATTAGAATAGTTTTTTTTTATTTTTAATTAATTAATTAAACACTTTTAATTAATTTTATATCCTAATCTTATTAGGATTGAGAGAGAGTACTAATATTATATTAATTTCTAAACTCCTTTAGAATTAAAATAATAATAATAATAATATTAATAAGACTCCTCTTATTAATTTATATTTAATATTTCTAAAATATTAAATAATAAACATTAAGCTATTTAATTTATTCTATCACCATAGATTAAATTAATTACACTTAATGCATTATTACTATCATGCCATTTTCTTCTTAAATAATTCTTCTTTCTTTTATGGTGTGACCCTTTAGGTTCTCCATATTAAATCGGTTGTGAATAAATCAATTAGAATAATTCTAATCTTATTTAAATAAATAAATTAAACTAATAATCTATTTAAATAAATAACATTTATTCTATAATAGGGATAAGCCTCCCTAGCGATCAACGACTTTCTAGATAATATAGATTTCAATATTAATCATAAAAGAACCTGTGAGTTAATAGTTACCGTACAATTCAATCCTTCCACTATACAATGTCCCAATTAAATATAAGACATGGATTTACTATCCAGTCTTAATTTATTTTATCATATGTATTTCGATTAGAAAACGCACAACTCCAAATAATGCAAATTAGAAACCTCTTTCTAATTTCATTCTACCTTGGCCAAGGATTCCTGGGTTGTCATTTAACGAATCACATAGGACATATCTCCTCTTTTACTAGAGGTGGTAGATTCTTTATTGATCATACATTATCTCCATATGCAACTCATTATACCCAAGCATACCCTATATATACCTTAAAAGGCCTTAAGGAATAAGTCAAAGTATAATTTGTTACATACAAGATACTATGATGATCTCAAGTCCAAGGATCACTTGTACTACTATCACATTAGGAATTCCTATTGACAGGCGAGTAAAACTCCATTAGGTATTCCATAGCGAGTCACGTTCAGTGAACTTATTCTCCAATAAGCACCTATATACTTGCTTTAGTGTCTCCACACAAATGACCATGAGATCAGTCATCCTCATCTAATGAGCAAACAACATATATACCAATCTATCCGGATTTACTAATTCCCATTTTAGTAATCCCACAATTGGGAACTATTTTAGTTTTTAAGCTTTCTAAGAATTTAGATCTCATTAGCATGATCTCATCATGATTCTAAAATCATTGCTTAAAACTATAGGTTATTTACATATTATTAAAAACAGCACCATGTAGATAATTAAATGCCTTAAATGAATATTTTATTAATAAATAAATAAGATTGTTTACAAAGTATGTGCTTTATCATCATATATGATTGGCTTGTATGCACACTACTATCAATCTCCCACTTGCACTAAAGCCAATCGCCATGGTATCTCATACCCATCTTCTCTAAGTGACGATCAAACTACTGTTGTGTTAGAGCTTTAGTAAATGGATCTGCAATGTTGTCTTGAGAGTCCACACGCTCTAAGGTGACGTCTCCTCTTTCAATAATCTCCCTGATCAAGTGAAATCGTCGCAACACGTGTTTGTATTTTTGATGAGACCTGGGTTCCTTAGCCTGTGCAACCGCTCCGGTGTTGTCACAGTATACGGGAACTGCTTCTCCAACGCTAGGAACCACACCAAGTTTAGTTATGAACTTCTTCATCCAAACAACTTCCTTTGCAGCTTCACTTGCAGCTATATACTCTGCCTCTGTCACTGAATCAGCAACTGTTTGCTGCTTGGAACTCTTCCAACTCACTGCGCCTCCGTTCAAGGTAAACACATACCCTGAAATAGATTTACTGTCATCTTGGTCTGTTTGAAAACTTGAGTCCGTGAATCCCTCGAGTTTTAATTCAGACCCACCGTAGATAAGAAAAATATCTTTAGTCCTTCTCAAGTACTTTAGGATATTCTTCACTGCCTTCCAGTGCTCTTCTTCTGGATTCGACTGGTATCTGCTCGTTACACTAAGTGCGTGAGCAACATCCGGTCTAGTACATATCATACCATACATGATAGATCCTATTGCAGAAGCATAAGGGATCTTACTCATACGGTCTCTCTCCTCAGGTGTCTTTGGGGCCTGTTTCTTGGAGAGATGTATTCCATGGCTCATCGGCATGAGATCTCTTTTGGAATCTTCCATGCTAAACCTCTTTAGCATCGTATCAATGTACGTTCCTTGGGATAAGCCAAGCATCCTTTTAGATCTATCTCTATAGATCTTTATCCCCAAACTATAGGATGCTTCACCCAAGTCCTTCATGGAGAAGTTTTTAGATAACCAGATTTTAATTGATTGTAACATAGGAATGTCATTCCCTATCAGTAATATATCATCAACATATAATACAAGAAATCATACTGCGCTCCCACTAACCTTCTTGTATACACATGGTTCATCCTCGTTTTTGATAAAATCAAACTCTTTGATTGTCTCATCAAAACGAATGTTCCATCTACGAGAAGCTTGCTTCAACCCATAAATGGATCGTTGTAGCTTACAGACTTGATTTGTTCCAACTGTTGAGATAAATCCCTCTGGCTGTGTCATATACACATCCTCCTCAAGTTTCCCATTGAGGAAGGCCGTTTTCACGTCCATCTGCCAGATCTCATAGTCGTTGTAAGCTGCAATCGCAAGCAAAATCCGAATGGACTTGAGCATGGCTACTGGTGAGAAGGTTTCATCATAGTCAACTCCTTGTCTTTGTTTGAAACCTTTTGCAACCAGTCGGGCCTTATAGGTCTCTACCTTCCCGTCTGTTCCAGTCTTTCTCTTAAAAACCCATTTACACCCAATAGGCTTAATGCCTTCAGGTGGTGAAACCAAAGTCCATACTTTGTTTTCATACATGGAGTCCATTTCGGATTTCATGGCTTCAAGCCATTTCCCTGAGTCTTTATTACTCATAGCCTGTTCGTAATTCAATGGATCATCATCATTCATGATGTGTAGCTCATCGTCATCCTCTATAACGAATCCATACCTCTCAGGTATCTTTGGTACTCTTTCATATTTACGAACAGGGTGTGGTACAGTAGGTTCTTCTACTTGGTTAGGTACCTGACTTTGATCCGTGATAATTTGTGGTTCTTGAACTTCTTCAAGATATATCTTACTCTCACTGACCCCTTCATGGATAAACTCTTTCTCCAAGAAGGCAGCATATTTAGCAACAAACACCTTTTGATCAGTTGGATGATAGAAATAATATCCTACGATTTCTTTAGTGTATCCCACAAATCTACATTTATCGGATTTAGTCTGTAGCTTATCATTTTCAAACTTTTTGACATAAGCTGGAAAACCCCAAGTCTTAACATGCTTAAGATTTAGTTTTCTTCCTTTCCACATCTCATATAGAGTCTTTGGGGCGGATTTTGTAGGTACCTTGTTAAGTAGGTATGCAGCCATTTCTAGGGCATAACCCCAGAAGAAAATTGGAAGGTCGGTAAAACTCATCATAGATCGAACCATGTTTTCTCCTTTTAGATACTCCATTTAACTGTGGTGTACCTGGAGGAGTCCATTGTGAGATTATACCATTTTCTTTAAGACAATTGAGAAACTCACTGCTTAAGTATTCTCCACCTCGATCTGATCGAAGTATCTTAATACTCTTGCCGGTTTGTTTCTCTACTTCACTTCTGAACTCTTTGAACTTTTCAAATGATTCTGATTTGTATTTCATTAAATACACATATCCAAATCTTGAGTGATCATCAGTGAAAGTAATAAAATAAGAATACCCACCCCGTGCACTTGTTATCATAGGTCCACAAACGTCTGTGTGAATCAATGCCAATAACTCTGTAACTCTTTCTCCTTTTCCACTAAAAGGAGATTTAGTCATTTTACCCATGAGACGAGATTCACAAGTTGGATATGATTCATAATCGGATAGCTCTAGGAGCCCATCCTTATGCAACTTGGATAATCTTGTTTCATTGATATGACCGAGTCTACAGTGCCACATGTAGGTATAATTAATATCATCTCTTTTCCTTTTCTTAGTTTGTTCAATTTGAAATATATTTTTTTGCAAGTCAAGTATATAAAGCCAATTTCGCAAATTTCCAATACCATATAAAACATCATCTTTATAAATAGAACAACCATTGTTCTTTATAATAACGTCAAAACCTTCCATATCCAATACAAAAATTGTAAAAATATTTTTAATAATATTCGGAACATAATAACATTTACTAAGATAAATGGACTTGCCCGAAGACATTGCTAAACAATAAGTTCCTACAGCTAATGCAGCAACCTTTGCTCCATTCCCCACTCGTAGGATCACCTCTTTATTGTTCAGCTTTCTACTTCTGACCAGTCCCTGCACAGTGTTGCATATGTGAGACCCACAGCCGGTATCCAATACCCAAGTAGAATTATGACTTTAAAAAAAATTAATTTCAATCATAAACAAACCTTGATTGGAAGTCAAAGCTTCTCCAAGCTTCTTCTCTGCTAGAAACTTCTTGCAGTTCCTCTTCCAATGTCCCGGCTCATTCCAATGAAAGCACATTCCTTTAGCTGGTTCAGGTTTCTTTTGTTCTTTTTCTTTCCCCTTTCCTTTAGCCTTCTTGGATTTCTTCTTTTCAGAAGACACCTTGGGCTTCTTCCTTTTATTGGAAGAATCCACCATCAAGACATGGTTCTTCTTGGATGAGAAGTGACCTTTTGCAGTTGTTAGCATGTTAAGCAGCTCAAGCAAGCTGACATCTAGCTTATTCATGTGAAAATTAACCACAAACTGCGAGAAGGTCTTAGGGAGTGACTGCAAAACCAAGTCTTGACTCAACTCCCCATCCACGACGAACCCAAGCTGTCCAAGGCGTTCAATCAAATTGATTACCTTCAGAACATGAGTCTCGACGGCAGTGCCCTCGGTCATCCGAGATCGAAAGAGCTCCTTAGATATCTCATATCTAGCAGTCCTACTCTGTTCACCATACAACTCCTTGAGGTGAAGCAGCATAACAGGAGCATCCATATTTACGTGCTGACGCTGAAGCTCGTTATTCACGGATGCGAGCATGATGCATTGAGCCACAGATGCATCATCTTGTCATTTATTGAAAGTGGCAATCTCTTCCTCAGAGGCTGTTTTCGAAACAGATTCAGGGATAGTTGAAATTAGGACATAAGAAATCTTTTCAGCAGTGAGAACAATTCTCAGATTTCTTAGCCAGTCCTCATAATTCGGCCATGTAAGCTTATTTACATCAAGTATGCTTCGTAGTGAGATTAGTGATTTTGATATTTTTAAAATTCTGCATATGAAAAGATAACATTTTTAGCAAACATTCATTTTATTAACTTTGCATACCAAAATAAATTTAGGTTTTTATTTTAAATTGGTATCTCCCACTATTTTCATCAAACTATATTACCCTCACTTATATATTTCGGCAACATCTAATTAAAGATTTGCTAGTGAGATTAAGGATCCCATTTCAAATGTATATAACCTTGTGGATAACACAACAAGCGATATACAAATAAATAGGTAGACAACTCTTGTCAATTACATCACCATGTAACTCCTTTTATTTTGCCTCTTAAATCATAATGGTCATATGTGTGCACATCCGAACTAAAATGATTTAAGTTAAGTTCAGCCTAGCACTTCCCTAAATTCAAAAAAAAATGTACGTCCTTGTGGATAGCACAACAAGACTAGATCATTCAATTTTCTTGATAAGCATCAAATGTGATTAATTAACATCTTAAATACTCAAACCTCGCCTTGTGAATATCACAACAAACTCATATTAAATATTTAATACTCTATTAATTAATCATGCTAGAAGGCGACGTTCGATATTTCAAATATCATTTGAACGCTTCGGACTTAATATTATTTCTTTGAGGGGTTTGTTATTATTTGTCTCATCTTATTTAGCACGCACACACACACACACACACATATATATATATATATATATATATAAAATACGCGTCATTTTATTAAACATGCGAAGCATGTTTGCATAACATATAATATATATAATATTTAGCATGCAATATAGAATACTATATTCTACTCGGATTGATTATGGACTTTTATTCTAGTTTGGTTCACTAGAGCCACCAAGTGAACTAAAAAGGTCAAACCTAGGAGTGCAAGAATTTAAATTTAAACGTAATGATTACATTTAAACCCTGGCTCCATACAAATGGGTCTTCAAGCGCTCCTTGCTCCTTGATCTCCAGTTCTTCAAAAATTCTAACTAATCCTACTACATAAACTATTTCATTTAAATAGAAACTTTGATCAACAGTCAAGGGGAAGTACATAGGAGAGAGATAGAATTTACAAAAAAAACAGAAAAGACGAGGTACGCAGACCCCATTTTATAAAATCCATACATTCAAGCATTCATCCAAAATAAAATCCAATCACATTGGTCATAGTCCATAATCAATCCCTTTTATTAACATACATATCATCATACGTATCAATAAAACTTATTCATCTCATGAAAGTAAATTCATTCCATATATGTATTAATATCAGTTAATGGGCAAAAGTTTGCTAAACTTTATTTTTGAAAAAATAAACTCCTTTATTTCATTCAAAAATAATTCCAAATTAAACTCTTTAATTTTACCAATTCTGAAATCATATTTCATATAAAATAAACATCTTTATTTTAAACCTTTATTAATTAAATAAACCATTTATTTAATTAATCAAAACAAAAGAAAAATTTTCCAGTTCTTGTCCAGTGGCGCAGCTGCTCCAGGAATGTAAAGGGAACCGGCGCAACTGCGCAGCATGAAAACCAGGAACAGACACCGGCGCAGCTGCGCAGCAAGAAGGCCTTGCACCGGCGCAGCTGCGCAGAATTTGAAAAAATCTTATTGCCCAAGAACTCGATCCAATCGCATATCATACATGTATGGAATAACATAAACTGATAATTAGCACAAGATTGGCTCTGATACCACTGTTGGGTTTGCTAGAAACATAAGCATGCAATCAAATTACATAAACACAGCGAAAGGGATGAAAAATTAGATTTTAAAATTTTCTTACAAATCCTTAACCATGATCTTTCTTGTGCATTAATTATCAGTCAATACATAGAAGGAGAGGATGGAATTATACCTTTGAAGATCCAACCTTCCTCAGGTACAAGTTCTACTCCTTTGATTCTTTTGATTCCTCTGTAGTGGCTCCTTCTCTTGATCAATGTCAGCCACCCAAATGTTTGGCCTCTAACGATGATCCACCAAGGAAGATGAAGAACTCAGGAAGATGGGTTATTGGCTTAACCCTTGTTTCTATCTCTATAGAATATGTGTACTCCCAACCTTTGAAAAAATTCACGTACCTTATTTCTGATATAAGACTCTCTTATATAGATATTAGGTTAACCCTCCTAATCCAATTAGAATAGGTTTTTTTTATTTTTAATTAATTTATATCCTAATCTTATTAGGATTGAGAGAGAGTATTGATATTATATTAATTCCTAAACTCCTTTAGTATTAAAATAATAATAATAATAATAATAATAATAATAATATTAATAAGACTCCTCTTATTAATTTATATTTAATATTTTTAAAATATTAAATAATAAACATTAAGCTATTTAATTTATTCTATCACCATAGAATAAATTAATTACACTTAATGCATTATTACTATCATGCCATTTTCTTCTTAAATAATTCTTCTTCCTTTTATGGTGTGACCCTTTAGGTTCTCCATATTAAACCGGTTGTGAATAAATCAATTAGAACAATTCTAATCTTATTTAAATAAATAAATTAAACTAATAATCTATTTAAATAAATAACATTTATTCTACAATAGGGATAAGCCTCCCTAGCGATCAACGACTTTCTAGATAATATAGATTTCAACATTAATCATAAAAGAACCTGTGAGTTAATAGTTACCGTACAATTCAATCCTTCCACCATACAATGTCCCAATTAAATATAAGATATGAATTTATTGTCAAGTCTTAATTTATTTAATCATATGTATTTCGATTAGAAAACGTATAACTCCAAATAATGCAAATTAGAAACCTCTTTCTAATTTCATTCTACCTTGGCCAAGGATTCCTGGGTTGTCATTTAACGAATCACATAGGACATATCTCCTCTTTTACTAGAGGTGGTAGATTCTTTATTGATCATACATTATCTCCATATGCAACTCATTATACCCAAGAATACCCTATATATGCCTTAAAAGGCCTTAAGGAATAAGTCAAAGTATAATTTGTTACATACAAGATACTATGATGATATCAAGTCCAAGGATCACTTGTACTACTATCACATTAGGAATTCCTATTGACAGGCGAGTAAAACTCCATTAGGTATTCCATAGCGAGTCACGTTCAGTGAACTAATTCTTCAATAAGCACCTACATACTTGCTTTAGTGTCTCCACACAAATGACCATGAGATCAGTCATCCTCATCCAATGAGCAAGCAATATATGTACCAATCTATCCGGATTTACTAATCCCCATTTTAGTAATCCCACAATTGGAAACTATTTTAGTTTTTAAGCTTTCTAAGAATTTAGATCTCATTAGCATGATCTCATCATGGTTCTAAAATTATTGCTTAAAACTATGGGTTATTTACATATTATTAAAAATAGCAGCATGTAGATAATTAAATGCCTTAAATGAATATTTTATTAATAAATAAATAAGATTGTTTACAAAGTATGTGCTTTATCATCATACATGATTTGCTTGTATGCACATTACTATCAAGGTTGAGTACCACTTATCATCCTCAGACAGACGGACAGAGCGAGCGAACTATACAAACGCTGGAGGACATGCTTAGGACTTGCGTGATGGACTTCAAGGGAAATTGGGACGACCACTTACCCTTAGTCGAATTTTCGTATAATAATAGTTACCATGCGAGTATCGGCATGCCACAGTACGAAGCTCTTTACGAAAGAAAATGCAGAACGCCATTATGTTGGGATGAAGTCAGAGAACGACGAATACTCGGACCAGAGTTAGTACAACAAACTGCAGACGTGGTGACAATGATAAGAGCCAGACTAGTAGCAGCTCAAGACCGCTAGAAGAAGTACGTAGATTTACATCGGGAGGAGCAAGACTTCAAAGTCGACATTTTCGTATTCTTGAAGGTATCTCCATAGAAGGGAAAAATCCGATTCGACAAGAAAGGAAAGTTGAGTCCAAGGTTCATAGGACCGTTTGAGATACGGAAGCGAGTGGGCGAAGTGGCATACAAAGTTGCGTTACCACCCGAGTTGGGGTACATCCACAACGTGTTCCACATTTCCGTGTTGCGACTGTACAAGGACGACTACAAGCACATGATTTCTTATGAGTCCATTCAAGTGGAGAAGAACTCGGCGTATGAAGAAATTCCTATCCAAATATTAGATAGGAAAGAGCAAACCTTAAGAAATAAAGTTATTTCATCTGTAAAAGTACTTTGGCGTAACCACGATGTCGAGGAGGCTACGTGGGAGTTAGAAGATAGGATGATGAGGGATTATCCCCATCTATTTGTGTAACCTTGTAGCAATTCCGGGACGAAATTTTTATAAGGGGGGAGGATGTAATACCCGAGAATTTCTAAATATTTTTAAAGGAATATATTAATGAAAGTTGGATATTTATTTGAATATAAATATTTATGTGATATGAGATGAGTTAACTTAATGATGATAATTGAGAAGAGAATGTGGAGTTTATTATAAGCTCGAGGAATGCCTTGTGTAGCACAGTGATGAAAAGTATGTAATTTAATTCATTAAAAAAAGAATTAATAAGTGGATGATTAATTAATAATATATTATTAATTAAGGGTGATAGCATATTAATGGGTAATTAATGTTTGAGGTTAATATTTATTCTATTAATTGTTTAGTGTAAAGTTATGTAATCGTATATTGTATAGTAACTGCAACTATATAATATAATGTATAATGTGACATTTTAGCATAACTATGTAATATATATATAAACTATATTATAAAAGAAAGTGAGCCACATGGGTGGACTTATAAGAATACATGTTGTATGTACATTATACCATATGAGACCAAACTATATAAAGTGTAGTGTGACACTTTAGTAAGACCATGTAATATATATATTATATGGTATATTAAAGCATGTGAATAGGGAATAACAATAATTATTTCAATAAGTACATAATTGAAATAATAATAATAATGAGATTTGTGATAATGTAGTATGTCACCATTCAATTAACTCATAATGTGATATTATTAAAATGCACATGGATTATATGATGTGTATATACATGTACCCCAATGTGCTACCATGTAATGTTGTTGTGACATCCTAAGTCCATGTATACTTCTAAGTGAACTTAGACCTAAGCATATATATGTACTAAGTATATAGTATATAGTATTTCATTTCCCCCAACTTGCTAATGCTGAGTTTCATTGTCCCATATTGAGTGTCCAAATTGCCCCATCTCTTCTCTCACGTGAATAGCCAATGGTCTAAGCTACTCCTTCATCATTTCTCTTTATAGCTAGCATTGAGGGTGATAATGACAAGGGGTGTGGGTTGAGGTGGTGGTTGGACACTATTCTATCAACTCCCCTCAATCCTCTAGTTCTTCATTTCCCCCATGTTTCAAACATTGGGGCAATTGATTTGTATGGATATTGAATTCTCCTATAAATACCAAGCCTCTCTTCATTATCTATGCTACTAAAATTTGTGCTAAGTTGATATAGAAAGAGCATTGTGAGTTTATAATCTAAATTTGAGAGCAAGTCTTGTGCAAGTTTGAGCTCAAGAGGTATAACCTCTAAACCCATTTGAAATTCAATTCATAGAAATTGCATGATATTGTTGGAATTGATGTGTGATAAAGTGCTAGCATAAGTTGTTAAGTATATCTATATGTTAGGAATGCAAAGTAGCAGTATGCAAGAAAACTTGCTAAATACATTGTGAGGAATTGCTGAAGTTCTGCTGAAGCAGAACATTGTCTTGCCTGGAACCAGAGTGGCGCAGCCGCGCCACTCCCTAGTACAAGTGGCGCGCGGCCGCGCCCCTCTGCAGTTTCTGTTAACAGTTTTGTTATGTCTTCTAATGTATTGAGAATGTTATATTAGCTAGCATATGCATATAAATCACCATGACATGTGCAATAAGGTTGTTATGTATATAGTAAGTCATATTAGTTGTTTAGCTTGAATATTTCAAAGAAAGTTAAAGATTTGAAAACTAGTTTCAATAAATGTTGTGTAATGTATATTCTGACCTTAAGCATCAATGTATCAAGTTTCAATATGTCTTGACATGTGAACAATATGTTAGAGATGGTATAGATTATCCAAGCATGATTAGATATAAATTTTCAAGTAAAAGTCTATACTTGCTATGTGTACAATAAGCTATGTATACTCGAATTCCAAACTTGGTATCATGATTTGATTACCTACATATACATGCACAAGAAAGCGCAGAAGCCTGACATAGAGTATATGAACTTACCTTGCATGCTTAAATAATTTTGACAACCTTCTAAGAGGAAACATAGAGTCTTAAATGTGAACTTGACGAACTCTATGTCCTTTTTAAATTCTGAACTTGTGAGCATGCTTAGGTGGTATGATTATGTATGTACAAGCATGAAATACGATATGTGTAGTAGCTTTGCATGCTTAGTGGCTTAACATAAGTTTTTCAAAAGAAATCTTGAAAACTAGTTTGTCAATAACTACGTTGTAAGTATTCTAGAATGTGACTGCATGATTAGGTGTGCCAAACCTATAGACATGGTTAACATGAATGACTAGTTAGTCTTATGCATTGTACAATAGTTGAGCATGATTAAGAACAAGATTCAAGGAAGTGAAACATAGAACATAAATTGCATGACTAAAGTAGCTTGAACATGTGTAAATGATACTCAGTGACCTCATGGCATTTGTGTAGAAATTAAACGTAAGAAATGTTGTTACTTGAATACTTAAAGGTTTGATTAGATAAGAATGGATAACGAATTGAACCTAGTTGTCAGTTTCCTAACATGTGTATTTATCATGATCCTTCTTATGCGTGCAATGAGTATTAAATTGACAAGGTGTTTATAAATGATAAGTCTAACGATGGTTCCGAACTACGTAGTAGCATCCCTATTGGATTGTATGACTAGTCAAATGTGTATACTTGAATCACATATCAAGTTTGTTTATCTAATATGTTTAACTAATGAACATCCTAAACATATTATATACTATAAATAGGGTTCGAAAGTGTTGATTAGCTTTACGTGAGTAAACTACGCTAAAGGCAAGTTTCCTTAAACCCGTTCTTGTATTATTTGCAAGTATCCTAAACCCTTGTATTACTTTATTCAACGGATATCGTAAGCAAGTACTTGAACTCTATTCTTATTGAATTCATATTAAGTTATTGTTGTGCAAGTGAGTTATTCAAATTTTAACTTATTGCGTCATGGTTACGATAAAGCCGTTTATATTCTTCAAACTTTAATGTCAAGTATTGAGTTTATATTATGCCATTTGATTCGGCTAGACTTATACCATGATTAGAAAGCTATCCAAACCAATTGATTGGTGCGGAGTCTTATTTTGATTGAGATGAACAACCTTCTTCGAAGGGAAAATATATTTGTCGGGAGACCGACGTGCGCATACTTTAAGTACGATTGAACGATATATATACCGTAGGGTACTTTAGACTGATCACCTACTGTACTTGTTTATTGGATTTTTAGTATATTACTGTTAATTCTAGTAGAAGTTCATATTCTTTAGTGACTGCTCAGTATTCAGTTATCTTGAAATCTTAAATTAATTTAGTATTGAATCATATTGATATTATTCTGTCCTTAGCGACTGTTATTGAGAACTGTTGATATTCTTGCTATCCTTGAAATATCATACCTTGCTATACCCTTTTGGGATTCAAGAACTATATTACTCACCCATATTGTTATATTACTTGCTGAGCAAATTTGTGCTCATTCTTGCTTTCCCTAAAAATATTTTCAGTTAAGGTAGAGCAGTGCGGACCCTCGGGCACAGACAAGGGCAAAGGAAAGGCTACTAAGTAGCTTTATTTATGTAGAACTTTATAATTTGTAATAAGAACTTTATAATTTGTAATAAGAACTTATGCCATTATGTATTTGTTATGGTTATGCATACTTAAGTTATGTTTAAGATATGTAATCGATGTTTAAGTTACGAGACCTTGGGACGTGAATAAATTATATTAATTAAATGTAATCTATTCGATAATAGTTGTGTATTATTTCGCTGTGCGATGCGACATTTAGTCGTAATATTTATTTTGGTGTTAGATATTAGAACGTGACAAACCGAATTCGAGTGTCAAGTGGCGGTCCGAATTTGGGGGCGTCACACTACGATCGTGGTGTTCCGTCTATGGCTCGATCTATGGTCAGCCTGGTCTACTCCATGATCTGTGAGTACGTCTACGACTGTGGGGTTCAGTCTATGATTTGGTTCATGGTTGGCCTGGATTACTCCATGATCTGTAGTATGTCTACGATCGTGGGGTTCGGTCTAAGACTTCCAAATCCAACCAAATGACTTAGCTTGGTGTTTGGACTCCACGATCTGCAGAGTTAGTCTGCTATTTCTGAAACCACCTTAAGGTTTTGGTCTGGTGTTGGACTCCACGATCTGCAGAGTCTATCTGCTATTTCCAAACCAACCTAAGGTTTTGGTCTAGTGTTAGACTCCACAATCTGCAGAGTCAGTCTGCTATCATGGGGTAAGTTTTACCATTGTTGGTTACTACTACTACAATCGGAGACTAAGACATACTATTGCAGAACCCAATGGGTTGAACTGATCTCCAATTTAATTATTGATACATGTAGATTAATGGGTGTATAGGTATTTGAATGATTTTGGTATAGCACCACCACATTAAATCAAATTAACACCTTTTCTTATTTATACTAGAGTTCGAATGAAATTTCACTTCTAGCCTTCATGGTCTGCATTATTTATTAACATAGAGTATCATATTACTCTTTCACTGCTGATATGGTTTTAAATTCATCTTAGTATGATATGTTATACTTTCATTTTTGTTTGGTTTATGTTATTTTCATAACAACTGTTACTAGCATGCATATTACTTTCTAACTGATTTGTAGAAGGTTAAATTAACATAAGGTCAAAGGGATGTATACCTCTTGACGTTTTCCTAATCATTGGGTAGCTACTGGCTGGTCCCTTCCTTCCTCTCTCCTCTGCCCTACGAATTTCAAGAGCTCTTCTCGGGTTCTATATATTTCTCAACTCACTATATTGTTCTTTTTAATGTAGAGTAAATGATTCTAGTAATCCTCATAAGATTAATAAGGGCCTCTATTTATAGGAAAGCTTTTATCCAGACTTTGGTCATTACCCAATGGTAAAAGTGGAGTTGGTGAAAAGTTTCTACCAACCAACACTATTCATAGTACTACTAGCCATTGGGCTACATCATCATTGCCAGCACATGGGTCTTGCTTGTTAGCTTATCCAAGGCACAAAAATTAGCATTCTTAGGCCATGGGGAGGTTCGGTTGGGGGGTGCACTGCCCCTAAAACACATTTTATTTTCTTTTGTACACATGTTGGCTTACATGTCCCTTATACACATATATATGTATATATACTTATACACATACTCCCATATATATACTTACCTGTACATTTATATAAATACATATATCTACTATCCATATATATACATTAGCTATTCTCAAGTTAATTTAAATTAGGCTAAGCACATATACTATTATACTAACTTTATTGGGCTACCAATTCACAACTATTGGACTCTCAGCTATAATACTCGGCCACTAACACTAACACTTGTAACTAATTCATATTGGGCTTAGTATAATCATAGGTTCAATATAGTATTAAATCATCCTTTAATTAATTCAATTAAGAATTAATTATGCCAACAAGGCTAAACACTTAAGATTAATTAAGCTTATCATCATCATCATCATCATCATCATCATCAATATACATCTTAATCATTTCATACTCGATTTATTATTAATCGCATAGCACACCTATAATATATACTTGCACACAAATAATTGCAAATATCTTTATTTTAAATTCTAGAAATTTTTATAAAATTCTCGGGTATTACATCCTCCCCCCCTTATAAAAATTTTGTCCTCAAAATTGGTACAAGGTTACACAAATAGATGGGGAAAATCTCTCCTCATCTTATCCTCTAACTCCCACGTAGCCTCCTCGACGTTGTGGTTTCTCCAAACTACTTTTACAGAAGATATAAATTTATTTCTCAAAGTTTGCTCTTTCCTATCTATTATTTGGACAATAATCTCTTCATAAATCAGATTCTTCTCTACTTGAATAGGCTCGTAAGATATCATGTGATTGTAGTCGGGCTTGTATTGACGCAACATAGAAATGTGAAACACATTGTGAACGTGTTCCAGTTCGGATGGTAAAGCTACTTTGTATGCCACTTCGCCCACTCGCTTTAAAATTTTGAACGGTCCTATGAACCTCGGACTCAACTTCCCTTTCTTGCCGAATCGTATCTTTCTTTTTCAGGGAGATACTTTCAAAAATACAAAACTGCCGACTTCAAAGTCTCGGTTCTGACGATGAAAATCCGCATATTTCTTCTGGCGATCTTGAGTTGCTACCAAGCTGGCTCTTATCGTTGTTACTACATCGGCTGTTTGTTGAACTAGCTCTGGTCCCAAAATTTGTCGTTCTTCGACTTTGTCCGAACACAACGGCATTTTACACTTTCTCCCGTAAAGGGCTTCGTACGGTGGCATACCGATACTCGCATGATAACTATTGTTGTAAGCGAATTCTACTAAGGGTAGGTGGTCTTCCCAATTCCCTTTGAAGTCCATCACATAAGCTCTAAGCATGTCCTCCAGCATTTGTATAGTCCGCTCACTCTGAACGTCTGTCTGAGGATGATAGGCGGTACTCAATCTTAACTGTGTTCCCATCATCTCTTGCAAGCTTTTCTAGAAATTTGACGTGAAGCGCGAATCTCAATCGGAGACAATTGACACCTGCACTCCATATCACGAAATAATTTCTTTTATGTACAGACTCGCTAACTGATTTAAACTAAATCGAATCTTGATCGATAGAAAATGAGTTATCTTTGTTAGTCGATCCACGATAATCCAGATGGCAATGTAACCTCTCTGTGTAACTGGAAGTCCCACCGCAAAGTCCATTGTAATGTGCTTCCACTTCCACTCTGGTATTTCTAAAGGTTGAAGTAAACCACTTGGCCTCTAGTGTTCTGCTTTGACTCGTTGACAAGTAAGACATCTACTGATGCACTTTGCAACCTCTCGTTTCAGATTGGGCCTCCAAAAATGTTGTCTAAGATCTCGGTACATCATCGTGGCTTCTGGATGTACAAAATACGTCGTATTGTGCGCTTCGTGAAAGATTTCCTCTCTCAATTTGGTTACAGCTGGCACCCATACTCGTCCCTCAAATCTTAATATACCGTCCTTATCCATCTTAAACTTCTCTTCTTCATTTTCTATTATTCTCTTTCTTATCTTCTCGCATTCTTTGTCATTCTCTTGCGATTCCTTTATCCTATCCAATAATGTCGGACGAGCTTCCATTTCAAATACCTTTTCTTCAGACCTTCCAGGTCCCTTAACTTCTATTTCCAATTTCTCTATTTCTCTTATTAACTCCTCCTGAGTTGTTAACTTGAACAATTTCTCCCTTCCTTTTCTACTCAGTGCATCGGCAACTACGTTCGCCTTTCCTGGGTGATAAAGAATCTCGCAGTCATAATCCTTGATCAATTCTAACCACCTTCTCTGTCGCATGTTCAACTCCTTCTATGTGAAGATATATTTTACATTCTTGTGGTCCATGTATATCTCATATTTTTCTCCGTATAGATAATGTCTCCAAATCTTTAACGCAAAAACTATTGCCGCCAACTCTAAATCATGAGTAGGGTATCATTTTTCATAATCCTTCAATTATCGTGATGCATATACAATGACCTTGCCGTGTTGCATTAACACATAGCCAAGTCCCTTGTGCGATGCATCACTATATTCCACGAAACCACCTGCATCATCTGGCAATGATAATACAGGTGCCTCGCTTAATCTCTTCTTCAACTCCTGGAAACTATATTCGCATTTCTCCGTCCATACGAACTTCACGGTCTTCCTCGTTAGATTGGTCAACGGGGTCGCTATCTTAGAAAAATCTTGTATAAATCTTCGACAGTACCCAACTAACCCTAAGAAACTTCTTACCTCTGTTGGCATCTT
Source organism: Panax stipuleanatus (assembly GCA_020205555.1). Taxonomy (NCBI): domain Eukaryota; kingdom Viridiplantae; phylum Streptophyta; class Magnoliopsida; order Apiales; family Araliaceae; genus Panax; species Panax stipuleanatus. The sequence goes on along the minus strand of CM035119.1, from coordinate 112,393,664 downwards.
CGGCTGTTCCCAATTACTCACTGCCTTGACCTTCGCACAGGGTCTACTGAAATTCCATCCTTGTCGAACAAGTGTCCTAGAAACTGGACTGTCTCCATCCAAAATTCACACTTTAAAAAGTTCGCATACATTTTCTCTTTCCTTAGCGCTTCCAAAACTATCTTCAGATGTTCGGTGTGCTCTTCCTTGGTCTTTGAATAAATCAAGATATCATCAATGAAAACTACTACGAATTTATCTAAATATGGCTTGAAAACTCGGTTCATCAAGTCCATGAATGCTGTCGGAGCATTAGTCAATCCGAATGACATTACCAAAAACTCGTAGTGCCCATAAAGGGTTCGGAAAGCCGTTTTTGGTATGTCTTCTTTTCGTACCTTCAACTGGTGATAACCTGTTTGCAGATCTATTTTTGAGAAACACTTCGCTCCCTTTAATTGGTCGAAAAGGTCTTCTATCCTCGGTAATGGATATCTATTCTTGATCATTACCCTGTTCAATTCTCGATAATCGATATAGAGCCTCATCGATTCATTCTTCTTTTTTACAAACAGCACTGGTGCTCCCCAAGGAGACACACTCGGCCGTATATAACCCTTATCTAGCAATTTTTGTAATTGTATCATTAATTCCTTCATTTCTAATGGCGTAATACGATATGGAGCTTTTAAAATCGATGCAGTTCCCGGTGCTAAGTCTATTACTAATTTGATTTCTCTGTCAAGCGAATGACTAGGTAGATCATTTGGAAATACGTCTTAAAATTCCCTCACTCCGGATATATCTTTCATTTCTACTCCCTTTTTCTGAGTATCTATAATGTAAGCTAAATAACCTACACATCCTTTTCTTAACAATTTCTTGGCCTGCATCATCGTAAGATAACATGATTGCTTAAGCGATGAGCTACCATAAAACACCACCTTAGACCGATTTGGAGTCTGAAGGTTCACACTTTGGTTTTGACAGTAAATTATCGCCGCATAGTTATACAACCAATCCATTCCCAGTATTACATCAAATTCTTCCAATCTAATCGGAATCTAGTCTACACTTAGCTCGTGATCTCTAATATTTACGTGATAATTTTGGTATATGAACTCTACGGGGATTACTTCCTTATTCGCAACTTCTATGTTCAAAGGATTTCCTAATCGTTCTTGGGGTAAGTTTAATCGACTAGCAAATTCTTCAGACACAAATGAATAGGTAGCACCAGAATTAAATAATACATAGGCATTTATATTATTGATTGGGATAATACCTGACACTACGTCCTTCTCAGCCACTGCGTCCTGGACAGTCATGTTAAAGGTTCTGACAGTTGGTAAGTTGGATTATGTCGGTCCTCTGATCATCAGCTTGTTGCCTCATCCTTGTTGGCCGCTTCCTCCACTGCCTCTATTTTTTGGGCAGTTTTTGATTTGATGCTCGGTTGAGCCACAAGCAAAGCATCCTTTTATCTTCTTCGACTTTGGGCAGTTGGGTGAAATGTGCCCCTCTTGGCCGCAGTTGTAACATACACTGCGTCTTTTCCAGCATTCTCCCTAGTGGTTCTTTCCACACCTCGGGCATCCTTCAGCTCTCTTCTTAAACCATCCTGAATAGTTTCCCAAATGATTGTTGTTCTTGTTGTTGTTGTTATCCCATTTCCTCTTCCCCATATTTCTTCCTCCACTGCTACTTCCTCCACGGCTCTCTCCTCTGGTATTCTTGTTCTTCTTTTCCTTGTTGTACTGACTCAAGGCCTCACTACCCCCTTTCGCAATGATGACCTTCTCCAATAGTGTGGAGAACGAGTCAATTTGAAGAACTGACACCTTGTTGAACAACCAAGGTTTCAGTCCTTGCTCAAAGCGTCTGGCATTCCTTTCCTCAGTTTCTACCTGGTGTGTTGCAAATCAGGCGAGCTCATTGAACTTTGCCACATATTGCGCTACCGTCATCTCCCCTTGCTTTAGTTCTAGGAACTTCACCTCCATCCTATTCTTCATGCTATTCGGGAAGTAATTCTAGAAAAACAAAGTCTTAAACCTATCCCAGGCTATGATTCCTTCTCCCGCTCTCTGTTGATCGACCTCCCACCAATAATTTGCTTCGCCCCTCATTATGTAGGTGGCAAACATAGTCTTCTGATCTTCACCTACACGAGCAATGGCGAAGGCTTTCTCTATCTCCTTGATCCACGTCTGCGCCTCAATAGTGTCGGTAGTACCCGCAAACTCTGGAGGTCCTACGCTCCTAAAGTCTTTGAAGTTGGTTACAGGTACCGCTTGGGGATTGGGGTGAATGGGTTAGTTGTTCCTTCCCCGAAGGGCTTCTCCTAACAAGTCAACTAGTCGTTGTATAGGATCTACTTGCTCTCTCTCGTTATTGACTGACTCCTCTGGTGCAGTTAATCTACGTCTGGGCACCATTATCTGCATCACAAAATTTCATTTTTATTATCTAATTATATAACTTAAGTATTTCTTTAATGCAAACAAAATAAAATTTTACAACACGTTCTCTGAAATAAGGGCATTTATATTCATATGCCAAATCATTACATCGATATGATCATTCCTAGCATATTTCTATAAATGTCAACATCTATCCCCTAATATCACAAAAGATAGGGGACAATACAAACATACTACCCCTCTAACATAAGCCTACTTGGGGTTTACATAACTATCTCATATCTTATACAAAAGATTAGGATTACTTCACAATATATACGTCACATAATAATAACTACTACTACTACTACTAGACTAGTACGTCTCAACCTAACATCCAAAACTCCACTACACTCTGGTACTCCACCTGAGTCATGTGAGCCATCATGTCTTTACTCAAGGTGTAATGGGTCTGTCCCTGCTCCGCCGGATAATGGTACATACCATCGATCAACCTTTCCATAGCGGTGCAAAAAGCATAGCCCATTCGGTTCATCTTCCTCTTCTTGCACCTAGTCTCATCCTCTAAGTCCTTAGCCCTACTATTGGCTTCCTCCCATTTCTCCTTGCAGTGAATCCTCTTCATGACTTCCAGCTCCAGTTGAGTGCGAATAGCCTCCTTCTCAGCTTTCTCACTCAATTCCCTCTGTTCGGACTCTTCCAGCTCACCTACTAGTTCCACATTCCTAGCTATCGAACTGTGAAATAAGGTTCCCATCTGAATTCCTGCTTCCTTACGGTAGGCAATCTCCACCTCCATATCTTGTATCTCCAACTTTATTTTATGGTCTTCATCCCTCAATTGCTGTAACTCAGCCTTTCTCTTTTGAGCCTCAGCCTCTAGCTCCTCCACTTAACAATTTAACTCTAAGATCCGTTCCTCATACTCTCCTATCATCTTATCCTCGATTGTAGCCTCGTCAGAATCTTCCGCAGGCTCGTCCTCCATAGGTTCCTCCTCGGGATCTGACTCCACCTCTATCTCATCCTCGTCGTCAAACTCGGATGGTGTTACTACCTGCTCAGGTTCGGTTACTAAAGGTTCCTCATACACTACGTGTATATCACGTGGCTCCTCCTCTGGGTTCTCTCAAGTCCGTCTTCCTATAACCACAAACACAAGACAAACAAATAACAAACTCCATTAGAATGTTAAATGAAACAAAAGTTCATTGTATAGAATGAAACTATATTTCATAACACATTAAGTCTCTTGGAAAACTCTACATGAGTTTTATCTCCTTCTATATCTAAGTTCTTCTAATTTCTTCTAAGGTGACTAAGGATTTTCGCTCCTAAGGTTTATAACCTAACGCTTTGATACCAACCTGTGACGTCCCCAAATTCAGATACCAATACCTCGAATTTAGTGCATCACGTGTTATTTCTAATGACATACTAAAATCTCATGCAACGGAATAATAGAATAATTTACATTGATTTAATATAAAGTTTCACGTCCCAAAGTCTCGTAACCGTTACTAAGACATTACATAATAAAATCCATAACATAGCTTAATACATAAACCATAATTAACTACTATTACAACTTAATAATAACTTCTAGCATAGAGGACTAAAGTTAATCCGTAGCTTTACCCTTTCCCTTATCCTTGCCTGAGGGTCCACACTGTTCTTCCTTAACTGAAATGTTTAAGGAAAGCAAGAATGAGCAACAAATTTGCTCAGCAAGTAATATAGCAATAAGGGCGAACAATTATAAAGTTCAAATCTCAAGGGTATAACAGTAAATGATAGTTCGAGAATGACAAGAAGTATCAATAGTTATCAATAAGTGTCGTTATGGACTAAAAGATATCATCAAGATTTAAAAGTTCAATAATTTCGAAGTTCAAGAAGAATGAACACTGAGCAGTCACTATAGACTAAGAACTCTTACTAAAATTAACAGTATTATACTGAAAATCCAATATAAACAAGTACAACAGGTGATCAGCCTAAAGTACCCTACGTTATGCATAACATTCAAAACATGCTAGTATGTGCGCACGTCGGTTCTTCGACAACAATTATATAATTTCCCCTTTAATGAGGGTTATTCATCTTAGTAGATTTATAAGAGTCTGCACCAAGTCAATTGGTTTGGATAACTTTCTAACACATGATATTAGCCTAGCCGAAACAAATGGCTTAGATAACCTTTATAATGCATTTAGGAACAATATACGATTTCAATGCTTGCAACACGATTCACAGAATAAAGATTTAACTTCAAACCAATTTTAGAGTATGAATAATATTTCTCAAGAGTCTGGATAACACAAGGGTTATTTCATAGAATAAGTATATTTGCTCAAATATATATTGGTATAACAATAATTAGAAGTTTGCACAAATGAAATAAAGTTTAGGTACTTGCACAATATCCAGAGTTGTATAAGTTAGAGAACTTGCATTCAATATCAAAATCAAATGAAGTTAGGAAACTTTCTTACAAGATCCATTGCATAAAGTAAATGCAAGGGTTAGGGTACTTGCCTGTACTACTGCTTAATATTTAACTCTACGATTCTGCTTTTCGAATAACCTACATTAATCATAAGCCATCCTAATAATTAATCCCTACTAAATTACAAAAGTTGATGTAGGCCTAACTATAACACTCTACTGTTCAGAATTATCACAGTCCATTAGACCTGAATTATTTATGTAATTATTTGTTATTAACAGGGTGACTCTACTGTCCAGCCTTCTTTGGTTTGCTTAATATAACTGAATTACTACATCATGCCCATTCCTAACATGGTGATAGTCGTTGGATTCTACCATGATTATTCTCTTTAGTCCTCTCAATTCATGGATCAATCACACTTGGACATACTTTAATAAGTTTTGTAAAGATTTAATCAGTGATTAGCTAGTCTAGTGTATGAAGTTTTAGTGATTAATCATTCTGCATGAGTGGTCTACGATTTACATGCACTCCACGATTTGTGAGAGATCATCTTCTGATGGTCAGGTTCACTCTACGATCTGTGGGAGATCATCTTCTATTGGTCAGGTTTACTCTACGATTTATGAGGGATCATCTTCGGGTCCACTCCATGATCTGTGAGAGATCACCTTCGGGTTCACTGCACGATCTGTGAGGGATCACCTTCGGGTTCACCCCACGATCTGTGAGAGTCCCATGATTAAAGTGAAACCACACTACGATCGTGGTGTTCCGTCTATGGCTCGATCCATGGTCAGCCTGGTCTAATCCACGATTTGTGAGTATGTCTACAATCATGGGGTTTAGTCTATGATTTGATTTATGGTTGGCCTAGACTACTCCACGATCTGTAGTATGTCTACGATCGTGGGGTTAGGTCTAAGACTTCCAAATCCAACCTAATGTCTTGGCCTGGTGTTTGGACTCCACAATCTGCAGAGTCAATCTGCTATTTCCAAAACCAACCTAAGGTTTTGGTCTGGTGTTAGACTCCACGATCTGCAGAGTCAGTCTGCTATTTTTGAAACCAACCTAAGGTTTTGGTCTGGTGTTGGACTTCACGATCTGCAGAGTTAGTCAGCTATCGTGGGGTAAGTTTTACTATTGTTGGTTACTACTAATACAATCGGAGACTAAGGCATACTATTGCAGAACCCAATGGGTTGAATTGGTCTCCAATTTAATTATTGATACATGCAGATTAATGGGTGTATAGGTATTTGAATGATTTTGGTATAGCACCACCACATTAAATTAAATTAACACCTTTTCTTATTTATACTAGAGTTCGGGAGAAATTTCACTTCTAGCCTTCATGGTCTGCATTATTTATTAACATAGAGTATCATGTTACTCTTTCACTGCTGATATGGTTTTAAATTCATCTATTCGGTAATAGTTATGTATTATTCCGCTGTGCGATGCGATATTTAGTCGTAATATTTATTTTGGTGTTAGATATTAGAACGTGACAAATTGAATTCGAGTGTCAAGTGGCGGTCCGAATTTGGGGGCGTCACACTACGATCGTGGTGTTCCGTCTATGGCTCGATCTATGGTCAGCCTGGTCTACTCCACGATCTGTGAGTACGTCTACGACCGTGGGGTTCAGTCTATGATTTGGTTCATGGTTGGCTTGGACTACTTCATGATCTGTAGTAAGTCTACGATCGTGGGGTCCGGTCTAAGACTTCCAAATCCAACCAAATGTCTTAGCTTGGTGTTTGGACTCAACGATCTGCAAAGTTAGTCTGCTATTTCTGAAACCAACTTAAGGTTTTGGTCTGGTGTTGGACTCCATGATCTGCAGAGTCTGTCTGCTATTTCCAAACCAACCTAAGGTTTTGGTCTAGTGGTAGACTCCACAATCTGCAGAGTCAATCTGCTATCGTGGGGTAAGTTTTACCATTGTTGGTTACTACTACTACAATCGAAGACTAAGGCATACTATTGCAGAACCCAATGGGTTGAACTGATCTCCAATTTAATTATTGATACATGCAGATTAATGGGTGTATAGCTATTTGAATGATTTTAGTATAGCACCACCACATTAAATCAAATTAACAACTTTTCTTATTTATACTAGAGTATCATGTTACTCTTTCACTGCTGATATGGTTTTAAATTCATCTTAGTATGATATGTTATAGTTTCATTTTTGTTTGGTTTATGTTATTTTCATAACAACTGTTACTAACATGCATATTACTTTCTAACTAATTTGTAGAAGGTTAAATTAACATAAGGTCAAAGGGATGTATACCTCTTGACGTTTTCCTAATCATTGGGTAGCTATTGGCTGGTCCCTTCCTTCCTCTCTCCTCTGCCCTATGAATTGCAAGAGCTCTTCTTGGGTTCTATATATTTCTCAACTCACTATATTGTTCTTTCTAATGTAGAGTAAATGATTCTAGTAATCCTCATAAGATTAATAAGGGCCTCTATTTATAGGAAAGCTTTTGTCCAGACTTTGGTCATTACCCAATGGTAAAAGTGGAGTTGGTGAAAAGTTTCTACCAACCAAAACTATTTATAGTACTACTAGCCATTGGGCTACATCATCATTGCCACCACATGGGTCTTGCTTGTTAACTTATCCAAGGCACAAAAATTAGCATTCTTAGGCCATAGGGAGGTTCGGTTTGGGGGTGCGCTGCCCCTAAGTCACATTTTATTTTCTTTTGTACATATGTTGGCATACTTGTCCCTTATACACATATATATGTATATATACTTATACACATTCTCCTATATATATAATTACATGTACATGTATATAAATACATGTCGACGTCGGGAAAAAATTCGGGTCGGGTCAAACCCAGATCTTTCTCTCTTCCTAAGTTTTGTCTACCCTTATTCTTTTTATTTGAAAAATGTTTTGAAGGGTTTTATAGAAAAATGCCAACATGGATCATGTCGACAATTTGAACATTTTACAGAGTCGCCAGTTGGTAGATTTGAAAATGGTTGTACCAACTCAACCGAATTTGTTTGGAAGTAGGCCCAATTTGCTGGATACTGTTGAAACTTGATCTTTGAAACCGAAGTTCTAAGTTCGGGGGCTTGGTTAAGTGTGGGGAATGTGTTAGGCACCCCACAACTCTCGTGAAAACACGGTACCGTATCCTTTCAATATTTCCCTTTTAGATCTAAAATGTGTGTGTGAATGATGGAAGAAATTGGGCCTATGTTTGATTGATTTGAAAGTAGTGCTTTGCTTCGTTGAACCTATATACGAAGGGTTTGATTTGATTTGCAAAAGTCTCTTTTTTAGACAAGATTATTAAAATGATGTTTTGAAAGGTTGGTTTTCAAACCCCTACGCTGACATAGGAATAGAAGCCTATTGATACAGTTTTTATCTTTTCAGCCTCTTGGCTCAATTTGAATGGTGATTTATCGGGCTGCGAAGCATCCTCGACCACAATAATATTTACAAGTGTCGGTCTTCTCATGGGCATGACAGCCATCGGAGTGACTCTGACATGACAAACCATATTTCCACTATGTTGAGACCTTAAATCCGGATAACCATTTTAAGGTCTTTTGGATGTACATTTTTACAGAAAAACTGGCAGGGTACATCTGTAAAGTGGAGTTGTCCATTATGGGAATCAGATTCTGATCAGTTTGATCATGAATCCCACGATTCCTAGGCTCACATAGAGAAGCCAATAAAACCTGTACAGCTCAAATATGCACAAAAAAGATATATTTACATCCAAATGTCGCCAAAACCAAGGATTCATCAGTAAATCCTGGCTCGCACATAGTCGAAGCATCTCCTTCCCACTAGATAGCAATCTAAGGGCCGCGAGGTTGCTTTCATAACTGAAACTAGGAAAAATGCTAGATTTAAACAAATCTCAGCCATTCTAGCTTTTCGGTTCTGTTTGGACCTATTTTGAACCGTTTGAAAATTAGAGTTGGCGAGATTTAAAGAAATCTAGTTCGCCCAAAGAGATATCAGCGCCGATTCATATCAAATGAATATTTAAAGCAACAGTTCAATTATAAATGAGTAAAGAAATATATATAAAAAAACTATAAAGGGCGATAGATTTTCACTCCGATGCCCGAACTGAAATGTAAATATATATATTTATAAAAGCTGTATAAAAGCCACGGAATGATCCAGGCTGGACAGAATGTAAATATATATATATATATAAACTGTAAAGGGCGACGGACATTCTATCCTTTGCCCGGACAAAAATGTAAATATATATATATAGGGGAATGATCCATATCATCTAGTTGCTATGGATGAAAAAGTGGCATATAGCATCTATACCGTCCATTGCTAAAATTAACGGCCGCAATTGAAAATACAAACACGTCGTCCGCTAGTTAAACTAGCGGACTGAATAAAAACAATTCATTGTCAATTATGCCCCCATTAACGTGATAGCAGCAACAATTATTCTGAGGCTTTTGAGGGGGAGGAGGCGATGGTGGTGGAGTCTTTGCAGCGACGAGGAGTTGAAGTTGTCGAAGCTGGGCGAGTTTCTCGAGGTTGAACGGAGATTTGGGGACGGGGCCGTTTTTGAAGTCGACGGTGTGGTTAATATTGATATAGGGAATAACAATAATGGACAGCTGTTGTTTGCAGATGGGAGAGTGTTGCCCCATGCTGTTGCCGAGGATGAGGACAACTGCTCACCGGCAGCAAATGCCAGTAGCAGTCTTTGTAGATTTTCTATTTCTCTGCCGGGGATCTATATTGGAGGGGTAGGATAAAGATAAAGCTCTTTTTTTTCTTTTTTTTTAATGTTCTTAAAAGAAATTCCTTCTATTGACTTTACTTGATTACTTCAATTAATATAAGTTGGTTCTAGATTCCCAACTTAAGATACGACATTTAGATTGTACAATAAGAATTTAGGGAAACATAACATCCGCTAGACTAAGTAGCGGACAGAATAATTGTTGCTGCTATCACAATGAATTGTTTTTATTCAGTCCGCTAGTTTAACTAGCGGACGACGTGTTTGTATTTTCAATCGCAGCCGTTAATTTTAGCAATGGATGGTATAGATGCTATATGCCACTTTGTCATCCATAGCAACTAGATGCTATGGATCATTTCCCATATATATATATATATATATATATATAAACAGTAAAAAGGCCACAGAATGATCCAGGCCAAACTAGAATGTAAATGTTAATATATATAATTAATATATATTAAAGCAATAAAAAGGTCACGAAGTATAAATTCAGGCCCAAATAAGTCAGAAAAATGTATATATATATATAGTTATATATATAAAAGCAGTAAACTACCTCGGATTTGACATCCGAACTTAACAGAATTGAAAAGTTAGTATATATACAGTTACATATATACATTAAAAAGCCAAACCCGGACTGGGAAGATAACCCAGTCCGACGAAGTTACTAGAAACGAATATATATATATATATATGGAAGCTATTAGAAGTGACTGATCGACGATCCGAGTGGTAGAAATGCCAAAAAATGAGTTTATATACCAAAATGTACCAAAAGTTAGCAAAACTGCCACGGAACTAAGTTTCGGGCATATTCAGAAAGTAAAACTTAATGTGCAAGTATATAAAAGTGCAATGAAGTAATATAAACTTTCTGATCATAAAAATACTCACAATAGACTGCTACACGGGCTTTTTGCCAAATTGTAGGTTTCAAACGTCCGTTTCTACCGATTAATTTCTGATATGTAGTAGTATATGAGTATATCTACGTGTTAGAGTGATAAAATTTGGGTTTGGAGTATAAGAGTAGGGCTGAGAAACCAAACAGGCAGAGGTTTAGAGTGTTTTCGATTATAAAATCAGCTGGGGGTCACCTCATCTATATAGACCCAGGAGAAGTAGCTCTACCTATGACAGCCACGGGTAGAGTTGCGGCTCCACATGGCAGGGCCCACATGATGGGGTCCATTGCATTGAAGTATGTGCACTCCGAGCAACGCGGGGTCATATTTAAAACTTTCTAACTTTTGATCGGAGCGTCCGTTTGAGGCGCGCTATACCTTTCCTAAAAGCCCTCGCCGAGCGCGTCGCAATGACATGGGAGAAAACTTTTTTCGAGTCCAAAAAGATGTGTTCATAACAAGGTTTTTGATTCCTCACAGTTTATCCGTTGAGCTGTCCTGTGCTGTTTCCACTCGGGATCACCGTTACGGTTCATTCTAACCTTAGTGGCATCAATTCGGCTTGAGTTTGACTGAATCGGCTTAAAGTTGGTCAAATGACTATTTTTCCCCTCCTGGGGTTGCCTTTAGTGCGGGCATGGCCTTTGGATGACTTCCCGGGGTTGTTTCCAAGGTTTGGATCCCATTTAATTCTGTTTGTCCTCAGGGTTGTCTCAGAGGCTAACTTGGTTCTTCCAGGTTTGTCTCTAAAGATGATGTGAGGCTTCGGGGTTATCTTTGAAGTTGAGTTGGCCTCCCGGGTTATGATCAAAGCTTGACCTAACATCCCTGGTTGAGACTGGGGTTGACCTGTACCTCCCGGGTTGAGATTGGGACTGACCTGTACCTATCGAATTGAGACCGGGGCTGACTTGTACCTCTTGGGTTGAGACTAGGGCTGACCTGTACTTCCCGGGTTGAGATCAAGGCTGACCTGCACCTCTCGGGTTGAGACCGGGGCTGACCTGTACCTCCCGGGTTAAGACCAGGGCTGACTTGTACCTCCCAGGTTGAGACCGAGGCTGACCTGTACCTCTTGGGTTGAGACCAGGGCTGACTTGTACCTCCTGAGTTGAGACCGGGGCTGACCTGTACCTCCCAGGTTGAGATCGGGGCTGACTTGGACCTCCCGGGTTGAGACCGGGGCTGACCTGTACGTCTCAGGTTGAGACCGGGGCTGACCTGTACCTCCCGGGTTGAGACCGGGGCTGGCCTATACCTCCCATGTTAAGACCGGGGCTGGCCTGTACCTCTCGGGTTGAGACCGGGACTGGCCTATACCTCCTGGGTTGAGACCGGCGCTGACATGTATCTTCCGGGTTGAGACCGGGGCTAACATGTACTTCCCAGGTTAAGACCGGGGCTGATATGTACTTCCCGTGTTGAGACCGGGGCTGACCTGTACCTTCTGGATTCAGACTGGGGCTGACCTGCACCTCCCGGGTTGAGATCGGGGCTGACTTGTACCTCTCGAGTTGAGACCAGGGCTGACTTGTACCTCCCAGGTTGAGATCGGGGCTGACCTGTACCTCCTGGGTTGAGACGGGGGCTGACCTGTACCTCCCGGGTTAAGACCGGGGCTGACACGTACTTCCTGGGTTGAGACCGGGGCTGACCTGGCTTGAAAAGACGGTTTTGCTTTCCTGTAGGGTTAGTAACAGGAATGCAAAATTCAAGTGTTTGCTACAGGACTAAAGAAAATTTTGAGTGTCTACAGATGCCCCTCTTTATCATGTTCATGCAATGCAGTGGAATGAACATGATAAAGATTGCTAGACACTAGAAATATGTTGAATGAAAATGTAATGCAATGCATGGCATAATATGTGATGAATGTTAGACGCCTTTGAAGGGTTAGGGTTATCATTGGATGTTCACATTATTCTCTGCTGGGGATAACATCATTCATGGACAACACTGTCTGGCGATTACTTGGTAGGATATCACTGATAGGTTATCAGAGTTAGGCTATCACAGATTATTCTTGTCTCTTTCTGCTGGGGATGACGTTATCCGTGATGGACCTGTCGACTCTGATGGGGTTGATATTATTGATGCTTCCTTGGTTTGAGAACAATGGTTTCCTCCGTCTGTCAATACTCTCCGTAGTGCATGTTTTCCTTCGGCTGATGCAGTTGTACATTTCTGAAGACTCCTTTGCTGGGGATGTATCTCTGTTACCGAGTTACGTTAGTGGGTGCTTTCGATGCCTATCCTGACGATAATTTACACCGATAGTTTACAACAGGGGGTTGAATCACCAATCCTTCTTGGTGCTCCCTCTGAGGATGTGTATAACAGATTCCATCATCTATCCTTCGTGGAGATAGATTGATATACTTTTTTCGCCACCGAATCATTCCCTATGCTTCGCTGGAGTTGTGCCAACGGCTGCCCTGTCACTGGTCTGTACCCGACGCTTTGTTGGGGTTGTGCTAACGGCTGAACTTTCATCGGTCGGTACCCGACGCTTCGCTGGGGTTATGCCAACGGCTGAACGGTCATTGGTCAGTTCCCGACGCTTCGCTGGGGTTGTGCCAACGGCTGAACTGTCATCGGTCAGTACCCAACGCTTCGCCGAGGTTGTGCCAACGACTGAGCTGTCATCGGGCAGTACCCGACGCTTCGCTGGGGTTGACCCAACGGCTGAGCTATCATCGGTCTGTACCTGATGCTTCGTTGGGGTTGAGCCAACGGCTGAGCTGTCACCAGTCTGTACCCGATGCTTCGCTAGGGTTGTGCCAACGGCTGAACTGTCATCGGTCAGTACCCAACGCTTCGCTGGGGTTGTGCCAACAGCTGAACTGTCATCGGTCAGTACCCGATGCTTCGTTGGGATTGTGCTAACGGCTGAACTATCATCATTCAGTACCCGATGCTTTGATAGGGTTGTACCAACGGCTGAGCTGTCATCGGTCAGTACCTGACGCTTCGCTGGAGTTGTGCCAACGGCTGAACTATCATCGGTTTGTACCCGATGCTTCAAAAGTGGCAATTCTCGGCAGTTTTGCTCATTTTTTCAGCAATTTTTAGCAGTTTTCATCATTGGTCCCCAGATATTGCTTCGGGATGAATACCAATGGCTTTCATGAAGTTCCTCTTTCTGTCAGTAATCCGCTACTTAAACGCGGGATTTCAGGACAAATCGCTCAATCGCGTAGCGATTTTTTTTAGATTTGACTTTTCAACTCATATAAACTCTGTTTTAACTCAAACTGGACCGAGCCGGAGGGAGCGAGGCCCACCCTGGGGAGCCGCAGCTAGGGGTGCGGCAGCCGTGGGTGGTCTCCTTCTTGCGATTTTAAAATGGGCAGCGGGAGATCTCAGAAGTCATTTTCAGTTTTGAGTTTCCTAGAAATTCGATTTTCTTTTTCAGATCTACGGAGTTCGGGCAGCTTTTTTTCAGATTCCGTCAGCTGCCACGCGTTCTGCACGTCTCAGGTGACGTTTTCATCCCTTCTTTTCCAGTTTTAACAGTAGAATTATGTAAACCACGTAGGGTGCTTTCAAACGCAATGTATCAAAACGTATACCTATATGACCTGCTAAAATATTTCTTACTTCAAAAGTATGCATATTTTTTTGTAATGCACGTTTTGATGTAAGAAAATTCAGATTTTGAGACAGTTAAGTTTTGCTCTTTTTGATCAGTTTATTCATCCTTTTTGAGGCCTAGTGAGGCTGGATTTTCAACTAAAAAATGTCCATGGTAGTTTGGCTACTATGTAAAGTTTATTTTTTGATTTTTTTTTATAAATATGAACTGTTTCTATTTTTGGGAAGGTGTGCGACTGAATGACCACCTAGACATGCATGTGCGCATGCAGGCAGTCCATTTTACAAAGGAGACTCTGGCAAAAATTTTTCAAAAATATGAGTATTTAATAAACATGCAGTTTTGACTCTACTAGGGATTTTTGACTGACCCATGCATGTTTTTAGGACTTAGCTTTTGAAAAACATGCAGTTTTGACTCTACTGGGGATTTTTAATTAACCCATGCATGTTTTAGGACTTAGAAATGCATAAAGTACTGATTTAAATTAATAAACCACAGGTTTTAGGCTTACCACACCCTTTCTGAGGTGATTTGGAGACTTTGTCCAGGCTATGGACCGAGATAGACCTGGTAGTGCCAGCAGGGTCGTTTCAGGAGTTAGGCGGAGGTGAGCTTCTGATGTTCCTCAGCCACGTCCAGCCCGGCCGCCTCGTAGGTTAGCAGAGTCGGTGATTTATCCAACCTAGGATGAGCCGTCAGTCGATATAGACGATGAGGATGCTCCATTTATTGCTCCCATTCCAGGCCAGGCTCCATGTGCGGAGCTTCCAGGAATTGTTATGCCAATCCAGGATCTGCTGGGAGATTTGAGTCGTTATCCCTCGAGGTTCCTCCATGCCAACGAGGTGACTGAAGCTTCTCCTATTCTCGAATTTTCATTCTTCCTTTTGCCATTCTCGGGGCACAGGTTTTTGACATGTGTTGGGTTTTTTATGCAGGTTCCTGGCTTTACGCAGCCTTGAGGGAACTGGTTTAATGTACATTCTCTGCATCACACTTTGCACCAGGACTATAGAGACATTGTTGACACCTGGGGGTTTCAAGCGTTCTTTTCTATTCTTCCCCGCCGTTGCCTTTGGGGTTTTATGAGGGCTTTATCTGAGCACTGGTTCCACCAGACTCAGTCTCTCCACTTGTTGGACTGTGAGGTGATAATGACCCCAATGGACTGGAGGTTTATCACCTGGATAGAGTTTGAGGGTGAGCCGGTGCTTGTCATGGCTGATATTACACCCACTATCGTTCGGTCCCTACGACGGCGATCAAGGGTCGAACGGTCCGATCTGATCCCTTGAGTGTAGATGCCCAAAGTGGGGCTTTGCTTGAGCCTCTGCCTGATGATCAGAGGGTTTGGGATCGCATCCTGCGGCGATTGTTTCTGGTGATCATCAGCGGTTGTTTTCTGGCGGATAACTCTGCGATGGTGTCCTTTACCCTGGTCAGCGCCACTCAACAAAGGTCCCCGTGGCTGAGGGGTTCAGTCATTCTCGCCTGAAGCTTGAGCTTCTGACAGCAGGATCGATCTCATGGGTACCGTATACCTCAGACTTTTTGACAGTCAGGTTTGAGGGCGGTTTCCCCACTGGCAGGGAGTTTGCATTGTCGACCCGCAGAGTCCCATTTTTGACAGAGGGAGGTTGGGAGCTCTTTTTAAGAAAGTGTGCTATCAGGAGCATCATAGGGCAGATTTGCATTCCCATTATTCCTCCTATTTGGCATCATTGGCAACTAGTTCAGCCACTCACATACATTCCGATGGAGGGTGTAGATGGCTTTACCCTGTCAGAGGGTCTATACAGCCAGGAGGCATTCATCAGCTAGTGGAGTCCTCGCACTATTGGGGCTCAGACTCGTGCCACCCAGTTCATGGCAGATATGGTGCCGAGGTCTGTGATGATGACAGACTGGATAGCTTGCCTCAGGGAGCCTACTCACTTGGACTAGATTATAAGACTGACCCAGCAGCTGGAGAGAGCTCATTTGTTTATCAGGAATCTTGGCAGAGATCCATCAGAGGCATCTTCTTTTGATCCATCCAGCTCCGGAGCGGGCCCTTCCACAGGTCCATTTTATAGCAGTTATACAGGGGTTGATCCTCCCTTGTACCGCCCTGACATTCCTGATGGTCGAGACTTTGTCTCCAAGGAAGAGATGGAGTAGGTTAACAGCCTGAGTGTAGATATTTTGGATCTTTTTGGATAGCTATTATAGCTATATCTTTTGGTAGGCCACTGTTTTGGCTGTTGGGCAGCTGTGCCCCATTTTGATAGGTCATTGTTAGTAGTTGGGGGGGTTTGTGCCCCATATCCCTGTACTTTTTATTTTGCACTTTATTATCAGATAGAGATGATGCTTGCAGTAGATAGTTTATTGTAGATATGCATGATATTTTCCTATCTATTGCATCATATTTATCATTGTCATTTTTTATGTATTATGTCATGGGTATGCATTTAGACAGATGAGTTCAGATTTGACCCCTGGATGGTCTTGTGATACGTTGATATAGATGTCTTCCTCCACCGTCAGCCGTATTGAGCACTCGCCACCGTCAACGGTGGCATCTTTATTGCATTCGTGGTATGACAGTCTGCCCCTCATAGCAAGACGGACAGTAGACCAGATGCTAGGGCATTCTCTATCCCTTTTAGCTTTCCAGGTTCTTTAAGGGTTTGTGGATGGCATCTTATCATGCTGGATACCTGATCGGCAGGTTTTCCATTTCAGGCTCCACGAGTTGACTTCTACCTTAGAGGGGTATGAGCACCTTACAGGCTTGGCACTGGATCTTCCTTGCGCTCGCACAGCCATTAGTGACAGACGGAGACCATTTATGACTATGTTGGGTCTGAGACGCCGAGTTATCACTGAGGAGATTATAGCAGGACATGTGATCTCTATAGACTTTCTGATTGATTGCTTCGATCGGCTAGACAGCTACGAGCTATATTCTGGGGATTTTATAATTTTGGTTGGTGAGTGGCAGCTCGCCCGTGTAGACGTCTTGTTGATGTGCATTGCAGCCTACGTTTATATGCCACTACCCTTAGACCACTTGGATGTTGGATTGATGGTCATGGTTCGGGCCCTTAGACAGGGTTGCACAATCCTGTCGATGATATTGGCTAAGACATTGAGGTCAGCTACCTATTGTCGTACCCATCCAGAGGGGTTTCCCAGAGGTAACTCTGTCTTGTTGTACGTGTGGCTCATGTCCCACTTGAGTCCGATTGGTTTCTTCAGACACCAGGGAAATTATTTCACCCATGAGATAGCCATGTCATACTCTTTTCAGCCAGTGGAGTGTTCGGATGTAGAGACATGGTCAGCTTTTCTGTCCGATATTGTGCATCTTTTTTTGATTATGCCATGTTCCGGGCTAGTCTCCCTTTATAGCTTCATCACCCATGCATCTGGCATGGACTACTTTCCCTTAGCGGGATTGAGGGGAGTGGCCACTTATCATCCGTTGGCAGTTATGGGTCACTTTAATCAGTTCCAAAGCATGCATCAGTTTGAGGGGGCTATTGATCATCGGATATCAGCTTCTTCTATGTCATCAGCCGACCTGATTAGGATTTATGAGTGTTGGACTCATAGGGAGAGGGCTGATTTCTCTACTAGCCATCCGAATCGTTCTCTAGAGTATTCGGCATGGTTGGAGACCGATATAGCATCAGCTTCATTCATCCAGTCAGCTTCAGTTATGGATTCAGATGAGGAGGAGCCTATGGAGGATCCTAATTCTCCTACGGAGGACGATTTGTTCATGGGTCTGACAACAGCCTTAGTTAGTGATCCGCTGATCATTCCTGCAGGGACAGATCCAGCTTTAGCAAATTTATTAGATAGGATGACCTTCGAGAGAGATCAGGCTAGGGCAATGATGTTGACTGCCCTGTCTAGCAGAGATATAACTTTTGCTGATAGAGATGAGGCTCGAGCCACTCGGGATATGACATTGGTTGAGAGAGATGAGGCTCGATCTTCTTGAGATGCTGCTTTTGTCGAGATTGAGGAGACTTTGATTGCCCGGGATGCTGCTTTTTCAGAGAGGGATGAGGCCATAGCTTCCCAAGATTTCCACATTATCGATAGTACTGCTCTTCGATCATATACCCATGGCCTGGTTGTCTATAAGAGTGCTTATATTGATGATCACAGTGCCACTATGTAGATGGCTGTGGATGTTTTGGCCCGTATGGAGGCTGAGGGTATTGCGCTTGCAGCTGCTCCTCCATCTTCAGAGAGAGATGCCATGTTGGCACTGCTATCCCGCTTGTCCATGGGTCCATAGACTAGCTTTATTTTTCCTGCACATACTAGATCAGCCATTTTTGTCATGTACATGACACTATGTATATATCAAACAATATTATATATCAGAGAAATATATTTTGATTCACTTCCCTGTTGGATATGTATCGTCATTATTGTGTGATTACCACTTCTTTTATGACTCGCTGTTGTTGATGCATTATGAGCTTCTCCTTGATGGGCTGACATTGAGATGTCGAAGAATATCTCAGATGGGCCTTCTGACCATGAAGGCTTGATAGGATTTAGGTTTTATATAGTTTCGGTGTCTTGGGATTGGTTTTATTGGTTTTTTATTTTTCTTTGAAGGTCAAACCGCACCTTGAATGGATGCATATGTACTCACGGGCTGAGGGATATCAGGTCATTCGTAGTTCAATTTTTGTGTGAGAGAGGCTTGAGAAGTTTCTCTTTTGACTTTTGTTTGATGAGTTTTTAAGTTTTTTGTTTGGTTTGAACGCACCAGGAATGGCTTCCTACGTATTCCCGGATTGAGGGAGATTAGGTCATTCGTAGTTTAGTTTTCTAGTGAAAACCGAACTGATTTGATTCGCAGGACCAGGATGATGGTATGCATGTGTTTCAGATATAGTACCTATTAATGGTATCTGAGTTGATGAGTTTGGGAAATTCGCTCCCGTCCATCTCTTGCAATCTGATAGCTCCTCCCGTCAACACTTCTTTGACAATGAAAGGGCCTTCCCAATTTGGGGTGAACTTTTCTTTGGCTTCATCTTTATTGGCCAAAACTTTCTTCAGCACCAAGTCATTTTCTTTGAATTGTCAGATTCAGACTTTCTTGTTGTATGATCGAGTGATCTTTTGCTGATACAACTGCCTATGAAAAATGGCTGTAGCCCTCTTTTCATCTATCAGGGACAATTAATGGCATCGATCTAGCAACCAATGATCTTCGTCCATCTGAGCATCTATTAATACTCGCAAGGACTCCATCTCCACTTCTGTAGGAAGGACTAATTCCATGCCATAGACCAATCAATAGGGGGTAGCCCCAGTAGAAGTGCGCATTGACGTCCTGTATGCCAACAGGGTTAGAGATAACAGATCAGGCCATTCTTTGTGATTGGCGAACATTTTCTGCATTATTTTCTTGATGTTCTTGTTGGCCGCTTCGACAGCACCAATCATCTTGGGCCGATAGATGACGAAATTGAGATGCTGGATGTAAAACTTGCTGCATAGTTCTCTCATCATCTGATTGTTTAAGTTCTTGGCATTGTGGAATACGATAACCTCCGGTTGTCCATATCAACAGACGACATTATTTTTGATGAAACCAATGATGACCTCTTTGGTGACTTTAGGAAAAGAGGCAGCTTCAACCCACTTGGTGAAGTAATCGATCATGGTGAAGATGAAGCGATGACCATTACTGGCTTTAGGCTTTACTAGACCTATCACATCCATTCCCCCACATAGAGAAAGGCCAGGTCAAACTCATATTGTGAAGCTCATTTGGAGGAGCGTGTATGGTATTTCCATGGATTTGGCATTAGTAGCACCTTTTGACATGGTCATCGCAGTCTGCTTTGAGAGAGATCCAATAATGCCTTGTTCTTAATATCTTCTTGGCCAGCAGATGATCGCTCATTTGTGGAGCGCAGACTCCACCGTGGACTTCATCCATCAATCTCTGTGCTTACTCTTTATCAAGGCATCTTAACAGGCCGATTCTAACATCCCTTTTGTAGAGTGTGTCTCCGCTTAGATAGAACTTCATGGCCATCTTGTGAATTGGCTTTTGTTCAGCTTGGCTTACCTCAGTGGGTGTAGATCCATCTCAGAGATATTCCTTGATGTCTTGATACCAAGGCTATTTGATAGGAGGTATTTCATCTGATACTTCTCTACTTTAATTCCCGTATGTCGGGGTCTTTTGGTTTGTGAATTTGATGTCGAGAATCCCACACCTATTAGATATGCAGATTAAGGAAACCAATGTCGCCAATACATCAGCGAAATCATTCCTGCCCCGAAGAATATGGATGAAAGTTATGTCTTCAAACTCCATAGATATTTTGACGACCTGCTAATGATAGGGCAGCAAATGTAGTTCTTTGCTGTGATATGCCCCAGTGGTTTGTCTGATGACTAACTCTGAATCTCCAAAGAGTAATAGATGTTTGATACCCATGGATTGGGCTAATTTTAACCCCATTATGTAGCCTTCATACTCAGTCGTGTTGTTGGGGTTGACAAATTATAGCTTGGTAGCCACATGATATTGTTCTTCTGTACCAGAGATAAGGACTGCCCCAGCTCCGGCACCTTCCATGTTTACTGCTCCATCAAAATAATTTTCCATGGTTGGAATGTATTTTCTTGAAGGCTTTGCTGAATTGTCATAATCCCATCATCCGGGAAATAAGTCTCCAGAGGTTCGAACCCTCTTGATGGTGCCTCAGTCAGTTGATCTACAATGCCTTGACCTTTGATGGACTTCTGAGTTATGTAGATAATGTCGAACTGTTGGAGGATCAACTGCCATTTGGATAGTCGATAATTCAACATTGGCTTGTTGAATACATATTTTAACGAATCCATGCGGGATATGAGATAGGTCGTATGCCCATACAGATAGTGTTGTAACCTCATGGCTGCCCATGTTAACGCACAACATGTCTTCTCAATCAGGGTGTACTTCTGTTCACCACTGCTGAATTATTTGCTGATGTAGTAGATAGCTCTCTCCTTGCTACTATCATCTTTCTGTCCCAGCATACAGCCCATGGCGTTGGCATTGACAGATGAGTACATACACAAGGGGACTCCATCCCTTTGGGGTACCAATACTGGTGCTTCGATCAGCTACTTCTTGATGGAAAGGAAGGCTTTCTAAAAATCCTCATTCCATTTGATGGAGGAATTCTTCCTTAGTATTTTGAAGATGGGTTCACAAGTTGCTGTGAGCTGGGAAATGAATCGGCTTATAAAATTGATCCTTCCCAGGAACCTGCGTATCTCCTTCTCTGTTCGAGGTACTGGCATCTCAGTGATGGCTTTAATCTTGGTAGGATCCAGCTCAATGCCTCTATTACTTACTAGAAATCCCAATAACTTGCCCGATTTGACCCCAAAAGCACATTTGGCTGGATTCAGCTTGAGGTTGTACTTGCTCAACCTGTTGAATAGCTTCTTGAGATGGTCAATGTGATCGTCCTCCTTCCGGGATTTGACAATAATGTTATCCACATAAACCTCTATCTCCTTATGCATCATGTCATGAAATAGGACCATCATGTCTCGCTGATATGTGGCTCCGGCATTGATGAGGCTGAAGGATAGTCGTCTGTAGCAGAAGGTTCCCCAAGGGGTGATGAAAGCTGTTTTCTCCCGGTCTTCTTCATCAACCATGATTTGATGGTAACTAGCAAAGCAATCCACAAAGGAATACATGTCGTACTGCGCCGTATTGTCTATTAGGATGCCGATGAAAGGTACTGGGAAGTTGTCCTTGAGGCAGACTTTGTTCAAATCCCTATAATCTACACATACTCGTACTTTCCCTCTAAGCTTTAGCACTGGGACTATGTTTGAGAGCCATTCTGGGTATGTTGATACCATGATGATGTCGACTTTGAATTGTTTAACGACCTCTTCTTTGACTTTCACACTCCATTCAGGTTTTAATTGCCTGAGTTTCTGCTTGACTGGCTTGAATCCATCTTTGATAGGCATTCGATGGATGACAATATCAGTAGACAGACCAATCATGTCTTCATATGACCATGCAAACACATCCTGAAACTGTGTTAGGATTTCAATCAGGTCGGCTTTTTGATCTGGTGTGAGGTCTATGCCTATCTGGATTTCTTTGAGGTTTTCTGAGGTTCAGATATTAACAGTGGTAGTTTGGTCGAGGTTTGGTTTGGGTTTCTTTTCTACCCATTCTTTGATTCCTCGAACGCCTCATAGTCATCTTCCTCCTCTTGATCAATCTCTATCAAGTCGAAGTTCAGTTCTACATCAAAGTTGTAGTCACTGTGACGGTTGGTATCTCATCAGCAGAGACAAACAAATCCAATCATGGAGTCCTGAAAACAAAATGCTTTCGCTTTAATATATGCAACTGTTCAAACATTCAAAGCATTTGGCAAAGCATGACAAAAGTTACTGCTATAGCTGTGCAATAAAACAAGCAATAAATGAAACCATGTTACAGGGCAGATAGATTCTCTGCCCTTTTTCCCTTTTTGAATGAGGCAAAGGACGCTGCTCCAGTTTTCCAGGGTCAGATCCTCATGAATAGGGAGGATACAAGATTTGTGGCTGTCTGCCTCATCTCTAATAATGACTAAAACATCCTTCAGATCAGAGCAGTGGTTTCTCTTCGAACTGCCTCCCTCCTCTTTCTTGATGCGAGGAATTTGGATCTGATCCTCCTCGTCACTATCTGGGATATCATTATTTATTCCCTCGTAGTGTATGAGAACACGCATGTTAGCAAATGGGTCTCGTCCTTCGTACATGAACTTTTTTTTCCCTTTTTTCTATCCCCCTCAGGTTTTGGGGTCTTTCTCTCACCACCCAGTATGATTGGAGGAATCAGCATGGATGATACTACAGCAGGGATTTTCCTCATTGGCTTCATAAATCCTGTATCAGTGAGGTTTGGCAATAGTATAGTGGCAGCATGAACTTTAGGATGCTTATGTGGGTTTCGATGGTTTGACCTGGATGAATAACCCAATCCGGCTCTCCCTGACTGACTCGGGATTTGCACCGGGCTCTGGATACCTTTTTGATCCTTTCCTAACCCTTCTCCAGGGTGGAAATCCAAATATACCATCTCCTGGCCCACTGTCTTTACTTTGGGGGAGACTTTAGGCTTTAAGGCTGGTGCTCCAACTGGTAGGTATTGAGTATCGCTCACCTCCAAGGCTTGAAAACTAACAAATTCAATCCCTACATCCAGGCTGATCACTGGCATGTCTCCCTGTATGCAAACAGGGTAGTCTGGTTTAGCATTTACTATGATTAGGTTGCCATTGATAATGTATTTGAGTTGTTGATGGAGGGTGGATGGCACTGCCCCTTCCATATGGATCCATAGCCTTCCCAGCAATAAGTTGTATCCTATGGTGATGTTGAGCACTTGGAAGGACACATAGAAAGTGTGTGAACCAATCTCCAGAGGAAGCTCAATTTCTCCGATGGCTTGTCGGCGAGATCCATCGAAAGCCCGGATGACCACATGACTGGTTTTGATCCGATTCGGTTTATCTTCATTCTCTCTAAGGTATCGTAGGGACAGATGTTAAGGGATGATCCTCCATATATCAGTGCACCTCCGATCACATATCCGAATGACATTACAGCTATGTACAGTGACTTGCAATGACCTATCCCCTCTGCAAGTATACCATCGTCAGTGAAAGATATCACATTGCTGTTGAAAATGTGTTCTATCACGTGACAAAATTTCTTGACATCCACTGTCTTTGGCAGATGGGCTTCTTCCAGTACTTTCACCAGAATGTCGCGATGATCCACTGATGATAAGACTAGATCTAGGATGGCCATCTTCTTGGGTGCATCTTTTAAGCTTTGCACCACCTTGATTTTATTGTGCCCTATTTTACTGAGGAACTCTTCGATTTTCTCTTCAGCCACCTTTTCTTTGGCCTTGATGACTGATTTGATCACCTACTGAGGCAGGTACAATGGATTCTCCTTTGGTACGATGGCAATGTTGTTTGAAGTGTAACCTTGATCGTTCCCATAGTTCCATGGGACTCTTTTCAGACTAATCACTGGATACTGGGGTCTGAATGGTAATATCAAAGGCCCGGGCGCCTCCAATTTCACAGGATTTTGCATTTCTTAAACCCCTTTCCCTGGTAGCATTAGGGATGTGAGGGCTGGCTTCTTATCATAGGAAATAACAGCCACTGTATCCTGATTCCATGCAGTGGGAATAAAGAGAGTTTCTTCATCTTGGAGGCCATAATCCCGATTCCTTCTTATCAGTTCACCACATTCAATCATGTTCTTAATTAAATGACGAAGTGCCCAACAGTCCTCAGTATCATGGTCGGGTGCATTGGAGTGGTACTGACAAATTCGGTCAAGTTTGAATTTCCTGGATCGAGGATTTACCGGGGGTAATAAGTCTGCCACCATTCCCTCATTGATTAACATCTGGAGGATTTCCTTCATTGGCTGGTTTAGGTTGATGAAATTCCTCTAGAACGTAAATTCCCTATCAGGCTGGAACTTCTCTTCCTTGGCCATCTTATCGGCCCAGGGTTCCTGCTGATGAAAATGATAATGGTCCCTCATAGGAATGGGACTGATTTTCGGTGTGGAAGGACTTGTATTAGATAGGTTGGTCTAGTTTACCAGCTGTCTGGTGACCTGATGTTTGTTACGACCAATTCTGCTAATTGTCCGAGCTGTTCCTTGATAGACTTGATCTCTTGTTCTATCAGGAATTGCCTTTCTGAGACTTCCCAACTGTATGGGCTGGATTGAGTTGATTCTCCGACGTATCGGAGGTATTTGGATCCTTCTCCATTTTACGTGCTAATCATGTTGACACCTTCCTCTTTCTGCTGAGGGAGGGGATTATCCTATACGTTCGGTTGCTCGGGCTTTGTCACCATAATCTCTCCGTTGTCAATCAAGTCCTGGATTTTGTGCTTGAGAGACCAATAGTCCTATTTATCATGGCCCGGAGATCCGGAATGGTAGGCACACTTTTTACTTGGGTTAAAATTTCATCCACCGGTGTTGGTTGGTGGAAGGAGTTGCACAATCTTTTTCTGTGCCATCAATAGTTTTAGCACATTCTCGAGTGAATCCCCTAATGGGGTGAACATTCTCCGACGTCTGGCCTCCAAATTTTTCTGAAACGGAAGGTTAGAAGGTTGTGCTGGAGCTTAAAAAGGAGGATAGTTCCTCTTTTGAATGGGCATACTGCTCGACTCGCTCCTCTGATTCTGTCCTTGTAATACTAAGGATACTTCTTCGTCTTTCTTTTTGTGTGCCCTTCGGGGATTATTCCCATAATTTTCGGATTGAATATGCTCGGCAACAGCTTCTAAGGCGGTCAGATCCTTTATCTCCCCAGATTTGAGCCCCATTTCTGCCATCTTGCATTGTTTGATCATTTCTGAAAATGGCTTTCCTATGCCGGCTAGGACCCCTTCATAATACGGGGCTTCTTGAATGTCGATGAAGGTCATGACTATCTCAGACTCAATCATAGGTGGAGTGACTTGTGCCGCCATTCGCCTCCAGCGTTGAGCATATTCTCTGAATTACTCAGTGTTCTGTTTCTTGATTTTGGTTATTTGATATCTATCTGGAGCCAGTTGAGACTGAAAACTGTATTGATTGAGGAAGGCACAACTCTTCCCAGCTGTGAATTTTAGAGTTGTCCAGACGGGCATACCAGGCTCTAGCCTCTCCGGTCAAACTTTTCTGGAATAACTGCATTCGGAGTTTCTCTTCCTCTGCATAGGATCCAAGCTCTCCAATGAATACCTTTAAGTGAGTGTAGGGGTCTCCCAATCCATCGTATTTCTCAAAATCAAGAACTCAAAATTTTTTAGGATAACGAGCCCCAGGGAAAATACATAGGTCAGAATAATTGACACTGCCAAATGCCCCAGTCCCTTTGATAGACCGGATAGTTTCTTCCATCTGTTGCATTTTCTTCAGAATGTCACCAGCTTCCTGTTCTTTGTTAGGGACGGTGATATCAAGGGTTTTGTTGGTTGTGTTCTGATTTTGTGTCTCAGGACCTTGAGTATCCTTCTTCGCAGTATCTTGACTGCCACCGGGTGTTCCTGGTTCTGTATGACCCTGTGCTTGCTTCCCTTTAAGAGCTTTACTTTGTTCTCTCAAGAAACTGGCCAATTCGGCTATCTGGTTCTTCAGTTTTTCAAACTCTTCCCTAGAGACAGGGGTGGATTTTGGCTAAGCACTGGAAGCCATGTCCGGAGATGGACTTAGTGCTTTCTTAGACTTAGATCTAGTGATAGGAACAATTTTTCACCTACAATAAAACGTAGGCGTGTCAATTTCCTAAGGCATGTAGGAATAGGATGCATGCCATGATGTGTTTTTGAGGTTTTTTAATCTTATCCTGCAAAATAGAGGTCAGTTTTTTTGATGACAGGATAATATGACAGGTTTTACAAAACATGGAATGTATGATTACATTATGATATTTACACTGTGCTATTTACATTGGCATTTAAAAAACTTAACATTGAATTGAAAGAGGAAGGCATGAAGAGGCTTTCCATCGGATTTGGTTAATTAGAGGCTGACCTATCTTAGGCTACTCTCGCAGCTTTTTTGGCATGAAGGTCCCCAGATCATCGCAATCTACTAGAGGGGAAATTAATCTGATCTTTCAACTGGAGCGAATCTGAGTGGTGCTTTTTCATGAGCCCCGAAGACTTAGCAGTCCTCGAAGACATTACTCTGTCCCAACGGGTTTACCTCCTGATGGAGGAATCACACAACATACATTCACATACATCGTGTCTCACCGTATGTAAAGAAGCAGCATTTCATGCATTCATTCAATGTAAAGATGCAGCATTCATATATACGTAGATATAAATGGGAAATGTTGAAAGGATTTGAACGTGGCCTAAGCCCTCTACTGTCCCCAGCAGAGTCGCCACCTGTCTACGTCGGGAAAAAAATTGGGTCAGGTCAAACCCGGATTTTTCTCTCTTCCTAAGTTTTGTCCACCCTTATTCTTTTTATTTAAAAAAGGTTTTGAAGGATTTTTTAGGAAAAGGCCAACATGGATCATGTCGACGATTTGAACATTTTACAGAGTCGCCAGTTGGTTGATTTGAAAATGGTTGTACCAACTCAACCGAATTTGTTTAGAAGTAGGTTCAATTTGCTGGACACTGTCGAAACTTGATCTTTGAAATTGAAGTTCTAAGTTCGGGGGCTTGGTTAAGTGTGGGGAAGGGGTTAGACACCCCACAACTCCCGTGAAAACACGTTACCGCATCCTTTCAATATTTCCCTTTTAGATCTGAAATGTGTGTGTGTGAATGTTGGAAGAAATTGGGCCTATGTTTGATTGATTTGAAAGTAGTACTTTGCTTCGTTGAACCTATATACGAAGGGTTTGATTTGATTTGCAAAAGTCTCTTTTTTAGACAAGATTATTAAAATGATGTTTTGAAATGTCGGTTTTCAAACCCCTATGCTAACATAGGAATAGAAGCCTGTTGATACTTCCGTTTTTATCTTTTCAGCCTCTTGGCTCAATTTGAATGGTGATTTGTCGGGCTGCAAAGTATCCTCGACCACAATAATATTTACAAGTGTCGGTGTTCTCATAGAAATGACAGCCATCGGAGTGACTCTGACACGACAAACCATATTTCCACTATGTTGAGACCTTAAATCCGGATAACCGTTTTAAGGTCTTTTGGATGTACATTTTTACAGAAAAACTGGCAGGGTACATCTGTAAAGTGGAGTTGTCCATCGTGGGAATCAGATTCTAATCAGTTTGATCATGAATCCCACGATTCCTAGGCTCACATAGAGAAGCCAATAAAACCTGCACAACTCAAATATGCACAGAAAAGATATATTTACATCCAAATGTCGCCAAAACCAAGGATTCATCAGTAAATCCTTGCTCCCACATAATCGAAGCATCTCGTTCCCACTAGATAGCAATTTAAGGGCTGCGAGGTTGCTTTCATAACTGAAACTAGGAAAAATGCTAGATTTAAACAAATCTCAGCCATTCTAGCTTTCCGGTTCTGTCTGGACCTTTTTTGAACCGTTTAAAAGCTAGAGTTGGCGAGATTTAAAGAAATCTAGTTTGTCCAAAGAGATATCAGCGCCGATTCATATCAAATGAATATTTAAAGCAACAGTTCAATTATAAATGAGTTAAGAAATATATATATATATATATATATATAATTATATATATACGAAAACTGTAAAGGGTGATGGGTTTTCACTCCGATGCTCAGACTAAAATGTAAATATATATATATTTATAAAAGTTATATAAAAGCCACGGAATGATCCAGGCTGGACAGAATGTAAATATATATATATATATATATAAACTGTAAAGGGCGACGGACATTCTATCCTTTACCCGGACAGAAATATATATATATATATATATATATATATATATATATATAAGTAGTAAAAAGACCACAGAATGATCCAGGCCAAACTAGAATGTAAATGTTAATATATATATATATATATAATTAATATATATATATATATATATATATATATTAAAGCAATAAAAAGGCCACGAAGTATAAATCCAAGCCCAAATAAGTCAGAAAAATGTATATATATATAGTTATATAAATAAAAGCAGTAAACTACCTCGGATTTGACATCCGGGCTTGACAGAATTGAAAAGTTAGTATATATACAGTTAAATATATACATTAAAAAGTCAAACCCGGGCATATTCAAAAAGTAAAACTTAACGTGCAAGTATATAAAAGTGCAATGAAGTAATATAAACTTTCTGATCGTAAAAATACTTACAATAGACTGCTACACGGGCTTGTTGCCAAATCGTAGGCTTCAAACGTCCGTTTCAACCAGTTAATTTCTGATATGTAGTAGTATATGAGTATATCTACGTGTTAGAGTGATAAAATATGGGTTTGGAGTACAAGAATGGGGCTGAGAAACCAAACGAACATAGGTTCAGAGCGTTTTCAATTCTAAAATGAGCTGGGGGTCACCTCATATATACAGACTCAGGAGAAGCAGCTCTACCTGTGGTAGCAGCAGGTAGAGGTGCGGCTCCATGTGTCGGGGCCCACGTGGCGGGTCCCGTTACATCAAAGTACGTGCATTTCGAGCAACGCAAGGTCAGATTTAAAACTTTTTAACTTTTGATCCGAGTGCCCGTTTGAGGCGTGCTATACCTTTCTGGAAAGCCCTCGCCGAGCGCATCGCAATGACATAGGAGAAAATCTTTTCTGAGTCCAAAAAGATGGGTTCATAACTAGGTCTTTGTTTTTTTACAGTTTATCCATTGAGTTGTCTTCCACTGTTTCTACTCGGGATCACTGTTATGGTTCGTTCTGACCTTGGTGGCATCAATTCGGCTTGAGTTTGACCGAATCAACTTAAATTTAGTAAAATAACCATTTTGCCCCTCCCGGGGTAGCCTTTAGTGCGGGCATGGCCTTTGGCTGACTTCCTAGGGTTGTTTCCAAGGTTTAGATCCCATTTGATTCTGTTTGTCCTCATGGTTGTCTATGAGGTTAACTTGGTTCTTCCAGGTTTGTTTCTAAAGATGATGTGAGGCTTTGGGGTTGTCTCCGAAGTTGAGTTGGCCTCCCGGGTTGTGACCAGAGCTTGACCTAACATCCTTGGTTGAGATCGGGGTTTACCTGTACCTCCCGGGTTGAGACCGGGGCTGACTTGTACCTCCCGGGTTGAGACCGGGGCTGACCTGTACCTCTCGGGTTGAGACCAGGGCTCACATATACTTCCTGGGTTGAGACCGGGGCTTACCTATACCTCTCGGGTTGAGACCGGGGATGTCCTGTACCTTTTGGGTTGAGACCGGGGCTGACCTGTACCTCCCGGGTTGAGACCGGGGCTGACCTGTACCTCTCGGGTTGAGACTGGGGCTGACCTATACCTCCCAAGTTGAGACCGGGACTGACCTGTACCTCCCGGGTTGAGACTGGGGCTGACCTGTACCTCCTGGGTTGAGACCGGGGCTGACCTGTACCTCCCGGGTTGAGATCGGGGCTGACCTGTACCTCCCGGGTTAAGACCGGGGCTGACATTTACTTCCCGGGTTGAGACCGGGGCTGATCTGGCTTGAAAAGACGATTTTGCTCTCCTGTAGGGTTAGTAATAGGAATGCAAAATTCAAGTGTCTGCTACAGGACTGAAGAAAATTTTGAGTGTCTACAATATATATATCTACTATCCATATATATACATTAGTTATTCTCAAGGTAATTTAAATTGGGCTAAACACATATACTATTATACCAATTTTATTGGGCTATCAATTCACAACTATTGGACTCCCAGCTATAATACTCGGCCACTAACACTAACACTTGTAACTAATTCATATTGGGCTTAATATAATCATAGGTCCAATATAGTATTAAATTAACTTTTAATTAATTTAATTAAGAATTAATTATGCCACACAAGGCTAAACACTTAAGCTTAATTAAGCTTATCATCATCATCATCAATATACATCTTAATCATTTCATACTCGATTTATTATTAATCGCATGGCACACCTATAATATATAATTGCACACAAATAATTACAAATATCTTTATTTTAAATTCTATAATTATTTATAAAATTCTCGGGTATTACATGATATGTTATGAATGCTATATGCCTTCGTGGGGTTAGCTGCCACAGGTTGTATCAATGACCATTCCCTGTTTTTTGCTGGGGATGACTTTCATGACTAATACCATCGGACTTTCCCAAAATTCACATTGGGTTTATTACCAACGCTATCTTTTCCAGATACACACTTTTGTTTTACCTTCGCTAAGGATATTCCTCTTTTTATGAGTGACCTCATTGGGGATTCCCGATGCTTATCCTGATGATAGTTTGCACTAGTTTGCATCATCGGATCATATCCGATGCTACGCTGGGGCTGTCACCAACGGCTTAGATTTCTATTCGGTTGATGCTGATATTTCTATCGGGGATAAAGCTTTCAATGATCACTATCATAGAATCTTCTCAATGCCTACTCAAACGATAGTTTTAAAAGGTTGACCATCATGGAACTTTCTCGATGCCTACTCGAACAGTACTTTACAAAGGTTGAAGATCACCGAACTTTCTCGATGCCTACTCAAACGATTGTTTACAAAGGTTGGTGCCTACTCTAACGGTAGTTTGCAAAGGTTGATAATCACTGAACTTTCTCGATGCTTACTCGAACGGTAGTTTGCAAAGGTTGATAATCACCGAACTTTCGGGATGGCTCAGCTGGAGATTTCTTTTATAACAGATTCCATCATCGGTCCTTCCAGATGAAGATAGTTTTCTATGGTTGACTTTATCGGGTCTTCCCGGTGCTATGCTGATAGTTTTACAATGGTGCCTACCCTGCTGGTAGTTGACAATGTTCATTACCAGACGGTCTTGATGCCCTCACTGAAATAGTGTTCAACGACTTAAGTCACCGGATCCCTCTCCGATGCTACGCTGGAGCTGTCACCAACGGTTAGCAATATCAGATACTCTGATCTTCGCTGAAGTAGTTCTCAACAGCTTACACCATCGAACCCTTCCCAATGCTACGCTGGAGTTGTCGCCAACATTTTACACTGTTAGATACTCTGATCTTCGCTGAAGTAGTTCTCAACGGCTTTCATCACCCGACCTTTCCCCGATGCTATGCTGGAGTTGTTGCCAACGGTTTGAATCACCGGATCCCTCTCTGATGCTACGTTGGAGTTGTCACCAACGGTTTACAGAAGATTTTTCAGACTTCCAAAGTTTGGTACTCTGTTTCAGGATTTCAGGCCCTTTCTACTCAATCACGTAGAACCTTTTTTGCTGATTTAACTTTTTGGCTTTAGGGGACCCTGCTATAACTCAAATTTGATCGAGTTAGAGGGGTGGGACCCACCCTGGGTTACCGCAAGTTTACCTGCGACTATCATAGGTAGACTCGCAGCAGACCGCGGGTGGATTTAAACCCCCCTAGCCATTCAAAAGTCATTTTTAACTTGAACCATACTGAAAACTCCAAAATTCTCTCTCAAATCTACTCAATTCAGGCTGCTTTTTCCGAAATCCATCACTGTACAACCCTTCTGCACAACCCTGGTAACATTTACATCCTTTCTTTTCAAGTTTTGACTGTTAGAATGTTAGAATTCATGCAGTATGGGTTTAAACTCAATGTATCAAATATGTATGCATAGATGACTTAATAAAAATGAAAAGACCTAGTAAATACATGTATTTTACCATGCTAAACATTCCGGCGTGAAAAAAAATTTATTTTCGTGACAATCAATTTTCACCCTTTTTGGCTCTTTTATTCATTCTATTTGAGGATAAATAAACATGAATTTTTCAATAAAAATACACATGGTAATTTGGCTACCATTGTGGGTTTAATTTTAATGTTTTTCACATGTCATATGAAATGTTCATGATTTTGGGTTGGTGTGCTACTGAATGGCCACCTAGTTATGCCTACGTGCATGCGGATAGTCCGTTTTACAAAGGAGACTCTGACGGAATTTTTTCACGAGTCTGGGTGTTTAATATGCATGAAAATTTAACTCCACTGAGGATTTATGTTAAACTAATGCATGTTTTCTCATAGGCTATGCATGATGCAATGATTTGAATTTAATGGCTTTAAATTTGAAGCGTACCTCACCCTTTCTGAGGTGATTTGGAGATTTTGTTCAGGTTATGGACCCAGATAGACCGAGCAGCTCTTGCAGGGTTTCCTTAGGTGTGAGGAGGAGGGCTTTTAATGTCCCTTTGCCTCGTTCGGCCCGGCAGCCTCACTAGTTGACCGAGTTAGTGATTCGTCATATTCAGGTTGATATGATAGACACTATAGACAAGGAGAAGGATGTTCCTATTGTGGATCCCACTCCTTCATCTTATACCCCAAGTCAGGATCTCCCAGCTATTAGTGTGATGATTCCTGATCTTCTGGATGATTTAAGACGTCACCCATCGATCTATCTTCACGCGAATGTGGTAATAGAAATCTTCCTTTTAAAATTTCTTCTTTTCCCCCTTTTGGGGCAATGGCTTAATCTTGATGTGATATTGATGCAAGTTCCCGGCTTCACTCAGCCCAGGGAGAACTGGTTTAGTATTCAGTGTTTATATCGGACCCTTCATCCAGAGTATCAGGCCATCGTCCCCTCTTGGGGCTTTGAGGCCTTCTTTTTTATTCCTCCCCGTTATTGCTGTCGATGTTGGGAAAGATCTTAATCCCTCTTTCTAAGTGTTTCTTTCTCTTTATGTTTTCTATTTGGTTTAATCTTGCCTTAAGGGTGAGATTTTAGAAAGAGACCAACATAAAATGTCGACGATTTGAAAAGATTGATTTTATTGGTCCAAATTAGATAGGGCCGCCAGTTGGTATAAGTTAAAATGGTTGTACCAACTCAACCGAGTTTTAAAAGATTTTGCAATATAGCCCAGTATTGGACTCCATTTAATTAGTCTTGGAAACCGAGATTCATAGAGTTCGGGGGGCTTGCTTAAGCGGGGGGAGGTGTTAGGCACCCCCCAACTTCCGTGAAACACGGTTACCACGCTTTTCATTCCCTAATTATTATGTATGTGTGTGTGTGTTTTGCAATTAATTGGGCCTAAAATACTTTATTTGAAAGCAGTGTTGGGCTTCATTAGACCGATATATGAAGGGTTTTGTGACGCCCCCAGAATTGGTCCAATCAACCCAACCCATTCTGAGTTGCCAAATACACTCAACAAGATCCAAATACAATCTTTTATATCAAACGGTCGTGCAAAATACGACCACACAACTGTGAGTGTCAATACAGACATGTAAAAAATATAAACATTCAAACTAAGTCCTCATTACATTTATTATCACACTATTTTATAAAAAAATAGTGAGGACTTCTACAGCTCTAACTCGGACCATCACTCCATTCCCCGACTAGTACCCGCGATATTCTCATTTCCTGAAGAGAACAATGGAAAAAAAGGGTGAGCTCAACCAGCCCAGTAAAGAATATTATGACTAAGATAATGAAGAATAAATT
The DNA here is from genome assembly GCA_020205555.1 of Panax stipuleanatus. Taxonomy (NCBI): domain Eukaryota; kingdom Viridiplantae; phylum Streptophyta; class Magnoliopsida; order Apiales; family Araliaceae; genus Panax; species Panax stipuleanatus. Next base: position 112,359,417 of record CM035119.1, on the reverse strand, counting down.
ATCGTTAGTCTTCAACAAATCAGATAAAATATTATGGACAACAAGTTTTAAATCAACAACTGCAGCAAAAATAACAATTCATTAGAAGAGTTAAGTAGAGAATGATGTCTACTATCTTCTATGATTTGAAAGTCCATCATCAATATTTTATCCCTGTAACATCAATCAATATATATCTCGAATCAAATATTCATCTTTGCACTATGGGCCAAAGATATTTATTTGTATCACCAGTGGTCATGTTCATCTCAACACCTGTCCATCTTTGCACTACAGGCCAAAGATATTCATTAGGTAATCATCTTTGCACTACAGGCCAAAGATATTCATCAAATAATCATTCATCTTTGCACTACAGGCCAAAGATATTCATTTGTATCATCATTTAAGACCGAGGATGATGAAAAATAATATAAAAACGAATCTAGTGAGATAAAGGACAAAGATTAGGGATTCGTAATTTAGTTTATCCAAGTTCAAGAATACTCCGTAATAATCAATTGTGGAGCAAAATTCAAGAATGAAGTTCAAAACATGGATCCAATCAAAGATAGAAAAAATATTTTTTTTATCGTGAATAGTAACTGGTCATAAAAAGATAAAAATTTTATAAAAAGTCCAGACCAATATTCCAGTGAAATACTATTTCGTACGAGTATGAATGAATATACGAAACTATAATTGGATTTTCACCCGTCATGCGGTAATTTGCGTAGACAGATTATTTTCACAATTTAATAGAAATGAATACGAAGGGTGATTCACCACGCATGCGGTAATCCGCGTAGGCAGGTTATTCCCACAGATTATTAAGGAATAGAATGAATACAAAAAGTTTTCACCAGGCATGCGGTAATCCGTGTAGACAGGTTACTCCCACAGATCAATAAAGAATGAATACGAAGGGTTATTCACCATGCATGCGGTAGTCCGCGTAGACAGGTTACTCCCACAGATCAATAAAGAATAGAGTAACAACCCTTACGAGTATTGAAAGAAAATAGCATTCTTTATAAATACAAAAGAAATAATACTCCTTACCTCAGTAGAAGATAGGATACTGGAATAGTGTAGTAGCAGAATACCCTTTTTCTTTCTCTTTCTATAATTTCTCTCACTATTATAACTTTGCACTTCAAGAATGGTGAGAAATGAATGAAATTATCTTGCTATTTATAGGCTAGAAAAAGGTTGGTTAATTATACTTTAGTACCTCCATCTTTGCCTTAATTTTTAATTTAGTCCCTCAAGTTTATAAATCTTGCACCTCCACCCCTGCAACCACCCACCAACTATTTATTATCCAACAATAAGTGGGTCCCACATGTTAACCACCCATTAATCGCTCATTTATCCGATTAATTCCCCGTTTGGTCAATTTAACATCAGAAAATCAACTATTATTGAAATAAATGTCGCTTTCCACTAACATTAATATTTCCAACATAATGAAAATATTTTTATCAACCATTCATCATTATAATTCACAATATTGACAACCACACCGTTCTTAGAAAAGAGGGGGCTTTCCGATAAGGATTTCTTCTTACTGGCGCGCAATTAAATAACCTAACCCCTTTTCTTGACAGAACTTTCTAGACATTGTCAGTAATGATAATAATAATAATATGAGTAACTGTGTTCTGTCAATTATTGATTAAATATTTTAAAGTATTGTGCAGATGATACTGTGAAAATAATTGAATCAGTAATATTAGATACTATGCAGCAACTACTGTAGTAATTATTGAATACTGAGTGACTTCTTAAGTACGCATCAATAATTATAAATACAGTGCAATACCGTGTGACACTATGCAACAACGCGTATTACTGTACTTTTATCACCGGGTATTTTAACATTTTAACGGTAAAAGTTTTGCCGTGAAAATGTTATTTCTGTCACTTTCTATATCCGACAATTATTCCGTTGTGCGGTCCACCAATGACTGCGCCGTCGTACGAATATTCTCCAACAAAAGAATAATCCCCGACACAACGAATATTTTATGACCACTTGCTTACTTTGTAAAATTTGCACATTCCACCCATAACTTACCACATTTATCAAATCAACACCTTACTATTTCAAAATAATATATAAAGGAAATTAAATCTTTATTCATAAAAGTTGGGGTCTTACAACTTCCCCTCCTTATGAAATTTCATCCTCGAAATTGACGTACGTACCTGATATGTCGAAAAGGTTAGGATACCTTGCTTTCATTTCTGATTCTAACTCCCAGGTCATTTCCTCGATATCATGGTTCCTCCACAAAACTTTAACTTGAGGTATAATCTTCGAGCCTAGGACATGTTCCTTCTTATCCAAGATATTGACAGGTACCTCCTCGTACGTTAAATCTTCGACAATCTCGTCTAGTTCTAACTCAATAATGTGGTTTGGGTCTTCCACATATTTGCGAAGCATGGATATGTGAAAAACGTTATGAACACGAGACATGCTTGGAGGTAAGGTGAGTCTATAGGCTACAGTTCCTACTCGGTCAAGGATTTTAAATGGACCAATGAATCGTGGATTGAGCTTTCCTCTCTTCCCGAATCTCGTAACTCCTTTCCATGGAGTAACACGTAACAATACATGATCTCCGACATTAAATTCTACGTCTCTTCGATGAAGATCCGCATAACTCTTTTGTCGATCTTGTGTCGTTTGTATACGTTGTCGGATTATTTGAATCTTTTTCATAGTCATACGTACTAACTCTGGTCCCAACAATGTTGCTTCACCCACCTCGTCCCAGCATACTGGAGAACGACACTTTCGTCCATACAACGCCTCGAATGGAGCCATGCCTATACTTGCCTGATAACTATTATTGTAGGAGAATTTCACCAATAGTAAGTACTTGCTCCAACTCCCTTTGAAGTCTAGAACATATTATCTCAATAGATCTTCAAGAGTTTGAATAGTCCTTTCTGATTGCCCGTCAGTTTGAGGATGATATGCAGAACTAAATCGTAGATCGGTGCCCATAGCTTTCTGTAAACTAACCCAAAATTGTGAAGTAAATCTTGGGTCACGATCCAAAACTATGGATACTGGCATGCCATGCAATTTCACAATCTCATTTATGTACATACGAGCAAGATGTTCCAATGAATAAGTCTCTCGTATAGGCAAGAAATGAGCAGACTTGGTTAATCTATTGACAATAACCCAAATTGCATCTATGCCTTGAGAAACCTTGGGAAGACCCGTAACGAAATCCATGGTAATGTGTTCCCACTTCTATTTTGGAATCTCAAGTGGTTGCAATGGACCCTTTGGCACTTGTTGCTCCGCCTTGACACGTTGACACGTTAAACACCTCGAGATAAACCGCGATCTCTCTCTTCATATTGCTCTACCAAAATGTATGTCAAAGATCACGATATATTTTGGTACTTCCAGGATGGATTGCAAACGGTGTGTTGTGTGTCTCCATCATGATTCTATACTTTAAATCAGAATCATTAGGAACAAAAAGTTTGGAGTTGACTTGAAGTATTCCTTCTCCATTGATTCTTGCTTCTGGAATACCACCTTCTTGCACCTTCTTCTTCATCTTCATCAGCTCCGGGTCTGTAGCTTGAGTAGCTTTAACTTTATCAATCAAAGCTGGTTCTACGCATAAACTTGACATCATCATGTGGGTCCCCGGAGTCTTAAACTCTGTCTCCATACTTTGTAAGTCACACAAAATGGGCCTTTGCGTTTACAGCATCGCACTCATTCCCGCATATGATCTTCTACTTAACGCGTCTGCTACCACGTTCGCTTTTCCAGGATGGTATTGGATGGTATGGTCGTAATCTTTCAACAGCTAGAGCCAACGTCGTTGCCGCATGTTGACTTCCTTCTGGGTAAAGAAATATTTGAGACTCTTATGATCGTATAGATCTCCACTTTCTCTCCGTACAGGTAGTGTCTCCAGATCTTCAATGCGAAAACGACTGCTGCCAACTCTAGATCATGAGTAGGATAATTCCTCTTATATTCTTTGAGTTGTCGTGAGGCATAGGCTATGACTTTCCCATATTGTATGAGAACACATCCTAACCCTTTTCCCGAAGCATCGCTATAAATGACAAATCCATCCGAACCAGATGGAATCGTCAGAACAGGTGCCGAAATTAGTCTCCTCTTGAGCTCTTGAAAGCTTTTTTCGCATTCCTCGTTCCATACGAATTTTGTATCTTTCCGAGTCAACTGAGTTAATGGAGTAGCGATTCGAGAAAATTCTTCCACGAATCTTCGATAATAACCAGCTAAGCCCAGAAAGCTACGTACTTCGGTCACCGACTTAGGTTGCTCCCAACTTTGTATTGCTTCAATCTTCATCGGGTCAACAGATAGCCCATGTTTTGATACCACGTGCCCAAAGAATGCTACTTCCTCAAGCCAGAACTCTCATTTCTTTAACTTGGTATAAAGCTTGTTATCACAAAGCCTTTGAAGTACCAGCTTCAAGTGGTGCTCATGATCTTCACGGCTTTTGGAATAGATGAGGATGTCATCAATAAAGACAACCACGAACTGATCCAAATATTCCTTGAATACACGGTTCATCATATCCATGATAGCAGCAGGAGCATTAGTCAATCCAAAAGACATGACTAAGAATTCATAATGCCCGTATCGAGTTCTGAAAGCAGTCTTTGGAATATCCTCAGTTTTAATCTTTAAATGATGATATTCAGAACGAAGATCGATCTTTGAAAAGAATTATGCACCTTGCAACTGGTCGAACAGGTCATCAATGCGAGGTAAAGGATACCTATTCTTGATGGTGACATGGTTCAACTCCCGATAGTTAATACAAAGTCGCATACTCCCGTCTTTCTTCTTTACGAATAAAATAGGAGCACCCCAAGGAGATGTACTAGGATGAATAAAATTGATGTCCAACAACTTCTATAGTTGGACCTTTAACTCCTAAAGTTCAATAGGAGCCATTCGATATGGGGTTTTAGAAATGGGTTTTGTACCGGGTTCAAGGTCAATAAAGAATTCAACTTCACGTTCTGGGGGTAGACCGGGAAGTTCTTCGGAAAATACATCAGGAAACTCATTAACAACAGAAATATCATTCAATCTGACGTATTCTGATTTAAATTAGTGATATGGGCTAAGAAAGCTTGACATCCATTTTTCAATAAACGAATAGCTTTATGACTTGAAATGACATTGATTGATTTTAGTGGTTTGGTTGTTTGAATTCGCACAACAGGTTGGTTAGGAATATGAAAACTAACAACCTTACAAAAATAATCAATTTTGGTATGATGAGTGATTAACTAAAATCACGTCAAATGCAAGTATTTTCAAAGATATAAGATCAACAGGTTGGGTGAGGGTACCAATTTGAATCAAAGAAGATTTGTAAACTGTGGATGTAACAAAGGTTTCTCCCAACGGAGTTTCAACAGATAAGTCAAAGTCTAATTATTCAGGTATCAAGTTCAAACGTTGAGCACAAACAGATGAAATAAAAGAATGGATAGCACCTGTATCTAATAAGGTGTAAACTTCGCAAGAGTTTATTAATAGCTTACCTGTAATAACCTCTTTTGGGTTCCTTGATTATTAGGCAGTCACGACAAAAGCTCTTCTAGGAACCACCGACTTTGACTTGTCCAGAACAGCCTTAGGAATCACCACCCCAGCTGGACTTGGTTTCGCTACAGGACACACTCGAGCTATATGTCCTTCCTTTCCACAGTTATAACACACCTTAGATTGTTGTGTGCAGCTGGGACTGATGTGTTCCTCTTGCCCGCATTTATAGCATACGACTGGAGGTCGTTCTCCTCCCCTAGAAACAGTTGATGCTGGTGCTGCTGTCGACGTTTTCACATTCTCATTGTTGTACCTTCTCTTTTTGGAATCTCCCCCTGACTCACTTCTTCTATTATCATAGCCACGATTACCACCAGAGTGGTTACCGCTTCTGTCATGATACTTTCCTCCCTACTGGTTATCATTGTTTCGATGACTGCTGTCACCGGTACGACCTTGGTTGTTGTCCCTTGGTTGAATATAATCATTATCCCGTTCTAATAATTGGGCCCTGTTCACCACATCTGAATATAAAGAAAGTTTGTGAGAAACGAGGTACTGATGAATTTCGGGTTTTAAACCTCTTATAAACATCCGCGTCATACGTTCCTCCTTATCAACTAAATGAGATGCGAACTGTGATAACTCCGCGAACTTATCCTTATACTGGGACAAAGTCATGTTGTTCTGTTCCAATTTGATAAACTCTACCTCCTTCATATGACGAATACTTTTTGGAAAGTACTTGTCATTGAACAGTTTCTGGAACTCCTCCAAAGATATTTTGAGTGCGGCAGGCTGGGTACACTTCACAGATTCCCACCAGTAAATTGCCTCTCCATGAAACATAAAGGTGGCAAAATGGAACTTTTTGCTCCTCCGTGCATCCCAAGACATCAAATATCTTGGTAATTTGCTTAACCCACATTTCCGCCTTGATTAGATCTGGCTTTCCCAAAAATTCTGGTGGTCCCAACTCTTTAAACTACTTGGCAGTGACAAGCCGCGAGTTGTTATTATTTCCACCTTTATTATGAACATGAGTCTCCCTCGTCTAGTTTTACATGAACTGCAAAAAGCTTCTGAACATCCCATCGTTTATCGTTTGATCGGTGGGGTTGTTTACAGGAGGAATATTGTCTTCCTGTTACACGTTCTCTTGGTTGGTAATTACAGGTGTCTCAACGGTCTCATTCACTCCATTGTTTAGATTTTCAGCTACCATTCTCAAATACTGCCACAAAACAAGGGTTAATTAAACAAATTAACATATCACATATTAACTCTATATTCCGAGTGACCAAAAGAAATACCAAATAAGCTTAGGTAGGACACAAACTAGTAAAGGTTTACTCGTCTCTCCCCTCCTAGTTCTATTCCCAGATCTCTTCCAGAGATCATATCTCTAAGCTCTGATACCAATTGTGACGCCCCCAGAATTGGTCCAATCAACCCAACCCATTCTGAGTCGCCAAATACACTCAACAAGATCCAAATACAATCTTTTATATCAAACGGTCGTGCAAAATACGACCACACAACTGTGAGAGTCAATACAGACATGTAGAAAATATAAACATTCAAATTAAGTCCTCATTACATTTATTATCACACTATTTTACAAAAAAATAGTGAGGACTTCTACAGCTCTAAGTTGGACCATCACTCCATTTTCCGACTAGTACCCGCGATATTCTCATTTCCTGAAGAGAACAATAGAAGAAAAGGGTGAGCTCAACTAGCCCAGTAAAGAATATTATGACTAAGATAATGAAGAATAAATTATCATTAGTCTTCAACAAATCAGATAAATTATTATGGACAACAAGTTTTAAATCCACAACTGCAGCAAAAATAACAATTCATTAGAAGAGTTAAGTAGAGAATGATGTCTACTATCTTCTATGATTTAAAAGTCCATTATCAATATTTTATCCCTGTAACATCAATCAATATATATCTCAAATCAAATATTCATCTTTGCACTACGGGCCAAAGATATTCATTTGTATCACCAGTGGTCATGTTTATCTCAACACCTGTCTATCTTTGCACTACGGGCCAAAGATATTTATTAGGTAATCATCTTTGCACTACAGGCCAATGATATTCATCAAATAATCATTCATCTTTGTACTACAGGCCAAAGATATTCATTTGTGTCATCATTTAAGACTGAGGATGATAAAAAATAATATAAAAACGAATCTAGTGAGATAAAGGACAAAGATTAGGGATTCGTAATTTAGTTTATCCAAGTTCAAGAATACTCCGTACTAATCAATTGTGGAGCAAAATTCAAAAATGAAGTTCAAAACTTGGATCCAATCAAAGATAAAAAAAAATAATATTTTTTTTATCGTGAATAGTAACTTATCATGAAAAGATAAAAATTTCATAAAAAGTTCAGACCAATATTCTAGTAAAATAATATTTCGTACGAGTATGAATGAATATACGATCCTGTAATTGAATTTTCACCCGTCATGCGGTAATCCGCATAGACAGATCATTTCCACAATTTAATAGAAATGAATACGAAGAGTAATTCACCATGTATGCGATAATTCGCGTAGACATGTTATTCTCACAAATTATTAAGGAATAGAATGAATACAAAAGATTTTCACCAGGCATGCGATAATCCGCGTAGACAGGTTACTCCCACAGATCAATAAAGAATGAATACGAAGGGTTATTCACCATGCATTCGGTAGTATGCGTAAACAGGTTACTCCCACAGATTAATAAAGAACAGAGTAATAACCCTTACGAGTATTGAAAGAAAATGGCATTCTTTATAAATACAAAAGAAATAATACTCCTTACCTCAGTAGAAGTTTGGATACTGGAATAATGTAGTAGCAGAATACTCTTCTCCTTTCTCTCTCTAAAATTTCTCTCACTATTATAAATTTGCTCTTCAAGAATGATGAGAAATGAATAAAATTAGCTTGCTATTTATAGGCTAGAAAAAGGTTGGTTAATTACACTTTAGTACCTTCATCTTTGCCTTAATTTTTAATTTAGTACCTCAAGTTTATAAATCTTGCACTTCCACGCCTGCAACCACCCACCAACTATTTATTATCCACCAATAAGTGGGTCCCACATATTAACCACCCATTAATCGCTCATTTATCCGATTAATTCCCCGTTTGGTCAATTTAACATCAGAAAATCAACTATTATCGAAATAAATGTCGCTTTCCACTAACATTAATATTTCCAACACAATGAAAATATTTTTATCAATCATTCATCATTATAATTCACAATATTGACAACCACATCGTTCTCAAAAAAGAAGGGGCTTTCTGATAAGGATTTCTCCTTACTGGCACGCAATTAAATAACCTAACCCCATTCCTAGATAGAACTTTCTAGACATTGTCAATAATGATAATAATAATAATATGAGTAACTGTGTTCTGTCAATTATTGATTAAATATTTTAAAGTATTGTGCAGATGATACTGTGACAATAATTGAATCAATAATGTGAGATACTATGCAGCAACTACTGTAGTAATTATTGAATACTGAGTGACTCCTTAAGTACACATCAATAATTATAAATACAGTGCAATACTGTGTGCCACTATGCAACAACGCGTATTACTGTACTTTTATCACCGGGTATTTTAGCAGTTTAACGGTAAAAGTTTTGTCGTAAAAATATTATTTCTGTCGTTTTCTATATCCGATAATTATTCTGTTGTGGGGTCCACCAATGATTGCGCCGTCGTACGAATATTCTTCGACAAAAGAATATTCCCCGACACAACGAATATTTTATGACCACTTGCTTACTTTGTAAAATTTGCACATTCCACCCATAACTTACCACATTTATCAAATCAACACCTTACTATTTCAAAATAATATATAAAAGAAATTAAATCTTTATTCATAAAAGTTGGGGTCTTACAACCTCCCCTCCTTATGAAATTTCATCCTTGAAATTGACGTACGTACCTGGTATGTCGAAAAGGTGAGGATACCTCGCTTTCATTTCTGATTCTAACTCCCAGGTCATTTCCTAGATATCATGGTTCCTCCACAAAACTTTAACTTGAGGTATAATCTTCGAGCGTAGGACATGTTCCTTCTTATCCAAGATCTTGACAGGTACCTCCTCGTACGTTAAATCTTAGGCTATCTCGTCTAGTTCTAACTCAATAATGTGGTTTGGGTCTTTCACATATTTATGAAGCATGGATATGTGAAAAACGTTATGAACATGAGACATGCTTGGAGGTAAAGCGAGTCTATAGGCTATCGTTCCTACTCGGTCAAGGATTTCAAATGGACCAATGAATCGTGGATTTAGTTTTCCTCTCTTCTCGAATCTCGTAACTCCTTTTCATGGAGTAACACGTAATAATACATGATCTCCGACATTAAATTCTACGTCTCTTCGATGAAGATCCGCATAACTCTTTTGTCAATCTTGTGTCATTTGTATACGTTGTCGGATTATTTGAATCTTTTTTGTAGTCATACGTACTAACTCCGGTCCCAACAATGTTGCTTCACCCACCTCGTCCCAGCATACTGGAGAATGACACTTTCGTCCATATAACGCCTCTAATGGAGCCATGCCTATACTTGCCTAATAACTATTATTGTAGGAGAATTCCACCAATGGTAAGTACTTGTTCCAACTCCATTTGAAGTCTAGAACATATTGTCTTAATAGATCTTCAAGAGTTTGAATAGTCCTTTCTGATTGCTCGTCAGTTTGAGGATGATATGCAGAACTAAATCGTAGATCGGTGCCCATAGCTTTCTGTAAACTAACCCAAAATTATGAAGTAAATCTTGGGTCACGATCCGAAACTATGGATACTGGCATGCCATGCAATTTCACAATCTCATTTATGTACATACGAGCAACACGTTCCAATGAATAAGTCTCTCGTATAGGCAAGAAATGAGCAGACTTGGTTAATCTATTGACAATAACCCAAATTGCATCTATGCCTCGAGAAACCTTGGGAAGACCCATAACAAAATCCATGGTAATGTGTTCCCAGTTCCATTTTGGAATCTCAAGTGGTTGCAATAGACCCTTTGGCACTTGATGCTCCGCCTTGACACGTTAAACACCTCGAGATAAACTCCGTGATCTCTCTCTTCATATTGCTGTACCAAAATGTATATCGAAGATCACGATACATTTTGGTACTTCCAGGATGGATTGCAAATGGTGTGTTGTGTGTCTCCATCATGATTCTATACTTTAAATCAGAATCATTAGGAACACAAAGTTTGGAGTTGACTCCAAGTATTCCTTCTTCATTGATTCTTGCTTCTGGAATACCACCTTCTTGCACCTTCTTCTTCATCTTCATCAGCTCCGGGTCTTTAGCTTGAGTAGCTTTAACTTTATCAATCAAAGTTGGTTCTACCCGTAAACTTGACATTATTTTGTGGGTCCCCGGAGTCTTAAACTCTATCACCATCCTTTGTAAGTCACACAAAATGGGCCTTTGTGTTTACAGCATCGCACTCATTCCCGCATATGATCTTCTACTTAACGCGTCTGCTACCACGTTCGCTTTTCTAGGATGGTATTGGATGGTATGGTCGTAATTTTTCAACAGCTCAAGCCAATGTTGTTGCCGCATGTTGAGTTCCTTCTGAGTAAAGAAATATTTGAGGCTCTTATGATCCGTATAGATCTCCACTTTCTCTCCATACAGGTAGTGTCTCCAGATCTTCAATGCGAAAACGACTGCTGCCAACTCTAGATCATGAGTAGGATAATTCCTCTCATATTCTTTGAGTTGTCGTGAGGCATAGGCTATGACTTTTCCATGTTGCATGAGAACACATCCTAACCCTTTGCCCGAAGCATCGCTGTAAATGACAAATCCATCCGAACCAGATGGAATCGTCAGAACAGGTGCCGAAATGAGTCTCCTCTTGAGCTCTTGAAAGCTTTTTTTGCATTCCTCGTTCTATACGAATTTTGTATCTTTCCGAGTTAGCTGAGTTAATGGAGTAGCGATTCTAGAAAATTCTTCCACAAATCTCCGATAATAACCAGCTAAGCCCAGAAAGCTACGTACTTTGGTCACCGACTTAGGTTGCTCCCAACTTTGTATTGCCTCAATCTTCGCCGGGTCAACAGATATCCCATGTTTTGATACCACGTGCCCAAGAAATGCTACTTTCTCAAGCCAGAACTCGCATTTCTTTAACTTGGTATAAAGCTTGTTATCACGAAGCCTTTAAAGTACCAGCTTCAAGTGGTGCTCATGATCTTCACGGCTTTTGGAATAGATGAGGATGTCATCAATAAAGACAACCACGAACTGATCCAAATATTCCTTGAATACACGGTTCATCATATCCATAAAAGCAGCAGGAGCATTAGTTAATCCAAAAGACATGACAAAGAATTCATAATGCCAGTATCGAGTTCTGAAAGCAGTCTTTAGAATATCCTCAGTTTTAATCTTTAACTGATGATATCCAGAACGAAGATCGATCTTTGAAAAGAATTATGCACCTTGCAACTGGTCGAACAGGTCATCAATGCGAGGTAAAGGATACCTATTCTTGATGGTGACATGGTTCAACTCCCGATAGTCAATACAAAGTCGCATACTCCCGTCTTTATTCTTTACGGATAAAATAGGAGCACCCCAAGGAGATGTACTAGGATGAATAAAACCGATGTCCAACAACTCCAGTAGTTGGACCTTTAACTCCTGAAGTTCAATAGGAGTCATTCGATATGGGGTTTTAGAAATGGGTTTTGTACCGGGTTCAAGGTCAATAAAGAATTCAACTTCACGTTCTGGGGGTAGACCTGGAAGTTCTTCTGAAAATACATCAGGAAACTCATTAACAACAGAAATATCATTCAAATCTGACGTATTCTGATTTAAATCCGTGACATGGGCTAAGAAAGCTTGACATCTGTTTTTCAATAAACGAATAGCTTTATGACTTAAAATGACATTGATTGATTTTAGTGGTTTGGTTGTTTGAATTCGCACAACAGGTTGGTTAGGAATATGAAAACTAACAACCTTACGAAAACAATCAATTTTGGCATGATAAGTGATTAACCAGTCAATTCCTAAAATCACGTCCAATGCAAGTATTTTCAAAGATATAAGATCAACAAGTTGGGTGAGGGTACCAATTTGAATCAAAGAAGATTTGTAAACTGTGGATGTAACAAAGGTTTCTCCCAACGGAGTTTCAACAGATAAGTCAAAGTCTAATTTCTCAGGTGTCAAGTTCAAACGTTGAGCACAAATAGATGAAATAAAAGAATGGGTAGCACCTGTATCTAATAAGGTGTAAACTTCGCAAGAGTTTATTAATAGCTTACTTGTAATAACCTCTTTCGGGTTCCTTGCTTGTTAGGCAGTCACGACAAAAGCTCTTCCAGGGACCATTGACTTTGACTTGTCCATAACAGCCTTAGGAATCACCACCCCCGCTGGACTTGGTTTTTCTACAGGACACACTCGAGCTATATGTCCTTCCTTTCCACAGTTGTAACATACCTTAGATTATAGTGTGCAGTTGGGACTGATGTGTCCCTTTTGCCCGCATTTATAGAAAACGATTGGCGGTCGTTCTCCTCCCTTAGAAACAGTTGATGCTGGTGCTGCTGTCTACGTTTTCACGTTCTCATTGTTGTACCTTCTCTTCTTGGAATCTCCCCCCGACTCACTTCTTCTATTATCATGGCCACGATTACCACCAGAGTGGTTACCGCTTCTGTCATGATACTTTCCTCCTTGCTGGTTATTATTGTTCCGATGACTGCTGCCACCGGTATGATCTTAGTTATTGTCCCTTGGTTGAACATAATCATTATCCCGTTCTAATAATTGGGCCCTGTTCACCACATCTGAATATAAAGAAAGTTTGTGAGAAACGAGGTACTGACGAATTTCGGGTTTCAAACCTCTTAGAAACATCCGCGTCATACGTTCCTCCTTATCAACTAAATGAGATGCGAACTGTGATAACTCCGCGAACTTATCCTTATACTGGGACACAGTCATGTTGTTCTGTTCCAGTTTGATAAACTCTACCTCCTTCATATGACGAATACTTTTTGGAAAGTACTTGTCATTGAACAGTTTCTGGAACTCCTCCAAAGATATTTTGAGTGCGGCAGGCTGGGTACACTTCACAGATTCCCACCAGTAAATTGCCTCTCCATGAAACATAAAGGTGGCAAATGGAACCTTTTGCTCTTCCGTGCATCCCAAGACATCAAATATCTTGGTAATTTGCTTAACCCACATTTTCGCCTTGATTAGATCTGGCTTTCCCAAAAATTCTGGTGGTCCCAACTCTTTAAACTGCTTGGTAGTGACAAGCCGCAAGTTGTTATTATTTCCACCTTTATTATGAACATGAGTCTCCCTCGTTTAGTTTTACATGAACTGCAAAAAGCTTCTGAACATCCCATCGTTTATCGTTTGATCGGTGGGGTTGTTTACAGGAGGAATATTGTCTTCCTGTTACACGTTCTCTTGGTTGGTAATTACAGGTGTCTCAACGGTCTCATTCACTCCATTGTTTAGATTTTCAGCTGCCATTCTCAAATACTGCCACAAAACAAGGGTTAATCAAACAAATTAACATATCACATATTAACCCTATATTCCGACCGACCAAAAGAAATACCAAATAAGCTTAGGTAGGACACACACTAGCGAAGGATTTACTCGTCTCTCCCCTCCTAGTTCTATTCCTAAATTTCCGCCAGAGATCATATCTCTTAGCTCTGATACCAACTGTGACGCTCTCAGAATTGGTCCAATCAACCCAACCCATTCTGAGTCGCCAAATACACTCAACAAGATCCAAATACAATCTTTTATATCAAACGGTCGTGCAAAATATGACCGCACAACTGTGAGAGTCAATACAGATATGTAAAAAATATAAACATTCAAACTAAGTCCTCATTATAATTATTATCACACTATTTTAAAAAAAAAATAGTGAGGACTTCTACAGCTCTAACTCGGACCATCACTCCATTTCCCGACAAATACCCTCGATATTCTCATTTCCTGAAGAGAACAATGGAAAAAAAGGGTGAGCTCAACTAGCCCAGTAAGAATATTATGACTAAGATAATAAAGAATAAATTATCGTTAGTCTTCAACAAATCAGATAAAATATTATGGACAACAAGTTTTAAATCAACAACTGCAGCGGAAATAACAATTCATTAGAAGAGTTAAGTAGAGAATGATGTCTACTATCTTCTATAATTTAAAAGTTCATCATCAATATTTTATCCATATAACATCAATCAATATATATCTCGAATCAAATATTCATCTTTGCACTACGGGCCAAAGATATTCATTTGTATCACCAATGGTTGTGTTCATCTCAACACCTGTCCATCTTTGCACTACGGGCCAAAGATATTCATTAGGTAATTATCTTTGCACTACAGGCCAAAGATATTCATCAAATAATTATTCATCTTTGCACTACAGGCCAAAGATATTCATTTGTATCATCATTTAAGACTGAGGATGATGAAAAATAATATAAAAACGAATCTAGTGAGATAAAGGACAAAGATTAGGGATTCATTATTTAGTTTATCCAAGTTCAAGAATACTCCGTAATAATCAATTGTGGAGAAAAATTCAAGAATGAAGTTCAAAACTTGGATCCAATCAAAGATAAAAAAAATAATATTTTTTTATCGTGAATAGTAACTTGTCATGAAAAGATAAAATTTTCATAAAAAGTTCAGACCAATATTCTAGTAAAATAATATTTCGTACGAGTATGAATGAATATACGAAACTGTAATTGAATTTTCACCCGTCATGCGGTAATCCGCATAGATAGATCATTTCCACAATTTAATAGAAATGAATACGAAGAGTGACTCACCACGCATGCGGTAATCCGCGTAGACATGTTATTCTCACAGATTATTAAGGAATAGAATGAATACAAAAGGTTTTCACCAAGCATGTGGTAATCCGCGTAGACAGGTTACTCCCACAGATCAATAAAGAATAAATACGAAGGGTTATTCACCATGCATGCGGTAGTCCGCGTAGGCAGGTTACTCCCACAGATCAATAAAGAATAGAGTAACAACCCTTATGAATATTGAAAGAAAATAGCATTCTTTATAAATACAAAAGAAATAATACTCCTTACCTCAGTAGAAGTTTGGATATTGGAATAGTGTAGTAGCAGAATACTCTTCTTCTTTCTCTCTCTATAATTTCTCTCACTATTATAACTTTGCTCTTCAAGAATGGTTAGAAATGAATGAAATTAGCTTGCTATTTATAGGCTAGAAAAAGGTTGGTTAATTACATTTTAGTACCTCCATCTTTGCCAATTTTTAATTTAGTCCCTCAAGTTTATAAATCTTGCGCCTCCACCCCTGCAACCACCCACCAACTATTTATTATCCACCAATAAGTGAGTCCCACATGTTAACCACCCATTAATCGCTCATTTATCTGATTAATTTCCCGTTTGGTCAATTTAACATCCAAAAATCAACTATTATCGAAATAAATGTCGCTTTTCACTAACATTAATATTTTTAACACAATGAAAATATTTTTATCAACCATTCATCATTATAATTCACAATATTGACAACTAGATCGTTCCCAGGAAAAAGAGGGCTTTCTGATAAGGATTTCTTCTTACTAGCTCGCAATTAAATAACCTAACCCCTTTCCTTGATAGAACTTTCTAGACATTGTCAATAATGATAATAATAATAATATGAGTAACTGTGTTGTGTCAATTATTGATTTAATATTTTAAAGTATTGTGCAGATGATACTGTGACAATAATTGAATCAATAATATGAGATACTATGCAACAACTACTGTAGTAATTATTGAATACTGAGTGACTTCTTAAGTACGCATCAATAATTATAAATACAGTGCAATACCGTGTGCCACTATGCAATAACGCGTATTACTGTACTTTTATCACCGGGTATTTTAACAGTTTAACGATAAAAGTTTTGCCGTGAAAATGTTATTTCTGTCGCTTTCTATATCTGACAATTATTCCGTTGTGGGGTCCACCAATGACTGCGCTGTCGTACGAATATTCTCCGACAAAAGAATAATCCCCGACACAACGAATATTTTATGACCACTTGCTTACTTTGTAAAATTTGCACATGCCACCCATAACTTACCACATTTATCAAATCAACACCTTACTATTTCAAAATAATATATAAAGGAAATTAAATCTTTATTCATAAAAGTTGGGGTCTTACAGGTTTGATTTATTGAAAAGTCCAATTTTAAGCAATAATATGAAAATGATGTTTTGAAAAGAGGTTTTCAAACTCTTTCGCTCACATAGGAATTGAAGCCCTTTGATACTTCCATTTTATTCCATATTCGGCTCGTTTTGATTTTATTCTCGAGATGCGAAGCATCTTTGACAAAATAATATATATAAGTGTTGGGCTTCTTATGGGCATGAAAGCCATCAAAGTATGCAT
The DNA here is from genome assembly GCA_020205555.1 of Panax stipuleanatus. Lineage (NCBI taxonomy): Eukaryota > Viridiplantae > Streptophyta > Magnoliopsida > Apiales > Araliaceae > Panax > Panax stipuleanatus. Next base: position 112,342,338 of record CM035119.1, on the reverse strand, counting down.
GGACACCACACATAGAATTTTCATTATTTAAGGATCTTAAATCCGGATAACCTTTTTAAGGTCCTATATTTACAATTATAAAATTTGCAAGCTGGCTGTACAACTTAACCAGGTTCATTATAGGAACAGGATCTAGACCCATTGATTGAGTCATATATCCTGTAGCTCCTAGGCTCACATGAAATCAAATAAACCTCATGCATAATGAATATAATGCAATAAAACATAAAACTATACTAGACATCGCTAAATGAAAGATTCATCAGTCAAATCTCCATACGCGAGTAGCTCATAGCTTCTAGTTTCTTCTAGATACAAATCTAGGGTCACATGGTTGCTAAATACTTACAAAAACTAGAAAGAAAACTAGATCCGTACAGATCTTAGCCATTCTAGCTTCCAGGTTCAAGTTTGATAACTTTTGAACCGGTTAAAAGCTAGATCTGGCTAGATCTAGTACAGATCTAGTCAATACAACTCAAATATTGACTATTTATAAGAAATTAATGGTTATAACTTAAGATCTGACGAATATATGCTACTAAATATATGTATATAGCACTTATAAACGTAGTAGAGTAAGCGAAGAAGACAGATCTGGTGAAATCTTATAGTATATAGCGAGAACGGCTCTCGAACGGCTTTTAGCACCCCGATACTCGTTTTTCACTAGTTAAAATTTGATATGATCTAGTATATATGTATATGAACATTTACAAAGAAGTTTTACAAGAATCGGAGTACGTTAGAGACTCCGTTTGGCTATCCTAGCATCTATTTCTCTCGTCGCGACCCTTTCTTTCTCTCTCTCTCTCTCTTCTTCTATAAGCTAAGGAGGAGGCCATATATATAGACCCGATCAGCCATAGGTCTACCTGCAGCTGGGCTTGGTGGGCCAGGCCTGGTGGGCCTCGCTGTCTCGAAGTACGTGCACTCTAACCAATGTGTGTTCGCTTGAACCTTCATAACTTACAATCCAAGAATCCGATGTAGGCGTGCTATACCAGATCTTCAAGTCTTCGTAATCAGTCCGTTGAGCTATTTGGCACAATTTTCACTCAGGATTGCTGTGATGGTTCTGTGTGACCTTCTTCACAGTAATTTGATTTGATTTGATGTTGAGTTGGCAAAATTACTCTATTGCCCTTCTGAATTGGTTCCAGGCTTGACGTGGCTGCAGTTGTCTTCCTTCAGGGTTAACTCTGGGGTTTAACTATTGTTAACTTTCGTTTATCTTCAGGTTTGTCTCTGAAGTTGATTTGATGATTCCCAGGGCTGCCTCTGGGGAGATTGATTTGATGATTTCCCAGGGCTGTCTCCGGGGGTCTGGTTTGATGATTTCACGGTGCTGTCTTCGGGGGTTGGTTTGATGATTTAGACTTCCAGGGTTGTCTCTGGAAGGTAGAAGACGATTCTGCCCTCCTGCATAGTTAGTAACAAGAATGCAAAATTTTGAGTGTCTACAGATGCCCCTCTTTATCATGTTTATGCAATGCAATGGAATGAACATGATAAAGATTGCTAGACACTTAAAATATGATAAATGCAAATGTAATGCAATGTATGGTATGACATGTCATGAATGCTATATGCCTCTGTGGGGTAGCCGCCACAGGTTGTATCAACGTTCATTCCCTATTTTCTGCAGGGGATGACTTGCATAACTGATACCACTGTACCTTTTTAAATTTAACGTTGGGGTTGACTTTTATAACTGATACCACTGTACTTTTTTGAATTTAACATTGGGGTTGTTTTCAACTCTTTCTTTTCCAGTTACGCTTTCTAGTTTTACCTCTACTGGGGATATTCCTCTTTTTACGAGTGACCTCAGTGGGGATTCCTGATAATTATCCTGATGATAATCTTGCACCAATTTATATCATCGGATCCTTCCCGATGCTACACCGGGGTTGTCACTAATGTTTTGGATTTCTATCCGGTTGATGCCGACGTTTCTGCCGGGGATAGAACTCTTGATACATACTCGAATGGTAGTTTACAAGGGTTTAACCATCACCGAACCTCCTCGATGCCTACTCGAATGGTAGTTTACAGGGTTCACCGAACCTCCTTGATGCCTACTCGAACGGTAGTTTACAACGGTCAACTAAACTGATTTGATGCCTACTCGAACAATAGTTTACAAGGTTAACCATCACCGTACCTCCTCGATGCCTACTCAAATGGTAGTTTACAACGGTCGACTAGACTGATTTGATGCCTACTCGAATGGTAGTTTACAAGGTTAACCATCACTGAACCTCCTCGATGCCTACTCGAACAGTAGTTTACAACGGTCGACTGGACTGATTTGATGCCTACTCGAATGGTAGTTTACAAGGTTGACCATCATCGCACCTCCTCGATGCCTACTCGAACGGTAGTTTATAATGGTCGACTGAACTGATTTGATGCCTACTTGATTGGTAGTTTACAAGGTTGACCATCAGCAAACCTCCTCGATGCCTACTCGAACAGTAGTCTACAACGGTCAACTGGACTGATTTGATGCCTACTCGAACAGTAGTTTACAAGGTTGGCCATCATCGCACCTCCTCGATGCCTACTCGAACTGTAGTTTACAACGATCGACTGAATTGATTTGATGCCTACTCGAACGGTAGTTTACAAGGTTGACCATCACCGAACCTCCTCGATGCCTACTTGAACGGTAGTCTACAATGATCGATCATTGCGGGAACTTTGCTTTGATGTCTCTGTTGGGAATTGCATATTCAAATTTAATGTTGAAAGTAAATATATATACTTATGTGTAAAGTCCTTCAGAGAATTTATGTTCAAGGACTTAGATGATGGATCAAAATTGTTAGGTTGATCTATGCTTTAATGTTTATCATTCTGTAATTGAATGTATAGAAGAAAGATCAAAGCTGTTAGGTTGATCTATTTTGAGATATAATTGTTAGGCCTCAACAGATTCATAGTCTGTCTAGCCAGCCAGAAGTTTGTAGAAGCCAAGGTAGAATCGTGGAGTATCGAAGAAGTTATTTTAGAATCGTAGCCTATCTTGGAAGCCATACTCAGAATTATGGAGATAATTCGAGCGCCTGTTGAGCCAAGTCAGGAATCGCAGTTAGCTCTTAGAAACGTGGAGTCTGCAAAGTAAGCAAGTGGAGATCGTAGTCTATCAGAGTTGTCGACGTTGGGAAAAAATTCGCGGGTCGGGTCCAACCCGGATCGTTCTCTCTTCCTAAGTTATCTCTACCTTTACTCGTTTTATTTGTGAAAAAAAGGTTTTGAAGGGTTTTTAGGAAAATGCCAACTTGTATCATCTCGAAGATTTGAACGTTTTACAGAGTCGCCAGTTGGTAGATTTGAAAATGGTTGTACCAACTCAACTGAGTTTTGTTTGAAAGAGACCCAATTGCTGGACACTATCGAAACTTGATCTTTGAAAACAAAGTTTTGAGCTCGGTGGCTTGGTTAAGTGTGGAGAAGGTGTTAGGCACCCCACAACTCCCGTGTAAACATGGAACAGCATCTTTTCAATATTTCCCTTTTAAATATGCAATGTGTGTGTGAATGCTGGAAGAAAATTGGGCTTATGCTTGATCGGAAGTATGTCTATGCACCGTTGAACCTATATACGAAGGGTTTAATTTGATTTGCAAAAAGTCTTTGATTTGATTTGCAAAAGTGTTTTGATTTGATTTGCAAAAGCTTCTTTTTTCGATAAGATTATTAAAAGGATGTTTTGAAAGATGGTTTTCAAACCCTTACGCTAACATACGAATTGAAGCATATCGATACTTCAGTCTTATCTTTTCAGCCTTAAGTCTCAATTTGAATGGTGATTGTTGGGCTGCGAAGCATCCTCGACCACAAAATATACACAAGTGTCGATATTCTCATGGGCATGACAGTCATCGGAGTGACTCTGACATGACAAACTATATTTTCACTATGTTGAGACCTTAAATCCGGATAACCGTTTTAAGGTCTTTTGTATGTACATTTTTACAAAACAATTGGCAGGGTACAATTGTAAAATGAAGTTTGTCCATTGTGGGAATCAGATTATGATATGTTTGATCATGAATCTCACGATTCCTAGGCTCACATAGGGAGGCCAATAAACCTGCACAGCTCAAATTTGTACAAAAATATATCCAAATATCACCAGAACCAAGGATTCATTCAGTAAATCCTGGTTCGCATATGGCCGAAACGTCTCGTTCCTACTAGATAGCGATCTAAGGGCCGCGAGGTAGCTTTTATAACTAAAACTAGAAAAAATACTAGATTTAAAGAAATCTCAGCCATTATAGCTTTTCGATTCTGTCTGGACCTATTTTGAACCGTTTAAAAGATAGAGTTGGCGAGATTTAAAGAAATCTAGTTCGCTAGCAGAAATGTCAGTGCCAATTCATATCAAATAAATATTAAAGCAACAATTTAATAAAAATGAGTAAAACAATATATATATATATATATATATATAAGAAAACTGTAGAGGGCAATGGGTTTTCACTCGCAAGCCTGTACTGGAATTGAAATATATATATTTATAAAAGCTGTAAATAGCCACGGAATGATCCAGTCTTTGACAGAATTGAAGTATATATATATATATATATATATATATATATATATATATATGAAAGCGTAAAAAGGGAGATGGGTTTTCACGCCTGTGCCCAGACTGGAAAGTAAACATATATATATATATATATATATATATATATATATATAAAGCTGTAAAAGCCACAGAATGATCCAGGCTGGACAAAATCGAAATATATATATATATATATATATATATATATATATAATAGTAAAGGTGGGCTTTCACTCCGATGCCCGGATTGGAATGGAAATATATATATATATATATATATATATATATATATTTATAAAAGCAGTAAAAAGGCTACAGAATGATCCAGGCCGAACTGGAATGTAAATATATATATATATATATATATATATATTTAAATATAAACAAAAAAGTAGTCAAATCAGGACTGGGAAGATAACCCAGTATGGTGAAGGTTGCATATATATGCACATATATATATATATAAGCAGTAAACTACGGTGAATTTGACATCCGGGCTTGACAGAATTAAAAAATTAGTATATATACAGCTAAATATATATAAAAAAAAGCCAAACCCGAACTGGGAAGATAATCCAGTTCGACGAAGTTGCTAATAACGAAGATGCAAGTATATAAAAGCTGTTAGAAGTGACGAATCGTCAATCCGAGTTGTAGAAATGCCAGAAAATGCGTTTAGGCAGTAAAATATACCAAAAGTTAACGAAAACGGCCACGGAACTTAGTTTTGGGCAGATTTAGAAAACAAAACTTGATATGCAAGTGTATAAAAGTCAAAGAAGTAGTAATAACTTTCTGATTGTAAAAATACTCACAATGAACTGCTATACGGGCTTTTCACCAAATCGTAGGCTTTAAACGTCCAAATCTACCGGTTAATGTTTGATATGTGGTAGTATGTGGGTATATCTACGTGTTAGAGTGAAAAAATTTGGATTTGGAAGACAAAAAAATAGCTAGAAAACCAAACGGGCAGGGGTTCAGAGCGTTTCTGAATTCTTCAAATGAGCTGAGGGTGAGCTCATATATATAGGCCTAGGATAAGCAGCTCTACCTGCTGCTGCCACAGGTAGAGGTGCGGCTCCATATGGTAGGGCCCATGTGGCGGGTCCTATTGCATCGAAGTACGTGCACTCCAAGCAATGCGATGTAAGATTTAAAACTTTCTAATTTTTGATCGGAGAGTCCTTTTGAGGCGTGCTGTACCTTTTTGGAAAGCCCTTGCCGAGAGTGTCACAATGACATGGGATAAAACATTTTTTGGGTCCAAGAAGACGGGTTCATAACCAGGTCTTTGATTCCACGCAGTTTATTCGTTGAGCTGTCTTGCGCTGTTTGCACTCGTGATCATTGTTATAGTTCGTTCTGACCGTGGTGGCATCAATTTGGCTTGAGTTTGATCGAATCAGCTTAGAGTTGGTAAAATGATCGTTTTGCCTCTCCCGAGGTTGCCTTCAGTGTTGGCATGGCCTTCGGCTGACTTCCTGGGTTGTTTCAAAGGTTTGGATCCCATTCGAGTCTGTTCGTCCTCAGTGTTGTCTTCGAGGCTGACTTGGTCCTTCCAGGTTTTCCTCTGGAGATGTTATGATGCTTCAGGATTATTTCTGAAGTTGACCTGACCTCCCAAGTTGAGACCAGGGCTGACCTGTACCTCCCGGGTTGAGACTGGGGCTGACCTGTACTTCCCGGGTTGAGACCGGGGCTGACTTGCACCTCTCGGGTTGAGATCGGGGCTAACCTATACCTCCCGGGTTAAGACCGGGGCTGATATATACTTTTTAGGTTGAGACCGGGGCAGACCTGTACCTCCCAGGTTAAGACCGGGGCTGACCTATACCTCCCGGGTTGTGACCGGGGCTGACCTGTACCTCCTGGGTTGAGACTGGGGCTGACCTGTATCTCCCGGGTTGAGACCGGGGCTGACCTGTACCTCCCGGATTGAAACTGGGGCTGAGCTGTACCTCCCGAGTAGAGACCGGGGCTGACCTGTACCTCCCTGGTTGAGACCGGGGCTGACCTATACCTCTCGGGTTGAGACCTAGGCTGACCTGTACCTCCCGAGTTGAGACCGGGGCTGACCTGTACCTCCCGAGTTGAGATCGGGGCTGACCTGTACCTCCCGGGTTGAGACCGGGGTTGATTTAATGATCCGATATTAAGACTGGGGTTGAGTTGATGACCCGGTATTAAGATTGGGGTTAAGTTAATGGCTCGATATTGAGACCGGGGTTAATTTGACGACCCAGTATTGAGATTGGGGTTGAGTTGATGGCCTGATATTAAGATCGGGGTTGATTTGACGACCCGGTATTGAGATTGGGGCTGAGTTGATGACCCGATATTAAGATCGGGGTTGAGTTGATGGCCCGGTATTGAGACCGGGGATGATTTGAAAAGACAGTCTTGCCCTCCAACAGTGTTAGTAACAGGGAACAAAATTTTGAGTGTCTACAAATGCCCCTCTTTATCATGTTCATGCAATGTAGTGGAATGAACAGGATAAAGATTGCTAGACACCTGAAATGCAAATGTAATGGCAAAGCAATGCATGGAAGGATAATCTGTGAATGTTTAGATACCTTCGAGGGGGTAGAGTTATCACTGATTGATTACATTAGTTCTTACTCGGGATAACGTTACCTGTGATAACCCTTATTGCAGCTTTATCATACGGTTGCTGGTAGGACATCAAAGTTAAGCTATCCCAGACTGTTCTCATCACTCTCTGCTGGGGATGACGTCCTCCGTGATAGCTTTGTTGACTCTGGCAGGGATGACATTATGGATGCTACCTTGGTTTGATACCAATGGTTTCCCACACCTGTTGATACTCTTCATGGGGTATATTTTCCTTCTGGTTGATGCCATTGTACCTTTCTACAGATTTCTCAGCTGGGGATACATCTCGGTTACCGAGTTACCTCAATGTGTGCTTCCGATGCCTATCTTGATGATAATTTACACCGGTAGTTGGCAACAAGAGGTTGAATAACCAATCCTTCTTGGTACTCCCTCTGAGGATGTGTATAACAGATTCCATCATCGGGGATGGATTATTATATTGCTTATGTCACTGGATCACTTTCGACGCTTCGTGGGGGTTGCGCTAACGACTGAGACGTCGTTGGGGTTGAATCAACAGCAGATCCTTCGTTGGGGTTGAGCCAAAGACTGAACTGTCATCGGTCAGTACCCGACGCTTCGCTGGGGTTGTGCCAACTGTTGAACTGTCCTCGGCCTATGCCCGACGCTTCGCTGGGGTTGTGCCAAAGGCTGAACTGCCATCGGTCAGTACCTGATGCTTCGCTGGGGTTGAGCCAACGGCTGAATTATCATCGTTCTATACCTGACACTTCACTGGAGTTGTGCCAACGGCTGAACTATCATCAGTAAGTACCCGACGCTTCGCTGGGATTGTGCCAACGGCAGAACTATCACCGGTCTGTACCCGACGCTTCACTGGGGTTGTGCCAACAACTAAACTATCACCGGTCTGTACCCGACGCTTCGCTGGGGTTGTGCTAACGACTGAACTGTCATCGACCTATACTCGATGCTTCGCTGGGGTTGTGCCAACTGTTGAACTGTCACCAGTCTATACCCGACGCTTCGCTGGGGTTGTGCCAAGGGCTGAACTGTCACCGGTCTGTACCCGACGCTTCGATGGGGTTGTGCCAACGACTGAACTGTCCTCAGTCTGTACCCGATGCTTCGCTGGGGTTGTGCCAACGGCTGAACTGTCATCGGTCAGTACCCGACGCTTCACTGGGGTTGTGCCAACGGCTGAAATGTCATCGGTCAGTACCCGACGCTTCGCTGGGGTAGAGCCAATGGCTGAACTATCCTCGGTTTGTACCCGACACTTCACTGGGGTTGTGGCAACGGCTGAACTGTCATCGGTCAGTACCCGACGCTTCTAAAGTGGCAATTTTCGGCATTTGTGCGCAGTTTTTTGGCAGTTTTGCACAGTTTTTTGGCAGTTTTTTAGCATTCTTCATCATTGGTCCCCAGACATTGCTTTGGGATGAATACTAATGGCTTTCAGGAAGTTCCCCTTTCTGTCAGGATTCCACTGCTCAAATGCAGGATTTCAGGACAAACCGCTCAATCGCGTAGCGATTTTTTTCCAGATTTGACTTTTCAGCTCATATAAACTCTGTTTCAACCCAAACAGAACCGATCTGAAGGGAACGGGGCCCACCCTGGGGAGCCGCAGGTAGAGGTGGGCAGCCATAGGTGGGCCCGCTTCTACCTGTGGCTTTACATTGAGCAGCGGGAGTCATTTGAAATCAGTTTCATTTCGAGTTTCAAACGGAATCCGATTTTCTTTTTTAGATCTACGGAGTTCGGACAGTTTTTTTCAAATTCCGTCAGTTCCCACGCGTTCTGCACACTTCAGGTAACGTTTTACATCCTTTTATGGCAATTTTTGACCGTTAAAAGCATGTAAACCACGTAGGGTATTTTTAGACGCAATGTATGAAAAATGTATGCTTATATGACCTGCTAAAAATTTTATGACTTCATAAGTATGCATATTTTTACTGTAATGCGTGTTTTGACGTAAGAAAATTCAAATTCTGAGACAATCATATTTTGCTCTTTTTGATCAGTTTACTCATCCTTTTTGAGGCCTAGTGAGCCTGGATTTTCAACTAAAAATGTTTATGGTAATTTGGCTACCATGTGAAGTTTACTTTTGATTTTATTTCATAAATATGAACTGTTCCTATTTTTGGGAAGGTGTGCTACTAAATGGCCACCTAGACATACCTGTGTGCATGCGGACAGTCCGTTTTACAAAGGAGACTCTGGCAAAAAATTTTAAAAGCCTGAGCATTTAATAAACATGCAATTTTGACTCTATTGGGGATTTTTGACTGACCCATGCACGTTTTTGGGATACAGCTTTTTGAAAAATATGCAGTTTTGACTTTAATGGGATTTTTGACTGACCTATGCATGTTTTAAGACTTAGAAATGCATAAAGTACTAATTTAAATTAATAAGCCACACGTTTTAGGCTTACCACACCCTTTTTGAGGTGATATGGAGACTTTGTCCAGGTGATGGACCGAGACAGACCTGACAGTGCTAGCAGGGTAGTTTCAGGAGTTAGACGGAGGTGAGCTTCTGATGTTCCTCAGCCACGTCCAGCTTGGCCGCCTCGTAGATTAGCAGAGTCGGTGATTCGTCCAGCCCAGGACGAGCCGCCAATTGATATAGATGATGAGGAGGCTCCTTTTGCTGCTCCCGTCCCAGGTCAAGCCCCATGTGTCGAGCTTCCGGGCATTATTGTGCCAACCCAGGAGTTGCTGGGAGACTTGAGTCGTCATCCATCGAGGTTTCTTCATACCAATGAGGTGACTTGAAGTTTTCTTCTCTTTGGATTCTCTTTCTTTCTTTTGCCATTCTCGGGGCACAGGTTTTTGACATGGGTTGACTTTTGATGCAAGTTCCCTGCTTTACGCAGCCCGGAGGGAACTGGTTCAACGTGCACTCCCTCTACGATACTTTGCACGAAGAGTACAGGGATATCATTGATGGCTGGGGGTTTCAGGCCTTCTTCTCTATTCTTCCCCGCCGGTACCCCTGGGGTTATATGAGGGCTTTGTCTGAGCGCTGGTTCCACTAAACTCAGTCTCTTCATTTGTTGGACTATAAGGTGATGATGATCCCTATGGACTGAAGGTTCATCACCGGCATAGAGTTCGAGGGTGAGCCCGTGCCTGTCGTGGTTGACATTACACCCACTGCCGTGAGATCCCTGCTGGGAGTTTCTTTGTCGGCACTCAAGGGTTGGATGGTCCAATCTGGTCCTTTGAGCATAGATGCCCAAAGTGGGGCTTTACTTGAGCCTCTACCTGATGATCAGAGGGTTAGGGATCGTATTCTGAGGTGATTATTTTTGGTGATCATCAGGGGTTGTTTTCTGGCGGACAACTCATCGACTGTGTCCTTCGCCCTGGTCAGTACTACCCGATATGTAGAGCGCCTCAGTGACTTTGATTGGGGTTCCTACACCTTTGCCTATTTTCTTTGAGGTATGTGCATGCTCTCGGAGGGTTTGACGGAGGCTTGGTTAGGGTTCTACCCATTTTTGCTGGTGAGTACATCTTTCTTATACCTTTTTTAATTTCTACATTTACATTTGTCAATCTTGGTCACTGAGGACTTTTGATGTTTACATGGCCAGTTTTGGGCGTATGAGAGGCTTCCTTACCTATGGCCCACCACTGCTTTAGGTCTGCAGACCTATCCCCGGGGACGGCGTTGGCATCACTCCACTCTGACGGAGGTCCTTGTTGCTGAGGGCTTTACTCATTTTCGCCTGCAGTTGGAGCTTTTGACATCCAGAGCGATCTCGTAGATCTTATATACCTCTGAGTTTTTGACTGTTGGATTTAAGGGAGGCTTCCTCACTGGTCGGGAGTTTGCATTGTCGACCCACAGAGTCCCATTTTTGACAGAGAGAGGCTGGGAGCACTATCTAGAAGAGTGTCATCCAGAATATTACAGGGCAGATCCGTATTCTTATTGTTCCTCCTACTTGGAATCATTGGCCATTAACCCATCAACTGACAGATATCCCTATGGAGGGTGTAGACGGCTTTGCCTTATCAAAGGGCCCTTACAGCCAAGAGGCATTCAGCAGTTGGTGTAGCCCTCACACGATTGGAGCTCAGACTCGTGCTACCCAGTTCATAGCAGACATGGTGCCTGGTTCTATGATGATGACAAACTGGATAGCTTGCCTCAAAGAGCCTACTCACTTGGACTAGATCACAAGGCTGACCTAGGAGTTGGAGAGAGTTCATTTGTTCATCAGGCATCTTGGCCGAGATCTGTCAGAGGCATCTTCTTTTGACCCTTCCAGCTCAGGAGCGGGCCCCTTATCAGGTCCATTTTCTAGCAGTTTTGCAGGGGCTGATCCTCCCTTATACTACCCAGACCTACCTGATGACCTCGACTTTGTGTCCACGGAGGAGATGGAGTAGGTTAACCGCCTGAGCATAGATGTTTTGGATCTTTTTGGATAGCTATTATAGCTATATCTTTTGGTCGGCCACTGTTTTGGCTGTTGGGCGGCTGTGCCCCATTTTGATAGACCACTGTTAGTAGTTGGGTGGTGATGCCCGATATTCCTGTACTTTTTATTTTACTTTATTTTTATCAAACAGGGATGATGCTTGTATTAGATATTTTATTATAGATATGCATGATATTTCCTATCTATTACATCATGTTTATCATTGTCATCATGCATGTATTATGTCATATATATGCATTTAGACAGATAAGTTCTGATTTGACCCCTGGATGGTCTTGTGATACAGTGATATAGATGTCATCGTCCACCGTCAGTCGTATTAAGCACTTACCACCATCTATGGTGGCATCATCCTTGAGATCATGGTATGAGAGCCTGCCATTCCTAGCCAAAGGGGCAGTGGATCAGCTGCTAGGGCATTCATTGGCCCTCGTAGACTTTCAGGTTCCGTACGGGTTCGTAGATGGCCTTTTACCCTTTTGGATACCCGAGAGATAGGTTTTTTACTTTGGGAGGCACGAGCTGACTCCGACTTTAGAAGAGCATGAGCGGTTCACTGGTTTGGCTTTAGACTTATCCTGCGCTCATACTACGATCAGCGACATTAGGAGACCGTTTCTTTGGATGTCTGGTCTACGTCAGAGTGTAGTTTTAGATGAGATCGTTTATGGACATGTGATCTCTATAGACTTCTTAATCGATCATTTTGGCCGACTGGACAGCTATGATTGTCATGCTAGAGATTTTATTATTTTGGCAGAGGCATGACATTTGGCCAAGGTAGATGTTTTGTTGATGTGCATAATAGCCTACATCTATATGCCACTTCACTTGGACTACTTGGATGTCTGATTGATAGTTGTGGTTCGGGCCCTTAGACAGGGTAGCACTATTCTTTCAATGATATTGGCCGAGATGCTGAGAGAAGCCACCCACTACAGTACCCACCCAGAGGGGTTTTTTAGAGGTAGCTCGGTCTTGCTTTATGTATGGTTTATGTGCCATTTACGACCGATTGGCTTCTTTAGACACTAGGGGTATTGTTTCAACCATGAGATAGCCATGTCTTACTCCTTTCAGCCAGCGGAGTGTACCGACGCAGAGATATGGTCAACATTTCTATCTGATATTACACATCCATTCTTGATTCTGCCATGCTTAGGGCTAGTCTCCCCCTATAGCTTCATCACCCATGTATCTGGCATAGACTATTTTCCCCTAGCGGGATTGAGAGGAGTGACTACTTACCATCCTCTGGTTGTTATGGGCCAATTCAATCAGTTTCAGAGCCTGCATCAGTTTGAGGGGGCTATTGATCAGAGGATGTCAGCTTCGTCTATGTCCTCCGCCGATTTGATTATAGTGTACGAGTGTTAGACTCATAGGGAGAGGGTTGATTTCTCCAGTAGCCATCCAGATCATTCTCCAGAGTACTCAGCATGGTTGGAGGTAGATATAGCATCAGCTGCATTCATCCAGTCAGCTCTGATAGTGGACTCAGACGAGAAGGAGCCTATGGAGGATCCTAATTCTCCCACTGAGGATGAGTTGTTCATGGTTCTGACAGCAGCACTAGTTAGTGATCCGCCAATCATTCCTGCCGGAACAGATCCAGCTTTGGCAAACTCACTAGCTTGGATGACCTTTGAGAGAGATCAGGCTAGAGCGCTGATGTTAACTGCCTTGTCTGTCAGAGATATAGCTTTTACAAAGAGAGATGAGGCTCGAGCCACTCATGATATGACATTGGTTGAGAGAGACAAGGCTTGATCTTCTCGAGACGCTACTTTTGCCGATATTGAGGAGACATTGATTGCTAGGGACACAGCTTTTGCGGAGAGAGATGAGATTCAATTTGCTAGAGATGCAACTTACGAGGAGATTGAGGAGGTTTTAATTTCCAGAGATGTTGCCTTTGTGGAGAGGGACGAGGCCATAGCTTTCCGGGATTTCCACATTGCCGACGGTACTGCTCTCCGATCTTATACTCATGGTCTGGTTGTCGAGATGAGCGATTATATTGATCATCATAGCGAGACTATGTAGATGGCTGTGGACGTTCTGACCCATATGGAGGCTGAGGGTATTATACTTGCAGCAGCTCCTCCATCTTCAGAGAGAGATGCCATGTTGGCACTGCTGTCCCGCTTATCCCTGGGTCCGTAGACTAGCTTTATTTTTCCTGCATATACTAGATCAGCCATTTTTGTCATATATAGGACACTATGTATATATCAAACAATATTATATATCAGAGAAATATATTTTGGTTCACTTCTCTGTTTGGATATGTATTGTCATTGCTGAGTGATTACCACTTCTTTTATGACTTGTTGTTGTTGATGTATCTTGAGCTTCTCCTTGATGGACTAACACTGAGATGTCAGAGAGTATCTTAGATAGGCCTGTTGACCAAAGAGGCTTGATAGATTTTAGGTTTTATATGGTTTCGGTGTCTTGGAACTGGTTTTTATTAGTTTTTGTTTTTTTCTTGAAGGTCAAACCGCACCATGAATGGCTTCCTACGTACTCCCGTGTGTAGGGAGATCAGGTCATTCGTAGTTCAGTTTTGGTATGAGAGAGGTTTGAAAAGTATTTATCTTGTGTTTGGTTTGATGAGTTTTTGAATTTTTTGTTTGGCTTGACCGCAACAGAAATGGCTGCCTGCGTACTCCCGGGTGGAGGGAGATCAGGTCATTCGTAGTTCCAATTTTGGTGAAAACCAAACCTAATTTGATTTGTAGAACCCGGATGCGGGTATGCATGTGTTTCAGATATAGTACCTTTTTATGGTGTCTGAGTTGATGAGTTGGAGAAATTTGGTTTCGTCCATTTCTTGTAATTTGATAGCTCCTCCTGTCAACACCTCCTTGACAATGAAAGGGCCTTCCCAATTAGGGGCGAACTTTCCTTTGGCTTTGTCTTGATTGGGCAAAACTTTCTTCTCTTTGAATTGCCGTATTTGGACTTTCTTGTTATAGGATCGAGCAATCCTTTGCTGATATAACTGCCCGTGGAAAATGGTTATAGCCCTCTTTTCATCTATCAGAGACAGTTGGTAGTACCGGTCTTGCAACCACTGATCTTCATCCATCTGAGCGTCGATTAACACTCGCAAGGACTCCATCTCTACTTCTATGGGAAGAACTACTTCCATGCCATAGACCAATGAATAGGGGTAGCCCCAGTAGAGGTACGCATTGATGTCCTGTATGCTAACAAGGTTAGAGGCAGCAGGTTAGGCCATTCTTTATGATTGGCGAATATTTTCTGCATTATCTTTTTGATGTTCTTGTTGGCCTCTTCGACATCACCATTCATCTTGGGCAAATAGATGACAGAATTGAGATGCTTAATGTGGAACTTGCTACATAGCTCTTTTATCATTTAATTGTTCATATTCTTGGCGTTGTCTGATACGATCACCTCCGGTTGTCTATATCGACAGACGACATTATTTCTAATGAAACCAATGATGACCTCTTTGGTGACTTTGGGAAAAGAGGCAACTTCAACCCACTTGGTAAAGTAATCGATCATGGTGAAGATGAATCGATGACCATTGCTGGCTTTTGGTTCTACTAGACTGATCACATCCATTCCCCACATAGAGAAAGGTCATGGTGAACTCATGTTGTGTAGATCATTTAGAGGAGCGTGCATGATATTTCCATGTACTTGGCATTGAAAGAACCTCCTAACGTGGTCGTCACAGTCAAATCTGAGAGAAATTCAATAATGTTCTGTTCTTAATATCTTTTTGGCCAGCAGATGACCGCTCATGTGTGGACCACAAACTCCATCGTGGACTTTACCCATCAATCTCTGAGCTTGCTCTTTATCAAGGCATCTTAACAAGCCTATTCCAGTAACCCTTTTGTATAGTGCATCTTCGCTCAGATAGAACTTCATAGCCATTTTATGAATCCGCTTCCGTTCGGAGTGGCTTGCCCCAACAGGTGTAGATCCATCTCGGAGATATTCCTTGATGTCTTGATACCAAGGTTGTTTGATAGGAGGTATTTCATCTGATATGTCTTCAATGTAATTCCCATATGTCGGGGCCTTCTGACTTGTGAATTTGATGTAGGGAATCCCACTCATATCGGATATGTGGATCAAGGAAGCTAACGTCGCCAATGCATCAGCGAAGTTATTCCTACCCCGAGGTATATGGATGAAGGTTACGTCTTGAAAATCTAGAGCTATGTTAACGACCTACCGGTGATAGGGTAGCAAATGCAGTTCTTTAGTGTGATATGCCCGAGTGGTTTGTCTGATAACCAATTCAGAGTTTCTGAAGACTAGTAAATGTTTGATACCCATGGATTGGGCTAACTTTAACCCCATTATGCAGCCTTTATACTCGGCTGTGTTGTTGGTATTGCCAAATTATAGTTTGGTAGCCACAGGATATTGCTCTCCTGTACCAGAGATAAGGACTGCCCCAGCTCCGGCACCCTCCATGTTTACCGCTCCATCGAAATACATTTTCCATGGTTGGACTGTCTTCTCTTGTTGGAGTTGTTGAATTATCATGATCCCATTATCCGGGAAATAAGTCTCCAGGGGCTCAACCCTCCTGATGGTGCTTTGGCTAGTTGATCTGCAATGCCTTGACCTTTTATGGACTTCTGAGTCACGTAGACAATGTCGAACTGCTGTAGGATCAACTGCCATTTGGACAGTAGATAATTTAATATTGGCTTGTTGAATACGTACTTCAATGGATCCATGTAGGATATGAGGTAGGTCGTGTGCCCATGGAGGTAATGTTGTAACCTCATGGCGGCCCACGCACAGCATGTCTTTTCGATCAGGGTGTACTTTTGTTCACCACTGCTGAATCTTTTGCTGATGTAGTAGATGGCTCTCTCCTTGCTACTATCATCTTTCTGTCCCAGCATACAGCCCATTGCATTGTCATTAACGGACAAATACATAAACAAGGGAACTCCGTCTCTTGGGGGTACCAAGACTAGTGCTTCGATCAGCTGCTTCTTGATGGCAAGGAAAGCCTCTTGACAATCCTCATTCCATTTTGTATAGGAATTTTTCCTTAGTAACTTGAATATGGGTTCACAGGTTGCTGTGAGCTAGGAAATGAACCTGCTTATGAAATTGATCCTTCCTAGTAACCCGCGTATCTCCTTCTTTGTTTGAGGTACTGGCATCTCGGTGATGGCTTTGATCTTGGCAAGGTCTAGCTTGATGCCTCGATTACTCACCAAGAATCCCAACAACTTGCCTGATTTGACACCTAAAGCACATTTGGCGGGATTTAGCTTGAGGTTGTACTTACGCAACCTGCTGAACAGGTTCCTGAGATGGTCAATGTGATCGTCCTCCTTTCGGGATTTGATGATGATGTCATCCACATAGACCTCTATCTTCTTGTGCGTCATGTTATGAAATAGGGCCATCATGGCTCGCTGATATATAGCACCGGCATTGATGAGGCCGAAGGATAGTCGTCTATAGTAGAAGGTTCCCCAGGGAGTAATGAAAGTTATTTTCTCCCTGTCCTCTTCAGCACCCATGATCTGGTGGTAACCAGCAAAGCATTCCACAAATGAATACATGTCGTACTGCATTGTATTGTGTATCTGGATGTGGATGAAAGGTATTGGGAAATTTTCCTTCAGGCAGGCTTTGTTCAAATCCCGATAATCCACAATACTCATACTTTCCCTCCAGGCTTAGGCACGGGGACTATATTTGACAGCCACTCCGAGTATGTTGATACCATGATGATACTGGCTTTAAATTGTTTAACGACCTCTTCTTTAACTTTCAGACTCCATTCAAGTTTCAAGCACCTGAGCTTCTGTTTGACTGGCTTGAATCCATCTTTGATGGGCATTCAATGGATGACAATATTAGTAGATATGCCAATCATGTCTTCATTTAACCATGCAAACACATCCTAGAACTGTATTAATAGTTCGATCAAGTCGGCTTTTTGATCTTGTGTAAGGTCTAAGCTTATATAGATTTCTTTGATGTTTTCGGAGGTTCCTATATTGATAGTGGTGGTTTAGTCGAGGTTTGGTTTGGGTTTGTCTTCGACCCATTCTTTGATCTCCTCGGGCACCTCATAGTCATCTTCCTCCTTTTGATCAATATCCATCAAGTCGAAGTTCAGTTCTACATCAAAATTGTAGTCACTGTGACAGGTTGGCATCTCATCAGCAGTGATAAATAAATCCAATTCTGGAGTCCTGAAAACAAAAATGCTTTCACTATAATATATGCAACTGCTTAAATATACAAAGAATTTGGCAAAACATGACAAAAGTTACTGCTATAGCTGTGTAATCAAAAGTAAGCAGTAAATGAAAGCATGTTACAGGGCAGACGGACTCTCTGCCCCTTTACCCTTTTTGACTGAGGAAAGGGACACTGCTCCAGTTATCCAGGGTTAGATCCTCATGAACAGGGAGGATCAAGGAATTGTGCTCGTCTGCCTCGTCTCGGATAATGACTAAGACATCCTTTATAATAGGGCCAGATTTTTCTTTGAACTGCCCCCTTTTCCCTTCTTGATGTGAGGAATTTGAATCTGATCCTCGTCGTCACTGTTTGGGATCTCATCATTCATACCCTCGTAGTTTATGATAACCCGCATGTTAGCAAATGGGTTTCATCTTTCGTACAGGATCTTTTTTTTCCCTTTTTGCTATCACCATCAGACTTTGGGGATTTCCTTTCCTCGATCGGTATGATTGGAGGAAACAACATGGCTGATATCACAGTAAGAATCTTCCTCATTGGCTTTACAAAGCCAGCATCAGTGAGATTCGAAAGCAGTATGGTGCAAGCATGAGCCTTAGGGTGCTTATGTAAGTTCTGACATCTTGACCCGGATGAATAACCTAATCTGGCTCTCCCTATCTAGCTCGGGATTTGGACTAGACTTGTAATACCTTGTTGGTTCTTTCCTAACCCTTCTCCAGGTTGGAAACCCAAGGATACCATCTCTTGGCCTACTATCATCACTTCAGGGGAGATTTTAGGCTTCAAGGCTGGTGCCCCAACTGGTAGATATTGAGTATCACTCACCTCCAAGGCTTGAAAACTAGCAGGTTCAATCCCTGCATCCAGGCTGGTCACTGACAAGTCTCCCTGTATGCAGACAGGGTATTCTGGTTCGGCATTCACCGTGATTAGGTTGTCATTGATAATGTATTTGAGTTATTGATGGAGGGTGGATGGCACTGCCCCTGCCATGTGGATCCATGGCTTGCCTAGCAACAAGTTGTATCCCGTGACGATATTAAGCACCTGAAAGGACACATAGAAAGTATGCGGACCAATCTCCAGAGGAAGCTCTATTTCTCCCATAGCTTGTCGGTGAGATCCATCGAAAGCTCGGATGACCACATGACTGGTTTTGATCCGGCTCGGGTTAATCTTCATTCTCTCCAAGGTGTCATAGGGACAGATGTTGAGGGATGATCCTCCATCTATGAGCACACCTCCTATCACATACCCGGAAGATATCACTACTATATGTAATGACTTGCGATGACCAGTCCCCTCTGCAGGTATATCATCGTCAGTGAAAGATATCACATTACTGTTGAAAATGTGTTCTACCACGTGTCAGAATTTCTCGGCATCCACGGTATGTGGTAGATGGGCTTCTTCCAGTACTTTCACTAGAATGTTGCGATGATCCACTGAGGATAAGACCAAATCTAGGATGGACATTTTCTAGGGTGCGTCCTTCAAACTTTGTACTACCTTGATTTCATTGTGTCTTATTTTGTTGAGGAACTCTTCGATTTTCTCTTCAGCCACCTTTTCTTTGGCTTTGATAACTGGTTTGATCATCCGCTGAGGCAGGTACATGGGATTATCCTTTGGGACAATGGAAATGTTGTTTGAGGTGTAACCTTCGTCATTCCCGTAGTTCCATGGGACACTCTTCAGACTGATAACTGGATACTAAGGTCTAAAGGGCAATATTAAAGGCTCGGGTGCGGCCACCTTCACAGGATTTTGTGTTTCTTGGACCCCTTTCCCTGCCAGTACTAAGGGTGTGAGAGATGACTCCTTATCACAGGAAATAACAGCCACTGTATCCTGATTCCACGCAATGGGAATAAAGAGAGTGTCTTCATCTAGGAGGCCATAATCCTGATTCCCTCTTATTAATTCCCCACTTTTAATCCTATTCTGAATCAGGTTACAAAGTGCCCAGCAATCCTCAATATCATGGTCGGGTACATTGGAGTGGTACTGACAAGTTTGGTCACGTTTGAATTTCTTGGATTGAGGGTTCAATGGAGATAGCAAATCTGCAGCCATTCCTTCCTTGATTAACATCTGGAGGATTTCCTTCATCGGCTGGTTTAGGTTAGTGAAATTCCTTTGAAAGGCGAATTTCCTACCATCTTGGAAGTTCTCCTCTTTGGCCATCTTGTCGGCCCAGGATTCATGCTCATGAGGCCTGTAGTGATCCCTCATGAGAATGGGACTGATCTTCGATGTGGGAGGATTTACATCAGACTGGTTGGTCTGGTTTATCAGCTGCCTGGTAATTTGATGTTGGTATACGACCAATTCTGCTAACTGTTCAATTTTGCTAGATGGAATTGATTCCCCCACATAACGGAGGAATTTGGATCCTTCTCTATTTCCTGTGTTGATCATGTTGACATTTTCCTCTTTGTGTTGAGGGAGGGGATTATCCTGCACATGCGGTTGATCGGGCTTTGTCACCACAATCTCTCCGTTGTCAATCAAGTTTTGGATTTTGTGCTTGAGAGACCAACAGTCTTGTGTGTCGTGGCCCAGAGATCCAGAATGGTAGGCACACTTCTTGCTTGGGTCGAAATTTTGTCCACCAGTGTTGGTTGGTGGACGGAGTTACACAATCTTTTTCTATGCGATTAACAATTTCAACACATTCTTGAGTGAATCCCCTAATGGGGTAAATGTTCTCCGACGTCTGGCCTCCATAGTCTTCTGAAATGGAGGGTTTGAAGGTTGTGTAGGAGCTTGAAAAGGGGTATAGTTCCTCCTTTGAATGGCCATATTGTTTGACTCGCCCCTTCGATTCTGTCCTTGCAATACTAAGGACACTTCTTTATCTTTCTTCTTATGTGTTCTATGGGGATTACTCCCATAATTTTCGGACTGGATATGTTCGACAACGGCTTCTAAGGCAGTCATGTCCTTTATCTTCCTAGACTTCAGCCCCATTTCGGCCATCTCTCCGTGCTTGATCATCTTAGAGAATGGTTTTCCTATTCCTGCTAGGACCCTCTCGTAATACGGAGCTTCTTGAATATCGATGAAGGTCATGACTATCTCAGATTCAGTCATAGCTGGGGTGACTTGTGCTGCAACCCGTCTCCATCGTTGAGCATATTCTCTGAATGACTCAGAACTTTGTTTCTTGATTTTGGTTATCTGGTATCTTTCTCGAGCCAGCTGAGACTGGAAACTGTATTGACTAAGGAAAGCATGGGCCAATTCTTCCCAAGTGTGAATTTTGGAATTGTCTAGGCGGGCGTACCAGGCTCTAGCCTCTCCGGTCAGACTCTTCTGAAATAACTGCATTCGGAGTTTCTCGTCCTCTGTATAGGATCCAAGTTCTCCAATAAATACTTTCAAGTGAGTGTAGGGGTCTCCCAATCCATCATATTTCTCAAAATTAGGAGTTCTAAATTTTTTGGGATAACGAGCCCAAGGGAATATACAGAGGTCTGAATAATTGACACTGCCAAATGCCCCAGTCCCTTTGATAGACCGAATGGTTTCTTCCATCTGTTGTACTTTCTTCAGAATGTCACCAGCTTCCTGTTCTTTGTTAAGGACGGTGGTTTCAGGGGTGTTGGTTGTGTCCTGGTTTTGTGGTCCAGGAATCTGAGTACCTATTTTTTCGTCCTCTTGACTGCCACCACTACCACCAGGTGTTCCTGGTTCTGTGTGAGCTTGGGCTTGCTTCCATTTAAGAGCTTTACTTTGTTCTCTCAAGAAATTGGCCAATTCGGCTATCTGATTCTTCAGTCTTTCAAACTCTTCCCTAGAGACACGGGTGGATTCTGGTTGAGCACTAGAAGTTATGTCCGTGGATGGACCTAGTGCTTTCTTAGACTTAGATCTAGTAATAGGACCAATTATTCACCAACAACAAAACGTTTGCGTGTCAATTTCCTGAAGTAGGTAGGGATAAGATGCATGTTATGATGTGTTTTTGTGTTTTTTTAATCTTATCCTGCAAAGCAGAGGTCAGTTGTTTTGATGACAGGATGACAAAATGTATATAATAAGGAATGTAAAATTTTATTATGATATTTACATTGTGCTCCTTTACATTGGAATTGAAAACTTGACATTGAATTGAAAAAGGAAAGCATGAAGAAGCTTTCCATCAGATTTGGTTAATCAGAGGCTGCCCTATCTTAGGCTACTCTCGCAGCTTTTTCGGCATGAAGGTCCTTAGATCATCGCAATCTACTAGAGAGGACATTAATCCGATCTTTTAACTGGAGTGAATCTGGGTGGTGTATTTTCATGAGCCCCGAAGACTTATTCGCTCTCGAAGACATTACTTATCACCGACTGGTTTGCCTCCTGATGGAGGAATCACACAACATACATTCACATACATCGCGTCTCACCGTTATACATATGATGACATTGGTGTGAAGCACTAATATGGGTGCGAAGCACTAAAAAAGCAGGAAAGCATTCATTCACATTCATTCAATGTAAAGACGCAGCATTCACGCATTCATTCAATGTAAAGACGCAGCATTCACACATACGTAGATATGAAAGGGAAATTTTTGAAAAGATTTAAACGCGACCTAAGCCCTTCTAATGTCCCTAGCAGAGTAGCCACCTGTCGACGTCGGGGGAAAATCCGCGGGTCGGGTCACAACCCGAATCTTTCTCTCTTCGTAAGTTATCTCTACCCTTACTCGTTTTATTTGTGAAAAAAAGGTTTTGAAGGGTTTTTAGGAAAAGGCCAACATGTATCATCTCAACGATTTGAACGTTTTACAGAGTCGTCAGTTGGTAGATTTGAAAATGGTTGTACCAACTCAACCGAGTTTTGTTTAAAAGAGGCCCAATTGCTGGACATTGTCGAAACTTGATCTTTGAAAACAAATTTTTGAGCCTAGGGGGCTTGGTTAAGTGTGGGGAAGGTGTTAGGCACCCCACAACTCCCGTGTAAACACGGTACCGCATCTTTTCAATATTTCCCTTTTAAATCTGCAATGTGTGTGTGAATGCTGGAAGAAAATTGGGCCTATGCTTGATCGGAAGTATGTCTATGCATCGTTGAACCTATATACGAAGGGTTTGATTTGATTTGTAAAAAGTCTTTGATTTGATTTTCAAAAGTTATTTGATTTGATTTGCAAAAGCTTCTTTTTTTGATAAGATTATTGAAATGATGTTTTGAAAGAAGGTTTTCAAACCCTTACGCTAACATAGGAATTGAAGCATATCGATACTTCAATTTTATCTTTTCAGCCTTAAGGCTCAATTTGAATGGTGATTGTCGGGCTGCGAAGCATCCTCGACCACAAAATATATACAAGTGTCGGTCTTCTCATGGGCATGACAGCCATCAGAGTGACTCTGACAGGACAAACCATATTTTCACTATATTGAGACCTTAAATTCGGATAACCGTTTTAAGGTCTTTTGTATGTACATTTTTACAGAAAAATTGGCAGGTTACATTTGTAAAGTGGAGTTTGTCCATCGTGGGAATCAGATTATGATCTGTTTGATCATGAATCCCACGATTCCTAGGCTCACATAGGGAGGCCAATAAACCTTCACAGCTCAAATTTGTACAGAAATATATCCAAATATCGCCAGAACCAAGGATTCATTCAGTAAATCCTGGTTCGCATATGGCCGAAGCGTCTCGTTCCCACTAGATAGCGATCTAAGGGCCGCGAGGTATCTTTTAGAACTGAAACTAGAAAAAATACTAGATTTAAAGAAATCTCAGTCATTCTAGCTTCCCGGTTCTGTCTAGACCTATTTTGAACCGTTTGAAAGATAGAGTTGGCGAGATTTAAAGAAATCTAGTTCGCCAGCAGAAATGTCAGTGCCGATTCATATCAAATAAATATTTAATGCAACATTTTAATAAAAATGAGTTAAGTAATATATATATATATATATATATATATATATATATATATTTATAAAAGCTGTAAATAGCCACGAAATGATCCAGCCTTTGACAGAATTGAAATATATATATATATATATAAAAGCGTAAAAAGGGCGATGGGTTTTCACACCTGTGCCCGAACTAGAAAGTAAATGTATATATATATTTATAAAAAGCTGTAAAAGCCACGAAATGATCCAGGCTGGACAGAATTGAAATATATATATATATATATATATATATATAACAGTAAAGGGCGTGGGTTTTCACTCTGATGCCCGGACTGGAATGAATATATATATATATATATTTATAAAAGCAATAAAAAGGCCACAGAATGAACCAGGCCGAACTGAAATGTAAATATATATATATATAGTTAAATATACACCGAAAAGTAGTCAAACTAGGACTGGGAGGATAACCCAGTATGGTGAAAGTTGCATATATATGCATATATATATATATAAAAGCAGTAAACTATCGCGGATTTGACTTCCGGGCTTGACAAAATTGAAAAATTAGTATATATACAGTTAAATATATATAAAAAAAGCCAAATCCGGATTAGGAAGATAACCCAGTCCGGCGAAGTTGCTAATAACGAAGATGCAAGTATATAAAAGTTGTTTGAAGCGACGGATCGTCAATCTGAGTTGTAAAAATGCCAGAAAATGCGTTTAGGTACTAAAATGTACCAAAAGTTAACGAAAACGGCCACAGAACTGAGTTCAGGGCAGATTTGGAAAACGAAACATGATATGCAAGTGTATAAAAGTGCAAAGAAGTAGTAATAATTTTCTGATCATAAAAATACTCACAATAGACTGCTACACGGGCTTTTTGCCAAATCGTAGGCTTTAAATGTCCAAATCTACCAGTTAATTTTTGATATGTGGTAGTATGTGGGTATATCTACATGTTAGAGTGAAAAAATTTGGGTTTGGAAGACAAGAAAATAGCTGAAAAACCAAACGGGCAGGGGTTCAGAGCGTTTCTGAATTCTTCAAATGAGCTGGGGGTGAGCTCATATATATAGGCCCAAGAGAAGCAGTTCTACCTGCTGCTGCCGCATATAGAGGTGCGGCTCCACTTGGCAGAGCCCAAGTGGTAGGTCCCGTTGCATCAAAGTATGTGCACTCCGAGTAATGCGATGATAGATTCAAAACTTTCTAACTTTTGATCGGAGCGTCCGTTTGAGGCGTGTTGTACCTTTTTGGAAAGCCGTTGCCGAGAGTGTCACAATGACATGGGATAAAACATTTTTCGGGTCCAAGAAGATGGGTTCATAACCAGGTCTTCAATTCCCTGTAGTTTGTCCGTTGAGCTGTCTTGCGCTGTTTGCACTCGGGATCATTGTTATATTTCATTCTGACCTTGGTGGCATCAATTCGGCTTGAATTTGACCAAATTGGCTTAGAGTTGGTAAAATGAACGTTTTTCCCCTCCCGGGGTTGCCTTCAATGTTGGCATGGCCTTCGACTGACTTCCTGGGGTTGTTTCCAAGGTTTGGATCCCATTCGAGTCTGTTCGTCCTTAGTGTTGTCTCCGAGGCTGACTTGGTCCTTCCAGGTTTTCCTCTGGAGATGTTATGATGCTTCAGGATTATTTTTAAAGTTTACCTGACCTCCTGGATTGAGATCGGGGCTGACCTGTACCTCCTAAGTTGAGATCGGGGCTGAACTATACTTTCTGAGTTGAGACCAGGGCTAACCTGCTCCACCCGAGTTGAGATCAGGGCTGACTTATACCTCTTGGATTGAGACCGGGGCTGACCTGTACCTCCAGGGTTGAGACCGGGGCTGACTTGTACCTCCCGGGTTGAGATCGAGGCTGACCTATACCTCTCGGGTTGACACCGGGGCTGACCTATACCTCCCGAGTTGAGATCGGGGCTGACCTGTACCTCCCGGGTTGAGATCGGGGCTGACCTGTACCTCCCGGGTTGAGACCGGGGTTGATTTGATGATCCGATATTGAGATCAGGGTTGAGTTGATGACCCAGTATTGGGACCGAGGTTGAGTTGATGGCCCGGTATTGAGACCGGGGTTGATTTGACGACCCAGTATTGAGACCGGGGCTGAGTTGATGGCCCGATATTGAGACCGGGTTTGATTTGACGATCCGGTATTGAGGCTGGGGTTGAATTGATGACCCGGTATTGAGACCGGGGTTGAGTTGATGGCCCGGTATTAAGACCGGGGTTAATTTAAAAAGACAGTCTTGCCCTCCTACAGTGTTAGTAATAGAGAAACAAAATTTTGAGTGTCTACAAGAGTTTAAGAGAAATCGTAGTGTTTCCTACTATCAAAGTTGAATCAAGCTGCTCGAGCACCACAGGACATAACGATCATGGTACAAAGACAATGATCGTGGTGTCTCTCTAGTCAGCATCAGAATCGTCTATCTGCTGAAGGAGAAAGTATTACAAATGGAGAATGAATTATAAACGTTGACAGTTTGGGAGTCCCAATGATCCAACATTCATCCTTAGTATGCATCGAAGAAGCTAAGGAAAGGACTGGATGCCTGCTAAAAACACCTTTTCAGGTGTTAGGTGAGAAAGTAGTCTACTGTGTCAGTGGGCCAGACGGCAGAACAGCAGATTTGCAAGAAGTCAACATCAGTGCTCAGAAAAGTCTGAAGCATTTAATGCTGCAACGGATGCCTTCAACGAAAACATTTCAATAGCTCCTTCATAAGAAAATCAGACACAAGAACTAAAAATCTCAAGAACACTCAACGTCCAAACTCTACGATCCTGAAGAAAAGCTTGCACAGCTACTTAGTTCTTTCGAACTTATGCTTAACAGCAACTGAGTAGCACAACTCAAAGAACTCAACTCTCAATCAAGTGTATTCCAAGTCTGCTGGACTTGAAGAGTTCTAAGTGAACTAAGAAGTTCCAAGACTGATGGTCTTGAAGGAATCTAAGTGATTCAAAGATTGTAAATATATCCTTAGTGGATTTCCTACTCGTGGAGTAGAAGAGTGGACTAGGAGCCTTGTGTGCTCTGAACCACTTAAAATCACTGTGTCTGATATCTGCTATAACTACTGTATTTGTTATAAACTGCCATAATTTCTTATCACTTTCAAACTTGGTTTATCTAAAAGGAAAACAAACAAATCATATATTCCGCTGTGGTTAACAAACCTGATAAGTATTTTGAAAAGGAAAAAGTTTTAAAATATCTATCCAACCCCACTTCTAGATAACTATTGTGCCTCTGGAAATGAACAATTGGTATCAGAGCAAGTTCTCTCAACTAGCCTACAAAGCTTGAGTAGATCTGATGGCACATCTGAAAAGCGAATCCAAGACCGGTGGAGGCAGTAAGCCACCAATGTGCAACAAAGACAAATTTGTCAACTGGAAAGTTCGTATGCAAGCCTACATGGATTCAATAGATGAAGATCTATTTGAAATTGTTCTGAATGGGCCCTACATTCCAATAAAGCTTGCACCAACTTCAGAAGATCCAAACAGAATACAGATCAAGATCAAATCAGAATGGACTGACAACGAGAAGAAGAATGTCCAACTGGACAAAAAGGCCAAGAATATTTTGTTCCAGTCTTCAGAAGATGATCTGTTCGAAAATATGGTCAACAGCAAGACTACCAAAGAAGTCTAGGAAGCACTGCTCATCATTGACGAAGGAACAAAAGAAGTCAGAGAAAACAAGCAATCTCTTCTGACTCAACAGTATGAGATGTGTAGACACTCAAAATTTACTTTTCCTGTTACTAATATTGTAGGAGGGCAAAATGGTACCATCAAATCAACTCTGATCTCCAATTGGACTGTCAGATCAACCCCAATCTCAATATCAAGCCATCAAATCAACTTCAATCTCCAATCGGACCATCAAATCAACCCCAATATTAATATCGGGCCATCAAATCAACCCCGATCTCTAATCGGATCGTCAGATCAACACCAATCTCAATATCGGGCCATCAAATCAACTCTGATCTCTAATCGGACCGTCAGATCAACCCCGATCTCAATATCGGGCCATCAAATCAAGTCCGATCTCCAATCGGACCGTCAGTTCAACCCCAATCTCAATATCGGGCCATTAAATCAACTCCGATCTCCAATCGGACCGTCAGTTCAACCCCAATCTCAATATCGGGCCATCAAATCAACTTTGATCTCCAATCGGATCGTCAGATCAACACTGATCACAATATCGGGCCATCAAATCAACTTTGATCTCCAATCGGACGGTTAGATCAACCCCGATCTCAAAATGGTGCCATCAAATCAACTCTAATCTCCAATTGGACCGTCAGATCAACCCCGATCTCAATATCGAGCCATCAAATCAACTCCGGTCTCCAATCGGACCGTCAGTTCAACCCCGATCTCAATATCGGGCCATCAAATCAACTTCGATCTCCAGTTGGACCGTCAGATCAACACCGATCTCAATATCGGGCCATCAAATCAACTCCGATCTCCAATCGGGCTGTCAGATAAACCCCGATCTCAATATCGGACCATCAAGTCAACTCCGATCTCCAATCGGACCATCAGTCCAACCCCGATCTCAATATTGGGTCATCAGAGCAGCCCCGGTCTCAACACAGGAAGTACTAATTAACCCTGGTCTCAACCCGGGAAGTCAAGTCAACTTCAGGAACAAACCTGAAGCTCCACATCATCTCCAGAGGAAAACTTGGAATGACCAACTCAGTCTCAGAGACTACACTGAGGACAAACAGACTCGAATGGGATCCAAGTCTTGGAAATAACTCCCGGAAGTCAACCGAAGGTCATGCCAACACCAAGGGAAACCCCGGGAGGGGCAAAATGGTCATTTTACCAACCCTAAGCCGATTCTATTAAAAGCAAACTGAATTGATGCTACCAAGGTCAGAACGAACCATAACGACATCCCGAGTGCAAACAGCGCAGACAGCTCAACGGAAAAAATACGGGGAATTGAAGACCTGGTTATGAACACTTTTTCCTGGACCCAAAAAATGTTTATCCTATGTCATTGTGACACTCTCGGCGAGGGCTTTCCGAAAAGGTATAGCACGCCTTAAACGGACGCACCGATCAAAAGTTAAAAAGTTTTGACTTCGACCTCACGTTGCTCGGAGTGTACGTACTTCGAGATGACTCAACCGGACACGTGGCCCCCACCAGGGGAGCCACACCTCTATTTGTGGCAACAGCAGGTAGAGTTGAGGCTCCCTGGCCTATAAATAAATGTGTCCCCCCTCATTTTCAAGAATTCTGAAACGCAGCAAACCTCTGCCCGTTTGATTTTTTGACTTTTTTACCTCTTTTAAACCCAAATCTTTTCACTCTAACATGTAGATATGCCCACATACTAGCACATATCAGAAAATAACCGGTAGATTCTAATGTTTAGAACCTACGATTTGGCAAAAAGCCCATGTAGCAGTCCATTATAAGTATTTTTACGATCAAAAAGTGATTCCTACTTCTTTGCACTGTTTTGCACTTGCATATCAAATTTCATTTTCTAAATATGCCCGGAACATAGTTCCGTGACCATTTTTGTCAAAATTTGGTATATTTTTGTACATAAACTCAATTTCTGGCATTTCTACAACTCGAATTGACGATCCGTTGCTCTAACAGCTTCAGTGCACCAGCATCTTCGTTTTAAACAACTTCGCCTGACTGGGTTATCTGCCTAGTCCGGGTTTGGCTTTTTTGTGTTTATTCAACTTTATATATACTAACATTTCAATTCTGTCAAGCCCGGATGTCAAATTCGAGGTAGTTTACTACTTATATATATATATATGCATATATAAGCAGCCTTTATATATATATATATATATATATATATATTTATATTTATATATTTCAGTCTGGCCTAGATTATTATGTGGCCTTTATACTGTTCTTTTCACCCTTCACCATTACTGGGTTATCTTCCCAGTCCCTGGTTGACTACTTTTTTGTACATTTACATTTCTGTTCGGCCTAGATTATTCAGTGGCCTTTTTACTGCTTTTATATGTGACGCCCCCAAATCCAGGTTCTCTAACCTCAGATTCGGTGCTCACGATCTATCATCATCATAAGCATTCTATAACTATTATGGAATAATAAACATACATTGTTCATTATAATAAAGTTTCATAACATGGCCCCAAGGTCTTCCTAACCTTAACTTAAACACACCATTCATATTACAAAAAGTTTACATAAGAAATCCCATTAGATAATAATAATATTCATTCTAAACTTTTCCTGGATCTTGCCCTTGCCCTTGTCCTTCGTATTGGATCCTTCAGGCTTAGCTGAAATAAATGTCATGATATAGCAAGGGTAAGCAACTAATTTGCTTAGCAAGTTTATATACAAGGAAGATATATCATGACTGGAAAGAAGTTTTGCTTTCAATGTTCAACAATAATATAAGGTTGTGAAGGAACATGAATTAATAATTAACAATTGAATATTCGAATAATTGAATATCATGAACTGAGTGGTTTTGAAATAACCATGAACATTTGCCAAGGTTCTCAGTCATTTAAACTAGACCTCTTAATAAATTTTGGTATTTAAGGAGATCAGCCTTTCATACCTCGTGATTTATGCATAAACACTTAATAATCCGGCATTGATATCATGCCTTAATCAAATTCGTCCTTTTCTCAGTCAAGAGTTCTTATCATATCAATTTAATAAGAACAGCTTTTTAAAACACATTTGATTTAACAAATTTAAACATGCTTGATCTAGCTGATACAATTAGCATAGATCTATCTCATAAACAGTTCATGAATGAAGAACTTTAATTTAATTCACAGTTCAATAATAGTAGAACAGGAATTCAATTGCACAAAGTGCGAATTTCAATAATCATTATAGATGTAAATAATCATCAATAATTATTCACTAATATGCTTTGAAAATAATAACTCGAGTTTGAGTTAGGAAACTTGCCTCGTCTGTAGATTACGGCTACGCAATTAATTTATATCCACTATGCAGTTAAATTATCTTCCTTTGAGAGACCTATATTTCATCTTTCAATTAGTCATAGTATAACATTAGATTATGTAATCACATAAATATTATACATTACATTTAGTTCTTATAAACATTATCCTATCTTGATAATGGTACTACTAAATAACAACATATTATTAATCTTGATAATATCTAATTCACCTCTTAGTATTATTAGTTCCCTAATAATACTTTCATTTGCTTACTAATATTATTAACATCTTAATAATATTTTAATACCTTACTAATATTATTAATCCTCTTAATAATATTTTAATTATTCATTAATATTATTACTTTAATAATATCTTACTTATGCTTTAGTATCATTAATCATTTAATAATATTTTATTTATTTACTAATATTATTAATAATTTAATAATATTTTATTTATTCACTAATATTATTAATCATTTAATAATATCTTATTCCATTACTAATATTATTAATCATTTAATAATACTTTAATCATTTATCAATGCTTAAATCAAATATTATTAACCATTTAATAATATCTTAAAGAAATTTTAATCTTAATATTTTTATTTACTTATCAATATCATATTCTAATATTATTAATATCATAATAATATTTTAATAATTTATTGGATTAATGAACAATTTATTCTAATTGTTCACCCTTTAT
The DNA here is from genome assembly GCA_020205555.1 of Panax stipuleanatus. Classification (NCBI taxonomy): domain Eukaryota; kingdom Viridiplantae; phylum Streptophyta; class Magnoliopsida; order Apiales; family Araliaceae; genus Panax; species Panax stipuleanatus. Next base: position 112,310,891 of record CM035119.1, on the reverse strand, counting down.
TAAACCTCTTATTTAATATCCACAAAAGGTCATAAATAATATTTCTTATCATAAATTACCAAAGTGTTCTAAGATAGTCATGATATGATATATTATGAGTATTCAAGCATAAAAATCACATTTTTCTTATTAAAGATATCATTTAACTATTTATTTTCTTTTATTCATAACTTAATCATTTTTAGGAAAAATAGTAAACTGATTCCAAAAATTCGCAGCTTCCGTATTTTGACAAAATATGAACCCACAAGGATTCCCAAATTTTTCTGGAATTTTAGAAAATGATCTACTATTTTTAAAGTTCACAAAACACTCGGATCTTGCTTCATTTTTAATAAATTGATATTTACTCAGATAAATCTGAAATTTTCAGGGCATGCTCTCCTAATATATGTGAACCTACTGTAACAATTTCGGAATTTTCCAATGTATACACCGTGAGATATTCGAAGGTAAAGTTTTAGGAGTCCTTTACGGAAATAGTCATTACGTACAATTTATAACTCGAAACGTGCCCGTTCATTTTCCTACATGTAGATAACTTCTCAAGCTATATCTTTGAATTTTCCCAGATTTTTAAAAGACACGAAACCATCCGAAACAGACCCAAGAAAAATGGGACAGAAACTATTTTTCTTTTTTTTTGAACCCTTAACATTCCAAGTGGGCTGTTTTGGGGAAATTAGTTCCAAAGGTTTCAAAACTTGCTAGATTTATTTGCTATCACTTGGGTTTACTAGATAACTCATGTATCTAGCACCCCCCTTCGACGGATCACAAATCTAAGTTGGAAAACTTGAGTTATACAAGATTTAGTGGAAGAAAACAAGAGTTTTCACCCTTGGAGAACATATGCTCATATTCTTCCTCTAAGCCTTTGACCTAACACTCAAGATACTTAGTTCCATACATGATGATATGTAGGACTAGGGTATCTTGAGTATTTGTTCATAACTCCAACAAAACTCAAGCTATAAAACAAAGTAGAAGAAGAAGATGAAGGTTAGGTTATACCTTGATTTAATGGCAACCTTCCTTGATTTACCAAAGTAAGTGATGAACTTTGGATTCATGAACAAACTAGCACTTCTCTCTCTATATATATATGGCCAAAACTCTCTCTTTTCTCTCTCTAGAAGTGGTTAGCTTGGGAGAAAATTATAAGAGGAAGAATGAGAGAAGAAATGAAATGAAAAAAATGAAATAAAAGGATACTTGCAAAAAAATATAGATACACTTAGTGTATCTAGCTATTATCCCCCATACTTTCTTTAACCCATGGATAGAAGCTTTTCCTTATCACTTTAATTAGTCTAATCATGATTAAGGATGCTTAATAAAGTGGCAACCAATGGGAGCTTGACAACCATGTCCTTTTGTGTAAGAGTTACTACTAATGAACATTGCTTAGCTTAATTAGTTGCCTTAAAAGGCCTAATATGGCTTGTCATTATGTCCCATTTTAACTCCCAATTTGCTTTTATTTTTAATGCCCAATTTTGATTAATCAAATGTCTACAATACCCTTAACCAAGTGGGCTAAGTATTGGTTTGCATTTTATTTCATTTGGGCTTCCTCCTTAATTGTTTTGGACTATGTAATAAACATAGTCTAGCAATTTTACTATGTGTTACCCAATTTGATTATTTAGGGTTTCCATTCCTAATCTTATGAAATTTAATTACCTATACATGTGACTTTAGCTCATAACCTAATTAGGTTCACAAGAATTAGGTTTAAAATTATTAGTCACTTGAAATAATAAGATTATCCACTTAAGTTAGTATACATATTAAATACTAACCTCTCATTATCACCATAACCCTTAGGTTATTTAATTGTCTCACCTAATGTATAATTAGGTTACGAAGCTTTCATTTTTAATGAAATCTGTAAATGTATATATCCATAACTATAGCATACATGTTAATTGACCCATGCACCACTTCACATATTTTGTCACATATTAAATCACTGTATAACACAAAGTTTTAAATATCAATAATGTACATACATATATAGTGACTTAAAATTCACGGTTATTACATTATATATAAATATGCATATATAAGCAGCCTTCACCATCACTGGGTTCTCTTCCCAGTCTTGGTAGACTACTTTTCTGTCTATATATATATTTCAATTCTCGTCCGGGCACCTACGTGAAAACCCATCGCCCTTTACAGCTTTTATATATATCACTTAATATATATTGCTTTACTTGTTTTTCTTCAATTAATGCTTTAAATATTCATTTGATATGAATCGGCATTTGTCAGTCGCAAAAGCAACCTCGCGTCCCTTAGATCGCTATCTAGTGGGAACGAGACGCTTCGGCCAGGTGCGAACCAGGATTTACTGAATGAATCCTCGGTTCTGGTGACATTTGGAATATATATCTATTTTTGTACAAATTTGAACTGTGCAAGTTTATTGGCTACTCATATGTGAGCCTAGGAATCGTGGAATTCATGATCAAACTGATCGAAATTTGATTCCCATGATGGACAAACTCCACTTTACCAATTTTTCTGTAAAATGTACATACAAAAGACCTTAAAACGGTTATCCGGATTTAAGGTCTCAACATAGTGAAAAATATGGTTTGACGTGTCAGAGTCCCTCCGATGGCTATCATGCCCATGAGGAGACCGACACTTATATTTATTTCTATGGTCGAGGATACTTCGCAGCCCGATAAATCACCATTCAAATGCAGGCCTTAAGGCTATAAAGATAAAAATAAAAGTATCAACAGGCTTTAATTCCTATGTTAGCATAAGGGTTTGATAACCAGTTTTCAAAACATCATTTCAATTCAATCAAAAGAAAAGCCTTTTACAAATCAAATCAAATACTTTTGCAAATCAAATCAAAGACTTTTTGCAAATTAAATCAAACCCTTCGTATATAGGTTCAAATGAAGTAAAGCACTACTTTCAATTAATCAAACATAGGCCCAATTTTCAAACAGCATTCACACACGAATTTCAATTTTAAGGGAAATATTAAAAAGATGTGGTACCGTATTTACACGGGAGTCCTGGGGTGCCTAACACCTTCCCCACACTTAACCAAGCCCCCGAGCTCAAAACTTTGTTTTCAAAGATCAAGTTTCGGCAGTGTCCAGCAAATTGGGCCTCTTTCAAACAAAATTCGGTTGAGTTGGTACAACCATTTCAAATCTACCAACTGGCGACTCTGTAAAACGTTCAAATCGTCAACATGATACATGTTGGCCTTTTCCTAAAAAACCCTTCAAAACCTTTTTCGCAATAAAAAGAGTGAGGGTAGAGATAACTTAGGAAGAGAGAAAGATCCGAGTTGTGACCCGACCCATGGATTTTTTCCCAACGTCGACAGGTGGCGACTCGGCTGGGGACAGTAGAGGGCTTAGGCCGCTTTCAAATCTTTTCAAACATTTCCATTTCAAAACTATGAATGTGTGAATTATGCGTCTCCGCATTACTGAATGCGTGAATGCTGCGTCTTTACATTGAATGAATGTGAATGAATGCTTTCTTGCTTTTTAGTGCTTCGCACCCATATTAGTGCTTCGCACTAACTGTCATCATATGCATACGGTGAGGGCGATGTATGTGAATGTATGTTGTATTCCTCTCACGAGGCAAAACCCGTCGATGATAAGTAATGTCTTTGGGGACGACTTAGTCTCTAGGCCTCATAAAAATGCACCACCCAGATTCGCTCCAGTTGAAAGATTGAATTAATTTCCCCTCTAGTAGATTGCGATGATTTGGGGACCTTCATGCCAAAAAGCCGCGAGAGTAGCCTAAGATAGGTCAGCCTCTGATTAACCAAATTCGATGGGAAGCTTCTTCATGCCTTCCTCTTTCAATTCAATGTCCAGTTTTCAATATTTATTTCTTGTCATCCTGTCATCAAAAACAACTGACCTCTGTTTTGCAGGATAAAATTAAAAAAATCTCATCATGCATCCTATCCCTACCTACTTCAGGAAATTAACACGCCTACATTTTGTTGTATGTGAAAAATTGGTCCTATTACTAGATCTAAGTCTAAGAAAGCACTACGTCCATCCACGGACATGACTTCGAGTGCTCAAACAGAATCTACCCCTGTCTCTAGGGAAGAGTTCGAAGGCCTGAGAAATCTTAACTTTACTAGTTCTTCTTTTACTGCAAGATTTTCTGAAGAGTTATTTTCTAATTTCTCATTTTCATGTTTTAAGACTTCATTATCCATGATTAAATTAAAATTTTCTATTTCAAGATTTCTATTTGCTTCAATTAATTTTTTAAATGATACTTTTAATTTAATAAAATCTTCTTTAATAATTTCATTATCTTTATATTGAATATTATATGTTTCTTGTAAATGGTGTTCCGAATTTACCTCAGATTTTGGTGATGAGTCATTGTCCGCCATTAAACATAGATTTGTTGTTTCTTCGGTTGGCTCAGTAGGTTCTTCTTCATCACTTAGATCCCAGCCTTCTTCAGCTACTAGAACTTTGTTGTTGGCTAGTTTTGGACAATCCTTCTTGAAGTGTCCTAGCTGGTTGCATTCAAAATAGTTATTTGAATTTTCATTAGAGCCAGCATTTCTAAAGTTGCTGTTGGTAGCCTTGAAATTCCCTCCTGGAACTTTTGGCTTGAAGGCTTGCTTATTTCGGAAGTTGTTGAAGTTGTTATTTGTTTTCATGAAGCCTTTGCCATATCTCTTTGCTTTGTTTTGAATTACTCTTCTTAGTTGTCTTGATAATAATGCAACTTCGTTATTATCTAGACTCAAGAGTTCTTCATTCAGTTCATCATCATCGCTTTCTTGATCAACAAGTAAGGCTTTGAAAGAGATTCCTTTCTTTTTGAGGTCTGTGTCTGATCCTGGTTATTCGACTAGCATGTCTACTTCATGGGCACGAAGATTTCCAATGAGGCTATCAAGAGGATAAGCAGTTAGATCCTGCATTTCCTTGATGGCTGTAACTTTCATTTTCCACACAGATAGAAGAGCTTTGAGAATCCTTCTGTTCTTCTCATTTGTTGTGTAAGCTTTTCCCAATTGTTCTAGCTCGTCAATGATTCTGGAAAAACGAGTTTTCATATCAATGATCTTTTCACCTTCTTCCAGCTTGAAGCTTTCATACTCTTGAATTAGAGCATCTTTTCTGGTTTCTTTGATATGACTGGTTCCTTAATAGGTTACAATCAATTTTTTCCAGATTTCTTTAGCATTCTTGCAGTTGCTAACTCTTTTGTATTCTTTTTTTATAAGAGCACTGGTTAGCACTTGTTCAGCTTTGGAGGCGATATTCATAATCTCCTCATCTTCGGTGGTGAATTTCCCAGCATCTTTTTCGACGAGCTTTTCATTTTTGACTTTGGTGGGAATCTTTACACCTCGTTCAATTGCTAGCCAAATTTTGATTCCTTGTGACTTGGCGTAGATTTTGAACCTGTTTTTCCATGTGGCAAAGTTTGTACCATCAAATAGTGGAGGTCTAGACATTGATAGTCCTTCACCGCAACTGGTAGCATTTGTGTAGGCCATAGATGGATCTACTCTTAGATATGCCTGTAATCACTTAACAAACAAGTTAAAGAGGACCTCTTAGATACCAATTGAAAGTCCAATAATAATCTAGAAGGGGAGGTTGAATAGATTATTACCGTTTAAAGATTATCTTTGGCCTTTTTGAATTTTAGTGAGTTAATTTTATCAAATTAATAAGCAGTTTAAAACTCAATCACACAATGGATAGATATAAATCTGGTTCACAACATACAGCCTGGGTATGTTACTACGTCCAGTCTCAAGCTCCTCTCCAGGACTTGAGATCCTATTACTCCCTGTAATAAATACTCCTTCAATAGGCGGAGAAGCCTGTACAATATTTTAAAGATAAACTTACAACTATCCTCAACTAACTATCTTGGACAGCGAACTCCCAGCTCCTTCCTCAAGCTTAGTTGAATCTTCTTTTGAGCTTAGTACTATTTTATACTTTGGTCTTGAAACAACAATCTCTTTCTCACCTCACAAGTACACTAGAGACCCAACTCCCAGCTGACCTCTCAAAGACTCTGGTCTTGGTCAAAGAATTCTTGTCTTTCTCACAAATATAAAATAAACTAACTCAACCCTTTTTCCTTCTACAAAAAGTTTGTTTGAATATTTGCTTCTAATAATAAGCAGATACAATTGTAGCACAAGTACTTCTTAGATAAGCAGATATAGAATTTCAAGTATATGATAAAAGTTCAAAGACTTTTATGTGATGTGCTTCTGTGAAAGCGGATGAAATATTTAAGCACTTGTAATAAAGATTTTCTTTTTCTTTAAAGAATATTTTTCAATGGATTAAGAAAAAGATTTTTTATTTATAAAGAGTGTGTTTCTTTGTTGTTAAATAAATGTAACTTTGAATTTAAACAACCACACACACTTATATAATGCAACAATAATTTATGAACAATTATATGAGCAGTATATTTGATGACAGTTTATCAAGTATGATAATATGATTCACTTTAGATAATACTTGAACAAACTTGTTTTACCCACTTATATATATTATATTATACTTGATCTACGTTGCGAATAATTTGGCCACTTGGAATTTTAAAGATCGTCCAGAGTATTTCAAGGAAATATCATCCGAATTGCATATCGGTATCCAAGTACTGACTAAATTTTTCGATTCACAACTTGATAATCGTATATAGAATATTAAAGAATATTTATATAGATTATTTATTTCAGTAAAGGGCCACTTGGGATTTTAAAGACCGTTTGGAGAATTTCAAAAAAATAACATCTAAATTGTATATCGATGTCCAAGTACTGACTCTTTACTAGATATGATAGATCATATATAAGATATATATATAAATGTTTATCGTAGGTTATATCTGATTATCTAACTCTATATATTGATTATACTAGTAAAGGGCCACTTGGGATTTTAAAGACCGTTTGGAGAATTTCAAAGAAGTAACATCTAAATTGTATATCGGTGTCCAAGTACTGACTCTTTACTAATATGGATATATAGATATATGAATATATATGGCAATTTATCACAGATATATATATTAATGAGCAAGTATGATATGATATGAACAATTATAATTTAATAACTTATCTCAAATACTTGGACCAATTTTTCTCTTCCAATAGAATTATAACTTTGATTGAGAGAAGAGAGTAAAAGCTTGTTTAGATAATCTATAGGCAAGGAGAGTAAGCTTTTCGGTTTATGGAATTAGTAAATTGAAATGAATAGAAAAGCTTCCTATTTATAGAATTTTGAGGTTCGGGCAAAATTATAATTTTGGAAAATCATTTTTGAATTGGAAGGTCCGGATTGTGTATATCAAAAATGAGAGGCTCGGATTGATTTGTGATATAGCCGGTTTTTGAAATTGATTGGCCCAATAATTTTGGTTAGTAACTTATGAGTCACAACATTGCATGTAATCATTAGGATTTGTGCCCATCTTTTTCACCAAAGGCATAAGCCTTTGCCCAACGTATTTAAGCTCAAGGCATAAGCCTTTTTCTCTTTGGGTTGGGCATACACGGCACATACACCCACACACATATGTAAATTAAGCACATACTTACATGTAAATACCCACACTTTTTCGGCACACACACATCCACCAACACATGCACACACCTCCATGCACACACATAATCATATATATATATATATATATATATTATATTTTTACGTATATAATATACTACAAATATATATATATATATATATATATAATTAAAAATAATTTTTGCCCATAAAGAGTTTGAAAAATCATTTTAAAATAGGAATCTCCTTGCATTAGAAAATGTTACTATATGAACTTATTTTAATAACACTTGATATTAAATTATCAAGGTTATAAAATAAATTCAAGTAAGAAAAAAAAATATTTTTGATCAAAATATAAGAGGTAATTAATAAATTATTTTTAACACTTTTAAACCTATGGAGAGGATTCTACCCTTTTGACCTTTAATCCTAATTTGTTATCATCAAAATTAAATACTCAGATTTGGAGACCTATCAGGATCGTCAATCCGAGTTTAGAAAATGCCAGAAATTGAGTTTATGTACAAAAATGTAACAAATTTTGACGAAAACGGCCACGGAACTAAGTTCCGGGCATATTTAGAAAACGAAATTTAATATGCAAGTGCAAAACAGTGCAAAGAAGTAGGAATCACTTTCTGATCGTAAAAATACTTATAATGGATTGCTACACGGGCTTTTTGCCAAATTATAGGCTCTAAACGTCAAAATCTACTAGTTATTTTCTGATATGTGGTAGTATGTGGGAATATCTACGTGTTAGAGTGAAAAGATTTGGGTTTAGAAGAGGTGAAAAGGTCAGAAAATCAAACAGACAGAGGTTCGCTGCATTTTGGAATTCTTAAAAATGAGGGGGGCACGTTTATTTATAGGCCAGGGAGCCTCAGCTCTACCTACTTCTGCCGCAGGTAGAGGTACGGCTCCCCTGGTGGGGGCCCATGTGTTCGGTTAAGTTATTTTGAAGTACGTGCACTCTGAGCAACGCGAGGTCGAAGTCGAAACTTTCTAAGTTTTGATCGGAGCGTCCGTTTGAGGCTTGCTATACCTTTCCGTAAAGCTTTCACCGAGAGTGTCACAATGACATAGGATAAAACATTTTTCGGGTCCAGGAAGACAGGTTCATAACCAGGTCTTTGATTCCCCGCAGTTTGTCCGTTGAGCTGTCTTGCGCTGTTTGCACTCGGGATCGTCATTATGGTTCGTTCTGACCTTGGTGGCATCAATTTAGCTTGAGTTTAACCAAATCGGCTTAGGTTTGGTAAAATGATCGTTTTTCCCCTCCCGGGGTTGCCTTTGGTGTTGGCATGGCCTTCAGTTGACTTTCGGGAGTTGTTTCCAAGACTTGGATCTCATTCGAGTCTGTTTGTCCTTAGTATAGTCTATAAGACTGAGTTAGTTGTTCTAGGTTTTCCTCTGGAGATGTTGTGGAGCTTCAGGTTTGTTCCCGAAGTATACTTGACTTCACGGGTTGAGACCAAGGCTGACTGGTACTTCCCGTGTTGAGACCGGGGTTGTTCTGATGACCCGATGAGATCGAGGTTGATCTGACGGTCCGATTGGAGATCGGAGTTGACTTGATGGCCTGATATTGAGATTGGAGTTGATCTGACGGCCCGATTGGAGATCAGAGTTAATTTGATGGCCCAATATTGAGATCGGGGTTGATCTGACGGCCCGATTGGAGATTGAAGTAGAAATTATGGCCCGATATTGAGATCGGGATTGATCTAATGGTTTAATTGGAGATCAGAGTTGATTTGATGGCCCGATATTGAGATCGGGGTTGAACTGACAGTCCGATTGGAGATCAGAGTTGATTTGATGACCCGATATTGAGATTGGGGTTGAACTGACGGACAGCTTGGAGATCGGAGTTGATTTAATGGCCCGATATTGAGATCGGGGTTGAACTGACGGTCCGATTAGAGATCGGAGTTGATTTGATGGCCCGATATTGAGATCGGGGTTGAACTGACTGTCCGATTGGAGATTAGAGTTGATTTACTGGCACGATATTAAGATCGAGGTTCAACTGACAGTCCGATTGGAGATGGGATTTGATTTGATGGCCAGATATTGAGATCGAGGTTGAACTGACGGTCCGATTGGAGAGCGGAGTTAAGTAGATGGCTCAATATTGAGATCGGGGTTGAACTGACTATCCGATTGGAGATTAAAGTTGATTTAATGGCCCGATATTGAGATCGGGGTTGACATGACTGTCCGATTGGATATCGAAATTGATTTGATGGCCCGATATTGAGATCGGGGTTGAACTGACGGTCCGATTGGAGATCAGAGTTGATTTGATGGCCCGATATTGAGATCGAGGTTGAACTGACGGTCCGATTGGAGATCAGAGTTGATTTAATGGTACTATTTTACCTTCCTACAATGTTAGTAACAGGGAAAGGAAATTTCGAGTGTCTACAGATTCCCCTCTTAATCATGCTCATGCAATGTAATGAAATGAGCAGGATAAAGATTGCTAGACACTTGAAATGCAAAGATATTAATGATGCAATGCAATGAATGTTGAAATATTTTCACAGATTATAGGTCGCACTTCGCATCGCTAATCGCATCACAAATCGCTTCGCTAATCGCATCGCAAATCGCATCGCAAATTATTTACCTTTATCGGTGCTTGTGTTGGGGCTGAGACCAACGGTTTGATTCCCATCGTTGTTATTGATGTTTGTTTTGATGATGACAAACTAAAATGTTTTCTACATTTCTGTTGGGGATGTCAATACTAGGCTACCGTGAACTATTTTTGTCACTTTCTACTGGGGATGGCGTCATTCATGATAGCCTAGGGTGGACGTTGTCAAACGATCACTGATGGTGGAACCACTGACGTGCTCGTCAGAGATGAGCTATCACAGATTGTTCTTGTCTTACTCTACTGGGGATGACGTCCTCTGCGATAGCTTTATTGATTTAGCTGGGGATGATAGCATTGATGCTACCTTGGTTTGAGACCAATGGCTTCCCTGTCTGGCAGTATTCTTTGTAGTGTTGACTTCCCTTCGGTCAGTGCTGTTGCACATTTTAAAGGCTCATCAGCTAGGGATACTTATCGATTACCCAGTTTCCTTAAGGGATGCTTCCGATGCCTACCCTGATGATAGTTTACATCGGTATTTTGTCACAAGCAGTTGAATCACTAATTCTTCTTGGTGCTCCTTTTGAGGATGTGTATAACAGATTCCATCATCTAGGATGGACTATTATATGGTTTTCTTTACCGGATCACTTCAGATGCTTCGCGGAGGTTGCTCCGACGGATAAGACATCACTGGGGCTGAACCAACGGCTGCATTGAACTCGGCCTGTACCCGATACTTCGCTGGGGCTGAACCAATGGCTGAATTGGATTTGGTCTGTACCCGATACTTCGCTGGGGCTGAACCAATGACTGAATTGGATTTGGTCTGTACCCGATACTTCGCTAGGGTAGAACCAACGGCTGAATTAGATTCGGTCTGTACCCGATACTTCACTGGGGCTGAACCAACGGCTGAATTGGACTCGGTCTGTACCCGATACTTTGTTGGGGCTGAACCAACGGCTGAATTGGACTCAGTCTGTACCCGATACTTCGCTGGGGCTGAACCAACGGCTGAATTGGATTCGGTCTGTACCCGATACTTCGCTGGGGCTGAACCAACGGCTGAATTGGATTCGATCTGTACCTGATACTTTGCTGGGGCTGAACCAACAGCTGAATTAGATTCGGTCTGTACCCGATACTTCGCTAGGGCTAAACCAACGGCTAAATTAGATTCGGTCTATACCCTATACTTTGCTGGGGCTGAACCAACGGCTGAATTGGACTCGGTTTGTACCAGATACTTCGTTGGGGCTGAAATAACGGCTTAATTGGACTCGGTCTGTACCCGATACTTCGTTGGGCCTGAACCAACAGCTGAATTGGATTCGGTCTGTACCTGATACTTCACTGGGGTTAAACCAACGGCTGAACTGGATTCGGTCTATACCCGATACTTCGCTAGGGCTGAACCAATGGCTGAATTGGATTCGGTCTGTACCCGTTGCTTGAAAAGTGGCAATTTTTTAGCGATTTTGCGCAGTTTTCATCATTGATCCCCGGATATGCCTTCGGGATGAATTCCAAAGGTTTCCAGAGTGTCCCCCTTTCTGTACAAATCGCTCAATCGCGTAGCGATTTTTCTTCAAATTTGACTTAGCAACACATAGAAACTCCACTTTAACCTGAATCGAACCGAGCCCGGGGGAGTGGGACCCACCCTGGGGAGCCGCAGGTGGAGGTGCGGCAGCCACAGGTGGGCCCACTTCCACCTAGGCTTTAAATTGGGCTGCGGGATTTCATAATTTGGAAGTTTTATTTCGAGTTTCAAACGGAATCCGATCTTCTTTTTCAGATCTACGGAGCTTGGACAGCTATTTTCTGATTCTGTCAGTTCCTACGCGTTCAGCACAGCGCAGGTAACGTTTTTTGTCCTTTTTTCTCAAGTTTTGACCATTAAAAGTATATGAACCACGTAGGGGGCTTTTAGATGCAATGTATAAAAAATGTATACCTATATGATCTGTTCAAAATTTTCTGACTACATATGTATGCATATCTTACTGTAATGCACGTTTGGATGTAAGAAAATTCAGATTCTGAGATGGTTAATTTTTGCTCTTTTTGATTAGTTTACTCATCCTTTTTGAGGTCTAGTGAGCCTAGATTTTCAACTAAAAATATCCATGGTAATTTGGCTACCATATGAGGTTATTTTTATTTTATTTCATAAATATGAACTGTTCCTATTTTTTGGGAAGGTGTGCTACTGAATGGCCACCTAGACATGCCTATTGTGCATGTGGACAGTCCATTTTACAAAGGAGACTCTGGCAAAAAAAATTTAAAACCCGAGCATTTAATAAACATGCAATTTTAACTCTACTGGGAATTTCTGACTGACCCATGCATGTTCTTAGGATTTATTTTTTTGAAAACATGCAATTTTGTCTTTATTGGGTATTTTTGACTGACTTATGCATGTTTTAGGACTTAGAGATGCATAGAGTACTGATTTAAATGAATAAGCCACAGGTTTTAGGCTTACCACACCCTTTCTGAGATGATTTGGAGACTTTGTATAGGTGATGGACTATTATAGACCCAGTACTGCTAGCAGAGTCGTCTCAGGGGTCAGACGTAGGAGGGCTTCTGATGTTCCTCAGCCACGTCCGGCTAGACCGCCTAGCAGATTGGCAGAGTCGGTGATTCGTCCAGCACAGGACGAGCTGCCGATTGACATTGATGATGAGCAAGCTATTTTTGCTGCTCCAGCTCCAGCTCAGGCTCCACGGGCTGAGATTCCAGGCATCGTTGTGCCTACACAGGAGTTGTTTGGCGACTTGAGTCGCCATCCCTCGAGATATCTTCATGCCAATGAGGTGACTTGAAGTTTTTCTCTTCCTGGATTATCTTTCTTTCTTTTGCCATTCTCGGGGCATAGATTTTTGACATGGGTTGGTTTTTGATGCAGGTTCCTGGTTTTATGCTGCCTCGAGGGAACTATTTTAACTTGCACTCCCTGTATCATACTTTGCATGAGGATTACAGGGATATCGTTGATGCCTGGGGATTTTAGGCCTTCTTTTCTATTCTTTCCCGCTATTACCCTTGGGGGTATATAAGGGCTTTGTTTGAGTGCTGGTTTCACCAGACTCAGTCCCTTCATCTGCTAGACTGTGAGCTGATGATAACCCCTATGGACTGGAGGTTCATCATCGGCATTGAGTTTGAGGGCGAGCCAGTGTCTGTCATGGCTGACATTACGCCCCACTGCCATTCGGTCCCTTCTGGGAGTTCCTGTGATGGCGCTCAAGGGTCGGTCGGTCCGATCTGGTCCCTTGAGTATAGATGCCTAGAATGGGGCTTTGTTGGAGCCTCCACCTGATGATCGGAGGGTTCGAGATTGCATTCTGAGGTGATTATTTCTGGTTAACATCAGGGGTTATTTTGTGGCAAACAACTCGTCGACTGTGTCCTTCGCCCTGGTTAGCGCTACCCGGCATGTAGAGCGCCTCAGTGACTCTGATTGGGGTTCCTATACCTTTGCCTAGTTTCTCCGGGGGCACGCACATGCTTTCGGAGGGTTCGACGGAGGCTTGGTTAGGGTTCTACCTGTTTCTGCTGGTGAGTACATCTTTCTTGTACCTTTTTGATTTTAATATTTATATTTGTTAGTCTTGATCACTGAGGACTTTTGATATTGCCAGTTCTGGGCATTTAAGAGGCTTTTTTGCTTATGGCCCGCCACTGTTTTAGGTCTGGAGACCTATCCTCGAGGACGGCATTAGCATCACTCGACTTTGATGGAGGTCCCTGTTGCTGAGGGATTTACACATGTTCGCTTACAGTTGGAGCTTTTGACGGCTAGATCGATTTCCTGGACGCCATATACCTTTGAGTTTTTGGCCGTCGAATTCGAGGGAGGCTTTCCCACTGGTCGAGAGTTTGCTTTGTCGACCCGCAGAGTCCCGATTTTGACAGAGGGAGGCTAGGAGCTCTATTTGGGAGAGTGTGCCATCAGGAGTATTATGGGTGAGATCTGCATCCCCATTGTTCCTCCTATGCGACATCATTGGCCGTTGGTCATGCCTTTGACAGACATTCCCATGGAAGGCATAGATGGCTTCACCCTGTTAGAGGGCCTATTCATCCAGGAGGCATTTAGCAGATGGTGGAGTCCTCGCACTATTGCAGCTCAGACTCAGGCTACCCAGTTCATGGCAGACATGGTGCCAGGGTCTGTTATGATGACAGACAGGATAGCTTGCCTCAGGGAGCCGACTCATTTGGACCAGTTCACAGGATTATCCCAGCAGCTGGAGAGAGCTCACCTATTTACCAAGCATCTTAGCAGAGATCCGTCAGAGGCATCCTCTTTTGACCAGTCCAGCTCAGGAGTGGGCCCCTCTTTAAGTCCATTTAGCAGCAGTTTTTCAGGGGCAGATCCTCCCTTATACCGCCCAGATATGCCTGATGATCGCAGCTTTGTGTCTACAGCAGAGATGGAGCAGGTTGATCACCTGGACGTAGATTATCTGGATCTCTTCTCATAGCTGTGGCAGCTATACTTTTGGTCAGCCACTATTTTGGCTATTTGGCGGCTGTGCCCCATTTTGATACCACTATTAGTATTTGGGTGGTGGTGCCCCATTTTCCTGTATTTTTCTTTTCACTTTGTATTATCAGACAAGGATGATGCCAGCAGTAGATAGCTTGTTGTATATGCTCATGATATTTCCTATCTATCGCATTATATTTATATTTATCATCATGTATATATTATGTCATATTATGCATTTAGACAGATGAGTTCAGATTTGACCCCTGGATGGTCTGTGGTACGGTGACACAGATGACGTCGTCTGTGATTAGCCGTATAGAGCACTTACCATAGTCTGAGGTGGCTTTATCAATGACGTCGTGGTACGAGAGCCTGCCCTTCTCAGCCAGAGGGACAGTAGATCAGATGTTGGGGAATTCGTTGGCCCTTGCATATTTTCGGGTGCCATATGGATTTATGGATGGCATGCTATCCTGCTAGATACCCGAGAGGCAGGTGTTTCGTATTGGGCGACATGAGCTGACGCCGACTCTGGAGGAGTACGAGCGGCTTATCAGTCTGGCTCTGGACTTGTCGTGCGCTCGAACTGCTGTTAGTGATATACGGAGACCATTCCTGCGGATGTACGGTCTTCGCCAGAGGGTAGTCGCGGACGAGATCGTATCTGGGCGTGTGATCTCGATTGACTTCTTGATCGATAATTTTAGGGAGCTTGATAGCTACGATTGACATGTTGGAGATTTTATTATTTCAGCAGAGGCGTGGCATTTGGCCAGGGTAGATATTTTCCTGATGTGCATTATGACATACGTCTACATGCTGCTATGCTTGGATCATCTGGACGTGGGATTGGTAGTAGTTGTTCGAGCCCTTAGACAGGGTAGTACCATTATCCCGATGATATTAACTAAGACGCTGCAGTCAGCCACTTATTGTATTACCCACCCGAAGGGGTTCTTCCGAGGTAGCTCGGTTTTGCTGTATGTATGGCTGATGTCTCATATTCGATCGATCAAATTTTTTAGGCCTCATGGATATTGCTTTATCCGCAAGGTAGCCACATCTTACTCCTTTCAGCCTGCGGAGTGTATTGACGCGAAGATGTGGTCAGCATTTTTATCGGATATTGAGCATCCGTTTTCAATCTTGCCATGTTCAGGGCTAGCCTCCCCATATAGCTTCATTACTCATGCACTTGTCATGGATTACTTGCCCCTAGCTGGTTTGAGGGGAGTGACTACTTATCATCCCCTGGCTGTTATGAGCCAGTTTGACCAGTTCTAGAGCTTGCACCGATTCGAGGGGTTTGCTGATCAGAGGATGTTGGCATCATACATGTCATCAGCCGATTTGGTTCGAGTATATGAGTGTTGGGCTCACAGAGAGAGGACAGAGTTCTCCAATAGTCATTCGGACCGTTCTCCAGAGTTTTTTGCATGGCTGGAGGCAGATATGGCAGCAGCTGCATTTATTCCTTCAGCTCCTATTGTAAATTCAGATGAGGAGGAGCCTATGGAGGATCCTGACTCTCCTACTGAGGATAAGCTATTCGTAGGTTTGACAGCGGCACTGGTCAATGAAAGTCCAATAATAATCTAGAAGGGGGGTTGAATAGTTTATTACCGTTTAAAAAATTATCTTTGGCCTTTTTGAATTTTAGTGGATTAAGTTATTAAGCAGTTTAAAATTCAATCGCACAATGCACAGATATTTATCTGGTTCACAACATACAGCTCGGGTATGTTGCTACGTCCAGTCTCAAGCTCCTCTCCAGGACTTGAGATCCTATTACTCCCTGTAATAAATACTCCTTCAATAGGCGGAGAAGCCTGTACAATGTTTTAAAGATAAACTTACAACTATCCTCAACTAACTATCTTGGACAGCGAACTCCCAGCTCCTTCCTCAAGCTTAGTTGAATCTTCTTTTGAGCTTAGTACTATTTTATACTTTGGTCTTGAAACAACAATCTCTTCCTCACCTCACAAGTACACTAGAGACCCAACTCCCAGCTGACCTCTCTAGGACTCTGGTCTTGGTCAAAGAATTCTTGTCTTTCTCACAAATATAAAATAAACTAACTCACCCTTTTTCCTTTTACAAAAGTTTGTTTGAATATTTGCTTCTAACAATAAGCAGATACAATTGTCGCACAGATACTTCTTAGATAAGCAGATATCGAATTTCAAGTGTATGATGAAAGTTCAAAGACTTTTATGTGATGTGCTTCTGTGAAAGCAGATATAATATTTAAGCACTTGTAATAAAGATCTTCTTTTTCTTTAAAGAATATTTTTCAGTGGATTAAGAAAAAGATTTTTTTATAAAGAGTGTGTTTCTTTGTTGTTGAATAAATCTAACTTTGAATTAAACAACTACACACACTTATATAATACAACAATAATTTATGAATAATTATATGAGCAATATATTTGATGACAGTTTATCAAGTATGACAATATGATTCACTTTAGATAATACTTGAACAAACTCGCTCTACCCACTTATATATATTATATTATACTTGATCTACATTGCGAATAATTTGGCCACTTGGGATTTTAAAGACCGTCCAGAGTATTTCAAGTGCAATATCCGAATTTGCTTAACGCGTTTCGGTGTCCAAGTACTGACTAAATTTTTCGATTCACAACTTGATAATCGGATATAGAATATTAAAGAATATTTATATCGATTATTTATATCAGTAAAGGGCCACTTGGGATTTTAAAGATCGTCCAGAGTATTTCAAAGAAATATCATCTGAATTTGCTTAACGCATTTCGGTGTCCAAGTACTGACTCTTTACTAGATATGATAGATCATATATAAGATATATATAAATGTCTATCACAGGTTATATCTAATTATCTAAATCTATATATTGATTATACCAGTAAAGGGCCACTTGGGATTTTAAAGACCGTTCAGAGTATTTCAAAGAAATATCATCCGAATTTGCTTAATGCGTTTTGGTGTCCAAGTACTAACTCTTTACTAATATGGATATATAGATATATGAATATGTATGACAATTTATCACAGATATATATATGAATGAGCAAGTATGAGATGATATGAACAATTATAATTTGACAACTTATCTCAAATACTTGGACCATTTTTTCTCTTCAAAAAGAAATTATATCTTTGATTGAGCGAAGAGAGTAAAAGCTTTGTTTGAATAATCTGTAGGCAAGGAGAGTAAGCTTTCTGGTTTATAGAATTGATTTATTGAAATGAATAGAAAAGCCTCCTATTTATAGAAATTTTTAGGTTCGGGCAAAATCGTAATTTTTGAAAAAACATTTTTAATTTGGAATGTTCGGATTGTAAGATGGAAAATGAAGGGCTCGGATCATATTGAATATATAGCCGGTTATGCAAATTTGAATTTGCCCAACGGTGTGAGTCACAACGTAAACTTGTAAGTATTAAAGGCACAAACTCCAAGACTCGAACACATATGTTTATATTTGAAAAATGCCCTTTTCTTTTGGGCATACACGGCACAAACATCAAGTATGCAAGCATACTTCAATTGTTAAGTTTTAGTAATTCATGCCAGCACATAAACATTGCATATTGTTTCGGCATAAACATCAAGGTAAGCTTTGAATTTTCAAATTCCATGCATACACCAATTTCGGCACACACACACGGCACACACCAACCATGCACACACTCGGTCACGCACATGCACACACAAATATATATATAAATATATTATATTTTTTTTATAATATATTTTAGTATATATATATTTTTGAAAATAGTTTTTGCCCTTAAAAGAATTTTGAAGAATAAAATAGGAATCTTCTTGCCTTAGGAAATGTTACTATATGAACTCATTTTATTAACACTTGATATTAAATTATCAAGGTCATAAAATAAATTCAAGTAAAGTAAGAAAATAAATATTTTTGGTCAAAATATTCAAGGTAATTAATAAATCATTTTAGCACTTAATCCTATGGAGAGGATTCTACCCTTTTGACCTTTAATCCTAATTTGTTATCATCAAAACTAAATACCCAGCTTTGGAGACCTATCAGTCAATGATCCACCGACTATTCTTATAAGCACAGATCCAACTTTGGCGAATTCCTTATTCAGAATGACCCTTGAGCGGGATTTAACTAGAACGCAGATGTTGACCGCCTTATCTGGCAGAGATATAGCTTTGTCTGAGAGGGACGCACTTCGAGTCGCTCAGGATGCTAGCTTGATAGAAAGAGAGGAGCTCCGATCTGCCAGAGATGCAGCTGTTGTGGAGAGGGATGAGATCTGCTCTGCCAGAGATGAAGCCTTTGCTGAGATCGAGGATACTTTGATTGCTAGAGATGCAGCTTTTGCGAAGAGGGATGAGGCTATAGCTTTTCGTGATTTCCATATTACTGACAGTACTGCTCTTCGATCTTATACGCACGGCTTGGTTACCGAGATGAGCGCATATATTGACGACTACAGCGCCACACTACAGATGACTGTGGAGGTTTTGAGCCGTATGGAGGCTGAGGGTATTGCACTTGCAGCTGCTCCTCCATCTTCAGAGAGAGATGCCATGGTGGCATTGCTGGTCCGCCTATCCTTGGGTCAATAGACTAGCCTTATATTTTCCTGCACAGACTAGATCAACCATTTTTGTTATGTACAAGGCACTATGTGTATATCAAATAGTTTTATATCAGAGAAATATATTTTTGATTCACTTCCCTGTTCGGAGATGTATTGTCATTGCTGAGTGATTACCACTTCTTTCATGACTCACGGTTGTTGATGTATCTTGAGTTTGTCCTTAATGGACTGACAGTTGAGATGTCAGAGAGTATCTCAGATGGGCCTGTTGACCGGGGTAGCTTGATAGGATTTAGCTTCTGTATGGCTTTCGGTGTCTTAGAACTGGTTTTTATTGGGATTTTATTTTTTCTTGAAAGTCAAACCACACCGTAAATGGCTGCCTACGTACTCCCGGGTGGAGGGAGATTAGGTCATTCGTAGTTCTGGCTTCTATTAGAGAGGGTTTGAAAAGTATTTATCTTGGGTTTTGAGTTTGGTTTGACGAGTATTTTGAGTTTTTATTTGGTTTGATCGCACCAGAAATGGCTGCCTACGTACTCCCGGGTGGAGGGAGATCAGGTCATTCGTAGTTCCAGCCTTCTAGTGAAAAAAAACCGAACCTAATTTGATTTGTAGGACTCGGATGCAGGTATGCATGTGCTTTAGACGTAGTACCTCTTCACAGTGTCTGAGTTGATGAGTTGGGGAAATTCGTTCCAGTCCATTTCTTGTAATCTGATAGCTCCTCCCGTCAACACTTCCTTAACAATGAAAGGGCCTTCCCAATTAGGGGCGAACTTTCCTTTAGCTTCGTCTTGATTGGCTAAAACTTTCTTTAGCACTAAGTTATTTTCTTTGAATTACCGTATTCGGACCTTTTTGTTGTAGGATCGAGCAATCCTTTGCTGCTATAACTGTCCGTGGAAAATGGTTGTAGCCCTTTTTTCATCTATTAGAGACAGTTGGTGATATCGGTCTTGCAACCACTGATCCTCGTCTATCTGAGCATCGATCAACACTCACAAAGATTCCATCTCTACTTCTACAGGGAGGACTGCTTCCATGCCATAGACCAATAAATAGGGGGTAGCCCCAGTAGAGGTGCGCATTGACGTCCTGTATGCTAACAGGGTTAGAGGTAGCAGGTCAGGCCATTCTTTGTGATTGGCGGACATTTTCTGCATGATCTTTTTTATGTTCTTGTTGGCCGCTTCGACAGCACCATTCATCTTGGGACGATAAATGACGAAATTGAGATGTTTGATGTGGACCTTGCTGCACAGTTCTCTCATCATTTAATTGTTTAGGTTTTTGGCGTTGTCATATATGATTACCTCTGGTTGTCCATATCAACAGACGACATTGTTTCTGATGAAACCCATGATGACCTCTTTCGTGACTTTGGGAAAAGAGGCTACTTCAACCCATTTGATGAAGTAATCGATCATGGTGAAGATGAATCGATGACCATTGATGGCTTTGGGTTCCACTGGACCGATCACATCCATTCCCCACATAGAGAAAGGCCATGGTGAACTCATGTTGTGTAGCTTATTCGGAGGAGCGTGTATTTCATTTCCATGTACTTGGCATTGATAACATCTTTTGACGTGATCGTCGCAATCAGCTTTGAGAGAGATCTAATAATGACCGGTTCTTAATATCTTCCTGGCCAGTAGATGACCGCTCATGTGTGAACCGCAGACTCCACCGTGGATTTCATCCATCAATCTCTGGGCTTGCTCTTTATCAAGTCATCTTAACAATCCTATCCCAGCATCCCTTTTGTAGAGGGCATCTCCGCTCAAATAGAACTTCAAATCCATCTTGTGAATCCGCTTTCGCTCGAATTGGCTTGCTCCAGCGAGTGTAGATCCATCTCGTAGATATTTCTTGATGTCTTGATACCAAGGCTGATTGTCAGGAGGTATTTCATCTGATGCGTCTCCAACGTAATTCCCGTACGTCAGGGCTTTCTGAATTATGAATTTGATACAGGGAATCCCACTCCTATCAGATATGCAGATTAATGAAGCCAACGTTGCTAATGCATCAGCGAAGTCATTCCTACCTCGAGGAATATGGATGAAGGTTATGTCTTCAAACTCCATAGATATTTTGACGACCTGCAGATGATAGGGCAGCAAATGCAGTTCTTTGGTGTGATATGCCCCAATGGTTTGTCTGATGACCAATTTAGAGTCTCCAAAGACCAGTAGGTGTTTGATACCCATGCATTGGGCTAGTTTCAACCCCATTATACAGCCTTCATACTTGACCGTGTTGTTGGTGTTGCCAAATTAAAGTTTGGTAGCCACAGGATATTGCTCTCCTATACCAGAGATAAGGGCAACCCCAGCTCCGGCACCTTCCATGTTTACTGCTCCGTCAAAATATATTTTCCATGGTTGGACTGTATTCTCCTACTGGAGTTGTTGAATTATCATAATTCCATCATCCAGGAAATAAGTCTCCAGGGGCTCGAACCCTCCTGAAGGTGCTTCAGCTAATTGATCTGCAATGCCTTGACCCTTGATTGACTTCTAAGTCATGTAGACAATGTCAAATTGTTGTAGGATCAACTGCCATTTGAACAGTCAATAATTCAATATTGGCTTGTTGAATACGTATTTGAGTGGATCCATGCGGGATATGAGGTAAGTCGTGTGCCCATGGAGGTAATGCTGTAACCTCATTGCATCCCATGCTAATGCACAGCATGTTTTCTCGATCAGGGTGTATTTCTGTTCCCCGCTGCTGAATCTTTTGCTGATGTAGTAGATGGCTCTTTCTTTGCTACTATCATCTTTCTGTCCTAGCATGCAGCCCATTGCATTGGCGTTGACGAACAGGTACATGAACAAGGGAACTCCATCCCTCGGAGGTACCAAAATAGGTGCTTCGATCAGCTGTCTCTTGATGGCAAGGAAGGCTTGTTGACAATCCTCGTTCCATTTGGTAGAAGAATTCTTCCTTAGTAGATTGAATATGGTTCACAGGTTGCTGTGAGCTGGGAAATGAATCAGCTTATAAAATTGATTCTCCCCAGAAACCCACGTATCTCCTTCTCTGTTCAAGGTACTGGCATCTCAGTGATGGCTTTGATCTTGGTAGGGTCTAGTTCGATGCCTCGATTACTCACCAAGAATCCTAGTAGCTTTCCTGCTTTGACGCTAAAGCACATTTGGCGGGATTCAGCTTGAGGTTGTACTTACGCAACCTGTTAAACAGCTTCCTGAGATGGTCGATGTGATCATCCTCCCTCTAAGATTTAATAATGATGTCATCCACATAAACCTCTATCTCTTTGTGCATCATGTCATGAAACAGGGCTATCATGGCTCGCTGATATGTGGCTCTGACATTGATGAGGCCGAAGGATAGTCGCCTATAGAAGAAGGTTCCCCAATGAGTGATGAAAGCTATTTTCTCCCGGTCCTCTTCAGTAACCAGGATTTGATGGTAACCAGCAAAGAAATCTACGAAGGAATACATGCCATACTGCACAGTATTGTCGATCAGGATGTGGATGAAAGGTACAGGGAAATTATCCTTAAGGCAGGCTTTGTTCAAATCCCGGTAATCCACACATACTCGTACCTTCCCTCCGGGCCTAGGCACGAGAACTATGTTTGAAAGCCACTCTAGGTAGGTTGATACCATGATAATCCCGACTTTGAATTGTTTAACAACTTCTTCTTTGACTTGCAGACTCCATTCAAGTTTCAATCGCCTGAGCTTTTGTTTGACTGGATTGAACCCGTCTTTGATGGGCATTCGATGGATGACTATGTCAGTAGAGAGGCCAATCATGTCTTCAAGTGTCCATGCAAATACATCCTGGAACTATGTTAGGAGTTCGATCAGGTCGTCTTTTTGGTCTGGTGTGAGGTCTAAACCTATCTGGATTTTTTTGATGTTTTCAGAGGTTCCTATGTTGATAGTGGTGGTTTGGTCGAGGTTTGGTTTGGGTTTGTCTTCGACCCATTCTTTGATCTCCTTGGGCACCTCATAGTCCTCTTCCTTCTCTTGATCAATATCCATCAAGTCGAAGTTCAGTTCTACATCAAAGTCGTAGTCATTTTGACAAGTTGGCATCTCATCGGCAAAGACAAACACATCCAACGCTTGAGTCCTGAAAACAAAAAGGCTTTCATCTTAGATATATATAACTACTTAAATATACATAGCATCCTGCAATGCATGACAAAGTTGCTGCTATAGCTGTGCAATCAAAAGTAAGAAGTAAATGAAAGCAAGATTACAGGGCAGATTGACTCTCTCTGCCCCTTTACCTTTTTCGACCGAGGCAAGGGACACTGCTCCAATTATCCAAGGTCAGATCCTCATGAACCGGGAGGATCAGGGATTTGTGATTATATGTCTCGTCTTGGATGACGACTGAGACATCCTTTATGATAGGGCAGGGGTTTTTCTTTGAACTGCCCCCTTTTTCCTTCTTGATGCGAGGAATTTGAATCTGATCCTCATCTTCGCTGTCTGGGATCTCATCATTCATACCCTCGTAGTTTATGATGACCCTCACGTTAGCGAATGGGTCTCGTCCTTCGTACAAGATCTTTTCTTTTCCCTTTTCGCTATCTGCCTCATGCTTGAGGGCTTTTCTTTCCTTGACAGGTATAATTGGAGGAAACAACATGGCTGATACCTCAGTAGGGATCTTCCTCATTGGTTTTACCCATCCGATATTAGTAAGATTTGGCAAAAGTATGGTGGAAGCATGAGCCTTGGGATGCTTATGCGGGTTCCTGTAATTTACCCTGGATGAATATCCCAATCCTGCTCTCCCAGTTTGACTCGGGATTTGTATCTGGCTCTTGATACCTTGCTGATTCTTTCCTAACCCTTCTTCAGGTTGAAAACCCAAAGATACCATTTCCTGGCCCATTGTCATTACTTCAGTGGAGACCTTAGGCTTCAGGGCTGTGCTCCGATAGGTAGATACTGCATATCACTAACCTCCAGGGCTTGAAAGCTTGCAGGTTCAATCCCTACATCCAGGCTGATCATGGGTATATCTCCCTGTATGCCGACAAGGTATTCTGGTTCAACATTGACCGTGATGAGGTTGTCGTTGATAATGTATTTGAGCTGTTGATGGAGGGTGGATAGCACTGCCCCTGCCATATGAATCCATGGCCTGCCCAGCAACAGGTTATATCCAGTGGCGATATTGAGCACCTGAAAGGATACGTAGAAAGTGTGTAGGCCAATCTCCAAGGGTAGCTCTATTTCTCCCATAGCTTGGCATCATGATCCATCGAAAGCTCGGATGATTATACGGCTGGTTTTGATCCAGTTCGGGTTGATCTTCATTCTTTTTAAGGTATCGTAGGGACATATGTTAAGGGATGATCCTCCGTCGATGAGTACCCCTCCGATCACATACCCGAAAGACATCACAGCTATATGCAGGGACTTATGATGGCCTGTTCCTTCTACAGGGATATCATCATCAGTGAAAGATATTACATTACTGTTGAAAATGTGTTCTACCACATGACGGAATTTCTCGGCATCCATAGTATGTGGCAGATGGGCGTCTTCTAGTACTTTCACTAGAATGTTGCGATGATCCACTGAGGATAAGACCAAGTCTAGGATGGACATTTTCTTGGGTGCATCTTTCAAGTCTTGCACCACCTTGATTTCATTGTGTCCCATTTTGTTGAGGAACTCTTCGATTTTCTCATCGGTCACCTTTACTTTGGCTTTGATGACTGGTTTGATCACCCGCTGAGGCAGGTATAAGGGATTATCCTTTGGTACAACGGTAATGTTGTTTGAGGTGGACCCTTCATTGTTTCCGTAGTTCCATGGGACCCTCTTCAGACTAATAATTGGATACTGGGGTTTGAAGGGCAATATCAAAGGCTCGGGTGCGGCCACCTTCACAGGATTTTGTATTTCTTGGACCCCTTTCCCTGGCAGGACTAAGGGTGTGAGGGTCGACTCCCTATCGCAGGATATGACAGCCACTTTGTTCTGGTTCCATACAGTGGGGATCCAAAGAGTGTCATTATCTAGGAGGTTGAGAACTTGATTTCCCATTATCAGGTCACCATTTTCAACCATGTCTTGAATCATGTTACGAAGCGCCGAGCAATCCTCAGTATCATGGCCGGGTGAATTGGAGTGGTAACTGACATATTTGATCAGGTTTGAAATTTCTAGCCCGAGGGTTCAATGGTGGTAACAAGTTTGCAACCATTCCCTCATTGATTAGCATCTGGAGGATTTCTTCCATTAACTGGTTTAGGCTGGTGAAGTTCCTTTGAAATAGGAATTTTCCACTAGTTTGGACGCTTGCTTCTTCAACCCCTTTGTCAGTCCAGGATTCATGCTCATGAAATCGGTTATGATCCCTCATGGGATTGATCTCTAGTGTGGGAGGTTGATCGATATCAGACCGGTTGGCCCGTTTGATCATTTTCCAAGTGATCTGATGCTGGTAGACGATTAGTTCTGTTAAGTGCTCGATTTGTTCCTTGATAGACTTTATTTCCTGCTCTATCAGGAGCCTTCTTTCTAAAACTTCCCAACTGTCTGGGGTGTTGTTACTGGATGGAGTTGATTCTCCCATATAACGGAGGTACTTGGATCCTTCTCCACTTGTGGTGCTGATCATATTGACATTTTCCTCTTTATATTGTGGAAGAGGATTGTTCTGCACATGCGATTGTTCAAGCTTTGTTACCACAATCTCTCCATTATCGATCAAGTCTTGTATTTTATGCTTGAGAGACCAACAGTCTTGAATGTCATGGCCTGGAGATCCAGAGTGGTAAGCACACTTCTTGCTTGAGTTAAAATTTCATCCACCGGTGTTGGTGGGTGGAAGGAGTTGGACAATCTTGTTCTAAGCTGTCAGAAGCTTGAACACGTTCTTGAGTGAATCCTCTAGAGGGGTGAAAGTTCTTCTATGCCTGACCTTTATATTTTTCTGGAATGGAGGTTTTGAAGGTTGTGCTGGAGCTTGAAAAGGGGCATAGTTCCTCTTTTGAATGGGCATACCATTTGACTCACCCCTTGTATTCTGTCCTTGCAATACTAAGGACACTTTTTCATCTTTCTTTTTGTGTACTCTCCGGGGATTACTCCCGTAATTTCTGGACTGGATATATTCAGCGACAGCTTTGAGGCGGTCAGATCTTTTATCTTCCCGGACTTGAGCCCTATTTCTGCCATTTCGGCTTATTTTATCATTTCAGAGAATGGTTTTCCTATGCCTGCTAGGACCCTCTCATAATATGGCGCTTCTTGGATATCGATGAAGGTCATGACTATCTTAGACTCATTCATGGCTGGGGTGACTTGTGCTACCACCCACCTCCATCGTTGGGCATATTCTCTGAATGATTCAGTGTTCTTTTTCTTGATTTTCGTTATCTGGTATCTGTCTGGAGCCAGCTGAGATTAGAAGTTGTACTGACTGAGGAAGGCATGGGCCAACTCTTCCCAGCTGTGAATCTTAGAATTGTCTAGGCTGGCATACCAGGCTCTAGCCTCTCCAGTTAGACTCTTTTGAAATAACTGCATTCGAAGTTTCTCGTACTCTGCATAGGATTCGAGTTCTCCGATGAATACTTTCAGATGGGATCTCCCAATCCATCATATTTCTAGAAATTGGGAGTTCTGAATTTCTCAGGATAACGAGCTTCGGGGAAAATACAGAGGTCAGAGTAATTAACACTGTCGAATGCCCCAGTCCCTTTAATATACCGGAGAGTTTCTTCCATTTGTTGTACTTTCTTCATGATATCACCAGCTTCTTGTTCTTTAACGAGGGTGGTGATTTCAGGGGTTTTGTTGGTTGTGTTCTGGTTCTGTGGCCCAGGAATCTGAGTCTCGGCCTTTTCGGTCTCTTGACTACCACCACTACCACCAGGTGTTCCTGGTTCTGTGTGAGTTTGGGCTTGCTTCCCTTTAAGGGCCTTACTTTGTTCTCTTAGAAAACTGGCTAATTAAGCTATCTGATTTCTTAGTCCTTCGAACTCTTCCCTAAAGACAGGGGTGGATTCTGTTTGAGCACTAAAAGTCATGTTCGTGGATGGACGTAGTGCTTTCTTAGACTTAGATCTAGTAACAGGACCAATTTTTCACCTACAACAAAATGTAGGTGTGTCAATTTCCTGAGGTAGGTGGGGATAGGATGTATGATGTGGTTTTTTAATTTTATCCTGCAAAACAGAGGTCAGTTATTTTTGATGACAGGATGACAAGAAATAAATATTGAAAACAGGATATTGAATTGAAAGAGGAAGGCATGAAGAAGCTTCCCATCGGATTTGGTTAATCAGAGGCTGGCCTATCTTAGGCTACTCTCGCGGCTTTTTGGCATGAAGGTCCCAAGATCATCGCAATCTACTAGAGGGGAAATTAATCCGATCTTTCAACTGGAGCGAATCTGGGTGGTGCATTTTCATGAGCCCCAGAGACTAAGCCGTCCCCAGAGACATTACTTATCACCAACGGATTTTGACTCCTTGTGAGAGGAACACAACATACATTCACATACATCGCCCTCACCGTATGCATATGATGACAATTGGTGCGAAGCACTAATATGGGTGCGAAGCACTAAAAAGCAGGAAAGCATTCATTCAATGTAAAGATGTAGCATTCATGCATTCATTAATGTGGAGACGCAAAATTCACGCATTCATAGTTTTGAAAGGAAAAGATTTGAAAAGATTTGAAAGCGGCCTAAGCCCTCTACTGTCCCCAGCAGAGTCGCCACCTGTCGACGTCGGGAAAAAATCTGCGGGTCGGGTCACAACCCGGATCTTTCTCTCTTCCTAAGTTATCTCTACCCTCACTCTTTTTATTGCGAAAAAGGTTTTAAAGGGTTTTTTAGGAAAAGGCCAACATGTATCATGTCGACGATTTGATCGTTTTACAGAGTCGCCAGTTGGTAGATTACCGAGTTTTGTTTGAAAGACGCCCAATTGCTGGACACTGTCGAAACTTGATCTTTGAAAATAAAGTTTTGAGCTCAGGGGCTTGGTTAAGTGTGGGGAAGGTGTTAGGCACCCCACGACTCCCGTGTAAACACGATACCGCATCTTTTCAATATTTCCCTTAAAACTGAAATGTGTGTGTGAATGCTGTTAAATCGGGCCTATGTTTGATTGATTAAAAGTAATGCTTTGCTTCGTTTGAACCTATATACGAAGGGTTTGATTTGATTTGCAAAAGTCTTTGATTTGATTTGCAAAAGTATTTGATTTGATTTGCAAAAAGCTTTTCTTTTGATTGAATTGAAATGATGTTTTGAAAGCTGGTTATCAAACCCTTACGCTAACATAAGAATTGAAGCCTGTTGTTACTTCCATTTTTATCTTTATAGACTTAAGGCTTGCATTTGAATGGTGATTTGTCGGGCTGCGAAGCATCCTCGACCACAGAAATAAATACAAGTGTCGGTCTCCTCATGGGCATAATAGCCATCGGAGGGACTCTGACACGTCAAACCATATTTTTCACTATGTTGAGACCTTAAATCCGGATAACCGTTTTAAGGTCTTTTGTATGTACATTTTACAGAAAAACTAGTAGGGTGCATCTGTAAAGTGGAGTTTGTCCATCGTGGGAATCAAATTCCGATCAGTTTGATCATGAATCCCACGATTCCTAGGCTCACATATGAGTATCCAATAAACCTGCACAGTTCAAATTTGTACAGAAATAGATATATATTCCAAATGTCGCCAGAACCAAGAATTCATTCAGTAAATCCTGGTTCGCACCTGGCCAAAGCGTCTCGTTCCTACTAGAAAGCGATCTAAGGGACGCGAGGTTGCTTTTGTGACTGACAAATGCCGATTCATATCAAATGAATATTTAAAGCATTAATTGAAGAAAAACAAGTAAAGCAATGTATATACAGTGATATATATAAAAGCTATAAAGGGCGATGGATTTTCACGACGGTGCCCGGACTGGAATTGAAATATATATATATATATATATTGACAGAAAAGTAGTCAACCAAGACTGGGAAGAGAACCCAGTGATGGTGAAAGCTGCTTATATATGCATATTTATATATAAAAGCAGTAAAAAGGCCACAAAATAATCCAGGCCGAACAGAAATGTAAATGTACAGAAAATAAGTCAACCAGGGACTAGGAAGATAACCTAGTAATGGTGAAGGGTGCAAAGAATAGTATAAAGGCCACAGAATAATACAGGCCGGACTGAAATATATAAATATATATATTGACAGAAACGTAGTCAACCAAGACTGGGAAGAGGTGAAGGCTGCTTATATTTGCATAAATATATATAAAAGCAGTAAACTACCTCGGATTTGACATTCGGGCTTGACAGAATTGAAAAGTTAGTATATATACAGTTGAATAAACACAAAAAAAAAAAAAACCAAACCCAGACTGGGACGATAACCCAGTCCGACGAAGTTGCTTAAAACAAAGATGCTAGTGCACTGAAGCTGTTAGAGCTGACGGATCGTCAATCCGAGTTGTAGAAATGCCAGAAATTGAGTTTATGTACAAAAATATACCAAATTTTAATGAAAACGGCCACGAAACTAAGTTCTGGGCATATTTAGAAAATAAAATTTGATATGCAAGTGCAAAATAGTGCAAAGAAGTAGGAATCACTTTCTGATCATAAAAATATTTACAATGGACTGCTACACGGGCTTTTTGCCAAATCGTAGGTTCTAAACGTCAGAATCTACCTGTTATTTTCTGATATATTGTAGTGTACGGGTATATCTATGTGTTAGAGTGAAAAGATTTGGGTTTAGAAGGGGTGAAAAAGTCATAAAATGAAACGGGCAGAGGTTCGCTGCGTTTTGGAATTCTTGAAAATTAGGGGGGCACATTTATTTATAGGACAGGGAGCCTCAGCTCTACCTGCTGCTACCACAGGTAGTGGTGCTGCTCCCCTGGAAGGGCCCACGTGTTTGGTTGAGTCATCTCGAAGTACGTGCACTACGAGCAACATGAGGTCGAAGTCAAAACTTTCTAACTTTTGATCGGAGCGTTTGTTTGAGGCGTGCTATACCTTTCTGGAAATCTCTCGCCGAGAGTGTCACAATGACATAGGATAAAACATTTTTTGGGTCCAGGAAGACAGGTTCATAACCAGGTCTTCGATTCCCCGCAGTTTATCCGTTGAGCTGTCTTACGCTGTTCGCACTCGGGATCGTCGTTATGGTTCATTCTGACCTTGGTGGCATCAATTCAGCTTGAGTTTAACTGAATCGGCTTAGGATTGGTAAAATGATTGTTTTACCCCTCCTGGGGTTGCCCTTGGTGTTGGCATGGCCTTCGGTTGACTTTCGGGAGTTATTTCCAAGACTTGGATCCCATTCTAGTCTGTTTGTCCTCAGTGTAGTCTCTGACACTAAGTTTGTCGTTCCAGGTTTTCCTCTGGAGATGTTGTGGAGCTTCAGGTTTGTTCCCGAAATTGACTTGACTTCCCGGGTTGAGACCAGGGCTGACTGGTACTTCCCGTGTTAAGACCGGGGCTGCACTGATGACCCGATATTGATATCGGGGTTGATCTGACGATCCGATTGGAGATTGAAGTTGCTTTGATGGGCCGATATTGAGATTAGTGTTGATTTGACGGCCAGATTGGAGATCGGAGTTGATTTGATGGCCCGATATTGAGATCGGGGTTGATCTGACGGGCCGATTGGAGGTCGGAGTTGATTTGATGGCCCGATATTGAGATCGGGGTTAAACTGGAGGTCCGATTAGAGATTGGAGTTGATTTGATGGCTCGATATTGAGACCGGGGTTGATCTAACGGTCCGATTGGAGATCGGAGTTGATTTAATGGCCCGATATTGGGATCGGGGTTGAACTGACGGTCCAATTGGAGATCAGAGTTGATTTGATGGCCCGATATTGAGATCGGGGTTGAACTGACTGTCCGATTGGAGATCGGAGTTGATTGGATGGCCCGATATTGAGATCGGGGTTAAACTGAAGGTCTGATTGGAGATCGGAGTTGATTTGATGGTACCATTTTGCCCTCCTACAATGTTAGTAACAGGGAAAGAAAATTTCAAGTGTCTAGAGAGGTGATCCACCAAGAAAGAATAAGAATTGAAGAAGAATGGTGTTTGGCTAAACCCTAGTTTTCTTCTCTTTAGAAAAGGAGTAATCTACCAATTCTTGGAATTAAAATGTTTAACCTTGCTTAATAATAAGACTTTCTTATTTATAGATGTAGGCAACCCTTCTAAACAATTTAGGATTGAGGTTTTATATTAATTAATTAAACTCTTTTAATTAATTAGGCTACCAATCCTATTGGAAATAATTAAACTCTTTTAATTAATTAGCCTCCTAATCTTATTAGGAATATATATGAGAGAGAAAGTATCTTATTAATTAATTTCCAAACTCCTTTAAAAATTAAATAATAATAATAATAATAATAATAATAATAATAATAATAAGACTCATCTTATTAATTTATATTTAATATTTCCAAAATATTAAATAATAAATATTAAACTATTTAATTTATTCTATCACCATAGATTAAATTAAATATACTTAACTTAGTATTACTATTATGCTATTTGCTTCCTTAATAAATATTCTTCTTTTTATGGTGTGACCCTTTAGGTTCTCCATATTAAACCGGTTGTGAATATATCAATTAGAACATTTCTAATCTTATTTAAATAAATAAATTAAACTAATAATTCATTTAAATAAATAACATTTATTCTACAATAAGGATAAGCCTCCTTAGCGATCAACGACTTTTTAGATAATATAAATTTCAACATTAATCATAAAAGAACCTGTGAGTTAATAGTTACCGTACAATTCAATCCTTCCACCATATAATGTCCCAATTAAATATAAGACATGGAATTACTGTCAAATCTTATTTTATTTAATTATATGTATTTCGATTCTAAAATGCACAACTCCAAATAATGCAAATTAGAAACTCCTTTCTAATTTCATTCCACCTTGGCCAAGGATTCCTGGGTGTCCTTTATCGAATCACATAGGACACATCTCTTCTTTTACTAGAAGCGGTAGATTCTTTATTGATCATTCATTATCTCCATATATAACTTATTACACCCAAGCATACCATTTGATATACCCTAAGGGTCTAAAGGAATAAGTTAAAGTATAATTCATTATACACAAGATACTATGATGATCTCAAGTCTGAGGATCACTTGTACTGCTATCACAATAGGAATTCCTATTTACAGGTGCGTAAAACTCCATTAGGTATTACTTAGCGAGTCACGTTTAGTGAATTTATTCTCCAATAAGCACCTACATACTTGCTTTAGTGTCTCCACACAAATGATCATGAGATCAATCATCCTCATCCAATGAGCAATCAACATATGTATCAATCTATCCGGATTCACTAATCCCTTTTTTAGTAATCCAACGATTGGGAACTATTTTAGTTTTAAGCTATCTAAAAATTTAGATCTCATTAGCATGATCATCATCATGATTCTAAAAGCATTGCTTAAAACTATAGGTTTATCACATATTATAAAAACAGCACCATGTAGATAAATAAATGCATTTAATTAAATAATATTTTTATTAATAAATGAATAAGATTGTTACAAAGTAAATGCTTTATCATCAATCATGATTGGCTTGTGTGCATACTACTTTCAATTTATACCCCCTGGCCTTTTGAAAAATCATTTTCAACTTGAAACCTTCTGAAAAATCCAAAATTTTCTCTCAGATCTACTCAGTTCGGGCTGCTTTTCACGAAATTCGTCACCATACAAACGTTTTGCACAACTCTGGTAACGTTTACATCCTTTCTTTTCAAGTTTTGACCGTTAGAACGTTAGTTTTCATGCAATATGAGTTTTAAAGCAATGTATCAAATATGTATGCATAAATGACTTAATAAAAATACAAATGGTAATTTAGCTGTCATGGTGAGTTTAATTTTGATGTTTTTCATATATATGAAATGCTCGGATTGGTGTGCTACTATGACCACCTAGTCATGTCTATGTGCATGCGGATAGTCCGTTTTACAAAGGAGACTCTGGCGGAAAAAAAATTCACGAGTCTGGGCATTTAATAGGCATGCAATTTAACTCTACTGGGGAAGTATGTTAAACTAATGCATGTTTTCATATATGTTATGCATGATACAATGATTTTGAATTTAATGGATTTAAATTTGAAGCGTACCTCACCCTTTCTGAGGCGATTTGGAGATTTTGTTCAGATTATGGACCCAAATAGACCGAGTAGCTTTCGATGGGTTTCTTCAGGTGTTAGGAGGGGGGCTTCTAATGTCCCTTTGCTTCGTTCTGCCGGCAGCCTTGCTAGTTGATCGAGTCAGTGATTCATCCCATTCAGGTTGATAGGACGGAGGCTATAGACGAGGAGGATGATGTTCCAGTTGAGGATCCCGCTCCTTCTTCTTCTACTACTCTTCGTCGGGAGCTTCCAGCTATTAGCGTGATGATTCCAGATTTGCTGGATGATTTGAGACGTCATCTGTCTATTTATCTTCACGCGAATGAGGTAATAGCAGTTTTCATTATTACCTTTCCTCTTTCTCCCCTTTTGGGGCAATGGCTTAATCTTTGATTTTTGAACTTGATGCAGGTTCCCGGCTTTAGTTAGCCCAGGGGGAACTAGTTCAGTATTTACTCTTTATACCAGACCCTTCATCCGGAGTACCAGGCCGTTGTCCACTCTTAGATATTTGAGGCCTTCTTTTCCATTCCACCCCGTCGCTGCCCGTGGGGTTATCTAAGGGCTTTATCTGGGCGTTGGTTCTACCAGACTCAGTCTCTCCTTCTGCTCGACTGTGAAGTGATGATGACACTAATGGATTGGTGGTTCATCGCTGGGATGGAGTTTACAGGGGAGCCGGTGCCTTTAGCGGCTAATATTTCTCTGGTTGCGGTTCGATCCCTCTTGGGAGTTCCTGCTACGGCCCTCAAGGGTCGGGCTGTCTGTTCTGGCCCTTTGAGCATTGATGCTGTGAATGAAGTTTTATTCGAGCCTCTGCCTGCTAATCAGAAGGATAGAGATCGTATCCTTCGGCGATTGGTCTTGGTCATTATCAGGGGTTGTTTCCTAGCGGATAACTCCTCGACGGTCTCTTTCGCTTTGGTTAGTGTCACTCGTGATGTGGACCGCATCAGAGATTTTGATTGGGACTCATTCACCTTCGCCTACTTCCTTCGAGGGATGCGCCTACACTCAGAGGGTGTAACAGAGGTAGGATTGATCATTCGGTTATTATCGAACCGAATAGGCTATTCGATTATAATCGAATACCAAAATAATTATAATTTTAGTATCCGAAAAACTAACTGAATTTTGGAAATAACCGAATACCGAATTACCAAATTGTAAATTCGATAATTCGATTAATAACTGAACCTGTGTTTCCATGTTATCATTTATCAATCAAAAAAAGAACCATTTAAAATTGGCATCAACTTGGCCAAAGTTATAACCCCATGTCCTTAACTGTCCTTAACAAATTTTAATGGTTTAAAATTAACAATACATAATCCAAATTATGACTTAACAAAATCTAATTATAATCTAGCAATATGCAGCAAGTCAGCAACATTGCAGCAGCCAGCAGTACAACAGCAACAACTAATATGAACATTAACATGCAAGTCAGCAACATCAAGTCATCAACAGCAACAGCAAGTCAGCAACACAAGCAAAATTAAGACTTTACTGTACTCTTTGTACAACCAGTGAATCATCCAGTGCTTCCTTTAAGGACTTCATCTATAACTGCATAAATAAACACACAATTCTTTAATCCTTTTACCTGCATAAATAAAGGTCATTTACTTTCAGGGAAAACAATAAGAAACTACAAATACATTACTTGTATATTTATCAATCTATACAATCAACCATTACTAGATCCACAGATCAAACATATTTATTTATGACCATTTAGTGGAGACATAATACTCCTAAGGAGTTTTTGATGTCCCTGTCTGTTTATCATCACTTGCACAAAATTATTTTCCAGAAAGAAAAAAAAATAAACAAAATCATGAACACTTATAAATTAAACAACTCAATCAAACATGAAAAATAATTTCAAGCCCATTACATACCTAATGTTTTGACCTGAAATCAGCATAGTTGCCTCAGATTTAATTGTTTTCATAGTGGAAAAACTCAGAGTATATTTAGAACCATCACCGGCACTAATTATAGTTTTAAAAAAACATATAACATATCTAGAAAGGAAATTGGAATCTAATTGACACAAGCTTATTTCAAAAATAATTTGTTCAACATAATGGAATGTTACAACTGTGATAGCAGATTTAGGTATAAATGCATCAGAGAGATTCCCATCGGCTAAGTCATCTTTTCTCCAGATGGAGTTCTGATGTCCATGTCTTTTTATCATCACTTGCAACCTATTAAACCCCAATTTCACATTACCAATAACCTAATTTATATAACATCCAAACCAATAAAACTAGCATTTTTAAATATAAGTATGTTTGCACAAGTCATTGCTTTCTAACTAATCAATGAGCATATAAAATCCTAAAATGTGAAGGTTAAATACAATAAACAAACTCTCTTCAGAGGGCAAAGCATACATAACACCAACAAATATATCAGCTCCAAGTTCCCAAGTTTCACGCTATTATGTTCTCTAAAAACCAAGTCAAACTCGAAATGAGATGACAAACGAACATGAGAACAAAGTCAAACTCAAAATGAGATAACAAAACTACAAGTACCAAGTGCCAACTGCTAACTGCCAAGGCCTATTCAAAACTGACACAGCATGCATAACAAATCAAATTTGCAAAACAGGATACACAAAGTTCTCTGTTATTTGCTACATGACTGGCTAATGATTTCACAAGCACAATTGCACAAACCCATATATTCCCAAATCATTATTAAAAATTAAATTGCAATAATGAATTGAGAGATGAATTTACCTCATTAATTAAGTTGAGTCATGGAAACATTGGCATCATTAGTAGCAAGGCTCAACTTGGAAATTGCTGAAAAATGAAAAATATAATTAAACACATTATTTTTATAAATTGTTTTATTAGTTTAATAAAATAAACATAAACTATAATTATTACCACACTCAAGTATATCGGCAAAGTCGTTATCTTCCTCCACATCAATACAATTCTTCTTTTTAATCCAATCTTGAGCACATATGAGAGCTTCCACCATATTACGAGACAATGAACTCCTAAATGAATCAAGAATGCGTCCCCCCGTGCTAAATGCAGACTCCGAAGCAACAATAGAAATGGAAATAGCCAACACATCACGGGCAATACGTGCAAGGATAGGGAATCTTGCACTATTAACTTTCCACCACACCAAAATATCAAAAGACTCATCGGCTTCTTCCACATCTTCACTTAAATATTTGTCCAACTCCGATTTTTCTCCAAGTATCACTCCGGTCCGACGCTTTTTGAACTTATCCATAAGTCTATTTGTATTTTGGGATTCCATTGAATTAGAATCTTGGGATGACATGTTACTTAAACTTGATATGCCACTTTCTTGAGTTGAAATCTTTTTTCTGTACTCATTAAACAAATCTTCCATTACTTTCTTCACACCATCGGTAATCTTTATCCCCGTGGCCCTATTACTTGCTTGATATTCTAAATCCATATCTTCATTATCAATATCAAAATGAAGATCTACTCCCATACCCTCCAACGGATCTTCAACTTCAATTTCATCATCTCCATACATTTCGTCTAAACTAAATTGAACAAAACTTAACTTGGACCGAGGATCAAGCACAACGGGAATATACAACAACATATTAATCTTTGTAACATTTTCCCAATACTTATCATATTTTCTTTTCATTGCCTTGGCCATTTTTTTCAATTCTCTATCATTGCTTCTTTCCCACTCACTCAAAATAATATAAGTTTCACTTATTTCATGAAATGCATTATTTGATGTGACATAAGATGAGCCCGAAATACGCATAATGAGATTATAAAAATGTTCTAATAATCTCACAAATAATTTAGCCTTATTCCAATCCGAGTCCGTTGGAATATTTTTTTCCCCATCTCTTTTTCAAAGCCACGGTCTTCAAATCCAAATCGATCAAAATCTTCTTTGTACTTTAAGGCTGAACTTAACATCAAGTAAGTAGAGTTCCATCTAGTTGGGCAATCTAGACTTAAGCCTTTCTTGTCTTGAAGACCAGAATACTCAATACAGTCCTTAAATGACTTGACCCTAGCCGGGGATTGCTCATACTTCACTGCACGCCTAACATTCTCAACAGATTTCTCAATCAATTTCAACCCATCATTCACAACAATATTAATAATGTGAGCTATACATCTCATGTGAATGAACTTACCACCCAAGACATTTTTTTTCCAAGATGTACATCTATCTCTCAAGTAAGTAGCTGCCATATCATTTGAGCTAGCATTATCTACAGCGAGTGTCATAACTTTAGAAAGTCCCCACTCTTTTAGACAAAGCTCAACCATTTCCCCAATGTCCTTCCCCTTATAACTTGTGATGGTTCGAAAATTTAAGATTTTCTTATGCAATTTCCAATTTTCATCAATAAAATGGGCAGTAACACACATATAATTCAATCGTTGATTGGAAGTCCAAGAATCAGTAGTGAGGCAAACACGTTCACAATTTTTTCTAAGGATTATTTTCAGCTTAATTTTCTCATTATCATACAAACGAATGCAATCTCTAGAAAATGTAAAACGTGAAGGCAACTGAAACCTAGTACATGCAGCTTGCATAAGTCATTTAAAACCATCCTTCTCAACATGTTTGAAAGGAAGTTTATCTACAATAAGATGGTAAGTCACGGCTACCCTTAACAACTTCTTGGTCAAACCTCCAAGTGGTGAGTGTACTCTCACATGCCCCTCCCTCCCCGTCACCCTCTTTAATACCTACAAGTTGGGGTTGAGCTTTATCCATGTTGTTGGGAATTTTTTTACAAGTTCTAAAGTGATTTCTTAAAGAAGTACTGCCATTTGAAGATGAATCAGCAGCTAATTCTTTTCCACAATAAGTACACTTACCTTTGATGACATTACCATCATTATCTTTAACTGGAATGAAAGTGCCCCTAAGTCCACACCTTGGATCTAGGTGCCATCCTCTTTCTTTGCAGCTTTACACTTTTTTGACTGTCCCGTACTCTTTGTACTTGTCTCTATATTGGGGGTGGGGTGGGAACACTGCCACCCTTCCTCTTTCTCATGTACTCCAATTAGATCAAGGTCATCAAGGTCAGGCTCGTCTGTATCATCCACCATTTGCAAATCATTTAAAATACTTCTTGACATCATCTGAAAATTTCAAACAAATCAAATTACATTAACAATGAAAGTTTACAAAGTGTACATCATTCAAAAACTTCAAGCAATAAGTTGAGAAATATCGTACATTTAAAGCTACAAATTTGCAAATTTAAGCGAAAAAAACCTATTGTCAAAAAAAACTATGTACTGCAAATAATAGTATTAGTTTGTTCTTGATTTTGCAGTACTACCAATTATGTGTTTTGATTGAAAATAGCATTTTTCTTACTAGTAACTCCATATTCTCTATTTTTTATTTGTTTTTTTGATTTGTTGATCCTAGTGAAATTAAAGGTTTTCTTTCTATTCTGACAAACTGTTCAATGACCTCACTAGATCAAATGACATGAGTTATGATGATCCACATATTAAATGCATGATATCTTGTTTTATTACTTGCTATTAGAATGTGTTATCGGATTCTGATATGTCTACTCCATATAAGATATCTTGTTCTTTTACTTGCCATCAGAATGAGATATGCGCAAACTCATGTTACATGTACAACAATATAGCAGGCAGGCAGACAAAAATTATGATTACAAGTTGGTCATTGAGTTACCACTGCATCTAAGCTCTGGTTAGCATATCTTAAATAATGCACCATACCATTTTACCTCATGAATGTAAAACACCAGTTACAGAATTTTAAAACTTCCTGAGAATCTTCCCATGATACGAGAATTTCCACAGATTTCCTACTCCAGTGACATAATTCTAAATTACTGCAAATAATAGTATTAGTTTGTTCTTTATAATCAGACTTCCATGATTTTGACCACCAAGAAAGAAAGAAAAGAAAAGATTTATATTTTACACATTTTTGCCTTGAAAACAAAGTTAGATTTTATAAATTTGACAATCAAATGAATTAGGATATAATCAGTGTGTATCAAGAACTGCATGTAGCTAAACAACAACAAATAATTAGTGTCAAACCTTAATTGCAACAAATTACATAAAATTCAAATAATAGAATGGAGAAATATATTAGAGAGAACAGTAGACAAAATAGAAGATCAGAGAGCAACGAATTATTGTGAAGGCTCGGAGTCAGAGATGAGGTTTCGTCCAGGCTCGGAGTCGGAGATGAGGTTCTGTCCAGGTTCGGAGGCGCAGTGGAGTCGCGACGTCCGACGTGCAATTTGGGGACTGCCCGACTGGGTTAGGGGCTATTGGGTTAGGGCCTTAGGTTAGGGCAGAAACAGAGATGAGAAATCGAGATCTGAGGTACAGAGGTAGTGAGATGATGAGAGATGACCAGATGAGAGGCGATGAAGGGTGAATCAGGCGAAAGGCGATGAGGCTGAGAAATGAATTGAGATTTGAGATCAGATCTAGTAAAGACTAAAAGAGTAAAGAAGAGTAGAGACGTTCATATTATTATTTTAAGTTTAAGGATTGGAATTCGGTTATTCGATTAAATCGAATAACTAAAAATTGATACCCGTATTAACTAATCCAACATCGTAAATAATTTTGGGTATAATCGAATTGTTAAAAATAATCAAATTATCAAAAATTTTAATTAAATTATTTGGATTCGGTTCAGTAATTCAGTTATACCCATTTTTTGTTGTTCGGTCCTATAGGTAAGGATTAAAGGAAAAGAAAGAAATTCTTAAACCCCTCTCAAGTCCCAACACAATATTACCTCAAAGTCCCTAAAACCCCAATTTCTTCTCAGAGAATTTCGTCACAGGAAAGACAGAAAAATCGTGGAGGGAAAGAGATGGATCACATTGCAGCAGCAGAAGAACGAATTGTAACAGAGAGATTGAGGCATAAACTCAACGAAGTGAACTCTGCTGCTCAAACCCAATTCTCGCCCATCCAAGACCATGTCAATTTCACCCTCCAGGTCCTTCTCTCTCTTCCCTCCCTATCGTTCTCTCTCTCTCTCTCTCTATAGATATATGTTTCTTTTTCTCTATGTAAATAATGGATTGTTAATTGTTTCCTATAATTATTGCAGCAAGCGTACTTCAAGTGTGCTTACGAGTGCTTTGACAGGAGTAGAAAGCAGGAAGATATTGGAAGGTGTACCGAAAATTGCAGTGTTCCTGTTCTTACTGCTCAGCATCTCGTTGAAGATGAGATGGCCAAGTTCCAGGTTTATTTATTTTTATTTAATTCCCCCTTTTCTTTTTATTCTTGACAAAAATACTTTAAATTTGATTATTAATTTTTTGATGGATTATACAATTCAGGGTTATTTCATACCCTCTATGTTCTGTGTTTGTCTTTCGTTATCTCTCTGTTCCAAACTGATAGTCCCCACTTGATATTTTTAAGAAAAAAATTTACGTGGATGTAATCAATCACCAAAATATCAAGATTTTCTTGAATAGCATATAAGAGTAATGTGTTAAGTGGACTTATTTTATGAAATGTCCGGAGATGTAAAGATGGAGACTTTATTTTGGAGGGAGTATGTATTTATGCTTGTGTGTACATTTTAAATGTATATTTAAATACTCTTTTGCTTAACTCAAATTTAGTGCCCTTGCTTGTAGTTTGCATTTTAAAACTTAGGTTGATAAATTGAGCAATGGAAGTAAGAGTTATAAATTTACATGAACTTTTGAAAGAAGAGTAACATGAGAGGCAATGAATGATAAAAACGGTTAGATAGCTGTTATACTAATATTTCGTTGAAGATTTTTGTTTCAAGTATCATACTTTATCAGAATTCATACATGGGTCTAAACAAACCATATCTCTAGATCATAAGTAGTTGCTCTTATCTCTTTACTCTTTGTTGGATGAGTAACGACCCGGGTCAAATTTCGAATTCGAATCAAATCATAGAATACCAAGACCCAATGCACTGTTGCAGACTTGCTGTAGTATCTTCTTGAGTATCTTTGCCCTCACAGACTCACTCAAAAAATCATGACTAAATGTACTATTGTTAGTAGCTTGTGGCCTTATATACATACTAAATTATCTCACAAGTTACGATGTGGGACTTGGGTGTTAACATATGGTTTCTCCAATCTTTTTGATAATATTTGTTGAATGCCTTAATCTCAAAGTAAATGGGCTAGTAATTGTTGGTAGGATTAGGAAAATATGGGCTCTTTATCCTGTAATGAATTCTTTCAGATGTAACTTGGCATAATCAAAACAAGTTATAGTGAGAAAAGGCTTCATGTTAGTTTTCTACTTCACGCCATATGTGCTTGGGGCACTTTGATAAAGTTTTTGAAAGGATCTTATCACCACCCCTTGAAACTTCCCATGGAGGTCATACCGCAGTGTGTGTTACCCATTTTTAACTACACACGCCTTCTCCGGCCTTGTTGAATCTACATTAAAAGATGTCAAACGTCCTCTAACCTAAATAACCAAAAAAGAAAAAATAATCTAGAACCTTAAACTGCCTTTGCCATCACACGTCAAACACATCTTTTTCACCAGATCTGTTGAGTTGATGATTATTTCTTTCTAAAGGCTTGTACTGTTTAATTGGTACTGGGTTAATATGTTTCACTAATTATGAAATAAATAGTACATTGTGAATTTTGTCCCCCTCCGTACCAATTCAAGTGATCTTTCCTTTTATTGTTTTTGTCATGAATTTGAGGACATGCCGAAAACATGTGCATTATATTTTTCAATATATATAAAATTTACACCTATAAAAAGTCAATATATTTTATTATTCTAATACTCGCAATATATTTATATGTTATTTTCCAGTTAAATGATAAATATATAAAAGATATATGCTTATAAATATGTTTTCGGCACATTTGTTGAAACAAAATTTTTTTTTGGGGGGTTGGGGGGTGAATTTTCTTGTCACCTATTCTTCCCTGGTTGGGTGACATGGAGCTTGTGTTTGGTGTTGCTTGTGGCTTGGTTCCTTAGCTACCTGAACCCTCTCACAATAACTAAAATAATGGAAGAAACCTCGATCGAGTAAATTGGTTGCATTTCTGAAGATGTTTTGTAGAAGTAAAGCAATTTGAAGGAGGATTCACTTGTTTGGTACACATGGAAGGCAAGAATCAAAGGTTTATAAATTAACGTCTCTGTTTGGTGTTAGTAGGTATGAATATATTTGCCAAGAAATTTATCCTTGTATTTAGTGAACTTAATTTACTATCACAATGTTATCTTGTGTGAAAAATAAAAGTTGTTACACTGATATGCTTACTCGGGTAATACAAGTTTTCTGCTGTTGCTTCCCAGAGTTTCTGTTTAGAAGTTTCAACAGTTTAAATTTGTTAACTAATACATGGTTTTCGGAACACATTTTTTGATTGATTTAGGAACGATTAAATAGGTCGCTGATGGTCTGCCAAGACAAATTTGAGTCAGCCAAGCTCCAAAAGATCAGAACTGATGCCACCAACAATTTGGAGTCTTGTGTTGACCAGTCGGTCCAAGACAGCATCAATGCCTTGCCACATCTCGTTCAAAGATTGAAGACTAATCTCTCTGTCAACGAGTAAACTCATTGGGTAATGTGAAAAATCTCTTCATGCAATATGATACCTTCTTATTTACGTAAATGCTAGGTAACTAGACAACTTTTTTTTCTAAACACATCTAGGCATGTATTGATGGTTGCACAATGCAACCCACTAAAGCTAGATAAGTTATACAGAGTTGTACTGTACAACTCATCAATGCTTGTTTAGATGTGTCTAGACAAAAATTGTTTAGTTACCTAGCAATACTCTTTCCGTAACTAAGCTTGGAAACTGATGAAAGACATCATATGATCTGCAGTGACATTGGAGACCCTGAGGCATACAAGAGCTATGTGCGGACACTTCTTCCTTTTGTTAGCTTTAAACTTTTGAATACAATTTGTTCAGTTGTTAGATTGAGTGAAATATTTTCAAGCCTGCCTCTGGTGTTGACACTTAATCAACAATCAAAAGAGGCTGCATGCGGTAGAATGTTTTAACATAAACATAGTAGCCTAAATAATCTTTACTAATTTCTGGTTGCAGTTAGTTGGCCAGGAAAAATTATTCCTGTGGCAGATTGTGAATTATAAATGACGGAATAATGCTGATTTGCTTCTCATATATTTTGGTATGGCTGCATCAGGCTCTGTTGGCTTCTTTAGATGCATACAGGAAAAGGGAAGCTTAGCTTCTGAAGTTGGTTAATGCCTTGCGTATTGCTCATGTTTACAATTTTCTATTCATGTAGATTACATCAAAATATTTAGCAGTTAAAAAAAAATAATGCTACTATCACATTAAAAAATGGTGACATAAAGTTCACATACACACATGCATATTGTGAGCTCTACATGTCAGGCGGTGTCCAGAAGTATGCATATGTGTGTATGTGAGTTTTATGTGACCATTTTTTATGTGATAGTAGCATTGTTGTTTAAAAACCATCATATCTACCGTGGGATCCAAATTACAGATAATTATAAATATAAAACTTAGCCTGGTATCCTAAATACAGATAACTATAATTATGCAAACTAACACTGTTTAAATTTTGGTGTTCTATTCCAACACACTAGTACTCTTTCGGTTCCAAAATTAAAGATATAATTTGACTTTTGAGATCAAACGACGACATATTAAATTTTAAATTGGCGTGAATATATTTAAATTTAATTTATTCTAAACTTTTATGAGTCATACTAATTTTGAAATTTAATGTCATTGTTTGACCTCAAAAGTCAAATAATATCTCTAATTTTGGAATGATTTTTTTTTTTTGTAGTGAGGATTGAATTTTTGAACTTGTATCCAATAAATAAAAAAGAAAAGAGACTTATTACGAGTATGTTTTGGTAATTTACATAAATGTTTGGGAAAAGATTAGTCGATTTCAATTCAGATTAGAAGTCCTACTATGCCAAAATGACCATACATTTTAGAAGTCCTACTGTCCTACTGCCAGAATGTTCATTTTTATATAACGCTATTAGAAAGGTAAATAATATAATTCCATATATTTTTCATTTTGATAAAAATATTAAGTAAAATTATCGGTCGCAAAAAAAAGAGAGAAAGAAATAAGAGTAGAACATCCAGCCCCAATTTACTTTGCAGGGCAGTTGCTATTGAACTAGAAAATATTAAACGGTTGATTCATCATATCAACATGACTATTAACC
Organism: Panax stipuleanatus; assembly: GCA_020205555.1. Taxonomy (NCBI): domain Eukaryota; kingdom Viridiplantae; phylum Streptophyta; class Magnoliopsida; order Apiales; family Araliaceae; genus Panax; species Panax stipuleanatus. The sequence goes on along the minus strand of CM035119.1, from coordinate 112,266,146 downwards.
ATATATTTCTGAACAAATTTGGACTTTCGAGTGAGAGATTAAAAATATTTGGATTCGATTATGTTGAAACAAATGTTTACCATTTTCTACATTTATATTTTTATTTTTATGTCAATCTATTGAAAAATTGGAGGAAACCAAATCTATATGTGAAAGGGGTTAGTAAAATTAGCAAACCCAACGTTAGCGCCACTTGCTCTCCTGAAAATTCTATGTTTGTTATAATATTATGATTTTCTCCCAAATGAATTGTCATAAAACTAGGCCAATGGCCTAATCTATTAGATAATTAATATTGATGGATTTGTGTCCCTTTTTTTTTGTTTATAAAGGGTCACCCCTATCAAATGAAAGAACACACCAAAAAGAAAGAAAATATCTAAACTTCTATCTTGGAAATCTGTTTATTTCTTTAGTTCTATAGCATGTTATCAGCACGAAGCTTTATCAGCACGAAGCTTTAACCATTTGAGAGGGTAAATTTTAAATTTTTGCAATTAAGTTTTATAATACCAACTTGGCTTTGTCGCCATTTATATTCTTTAACTGTTAAATTATATTCATGTTTTGTTGTCCATTTTTAAATTTTGTTATTTACAGTGGTACCATCTATCCTTGTTGATCTTACAAGACTCGATGGGAACCTTTTTACTATTTATTAATTTGTGAGAATAACCTGACTACGCGAACTACTGCATGCTTGGTGAATACCCCTTCGTATTAATTCCTTAATAGCAATTTGTGGAAATAATCTGTCTTCGCGGACTACCGCATGTCGGGTGAAGATCCATTTGCAGTTTTGTACATGTATTTTTTTATGATGTGTACAATAATACTTGTATATACATTAGTGATTGCATACCATATGACTAAAAGGATATGCTAATAAAATAAACATTTATATATTTATCATCACTTGGGGTGGTGGCTAAGTGGTGGAAAGCCAGACATAAATCCCCACAAACGTGGGTTCGAGTTATGGTAAACCCCACTATGCTCAAGTGGTCTCACGTCCTGAATTTATTTATTCGAGGGAAAACTGAGTTGTGCTGATGAAGACACCACTGAGGCCTTCAATTTTTTTTTGGTTCACGTCTGGATTTATTTATTCGAGGGAAAGCTGAGTTGTGCTGATGAAGACACCACTGAGGCCTTCAATTTTTTTTGGTTCACGTGCATTTACCTTCTCCATATCATGTATACAATTATTTATCACATACGTTAATAAATAATGGAAATTATTATGTTTTAAACCAGAATAGATGGCAAACCTGGCAAAAATAGAATTTTTAATTTTGAAAATCTCTAGAGACAATTATTTGACTTGGGCACTTGATGCAGCCTTAGTGCAAATGGGTTAGAAAAGACAATTGAATCAGAAAAACTACGACACAAAATTCACACCATAATCTTTCTTCGTCATCACGTTGATGAAGCATTAAAAACTGAGTATTTAACAGTCAAAGATCCTTTGACCTTATGGGCACAACTAAAGGAATGATTTGACCACCAAAAATTAGTTGTTCTCCCTAGTGCCAAATTTGAGTGGCTTAATTTAAGGCTACAAGATTATAAATCAATTACGGAGTATAGTTCTAATGTCTATAGAATAACCTCTACTTTGGCCTTGTGTGGGGATCCAGTTTCTGAAACCCAAATGTTAGAAAAAACGCTTTCAACTTTTCATCCCACCAATATGATTTTGTCACAGCAATATAGACAAAGTAAGTTCACAAAATTTAGTTAATTATTATTGTCTATCCTCCTTGTTGCGGAAAATAATAATGAATTATTGTTGAAAAATCATCAAGTACGACCAAAGGGTTCTACATCATTGCCAGACATTAACAACACGTCATTCCAGCAGAATAAACATGATAATGGATGGCAAAATAATAAGTGGTTTTGGGTACGGAAAAATAAATGAGGCCATCATAACAACAAATTCCACAATCGCAATAATTCTGCGCACCAGAAGTGGCAAGAGTCTGGGTCGGGTAAAAATGTAGCACAGACAAAGAACAAACCAGATGTTTGCTTCAGGTGTGGGATGAAAGGGCATTAGTCGCGTACCTGTCGTACACCAAGGCATCTGGTTAATTTATACCAGGAGTCTCAAAAGAGCAAGAAAAAGGTGGCAAAAACAAACTTTGTTAACCATCAATTGAATATTGTTGATGCTCCAACAATTACCAATAAAGAAGAAAAGTTTGGCGACATTGTTGTACCTTCTGAAAGCATCTTTTGGGATATCGAATAATTTCTTATTTTAATTAAGCACCATGCATGTATAATATTATTAGTTTTCATTTTTGTACGCTACATGTTATATGTTCCTCATGAATAATATTATGAATCAAATATATGTTTTTCTAAATATATTTTTATATTTGTCAGACCAACTTTAATGGATATGGAAGATATATATTTAGCAGACAGTGCAACAACTCATACAATCCTTCAAAGTGAGAGATATCTTTCACAACTAACCAAAGCTTAGGAAAACGTGAGACCTATCTCTGGCATATCAAATTTAATCAAGAGATTTAGAAAAGCTAGTTTCATGTTACCAAATGAGACACAATTCTTCATAAAAAATGCTCTATATTCTAGTAAATCAAGAAGAAATTTGATAAGTTTTAAATATATTGGACTAAATGATTTTTACATTGAAACAACAAACGAAAATGATAATGAATATCTTCTCATCACTTCTAGTATTTCTGGAAAGAAGAATATCCTAGAAAAACTTCATTCAATTTCTTCTGGGTTATATACTATGAAGATTAGAGCAACTGAGTCTCATACTGTTGTGATTCCAAAGTTCATAGATCCCAAATCACTTATGCTTTGGCATGAAAGACTCGGTCATCCAAGCACGTTTATGATGCGTCGCATTATTGAAAATTTTACTGCTTATCCTCTAAAGGATCAGATGGTTTTTCCTAGTAGTGATTTTTCTTGTGCTGCATGTTCTCAATGAAAATTAATTGTTCGACCATCATCAACAAAAGTTTATAATGAAACCCAAAATTTCTAGAGAGAATCCAAGGAGACATTTGTGGACCCATTCATCCATTGTCTGGCCCATTTCGATATTTCATGGTTTTTATAGACGTTTTAACTAGATGGTCCTATGTTTGCCTACTCTCCTCTCGAAAATTTTCCTTCTCTAAACTTCTTGCTCAAATAATCAAGTTACGGGCTCAGTTCCCAGATCATCCAATCAAGTCAATTCCACTTGATAATGCTGCTAAATTTTCGTCAAAGACCTTTAATGACTTCTATATGACTATTGGAATCACCATTGAACATTATATTCCTCATGTACATACATATAATGGTTTAGCTGAATATTTAATAAAAAGATTTCAACTAATTGCATGTCCATTGATATTAAGGTATAACTTACCAACCTCAGTTTGGGGTCATGCAATTCTTCATGTTGCAACCACCATTCGAGTGAGGCCAACAACTCTTTATAAATACTTTCCTCTATAGTTAGTTCTTGGTCAGATACCCAACATCTCACACCTTAGAGTTTTTGGAAGTGCATTATATGTTCCAATTGCACCTCCATAAAGGACTAAAATGGGAGCCCAACGAAGAATTGGAATTTATGTTGGTTTTGATACTTCTTCTATTATTAGATATCTTGAGCCTTTAACTGGAGATATTTTTACTGTACATTATGCATATTGTCACTTTGATGAATTTGTATTTCCACTGTTAGGAGGAGAGAAATTTTTAAATAAGAAACCCTCTGAAATATCATGGAATGCATTAGAATTAAATTCACTTCGCACAGCACTATGTGAAATTGAAGTTCAAAGAATTATTTATTTACAAAATATTGCAAATCAAATGTCAGATGCATTTAATGATGCTAGAAAAGTGATAAAATCACATACACCTGCAGTGAATACTCCAGCAAAGATAGACATGCCTATCGAAAAGTTAATTCCTAAAGAATTGACAAATAAGACAACAGAAGAATCTAAACCACGCCAGAAGCGTGGAAGACCGGTTGGTGCAAAAGACACTGTACCACGAAAACAAAAGGCAAATAAGGGAGTTCCAGGAGTAATAACCGCTCCAGAAGTAACACTTATTCCAAAAGTGGGAATACCCCCAAAAGAGGTACAAGATCTCATCGAAGGGATAAGAGATGAATACAAAAAAAATCTCAATAAATTATGTACAAGATGAGAAAATATGGGATCGAAGCAAAGTCATGATTGATGATATATTTGCTTTCTCTATAGCATCAGTTATTACTATGATTTTTGACATAGATCCTAAACCACAAAATGTGGAAGAATGTCGAAAAAGAAAAGTTTGGCCAAAATAGAAAGATACTATTCAAACTGAGCTACAATTATTATTGAAAAGAGAAGTATTTGGACCAGTAGTCCAAACACCTCTAGGAGTAATCCCAGTTGGAAACAAATGGGTATTTATATGAAAGTGAAATGAGAAAAATAAAATTATGAGATACAAAGCTCGACTTGTAGCTCAAGGTGTTTCACAAAGAACTGGTATTGATTATCAGGATATATACTCTTCAGTAATGGATGGAGTCACTTTTCACTTTTTACTAGGTATGGCAACCATGGAAGGTTTGGAAACACGTCTGATGGATGTTGTAACAACATACCTATATGGCTCACTTGATACTGAGATTTATATGAGAATTCATGAAGGATTAAAAATGGCTGAATCACAAAAGCCCCGCCACATATATTCAATCAAGTTACAACGCTCATTATATGGGTTGAAATAGTCTGGTCGTATATGGTATAATCGACTTAGTGATTATTTAATAAAAGACGGATATACAAATAATAAAGTATGCCCATGCGTTTTTATTAAGAAAACACAAAGTGAATTTACCATCGTTGCTGTATATGTGGATGATTTAAATCTGGTAGGTACTCCTGAAGAACTCACAAGAACTGCCACTTATTTAAAGGACGAATTTGAAATGAAGGATCTTAGAAAGACAATTTTGTTTGGGAATACAAGTGGAGCATTTAGCATCTGAAATTTTTGTTCATCAATCCACATATACTGAAAAGATTCTCAGTCGTTTTCATATAGATAAAGGTCACCCGGCCTTTGACTACCCCGATGGTTGTTAGATCTCTAGAAGTTGATAAAGATCCATTTCGACCTCTAGAAAGTGGGGAAGAAGTTCTTGGACCTGAAGTTCCATACCTAAGTGCAATAGGTGCTCTTATGTATATTGCAAACTGTACACGACCTGATATTACTTTTGCTGTTAACCTGTTGGCAAGATACAGTTCTTCTCCGACTAAGAGGCATTGGGATGTGATCAAGCACATTTTGAGATACCTCCGTGGAAGTATAGATCTTGGATTATTTTATCCAAGAGATTCAACATCGAGATTAGTTGGATATGCTGATGCATGATATTTATCAGATCCACACAATGGGAGATCACAAACAGGTTATGTATTTACATATTATGACACAGTTATATCCTGGAAATCAACAAAGCAAACCATGACAACTACATCTAAAAATCACTCAGAGATTCTATCAATATATGAAGCAAGTAGAGAATGTGTTTGGTTGAGGTCAATTATTCAGCATATCCAAGAGTCATGCGAATTACCATCAATCAAAGATATTCCTACAGTTATGTATAAGGATAATGCTGCATGCATTGCTCAACTTAGAGGAGGGTACATCAAGGGAGGTAGAACAAAACACATTTCACCTAAATTTTTCTACACACATGAGCTGCAAAAGAAGGGTGATATAGATGTGTATAAAATTCAATCATGTGATAATCTAGCCGACTTATTCACAAAGTCACTACCAAATGCAATGTTTACAAAACTTCGGGATAAGATCGGAATGAGTCGACTGAAAGACTTATCACAACATTTCATCAAAGAATAATGAATTCCTTTTGAGGGGGAGATATGTACTCTTTTTCCCTTCGCTAAGTTTTTTTTCCACTGGATTTTCTTAGCAAGGTTTTTAATGAGACATAGTCTCCTATCTTAGGAAATCAAGGGGGAGTGTTATAATATTATGATTTCCTCCCAAGTCAATTGCTATAAAACTAGGCCAATGGCCTAGTCTATGATATAATTAATGTTAATGGATTTGTGTCCCCTTTTCTTTGCCTATAAAAGGCCACTTCTATCAAATGAAAGAACACACCAAAAAAAGAGAAAATCTCTAAACTGACTATCTTGCAAATTTGTTTATTTATTTAGTTCTATAATAATGTTCTTATTAATTTCTCCTCCTTTAAATAAGTACAATAAAAGGTTAGTTTTATTAATTTATGTTTTAGGGTTAATTTGATGCAAAGAGTTGAATGAATGAAAATAATTTTTGAATTTTTGAAATTTATGAGAGTTACTCAAATTCGGATCTAACTAAAATAGTTGCAAATATTTGTATTGGTATTACTGAAATTTGTGACTTAATTTGTTTTAGGGTTAGTATGGGTTTTAATATGAGATTAAATCAATTTGGATAATATGTTGTTGCTGAATAACAGTACTGTCAAAAATTTGGTTCATTTGGATAATATATTATGACTAGTTGATATTGCTGAAATTAGGAGGTAATTTTGGGCTTTTTGTTGAAATTAGGAGGTAATTTTGTTTTGTTGTTGGGACTAAATTTTGCTGAAATTGGGATTCACATCCTTTGATGGAATAGAGAAAATAATAAAATAAAAGGCAAAAACTAATGGAATACCTACTGTAGTTGGCATGTTTTACTGATTACACCATTAAATTTTTAATTTTTTAAATTATCCAACTAAACTAATTATTATTTTGAAATTGGGTCATTACGTTAAAAAAATAAACGGACGTTAATTTTTTATCGACAAAACTAATGAATTACCCACCGTAGTTGACACATTTTACTGATTACACCATTGAACTTTTAATTTTTTAAATTACCCCATTAAACTAGTTAATATTTTAAAATGTGGCCATTCTGTTATCTTTGCCTCACGAGTGTTAAATCGTTTCAGTTTTTATCCTACGTGGACGTGAAAATGAAAAATAAAAAAAATTGATTTATTTTCTCTCTTCCTTCCTTTCATTCTCTTCTCCCCCTTCTTCTAGATCAAATAGATCTGTGTATTTTCTCCCCCTTCTTCTAGATCAAATAGATCTGCATTTTAATACAAATATTGTACGTTTATAATACAACAATATCCACACTCAAATTAAGTCCTCATTATTGTCACACTATTTTACAACATAGTGAAGACTTTTATAGTAAGTATCTCGAACCTTAACTCTACTCCCCGACTAGTCCCAGCCACACTCTCATTTCCTGAGAAGAATAATGGAACAAAAAGGAAAAAGGTGAGCTCAACTAGCTCAGTAAAGAATATTATGACTAAGATAATGAAGAATAAATTATCGTTAAGCTTTAACAATGATAATTTCGATAAAATATAATGGATAAGTTTTAGATCAACAACTGCAGCGGAACAAACAATCCATTAGAAGAGACAAGTAGAGAATGATGTCTACTATCTTCTACGATTTAAAAGTCCATCATCAATATTTTATCCCTGTAACACCAATCAATAATTATGCAAATCAAAATTTTGTCTTTTCACTACGGTCCAAAGATATTCATTTGTATCACTAGTGGTCATGATCATGCCAAACATCTGTCCATCTTTGCACTACGGGCTAAAGATAACTTTCACCACAAGCCTTTATCTGTAACACTAAAGGTCATGATTATACCAATACACAGTTCCTGGAGAATGAGGCTGTTGCACACGAGGAAAATGAAGAATTAACGGCCTTCAGTCATCCTGTACAACCATTCGACGGTAAAAAAAGGCGATTCTTGACCGATAGTGAGTATGCAGTTGCCACATTGTATGAACTTGTCAACATGAATGAAGTAGCGCCATACATTAAGTAAGTAGTCATAACTATATATGTCTGGTGTAACTGTGTTAAGTTCCTTGCATACACATTAAGTATATAACTGTACTGCAGTCAATATAATGCTGAAGTATGTGAAGCGAATCCGAGTATATCAGACGGGGATTTGCAAAATTTGAGAAATAGACAATTTGTGCAATGGTTTAAAGATAATGTAAGTCTAACTAATTAACAGCTCAATGAATCTACTGTTGGGTAAAATCTACTACGCACAACACGCAAGTATACGTGGTCCACAAGTAATAAAGTGATGAGTCGAATATCAATCCCACAGAGAAAATAACTGAATTTATCCTAACAATTACTAACTTTATATTATCTCAATTTTATTAAACTAATGATCAATTCTGTGAAACTTATGAAAACTACTAATGACTTCAAGATCAACTAACTACCCTTCTTTTAATCAGATATTGGAGAATTAAGTCTACAATTTCACTTTATGCTTCACTTAGAATGACACACTTCCTTTTAATTCGAATCAACTATCCCACCTTGTAAATCAAGAACACAACAGTAGATATAACCATCTCTCAATGAATTATACCCATATCTACGTAATTCCACAATTGATAGAATTAAATAGAACACCTTAGTTAACTAATCCACTATAACTCTATGTGAATTATAATTAACGAAGGTTTAATCACAAATTCTCATAAGATTACGTGCGATGCATAAGTATATCTCTATACTAATAATAAATTATAACTTCCAACGCCATGCAGAAATCACAATCACACACCACCATGATTAGGTCTAAACCCATAATCCTTCTCTCGAGTTTATATGGGTTGTCAAGAAACAAGAATGTACAATGGCTTGGTCCTTGAGATGTAAGTTCCGATAAACAGAATGGACAGTAAACCAGTTCCCCCTGGGCTGGGTAAAGCCGAGAACCTGCGTCAAGTTCAAAATCAAAGATTAAACTGTTGTCCCGAAAGTGCAAAAAGAAGAAATTTAAAATTAAAAGTTTTCATTACCTCATTGGCATGGAGATGGATTGATGGATGATGCCTCAAGTCACCCAATAGATAAGAGATAGGCACTCGTATATGATAAGTTTATTTTATGCCTACGAATTGGTATCCGTTATAGCTTGATTCTTGCTTACTTCGAGTAGTTTTAGTGTCATTTTACCTAGTTTTGTGTTACTAAGTGCAGGAGTGGATTGAGGAGAAAACAGGGCTCAAAGTGCTATGTTTTAGAATTTTAAGGAAAGTGGATGCCCGCTGGGGCGGGCCTTTCAGAGCAAGATCACTCGCTGGGGCAGGGGGGGTGCATTTACATGGCCGGACACAAAGTGGCTACCCGCCGGGGAGGGCGTGCCAAGAGCAAAACCCCCGTCGGGGCGGGGGTACGACAACAAATATGACAGTTTCCTTCCAGAATTTTAAGGAAAGTGGATGCCCACTGGGTTGGAGCAAGATCGCTCGCTGGGGCGGGGGGGGGGGGGGGGGGGGTGCATTTACAAGGCCGAACACAAAGTGGCTACCCACCGGGGTGGGCGTACCAAGAGCAAAACCCCCGCCGAGGCGGGGGTACGGCAACAAATATGACAGTTTCCTTCTTGAACTTGGATGCTATAAATTTAAAGAGATTGATTTGGTGCGAGTTTAGGAGGTTATTTAAGGCATGAAGGGAGGCTAATACAAAGGGGACTTAAATAGATTTTGAAGCTTTAATTCATGAGTTGGACTAGTAAGGAGATTTGAAGCAGATTGGATCACGAAGAACGCAAGAAGCGTAGAGACGAGCGGTGATATAACTTAGAGTTTATTTTCTCTCTTCTTTAACATCTTGTATTCAAAATGATTTCTATTATGTGGATTATGGATTTTGATTCATCTATGATGAACTAATTTTCTATTGAAGTCTAGAACGAATCTTATTATGTAACGGAGGATTAAATAGCTTTTAATTCAGTTTATAAATATTATTCCCAGATTATTTGCTATAAGTTGTGCTTAATCTATATAATTGCTTGATCACCAATTATCCGTTATCCCATATGAATTCGAGAGATAACATATAGGATTGGAACTAGCCATAGTGACACATGTTTGTGATTTCTACGTAGTTGGGATTCATAATTCATGTATAGGATAGAGATATCTATGCATCGTATGTAATCTGTTAAGAACTTGAGTTAAACCTTACTTAATTGTAATTCACATAGAGATATAGTGAGTTAGTTAATTAAGGTGTCTTGCTTAAATCTATCATCTGTGGATTTGAGTGAGTATGGATGTAAATCATTGAGAGATGGTTATATCTGCTTTAGTGTTCTTTAAGCTGGAATAATTGATATAAATTGAAGGAAATTATATTATCTGAAGTGAAGTAATAAGTGAAATTATAGGCTTAATTCTCCTAAACTTGTTAAAATCCTGAGTTAGTGTTAAAAATTTGTTTAAGTAGTAATTTATTTAGAAAATCATCTTTTAATCATTAGTTTTATAAAGCTAAAATAATATAAAATTGGTACTTGTTTGATTAAATAGGAATTATTGTCTTTGTGGGTACGATATCTGATCTTATCAGTATATTACTTGTTGACCACGTACACTTGTGTGTAGCACGTATAGAAAATACCCAACAAGTTTTTGGCGTCGTTGTCGGGGACAGTAATTGTGTTTATTACTTACAATATCAGTTTAATTAGAGCAGTTTTAGTTAAACATATATATATATATATACATATTAATTCTTATTTTTGTTTGTTTGGGTATTTCAGGTACGCTCGAGTAGTGTATGCAAACTCGATCACAGAAACCAGAGTTGTTGCTTTACGAGGACGACATCGACAAGCGATTTCACCGGTTAAGCAAGTGGATACAGAAAGCTCGAGAAGAACTTGAAACACTGAACGAAACCATTGCTGAACAAGAACAGAAAGAATTGCGGGATTATGTGACTCTGCGAATTTCAAAAATTCAGTCCAGTATCACCAGGCCGGCGATTAATGCTAACAACTTTGAGATCAAGCTGGGAACGATACAGATGGTGCAGAACAGTTGTTAGTTTGGGGGTCTTCCGAATGATGATCCAAACAAGCACATTGTCAGTTTCATAGAGATCTGCGATACATTCAAGTGCAACGGGGTGTCAGACGATGCTATCAGATTGAGATTATTTCCGTTCACACTCAAAGACAAGGAGAAGGCTTGGCTCCATTCACTACCACCGGGGTCAATCACCACTTGGAATGACTTGGCACAAAATTTTTTGGCTAAGTTCTTCCCGCCAGCAAAAACATATAAATTGAGAACGGATATCTCGTCATTTGCACAGCAGTAAGGAGAATCTCTATCTATATAAAGAGTGGGAAAGGTACAAAGAGTTGTTGAGGAAGTGCCCACATCATGGACTACCACAGTGGATGCAGATGAACATATTTGACAATGGGTTAGGGAGTCATTTAAGGACCAGTATCGATGCAGCCTCAGGTGGAGCTTTTATGGAAAAGAAATTTGAGGAAGCATGAGAATTAATAGAAATAATGGATGCAAACAACTATCAGTGGCCGACTGAGAGAATGACTCAACTTAGGGTAGCAAGTATTTTGGAAGTGGACACAATAACAGCTCTATCGGCACAAATATCAGCGTTATCGAAGAAAATGGATGCCATGTCTACGGGAAACGTGTAGCAGGTAGCATTTATATGTGAACTTTGTGCAAGTGAGCATCCAACAGAATAGTGTGCGATCAACCCAGCTTCAGTTCAGTTTGTGGGTAGCTATAACAGGCCACCCAACACATCAGAATGCATACAATCAGGGGGCTAGGAACCATCTGAACTTTTCTTGGAGCAACAACCAGAATCAGAATCAGCAGCAGTCTCCAAGACCATCATATCCCTCTGGTTTTCAGAATCAAAATCAACATGCAGCTCCACATCAAGAGAAACAGATAGATTTGGAGAAGATAGTGGCCAAATATATAATAGGAAATGAAGCGACAATGAAAACTCAGGCGACTGCGATTAAAAATCTAGAAACTCAGATTGGACAGATTGCGAGTGCATTAAATAATAGACCGAACCTTATCGAGTGACACCAAAAAGAATCCGAGGGGAGTTCATGAGCAATGTCAAGCTGTCACACTGCGAAGTGGGAAACAACTAGCCGAGCAGGAGTCAGAGAAGCCGAATATGGATAAGTAGGTTGAGACTAGTGTGGAATAGATGCTGGAAGGGAAAGCAGGAGAAAAAGCTGCAGAAAAAGAATAAGTGGTTACACCGGTATTCTATCCACCACCATCATTTCAACAACAAATCCGAAAATAGAAATTAGAGCAACAGTTCACTAAGTTTCTGGAAGTGTTTAAGAAGTTACACATCAACATCCCTTTTGCAGAGGTATTAGAACAGATGCCTAGCTATGCCAAGTTCATGAAGGATATATTGTCAAAGAAAAAGAAATTAGAGGACTTCTAAACTGTGGCACTAACGGAGGAATGTAGTGCGATTTTGCCAAAGAAGCTTCCACCAAAGTTGAAAGATCCGGGTAGTTTCACCATTCCATGCAAGATAGAGAGTTTAGCCTTAAACAAATGTCTATGTGATTTAGGTGCTAGTATAAACCTTATGGCATTGTCATTTTATACTCAGTTCGGATTACCAATACCTAAACCGACCAACATCTCTCTACAGCTAGCAGATAGATCAGTAACCTATCCACGGGGGATTGTTGAGGATGTTTTGGTTAAAGTGGACAAATTCATCTTCCCAGCGGACTTCATCATACTAGAATATGAAAAGGATAAGGATATTCCAATAATCCTTGGGCTACCATTTTTGGCTACTTGCAGGACTCTCATTGACGTTCAGAAAGGAGAGTTGACCATGAGGGTGAAAGATCAAGAGGTAACCTTCAACGTGTTTACGGCCATGAACTTCCCCAAAGAGGATGAGGAGTGTTTTCGGATGGATATTATGGATAAAATGGTGGGGGATGAACAACATCGGATACTGAGTACCAACCCGCTAGAATCAGCGTTGATGGGAGACTGTTATGAAGAGGATTTAGAGATAAAGGAATATCTGCAACTGTTAGAGGCCCATCTGAGAGTAAACAGGTTCAAGTTACCATTTGAGCCACTGAAAACAGCATGGACTTCGACATCAAAGATGAAACCATCGCTAGAGGAACCACCGACACTAGAACTCAAACCCTTACCCAATCACCTCAGGTATGCTTATTTGGGTAATTCTTCTACTTTATCTATTATTATTGCATCTGCACTTAACGAACTGCAAAAAAGTAAGCTAGTAAGAGTTCTGAGGGAATATAAATCTGCTATTGGATGGACAATTGCCGACATCAAAGGAATCAACCCGTCATTCTGTATGCACAAGATTCTAATGGAGGAAGATAGCAAACCAACGGTAGAACAAACAGAGGAGGCTCAACCCTATAATGAAAGAGGTAGTGAAGAAGAAGATATTAAAATGGCTGGATGCTGGAATTATCTACCTAATTTCAGACAGTGCATGGGTGAGCCCGGTCCAATGTGTTATCAAAAAAGGTGGTATGATAGTAGTAAAGAACGAGAACAATGAACTGATACTGACAAGGACAGTGATCGGCTGGAGGGTCTGCATGAACTACATAAAGCTGAATAAAGTAACTAGAAATGATCATTTCCTCTTGCCTTTCATTGATCAGATGTTGGACAGACTAGCTGGACACGAGTACTAGTCTTGTTAGATGGGTATTCCAGATACAACCAGATCGTCATTGCATCGGAGGATCAAGAGAAGACGACGTTCACATGCCCCTATGGCACCTTTGCCTTCAGAAGGATGTCATTCGGACTGTGTAATGCACCGACGACTTTTCAGCATTGCATGATGGCAATCTTTTCAGATATGGTGGAGCGCAGTGTGGAGGTGTTTATGGATGGTTTTTTAGTATTTGGGGAGTCGTTTAATTGGTGCCTCAAAAATCTAGTCCTAGTACTAAAGAGATATGTTGAGACAAATCTGGTGCTTAACTGGGAAAAATGCCATTTTATGGTCCAAGAGGGGATAATACTTGGACATGAAGTTTCTGGAAAAGGTTTGGAAGTCGACCGGGCTAAGTTAGAGATAATTGAAAATTTGCCACCGCCGACTTCAGTAAAGGGTATTTGGAGCTTTCTTGGTCATGCGGGATTCTATCGTCTATTTATTAAGGACTTCTCAAAAATCACAAAGCCACTATGCAGTCTTTTGGAAAAGGATGTACCATTCAAATTTGATGCAGACTGTCTAGCGGCTATTGAGCAATTGAAGAAGAAGCTAACCACTGCCCTTGTGATCATAGCACCGTATTGGACAATGCCGTTTGAGCTCATGTGTGATGCCAGTGACTATGCAGTAGGATTAGTGCTTGGACAACGATGGGATAAAGTCTTTCATGCCATTTATTATGCGAGCAAGACACTGACTGATGCACAGTTAAACTACATAACCAATGAAAAGGAATTGCTTGCAGTTGTGTATACCTTTGATAAGCTTTGCTCGTACTTGGTGGGGACAAAGGTGGTGGTGTACACAGATCACTCAGCCATCCGGTATCTAGTTAAAAAGAAGGACGCAAAGTTGAGACTTATTTGTTGGGTTTTGCTCCTCCAAGAGTTTAATTTAGAGATTAATGATAGGAAGGGGATAGAAAATCAAGTGGCTGACCATCTCTCGCGGCTAGAGAATCTGAAGCAGGATGAGACAGGCAAGGTAGCAATCAATGAGTCTTTTCTCGATGAGCAGTTATTTTTGATCCACTACGAGTTTTCGTTGTATGCGGATTTTGCGAATTATTTGGTAAGCAACATCCTCCCACCAGATTTGACTTGCCAGCAAAAGAAGAAATTTCTACACAGCGTGAAGTGGTATATGTGGGATGAACCGTATCTATTCCGACTGTTTGCTGATAGAATGATTCGGCGGTGTGTACCGGAAAGCTAAGTAGAGAGCATACTACAGGCATGTCACACCTCATTATATGGGGGACACTACGGAAGCGAAAGAATGGCCGCTAAAGTACTTTAGGCAGGTTTCTTCTGGCCCACATTGTTCAAAGACACACATCAGTGTGTGAAAAACTGTGATAGATGTCAGAGAGGGAAATATTTTGAAGCGGAACGAGATGCCACTAAACATAATCTTGGAAGTTGAGATTTTTGATGTATTGGGAATCGACTTTAGGGGACCATTTTTGTCTTCATTTAGTAATCTATACATCCTATTAGCAGTGGACTATGTATCAAAATGGGTGGAGGCAGTTGCATTATCGATAAATGATGCGAAGGTGGTTGTAAAATTCTTACAGAAGAATATCTTCACACGCTTTGGCACCCCGAGGGCAATCATCAGTGATGAAGGGAGCCATTTCTGCAACAAATACTTCACCGCTCTCTTGACGAAGTATGGGGTCAAACACCGAATCGCCACATCCTATCACCCTTAGACGAGTGGACAAGCAAAAGTGTCTAACAGGGAGGTAATGCGAATCTTAGAAAAAGTCATCAATCCGAATCAAAAAGGCTGGTCGTTGAAATTAGACGACGCTCTGTGGGCATACCGAACCACGTATAAGACCTCGATAGGCATGTCTCCATATCAATTAGTTTACGGGAAGGCGTGTCATCTTCCGGTAGAACTCGAGCATAAAGCGTATTGGGCTATCAAGAAACTGAACTTTGATTTATCGGAGCAATGAAGAAAAGGTTGTTGCAAATCAACAAATTAGATGAATTCCACCTGCAGGCGTACGAGAATTCAAATTTGTACAAGGAGAAGGTCAAAAAGTGGCACGATCAGAAGATAATGGATAGAAAGTCGAACCGGGACAATCAGTATTGCTATTCAACTCTCGGTTGAAAATTTTTCCCGGGAACCTAAAATCTAGGTGGTCAGGGCCTTTTACCATCAAGACAGTATTTCCACACGGCACCGTTCAACTTTTTAGTCGGGATCCTACAGAAACTTTCAAAGTAAATGGTCAACGTTTAAAGCACTATTGAGGCGGAGACATCGATCGCCAAGCGACCACAGTCGACCTGACCGAGCCAAACGAAAATAAAGAGTTGTCAGGATAAAAGACTAAAAATCAAGCGCTCGATGGGAGGCAACCCATCCATTATGTTCATTTGTAGTATATCAATGTATATTAGGAGAGTCATGCTTAATTAGTATTAATCGAGTCTTAATAATGCATGTTCTGACAATTCTCAGGTTACGCGTTCAGGTATAGACCAAGTGTAAGAAAATTCAATCCAATCATCCATAAGGTAATCATTAAGGACACAAGGGCAGGATACTCAAGCAGTCCAGCAGAAAAAAGGATGAAACTTTCAAATTCTGAAGTCTCCCATGCCCACCCCCGCGGGCTATGCAAGTCATTTTTACCAGCCCCCGCGGGTAAGCCCCTGCATGGTACCCGCCCCCGCGGGCAGAGCTAGGCCAAATCTCCCGCCCCCGTGGGCTTCCCAAGCTAGAACGCTACATGGTACCAACCCCCGCGGGCTTCTCCAGCACAACACGCCCACCCCAGCGGGCTAGCGGCAAATCAGTTTTTTTAAAACACCCATAAACCCTCAATTGAAGTCATTCTACAGCAACAATTAAGACCTAACCTTACCGAGAGACATTATCCAAAGGCTGTAAACTCCTATCACCACACGGATTGAGGAGTGCAAGAGGACGACCACAAATCAATTGGGATTGCAAGCATCATTCCTCATCCTAACATTTTCAACAGCAATGTGATATCTTTCACTGACGATGATATACCCGCGGAAGGGACATGCCATTGCAAGTCACTACATAGCAGTGATGCCATCAGGGTATGTAATAGGAGTAGTGCTGATAGATGGAGGATCGTCCTTGAACATCTATCCCTACGATACCTTGGAAAGGATGAAGATCAACCCAAACCGGATCCGTACCAGACATGTAGTTATCTGGGCTTTCGATGGGTCTCGTCGAGAGGCTGTGGGAGAGATTGAGCTTCAACTTGAGATTGGTCCCCACATTTTCTCTGTATCCTTCCAGGTACTCAACATTACCACCGGATAAAATTTATTGCTGAGAAAGCCGTGGATTCACATGGCAGGAGCAGTTCCATCCACCCTCCATCAGCAGCTCAAGTACATTATTAATGGCAACCTAATCACGGTAAATGTCAAGCCAAAATACCCTGTCTGCATACAGGGGGACATGCCAGTGATCAGTGTCGATGTCGGGAAAAAATTCGGTCAATTTTTGGACCTGATCTTTCTTTTTTCCCAAGTCTTGTTGTCTTCTACCCTTATTACCTTATCTGTTTTATGAAGGGTGAAGTTTTTTAGGTAAAGGCCAACATGTATCATGTCGATGATTTTGAACGGTTTACAGAGTCGCCAGTTGGTAGATTTGAAATGGTTGTACCAACTCAACCGAGTTTTGTTTGATTTGGCAAGTAGGCCCAATTACTGGACACTGTCGAAACTTGATCTTGAAACCGAGATTCTAAAGTTTGGGGGCTTGGTTAATTGGGGAGAAGGTGTTAGGCACCCCCCAACTCCCGTGAAATACGATACCACATCTTTTCAATATTTCCCTTTTTATGTGCAATGTGTGTGTATGCTGGAAGTAATTGAGCCAACATTTCATTTTGAAAGTGTTTTCGTGCTTCGCTGAACCTATATACAAAGGGTTTGATTTGATTTGCAAAAGTATTTTTTAGGCAAGATATGAAAATGATGTTTTGAAAGGTTGGTTTTCAAACCCTTACGCTCACGTAGGAATTAAAGCATGTTAATACTTCCATTTTATTCTTTTTAGCCTTTAACTTGATTAGAATGGTGATTGTCGGGATGCAAAGCATCCTCGACCACAAATTATATACAAATGTCAATTTTCTCATGGGCATGATAGCCATCGGAGTGACTCTAGCACGACAAACCATATTGCATTATGTTTGAGATCTTAAACCCGGTTAACTTTTTTAAAGTCTTTCGAATGTACATTTTTACAGAAAAATTAGCAGGGTACATTTGTAATGTGGAGTTTGTCCATTGTGGGAATCAGTTTCTGATCGGTTTGATTATGAATCCCACGATTCCTAGGCTCACAGAAGGAGGCCAAGAAAATCTGCACAACACAGATATTCACAAAGAATGTATATTTGCATCTAGACGTTGCAAAAACAAAGGATTCATTAGTCAAATCCTTGTATGCTCATAGCCAAAGCTCCTCTTTCCCACTAGATAGCGATCTAAGGGTCGCGAGGTTGCTTTAATATTTAACAAAACTAGAAAGAAAGCTAGATTTAAATAAATCTTAGCCATTCTAGCTTCCCGGTTCTGGTTGGACCTATTTTGAACCGTTTGAAAGATAAAAAGGGCTAGATTTAAATAAATCTAATTCGCCAAATTTACTTTAAAACAACTGCATGTCAAATGACTATTTAAAACAGGGACTTAATCACAATGAATAAAGAATATACATATAATTATATATATAAAAGCTGTAAAGGGCGACGAATTTCCAATCCCATGCCCGGAAAGAAATGTAGATGTATATATATATATATAAGCTGTAAAGGGCGATGGATTTTCAATCTCAGGCCCGGACAGAAATATAAATATATATATATATATATATATATATATATTTATAAAAGATGTAAAAGAGCCACGGAGTAATCCAGGCTCGACTGGAATGTATATATATATATATATATATATATTTATAAAAGCTGTAAAAGAGCCACGAAGTAATCCAGGCTTGACAGAATGTAAATATATATAAAAGCGGTAAAGAGCCACGGATTTTTGCAGGCGCAACTGAATATAAATATATATAAAAGATGTAAAGAGCCATGAAATGATCCAGGCTCGACAGAATGTAAATATATATATATATATATTTATAAAAGCGATAAAAAGGCCACGAATTTCCAATCCAGGCCAAACTGAAATGTAAATGTTAATATATATATATATATATATATATATATATATTAAAGCAATAAAGGCCACGAATTAGCAATCCAGGCTAAACAAAGTCAATTTTTTTTATATATATAGTTATAAATATAAAAGAAGTAAAAGGGTCCCGAATTAGCAATCCAGACCCGACTGAATTAAAAGTTAGTATATATATAGTCATATATATATATATAATAAAGCTAAAAAGGCCACGAATCAGTGATCCAGGCCGAACAAGTTAGTATATATATATATGTACATAAAAGCGTTTAAATGCCACAGATCGACTATCCAGGCTGTGCAAATGTAAAAAAATGTATATATGTACTAAAATGTACTAAAAAGTAAGCAGAAACGGCCGCAGAGCTGAGTTCCGGGCAAAACCAGAACATGAAACTTTACGTGCACGTGCAAATATACGTAATAAAGTAGAAAACGAGTTCTGATAATAAAAATACTTACAATGGACTGCTACACGGGCTTTTTACCACTTAGTAGACTTCCAATGGATGTTCACCGGTTAATTTTTGATATGTCGTATAATATACGTATACAAATGTGTTAGAAGAATAAAATTGAGGTTTGGAGTACAAGAGGTAGGGCTAAGGGGCGAAACGAGTGGAGTTTCAGAGCGTTTTCCTATTTTTTCTTCTTTTTTTGGCAAGGGGGTCTTATATTTAAAGACCCGATGGTTGCAGGTGTAACCGCGGCAGCCACGAGTCTACCTGCGGCTCCTTAAGTGGGGCCCACTCCCGTGGCTCTTGTCATCTCAAAGTACGTGCACTTCGAGCGAGGCGATGTCAGGTTTGAATCTTCATAACTTTTGATCAGAGCGTCCGTTTGAGGCGTGTTATACCTTTTCGAAAAGCTCTTTCCAAGAGCGTCACAATGACATGGGACTTAACCTTTTCCAAATAAAGGAAGATGGGTTTATAACTGGATCTTCATTTTTTTACAGTTTATCCGATGAGCTGTATTGTGTTGTTTTCACTCGGGATCAATGTTATAGCTCTTTCTGACCTTCATTGCATCAATTCAGCTTGATTTTGACTGGATTATCTTCAAGTTAGTAAAATTACTATTTTTCCCCTCCAGGGGTTGTCTCCTGTGTTGGCACGGTCTTCGACTGTTTTCTCGGGGTTGGCTCCGAGGTTTGAACCTATTCGATTCTGTTCGTCCTCAAGGTTGTCTCCAAGGTTGACTTGGTTTCCCAGGTTGTCTCTGGGGATGATGTGTTGTTTTGGGGTTGTCTCCAAAGTTGACTTGGCTTCCCAGGGTTGTCTCTTGGGTTCCTGTACCTCTCGGGTTGTCTCTTGTTGTCGGGGTTGAATTGGATCTCCCGGTGTTATCGCCGGGGTTCCTGTACCTTCTGAGTTATGACCGAGGCTTGACTTGATATCCCAGTGTTGTCATCGGGGTTGAGTTGTATCTCTAGGTGTTGTCGTTGGGGTTCCTGTACCTCTCGGGTTGTGATCGGGGCTTGACTTGACATCTCGATGTTGTCATTGGGGTTGAGTTGGATCTCCCAGTGTTGTTGCCGGGGGGCCTGTACCTCCTCGATTGTGCCCGGGGTTTGACTTGACATCCCGGTGTTGTCGCCGGGGTTGAGTTGGATCTCCTAGTGTTGTCTCTTGGGTTCCTATACCTCCCGAGTTGTGACCGAGGCTTTACTTGACATCCTGGTGTTATCATCGAGGTTGAGTTAGATCTCCCGGTGTTGTCGCCGGGGATCTTGTACCTCCCGGGTTGTGACCGTGGCTTGACTTGACATTCCCGTGTTGTCGCCGAGGTTGAGTTGGATGTCCCGGTGTTATCGTCGGGGTTCTTGTACCTCCCAGGTTGTGATCGGGGCTTGACTTGACATCCCGGTGTTGTCGCCAGGGTGGAATTGGATCTCCCGATGTTGTCGTCGGAGTTAAAATTTGTTTTGAACTTCCAAGGTCGTCTTTGGAAGGTAAAAGAAGGTTTTGCCCTCCTTTAGGGTTAGTAACAGGAATGCAAAATTATAGTGTCTACAGATTCTCCTCTTTATCATGTTTATGCAATGCAATGGAATGAACAGGATAAAGATTGCTAGACACTAGAATTATGACATATGCAAATGTAATGCAGTGCATGGTGTGATATGTTATGAATGTTAGATACCTTCGTGGTGCTGGGGTTATCACTGACTGTTTATGCCATTTACTGCTGGGGATAACGTCATCCGTGATAGCCCTTGGTGGATTCTCTTGCTGTCCAGTCGAACGGTATCTTGTAAAGTCTTGATCATCACTGAATCTTTCTCGGTGCTACACTAGTTTGAAGCCAATGGTTTACCATGTCCTTTGATAATCATCTGTGGGGAAGATTTTCTCTTGGCCCATGCCATTGGACTTTCTGAACTCAATGTTAGGGTTGTCACTAACTTCTTGTGTCTCCAAATCAGCTTTCTGACTTTTCCTCCACTGGGGATGCTCCTCTTTTACTGAGTTACCTCATTGGAGATTCCCGATGCCTATCTTGATGATAACTTATAATATCCTACATCATCGGATCTTTCCCGACGCTACGTTGGGATTGTCGCCAACGATTTGAATTGCTGTTCGGTCAATGCCTACCCGAATGGTAGTTTACCATAGTATATTGATCTTGACTTGATTCCTACTTGAACGGTAGTTTGCAGGGTTTGACCATCACCGAACCTTCTTGGTGCCTACTCGAACGGTAGTTTGTAACGGTCGGTTGAATACCAATCCTTCTCGGTGCTTCTGCTGGGGGATTTGTATAACAGATTCCATCATCTCTCCTCTGCGGGGATAAACTTATATACTATTTTCATCACCAGCTCATTCCCGATGCTTCGCTGGAGTTGTCGCCAACGGCTTGCCACGTCAGACCATATGACCTTCATTGAAGTAGCCTTCAACTGCTTTATCACCGCATCGTTCTAGATGCTTCGCTGGAGTTGTCGCCAATGGTGGATAGTGTAGGACCCTCTGACCTTCATTAAAGTATCCTTCAACGGCTTCACCACCAGATCATTCTCGATGTTTCGCTAGGGTTGTCGCCAACAACTTATAGTGTTAGAACCTCTGACCTTCGCTGAAGTAGCCTTCAACTGCTTCACCACCGGATCGTTCCCGATGCTTCGCTAGGGTTGTCGCCAACGACTGATAGTGTCAGACCCTCTAACCTTCGCTAAAGTAGCCTTCAATAGATTCACCACCGGATCATTCCTGATGCTTTGCTGGGGTTGTCGCCAACGGCTTATAGGGTCAGACCCTCTAACCTTCGCTGAAGTAGCCTTCAATGGCTTCACCACCGGATCGTTCCCGATGCTTTGCTGGGGTTGTCACCAACGGTTGATAGTGTTAGACCCTCTGACCTTCGCTGAAGTATCCTTCAATGGCTTCACCACTGGATCTTTCCTGATGCTTCGCTGTGGTCGTCATAAACGGTTGATAATGTCAGACCCTCTGACCTTCATTGAAGTAGCCTTCAACGATTTTTATCACCGGATCGTTCCCGATGCTTCGTTGGAGTTGTCGCAAATGGCTGATAGTGTCAGACCTAATTGATCTCGATGTAGGGGGTACTCTTTCTGACAAATCACACCCTTGGATCAATCCGGATGCCTTTACACACTCAAAACTTGCCGGTCATACCGTCGGACCTTCCCGATGCTCTTATAGAGGCAGTTTTAAGCAGTTTTCTACAGTTTTTTAGTAGTTTTTCAGCAATTTTCATTGGCTCCTGAATATCACTTTAGGATCTTAACCAATGGCTTACATGAAGTTCTATCCTTTGTCAGGAACTCGCCGCTTATACGCAGGATTTTAGGCCAATCCGCGCAATCGCGTAGCAATTTTTTTTTGAATTTGACTTTTTAGCTTCTGTAAACTCTATTTCCACTCAAACTAGATCGAATCGGAGGGGGTGGGGCCCACCTTAGGGAGCCATAGAAAGAGGTGCGACTGCCACAGGTGGGGCCGCTCCTTCTTGCGATTTATAATTTAGCTCCCGTGGCTTTCAAAATTCATTTTCAAACTTGAATTCTAAAGGAAATTCGATTTTCTTTTTCAGATCTATAGAGTTCGGGCAGCTTTTTTTAGATTTCATCATCGTACAAATGTTTTGTACGTTTCTGGTAACGTTTACATCCTTTCTTTTCCAGTTTTGACCATTAGAATGTTATAAACAACATAGCATGCTTTTAAACACAATGTATGGAATAGGCGTGCCTAAATGACTTGATAAAAATTTTTAGACTTAGTAAATATGCATATTTAACTGTGCTGAACGTTCTAATGTAAAAAAATTTGAATTCTGACACAGTCAATTGACGCCCTTTTTGATCAGTTTACTCATCCTTTTTGACGCCAAGTGAGCCTGGATTTTCAACTAAAAATGTCCATGGTAATTTAGCTGCCATGGGGAGTTCACTTTTGATTTTTTTTCATAAATATGAACTATTTCTATTTTTGGGTAGGTGTGCTACTGAATGACCACCTAGTCATGCCTATGTGCACGCGGACAGTCCATTTTACAAAGGGGACTCTGGCGAAATTTTTCAAAAAACTTGAGCATTTCATAAACATGCAATTTTGACTATACTGGGTATTTTTGTTAACTCATGCATGCTTTAGGACTTAAAAATGCAAGAATTACTGATTTAATTTAATAAGCCACAGGTTTAAGGCTTACCTCACCCTTTCTGAGGTGATTTGGAGACTTTGTCCAGGTTATGGAGCCAGATAGACCTGGTAGTGATAGCAAGGTCACTTTAGGAGTTAGGCAAAGGAGAGTCTCTGATGTTCCTCAGCCATGCCCAACTCGGCCGCCTCGCCGGTTGGCCTAGTCTGTGATTCGTCCTATTCGAACTGAGCCGCCGGTTGATGTGGACGATGAGGATGTCCCATTTGTTGATCCTACCCCAGCTCTGGCTCCACGTGGGGAGCTTTTAGCCATTGTAGTGCCGCTTCAGGAGCTTCTGGGCGATTTGAGGTGCCATCCATCAAGATACCTTCATGCCAACGAGGTGACTGAAGTTTTTCTTCTGGATTTTATTTCTTTCTTTTGCCATTTCAGGGCACAGGTTTGACCTGGACTGGCTATTTGATGTAGGTTCCCAGCTTTACACAGCCCAGGGGGAACTGGTTCAATGTCCACTCCTTGTACTATACTCTGTATTCAGAGTATCGGGCCATTGTTGACACCTGGGGGTTTCAGGTGTTCTTTTCTATCCATCCCCGCCGTTGCCTCTGGGGTTATTTGAGGGCTTTATCTAAGTGCTGGTTCCACCAGACCCAGTCTCTTCATTTGTTGGATTGCGAAGTGATGATGACGCCTATGGACTGGAGGTTCATCAACGGGATAAAGTTTGTAGGTGAGCCAGTGTCGTTGGTGGCTGACATTTCAGCTACTGCCTTTTAGTCCCTCTTGGGAGTTCCTGCGACTGCCATCAAGGGTCGGATGGTCCGTTCTGGTCCCTTGAGCGTAGATGCCCAGAGTGGGGCTTTGACTGAGCCTCTGCCTGATGATCAGAGGGTTAGAGATCGCATCCTGCGGTGCCTATTTTTAGTGATCATCAAGGGTTGTTTCCTTGCAGACAACTCCTCGACGGTGTCCTTTGCCCTAGTCAGCGCTACTCGATATGTGGAGCGCCTCAGTGATTTTGATTGGGGTACCTACACCTTTGCCTATTTTCTTCAAGGGATGCGCATGCGCTCAGAGGGCATGACAGAGGCTTGGCTAGGTTTTTACCCATTCCTACTGGTGAGTACATTTCTCTTGCGCCTTTTTGATTTCCTTATTTTGTTTGTTAGTCTTTATAACTGAGGACTTTTGATATTTGCATGGCTAGTTTTGGACATATGAGAGGCTCCATTGCCTACGCCCAAGCACTACTCTGGGCTTTGAGACTTATCCGAGGGGACGGTGCTGGCATCACTCCACATTGACGGAGGTCCCTGTAGCCGAGCGATTCACCCACTCCGGCCTGCAGCTAGAGCTATTGACGGCCGAGTCAATCGCGTGGGTCCCCTATACCTCAGACTTTTTGACAGTCAGGTTTGAGGACGGCTTTCCCACTGATCGGGAGTTTGCAGTGTCTACTCGCCGAGTTCCATTTTTGACAGAGGGAGGTTGTGAACTCTATTTAGGAGAGCGTGCTATTCAGAGCACCACGGGAGATATCCGCATTCCCTTTGTTCCTCCTGATTGGCATGTGACGAACGAGAATTTTGTACAGTTATTTGAATATTTATTAAAATAAATAAATATTTTTAATGATTTAATATTGAGTTAAATAGTTAATTCATGAATTAGTGGTAGATTAATTTAATTATATTTGTTACATTGATTAAATTAATGTCTAGTAATTTAATAGTTCAAAGTATTTAATTAATTAGATTTATTTGATTAAATGAATTAATTAAATAAGTATAATGTTACTTTAATTAATTTAATAATTAATTAAAGAATTAATGGATTGACATAATTAATAAATAAAAATATTAATTATGTGACAATGTGAATTAATGTAAAGTTGTTATATTTTATTTGAATGGATTTAAATAAAATTAATTGGTTAATTAATAGTGTGACAATTAACTATATAGTAAATTAGTTAATTAAAGTAAATGGAAATGAAGAGTTAGGAGAAAGCCAAACAAGACCTTAAGAGAAGTTAGTCCGTTTATTATACAACGTCAATATTATATAATATGTATACTTGTTATCCTAAGTCATTATCAGAGAAAGAAAAAGTTAGAAAAGTTCAGAGAAGTTTAGAGAAAAGAGAGGAAGAAATTGAGAGGAAAAGAAATTGGAGAGATCATTGAATTATCTTTGATTATATCATCTTCACTACTAAGGGTAATTCCTTCTTTAATTTTCAAAATCTAAATTTTCTCCAAAGTTTTCATTTACGTACTTTAAGTTTTCTGTGAAAAACTAGTTTCATAATTAAGTTATGATATGGCTTTATCTATATGAGTGTGTGATTATAACGTGTTTTATAATTGGTATGAATGATTTAAAATGATCAATTTTATTTAATTTGGTCTTAATTGGGTTTTTGAAAAAATTATAGAGTTTTTATACGTCTTTGTAAAAAATCTCTGTTAAGAATCATTTTGGAAAATTAAAGTATGAGGTTATCATATATGTGACCTTATATGTTAGTATTATGTGTTAGATCATGTATCCATGATTTACATTAATCACACCAAGAAATTTTGTTAAGAATTGGATTTTTTGATTTACAGAGTATTGAATATGGGGAATAACCCATATGGGTGAAATAAATGTTGTAATCATATGTTTATATTAAAATTGACACATGGTTATGATTGATATGTTAAAACAAAGAAAATAAGATTGGAATGAACGGATTTGGTGTTATAATGAATCCGTAAGGAGAGATTTTATATTTTCTTCAAACTTGACAAAAGTTATGAAGAACAGTGAAATTGATGGTGTTAATTTGTATAATTTTAAGTGTTAAAATGTTAAGAATGTGTTAGAAGTGATATATAATGTCCTTGTGAAGTTTGTACTTAATGGGTAACACTATAAATCAGAGTAATGGTGTAAAATTTGAGAAAGTGGCCGAATTTCTGTGTTCTTCGCGAACTGGAAATTCTGGAATTTCGTAGCCACGCGTCCGCGCCGGGTCCAAGGGTAAAAGTCGCGCTGCTGCGCTCGTCTGAAATTTTAAAAAAATTTGGTAAGTGTTAAATTTAGAGAAATGTTTTTTGAATCTAATGAACATGAAGACATGTTGTATATATGATAAGATGTTAATATGAGTTTAATAATTTATGTTACGTGATTAATTAATAAATTAATTACGTGACTTGAACCATTATTTGTAAAGTCTAAATAATGTGTTGTAAGCATGAAGACATTGTTTTGAGTCTAATAAACATGAAGACATGCTATGTATGTGATAAGATGTTAATACAAGTTAATAACTTAAGTTATGTGATTAATTAATAAGTTAATTAATCAACGTAAACCATTATTTGAAAAACCTAATAATGAGTTCGGAGAACACAGTTGTGAATTGATAAACATATCGAACCTGTGATTAATTAATATTGTGAATGTGTTGATAGGTAAGAGTAATTAAAGAAGTGAGTTATAATTGTAGCGTATGCACGAGGCAAGTTTCGTAACTATACTCTTTAAATTGAGCAAGTTTCCTAAACTCAAATCTTTACATTTGAGCAAGTTTCTACTTTTAAATTGAGCAAGTTATAGACCTAAATTTTATATCGAGCAAAGTATTTATCCTTGATTATTCAAGTTCAGAATTTCATATGAGATGCCATGATTATTTTAAAAGTATCATTTCAGTATACAATACCTGTTCGATTGTATACCCTTGAGAAGTTATTGTTCAAATTGAATATCATTTATTGTTGAATCTTTTAAGACTAGGGAACCCTTATATGATTCGACTAGTCCATAGTTGATGAGCGTTCTAAATTCTAGAACTACTATTGAGTTATCCAAACCAAACTTTATTTGGTGCGGACTTTGATGTCAAATTGAGATGAACAACCCTATTAAAGGGGAATTGATGATGCTTTAAGCGTTGAGGTAGTGTGCACAGTATCGGTACGAAGGGCTGATCTCCATAAGTACGAGCAGTAAAGTCTATAGTCTTATGACTGTTAAAGGTTTAAATGTTAATATACTTGACAACCTAAGACTTAGTTCAAGGTCTTATGACCCTCAGAAGTAATTTGATTCTCGATTAATTATTCTTGATTCAAAAGTTGAACTTTCTGTTATTCAGATGTCTTTAAATTCACTCGCATGTTATTATTGTCATATTTTTATTCTTGCGGGCATTCGTGCTCACTCTTGCACAATAACATTGCAGCTAAGAGTGAACGATGTGATGAGCCTTCTAGTAGCAAGGGCAAAGGAAAAGCTAACAAGTGTTGAAGACTTGTGTTGATGTTAAGAATGTTAAAGTTCAAGGCTTATGTGTGTGATTAAGACTTATTTATTTACATTTCCGCAACAGAGATTTAAGGTTAAGTATGACCTGGGATTTATTATGTATTATTATTTCAGATAATGTAAGATGATGGATTATTTATCTATTTAATGAATTTCTATTATTATGGGTAGATAGTCTTATGATATTTGAATAGTGAACACCAAATTCTGTGGAAATTAAAATATCGGATTTGGGGGTGTCACAAGTTGGTATCAGAGCCGTAGGTTATGAACCTTAGGTGGGGAAAAACCTTAGGATAATACCCTTCGAGAAAATAGAAATGTTAACTCTTGTTGGGTTCTAAGAAAGATAATAAAATTACCTTATGTTCTATGTGTTTATAATTATATACTTGCTTGAGTATCGATTCGCATCACTTAATAACTAAGACTTAAAACTTATTTTGTCAGGATGTTAGATACTGGAGGAGCTAGTCAGCCAAGAGATATTGTACCCTTAGAGACTAGAGATGAGGAGCCCCGAGACATACATATTATCTGGGAGCAGTTAGTATAGCCAGAGCCATCTCCGTTGATCACAGTCATTGGTCGGGAGCATGAGCCAGAGATTGACTCAGAGGAGGACCTTGAGGAGTTTGAGATCCCGGCTAAGGCAGCCGAGGAGGAGGAAGAGGAAGACCTTGAGGAGTTCCCACCGAACTCTGTCAGCACTGATATGTACGAGTTATTGTATGATCGCAACATAGAGTTATGAGATACGATACAGGAGTTGAGAGAGCAGTCGGTTACCCAACGGACTACCATCGAGCAGAAGGATGGTGAGGTTGAGACACTCTACAACTACCTTGGAAATGTGGAGTGGGATTTGGTTCATGAGAAGGGCCAAAGTGAGCTGAAGTCAGAGGAGATAGAAAGGTTGAAGAATGAGATAAAAGAGAAATCAGAAAGACTCGCCATAGTAGAGGAAGCTTGGGTGAGCAATGCACGACATGCAGATTTGGCAGAGGAGGAGGCGCGTGCAAAGAGAGTTAAGGTTGCAGAGACGTGCTACACATTTCTGAGGGCAATTGATGAGTCCCAGGACCGAGTGATGAGATATCCAATTCAGTTCGAGGGACTGCCTGGGTATATGTTAGATCGCAGGACTATGTCCCGCATAATGGAGGAGGAGTGTAGCAAAGCTGTCCGACGTCTTAGCAGGCCGTGATGGGACAGTATGATTATGTGAATGCTTAACTGATAGTTAATAATGTAAATTCTGATGTGATTATAAACAAAGGAATATTCTAATGATTTAAACCCTGAAGATTTGTTATCTCGGGATAGTTGATGTAAATGGTAGAAATGCTATCGTACTATGTTGAAAACTTTTGATTTTAATAAAATATCAAAGTTTATTTGAGACGAAAAGAGTTAAAAGTGATTATGTTAAATATTTGAGTTAAGTCTTAAGTATTTAAGAGATTGAAGAAAGATCTAATGAGCGTATATCTTAACAGAAATATGCCGCCAAGAAGGAGACAAAATCGTCGACAACCCCAAGAAGGGTCAACGAATAACAATAACAATAATGATGCCAATGCGAACCCCGTTCAGCAGTTGGTAAATCTGTTAGCTGGAGCGATGAATAATCAGCCTCAAGCTCCACCGAACACCTCATTTAAAGACTTTAAGGCAGTGGGACCGCTAGAGTTTAGAGGCTCCACAAACCCGGTAGACGCTCAGACTTGGCTTATGGAGATAGAGAAAGTTTTTGAGGTCACCCGAGTTAGGGAGGACCAAAAGACCGCCTACACGACATTTATGTTAAAATCAGAAGCCAGTTACTGGTGGCAGGCAAATAAGGTCAGGGGAGGAGAAGGTGTAATAACTTGGGAATGGTTTAAGGAAATGTTTTTCGAGATGTACTTCCCGACCAGCTCCCAGAATCAAATGGAGGTGCAGTTTCTGGAGTTGAAATAAGGAAATATGTCTGTGCCCGAATACGCGGCAAAGTTTAACGAATTGGCTAGGTTTGCCCAATATCAGATGCATAATGACGAAAGAAAGGCTAGGCGATTTGAGCAGGGACTGAAACCCTGGTTGTATAGCAAAGTGTCAATGTTTCAATTGAACACTTTTGCTGGAGTTCTGGAGAAGGCCATCCTCGCTGAATGTGGAAGCGAAGCAGTGACCAAGTACAATCAGGATCAGAAGAAGAAGAAAAATGAAAGTGAAGGAAATAATAAGGCTAGTGGCAGTAATACGGGAGGAAACAATAATCATAAACAAAAGTGGAATGACAACCTGTCGTCCGTATATCAGCAAGGGAGTCAGAAAAAAAGGATAGAACCATGCCCAACCTGTGGAAAGACTCACTTGAGAGTCTGCATGAAAGGGAAAAGAGTTTG
Source organism: Panax stipuleanatus (assembly GCA_020205555.1). NCBI lineage: Eukaryota > Viridiplantae > Streptophyta > Magnoliopsida > Apiales > Araliaceae > Panax > Panax stipuleanatus. Next base: position 112,235,873 of record CM035119.1, on the reverse strand, counting down.
CTACAATTGTGGTCAGGAAGGTCACATAGCACCTAATTGCCCTAACCCTAAGAAGGGCACTTGCTACACGTGTCAGTCAAAGGATCACTTGGCTAGAGACTGTCCCAAGAAGGCATCTGGAGGGGCAGGGTCAGGTGGAAATAAGAGAAACAACAGTGGAAATCCTCTTATAATTACCGAACTGACTTTAACAAACCGACCAACTGCAAGGACATTCAACATAACCGTACAGGATACTGTGCAGTCTCGTGATATGGTGTCAGGTACCATTCCAATTAATAAAGTCAATGCTTATGTTTTATTCGATTTGGGTGCTACTTGCTCATTTATATCCGATGACTTTGCAAAGAACTTAGAATTGCATAAAGACGAATTAGAAATCCCTATGAACATTGAGATTGCGAATAGGAAAGTGATTCCTGTTAGGTATATACACAAGAACTGTAAAGTGGATATTAAGGGTAACGTTATGAATATAGATCTTATTCCGATTAAACTTTGGGAATTTGAAGTTATTCTGGGAATGGATTGGCTATTCAATTATAGGGCCGTAATTGATTGCCAGAAGAAATGTATTAACCTTATGACTCTGTCAAAGGTGGTGTTTTATGGCAACAAGTCGCCTAGGCAAGCGAGTTGTCTGAGGATGATGCAAGCTAGGAAGTTATTGAGACAAGGCTATGTAGGGTATTTAGCCTACATAGTCGATGGTCGTAAAGAGAATCCAAAGTTAGAGGAAATACCAGTCGTAAGGGACTTCATGGATATGTTTCTAGATGATTTGCCGGGACTTCCGCTGAATAGGGAAGTAGATTTTGTTATCTATTTGGTGCCAGGAACGGCTCCAATATCGAAAGCACCATACCAGATGGCTCCGGCAGAAATGAAGGAATTGATGGTTCAGCTACAAGAGTTGCTGGACAAGAAATATATTCAATCGAGTGTATCACCATGGGGAGCGCCGGTGTTATTTGTTAAGAAGAAGGATGGGTCGATGTGGCTCTGCATCGATTATAGAGAGTTGAACAAGGTTACCATTAAGAACAGGTATCCGTTACCAAGGATTGATGATCTGTTTGATCAATTAAAGGGAGCAAGATATTTCTCAAAGATAGACCTGAGAAGTGGTTATCATCAGCTGAAGGTGAGGCCAGAAGATGTCCCAAAGATAGCGTTCAGGACACGATATGGTCACTATAAATTTTTGGTTATGTCATTTGGTCTAACGAATGCGCCTGTAGCATTTATGGGCCTAATAAATGGAGTGTTCAAGCCCTTTTTGGACAAATTCGTAGTGGTATTTATTGACTATATATTGGTGTATTCTAAGACCAAGGAAGAGCATGTTGAGCATTTGAAGTTGACACTAGAAGTGTTGAGAAGAGAGAAGTTGTACGCTAAGTTCTCAAAGTGTGAATTCTGGATTTAAAGGGTACAATTTCTCGGACATGTGATTAATAAGGACGGAATTTCTGTGGATCCCTCCAAAGTCGAAGCAGTGATGAATTGGGATCAGCCGAAAACACCGTCGGAAGTAAGAAGTTTTCTTAGATTAACAGGCTATTACAGAAGATTCATTCAGGATTTCTCCAAGATTGCTACTCCGCTAACGAATTTGACTAGGAAAGTTGTGAAATTCATTTGGACGGAGAAGTGCGAGGAATGTTTTCAAGAACTTAGGAAAAGATTGAGTACAGCACCTGTGTTGTCCCTTCCGGATGACACAGGAAACTTTGTAGTATTTAGTGATGCGTCGCATAAAGGGCTAGGCTGTGTGCTTATAGAAAATGGCAGAGTCATTGCGTACGCGTCACGACAGTTAAAAGATTATGAGAAGGGATATCTAACCCACGATTTAGAATTGGCTGCGGTGGTATTCGCCTTAAAGATTTGGATACACTATCTCTATGGGGAGAAGTGTGAAATATATACGGACCACAAGAGTCTGAAATATATTTTTACTCAGAAAGACTTAAATATGCGTTAGAGAAGATGGCTGGAGTTAATAAAGGACTATGATTGTGATATCTTATACCATCCGGGAAAAGCGAATGTTGTAGCCGACGCCGTGAGCAAAAAGGGTCGGGAGAAGTTGATGATGCCGATAGCACAAGAAGCATTGATTTCAGCCATGGAAAAGCTAGAATTGGAAGTAGGATGTCCAATGGAGACTGACGAGAAGCTGTTCCAGATGCAAGCTGGTACAACTCTCTTGGATAAGGTTAAGGAAGCTTAAATTCTGGATAAGGAATGTGAGGAAGTAAAGAAAAAGATAGCTGAAGGGACTGAACGTAAGTTTAAAATAGACAGCGAGGGATTGTTAAGGTTTGAAAGTAGAGTGTGGGTACCATCAGTACCAGAAATCAAGGAGGAAATTCTAAGCGAAGCTCATAGTTCTAGGTATTCCATTCATCCCGGAAGTACCAAGATGTATCAGGATTTACGACAACATTTTTGGTGGCCCAATATGAAGAGGGATGTTGCTGATTGTGTTGCCAAATGTCTGACTTGCCAAAGGGTCAAGGCAGAACATCAAAGACCAAGTGGTTTGCTACAACCTCTAGAGATCCCAGAATGGAAATGAGAACATATTATAGTGGATTTTGTGGTTGGCCTTCCGACGACCCAGAAAGGCTACGACGCAGTATGGGTTATCGTCCACCGATTAACGAAATCCGCCCACTTTCTTCTGATCAGAATCAGATTTAACTTAGAACAGTTGGCAAAGTTATACGTGAAAGAGGTTGTTTCGAGGCACGGAGTGCCAGTGTCTATTGTTTCTGATCGTGATCCGCGCTTCACATCGAATTTCTAGAAACGACTACAGGAATGCATAGGGACACAGTTGAGGATGAGTACAGCTTATCACCCTCAGACTGACGGGCAAAGCGAAAGGACGATCCAGACATTAGAGGATATGCTGAGAGCATACATCATGGATTTTAAAGGCAATTGGGATGATCATTTATCGCTTGTAAAATTTGGTTATAATAATAGTTACAATGCTAGAATTGGTATGCCGCCTTACGAAGCGTTGTACGATAGAAAGTGCAGAACTCCACTGTACTGGGATGAAGTTGGCGAGAGACAGTTGCTAGGTCCAGAGTTGGTACAGCAGACAGCGGAGATAGTTAAAATAATTCAGACAAGATTAGTAGCGGCTCAGGATAGGCAGAAGAATTACGCCGATCAACACCGCAAGAATGTAGTGTTTGAATCGGGTAGCTTTGTATTTTTGAAGGTCTCTCCCTGGAAGGAAAAGATTAGATTTGGTAAGAAAGGAAAATTTAGCCCGAGGTTCATTGGACCCTTTGAGGTATTACGAAGAATTAGAGAAGTAGCCTATGCTGTAGCTTTACCTCCGGCATTAGAGCATGTCCACAACGTCTTCCATGTGTTAGTGTTACGACCTTATAAACCTGATTACAAACATGTGATAGAATATGAACCCCTAAAATTCAAAAAGGATTTATCATACGAAGAAGTTCCTGTTCAAATTATTGACAGGAAAGAACAAGTTCTCAAGAATAAAGTAATACCTTCTGTTAAGGTAATTTGGAGGAACCACAACGCTGAAGAAGCAACGTGGGAACTCGAAGAGAATATGATGAAGACTTATCCACACTTATTTTCTTAAATGTGTGAACGCGATTCTGGGGACAGAATCTTTGTAAGGGGGGAGAATGTGATGGGACGAAATTATTAATCGAACCGTGATTTTGAGGACAGAATCCTTTTAAGGAGGGAAAGATGTAACGAACAAGAATATTGTACAGTTATTTGAATATTTATTGAAATAAATAAATATTTTTAAAGATTTAATTATTGAGTTAAATAATTAATTCATGAATTAGAGGTAGATTAATTTAATTATATTTGTTACATTGATTAAATTAATGTCTAGTAATTTAATAGTTCAAAGTATTTAATTAATTGGATTTATTTGATTAAATAAATTAATTAAATAAGTATAATGTTACTTTAATTAATTTAATAATTAATTAATAAATTAATGGATTGACATAATTAATAAATAAAAATATTAATTATGTGACAATGTGAATTAATGTAAAGTTGTTATATTTTATTTGAATGGATTTAAATAAAATTAATTGGTTAATTAATAGTGTGACAATTAACTATATAGTAAATTAGTTAATTAAAATAAATAAAAAAAAGAGTTAGGAGAAAGCCAAACAAGGCCTTAAGAGAAGTTAGTCCGTTTATTATACAACGGTTACATTATATAATACGTATACTTGTTATCCTAAGTCATTATCAGAGAAAGAAAAAGTTAGAAAAGTTCAGAGAAGTTAAGAGAGAAGAGAGGAAGAAATTGAGAGAAAAAGAAATTGGAGAGATCATTGAATTATCTTTGATTATATCATCTTCACTACTAAGGGTAATTTCTTCTTTAATTTTTGAAATCTAAATTTTCTCCAAAGTTTTCATTTACGTACTTTAAGTTTTCTGTGAAAAACTAGTTTCATAATTAAGTTATGATATGACTTTATCTATATGGGTGTGTGATTATAACGTGTTTTATAATTGGTATGAATGATTTAAAATGATCAATTTTATTTAATTTGGCCTTAATTGAATTTTTGAAAAAATTATAGAGTTTTTATACGTCTTTGTAAAAACTCTCTGTTAAGAATCATTTTGGGAAATTAAAGTATGAGGTTATCATATATGTGACCGTATATGTTAGTATTATGTGTTAGATCATGTATCCATGATTTACACTAATCACACCAAGAAATTTTGTTAAGAATTAGATTTTTCGATGTACAGAGTATTGAATATGGGGAATAACCCATATGGGTGAAATAAATATTGTAATCATATGTTTATATTAAAATTAACACATGGTTATGATTGTATATGTTAAAACAAAGGAAATAAGATTGGAATGAACGGATTTGGTGTTATAATGAATCCGTAAGGAGAGATTTTATATTTTCTTCAAACTTGACAAAAGTTATGAAGAACAGTGAAATTGATGGTGTTAATTTGTATAATTTTAAGTGTTAAAATGTTCAGAATGTGTTAGAAGTGATATATAATGTCCTTGTGAAGTTTGTACTTCATGGGTAACACTATAAATTAGAGTAATGGTGTAAAATTTGAGAAAGTGGCCGAATTTCTGTGTTCTTCGCGAACAGGAAATTCTAGAATTTCGTAGCCCCGCGGCAGCGCCGGGTCCAAGGGTAAAAGTCTCGCGACCGCGCCCGTCTGAAATTTTTGAAAAATTTGCTTAGTGTTGAATTTTGAGAAAAGTGTTTTGAATCTAATGAACATGAAGACATGTTGTATATATGATAAGATGTTAATATGAGTTTAATAATTTATGTTACATGATTAATTAATAAATTAATTACGTGACTTGAACTATTATTTGTAAAGTCTAAATAATGTGTTGTAAGCATGAAGACATTGTTTTGAGTCTAATAAACATGAAGACATGCTATGTATGTGATAAGATGTAAATACAAGTTAATAACTTAAGTTATGTGATTAATTAATAAGTTAATTAATCAACATAAACCATTATTTGAAAAACCTAATAATGAGTTCGGAGAACACAGTTGTGAATCGATAATCATATCGAACCTGTGATTAATTAATATTGTGAATGTGTTGATAGGTAAGAGTAATTAAAGAAGTGAGTTATAATTGTAGCGTGTGCACGAGGCAAGTTTCGTAACTATACTCTTTAAATTGAGCAAGTTTCCTAAACTCAAATCTTTACATTTGAGCAAGTTTCTAAATCATACTTTTAAATTGAGCAAGTTATAGACCTAAATTTTATATCGAGCAAAGTATTTATCCTTGATTATTCAAGTTCAGAATTTCATATGAGATGCCATGATTATTTTAAAAGTATCATTTCAGTATACAATACCTGTTCGATTGTATACCCTTGAGAAGTTATTTTTCAAATTGGATATCATTTATTGTTGAATCTTTTAAGACTAGCGAACCCTGATATGATTCGACTAGTCCATAGTTGATGAGCGTTCTAAATTCCAGAATTACTATTGAGTTATCCAAACCAAACTTTATTTGGTGCGGACTCTGATGTCAAACTGAGATGAACAACCCTATTAAAGGGGAATTGATGATGCTTTAAGCGTTGAGGTAGTGTGCACAGTATCAGTACGAAGGGCTGATCTTCATAAGTACGAGAAGTAAAGTCTATAGTCTTATGACTGTTAAAGGTTTAAAGGTTAATATACTTGACAACCTAAGACTTAGTTCAAGGTCTTATGACCATCAGAAGTAATTTGATTCTCGATTAATTATTCTTGATTCAAAAGTTGAGCTTTCTGTTATTCAGATGTCTTTAAATTCACTCGCATGTTATTATTGTTATATTTTTATACTTGTGGGCATTCGTGCTCACTCTTGCATAATAACATTGCATCTAAGAGTGAACGATGTGCTGAGCCTTCTAGTAGCAAGGGCAAAGGAAAAGCTAACAAGTGTTGAAGACTTGTTTTGATGTTAAGAATGTTAAAGTTCAAGACTTATGTGTGTGATTAAGACTTATTTATTTACGTTTCCACAACAGAGATTTAAGGTTAAGTATGACCTGGGATTTATTATGTATTATTATTTCAGATAATGTAAGATGATGGATTATTTATCTATTTAATGAATTTCTATTATTATGGATAGATAGTCTTATGATATTTGAATAGTGAACACCAAATCCTGTGGAAATTAAGATACCGTATTTGGGGGTGTCACATGACATCATTGGCCACTTGCTCAGCCACTCACATACATTCCACTGGTGGGCGTAGATGGCTTCACCCTGTCAGAGAGTCCTTACAGCCAAGAGGTATTTCACAGCTGGTGGAGTCCTCGTACCATTGGAGATCAGACTCGTGCTACCCAGTTTATGGCAGACATGGTGCCAGGGTCGGTGATGATGACAGACTGGATAACATGTCTCTGAGAGCCTAATCATCTTGACCAGATTATAGGACTGACCCAGCAGTTGGAGAGGGCTCATTTCTTCATCAGGCACCTTGGCCGGGATCCATCCGAGGCAGATTCTTTTGATCCTTCCAGCTCTGGAGCTGGCCCTTCCACAGGTACATTTTCTAGCTGCTTTAAAGGTGCTAATCCTCCCTTGTATTGACCGCACATTCCCACTGGCTGAGACTTTTTTGACTCAGGAGGAGCTGGAGCAGGTTAATAACCTAGAGATAGATATTTTGGACCTTTTCGGATAGCTTTTTCTCGCTATATCTTTTAATAGACCTCTATTTAGCTATTGGGCGGTTGTGCCCCATTTCTCGCTATATATTTTGATTGGCCTCTGATAGTAGTTGGGCGGTTGTGCCCCATTTCCCTGTACTTTTTATTTTGTATTTTATGAGCATACAGAGAAGATGCTTGCAGTAGATAGTTTATTCTGGATATGCATGATATTTCCTATATATTGCATCATTTTTATCATTGTCATTATGCGTATATTATGTCCTAGATATGCACTTAGACAAGTGAGTTTAGATTTGACCCCTTGATGGTCTCATGATACGGTTATACATATGTCGTCATCCACAGTCAATCGTATTGAGCATTCACCTTCGTCTTCGGTAGCGTCTTCATTGTGGTTGTGGTATGACAGTCTGCCATTCACAGCCAGAGGGACAGTAGACCAGATGCTAGGACATTCTCTAGCCCTTCTAGCTTTCCAAGTTCTGCATAGATTTGTGGATCACATCTTATCATGCTGGATACCTAAGCGACAAGTTTTTCATTTTGGCCTTCATGAGTTGACTCCTACCTTAGAGGAGTACGAGCGCCTTACAGGTTTGGCACTGGATCTGCCTAGCGCCTGGACATCCATCAGTGACATGAGGAGACCATTTATGACTATGTCAGGTTTGAGACGTAGAGTCGTCACTGAGGAGATCATTACAGGGTATGTGATATCCATAGACTTTCTGATCGATCGCTTCGGCCGGCTAGACAGCTACGAGCGATATTTTGGAGATTTCACCATTCCTGCAAATGAGTGGCAGTTTGCCTTTGTAAACATTTTGCTGATGTGCGTCATGGCTTATATATACATGCCACTATATTTGGACCACTTGGATATTGGCTTAATGATAGTGGTTCGTGCCCTTTGACAGGGTGGTACGATTTTGCCGATTGTATTGGCCGAGACCTTGAGGTAGGCTACATTTTGTAGTACCCATCCAGAGGGGTTTTTTAGAGGTAGCTCTGCTCTGCTGTATGTGTGGTTCATGACACACTTGAGTCCGATCGGCACCTTCAGACACCATGGGTACTACTTTACCCATGAGATAACTATGTCCTACTCCTTCCAGCCAGCGGAGTATTCAGATGCAGCGACATGGTCGATCTTTTTATCATATATTGAGCATCCCTTATTGATCTTACCATGCTCAGGGCTTGTCTCCCATTACAGCTTCATCACTCATACAGTCGGCATGGATTATTTGCCCCTAGCGGGTTTGAGAGGGGTGACCACTTACTATCTGCTGGCAGTCATGGGTCAGTTTGATCAGTTTCAGAGCCTCCACCAGTTTGAGGGGGCCATTGATCAGCAGATATCAGCTTCATCTTTGTCGTCAGCTGACCTGATAAGGATTTATGAGTGTTGGACTCATAGGGAGAGGGCTGATTTCTCTACTAGCCATCCAGATCGTTCTCCAGAGTATTCGATATGGTTGGAGTCCGACATCGCATTGGCTGCGGCTATCCAGTCAGCTCCGAGTATTGATTCAGACGAGGAGGAGCCTATGGAGGATCCTAATTCTCCCACGGAGGATGATTTGTTTACCGGCTTGATAGTGGCTTTAGTTAGTGACCCTCCGAGCATTCCCTCCGAGACTGATCCAGTTATGGTTGATTCATTAGCTCGGATGACTTTTGAGAGAGATCAGGATAGGGCATTGATGTTAACAGCCCTCTCTAGCAGGGATACAGCCTTTACCGCTAGAGACGAGGCTCGAGCTACTCGGGATGCGGCATTGGTTGAGAGAGACGAGGCTCGATCTACCCGAGATGCAGCTTTTAAGGAGATTGAGGAGGTCTTAGTTGCTCGGGATGCTGCTTATATAGAGAGGGATGATGCCATAGCTACCCGGGATATATATATTACGGACAGTACGACACTCAGATCGTATACCCACAACCTGGTTGCAGATATGGGCACTTTCATAGATGGTCACAGCAACACTATGCAGATGGCTATGGATGTTCTTGCTCATATGGAGACTGAGGGTATTAAGCTTGCAACTGCTCCTCCATCTTTAGAGAGGGATGCCATGTTGGCACTGTTATCCTGCTTGTCCATGAGTTCATAGACTAGCTTTATTTTTCATGCACATACTAGATCAGCCATTTTTGTCATGTACAGGACACCATGTATATATTAAACAGTATTATGTATTAGAAAAATATATTTTGATTCACTTCCTTGTTGGATATGTATTATCATTGCTGAGTGATTACCACTTCTTTCATGACTGGCTGTTGTTGATGTATCATGAGCTTCTCCTTGATGGATGGATAGTGAGATGTCGGAGGATATCTCAGCAGGGCCTATTGACCAGGGAGACTTGATAGTATTTGGTTTTATAGGACTTTGGTGTCTTGGGACTGGTTCTTATTGGTTTTTTGTTCTTCCTTTAAAGGTCACACTGCACCATGAATGACTGCCTACGTACTCCCTGGTGGAGGGAGATCAGGTCATTCGTAGTTCAAATTTTACGTGAGAGGTTTGAGAAGTGTCTTTTTTGAGTTTGGTTTGATGGGTTTTTTAAACTTTTTATTTGGCTTAACAGCACCAGGAATGGCTGCCTACGTACTCCCAGGCGGAGGGAGATCAGGTCATTCGTAGTTCGATCTTTCTAGTGAAAACTTGAATTGATTTGATCGATTCGCAGGACCAGGATTATGGTAGGCATGTGTTTTAGATATAGTACCTTTTCACAGTGTCTGAGTTGATGAGTTGGGGAAATTCATTCCCGTCCATCTCTTGCAATCTGATAGCTCTTCCTGTCAACACTTCTTTGATAATGAAAGGATCTTCCCAATTTGGGGCGAACTTTCCTTTGGCTTCGTCTTGATTGGCCAAAACTTTCTTCAATACCAAGTCATTTTCTTCGAATTGCCGGATTCGGACTTTCTTGTTGTATGATCGAGCAATCTTTTGCAGATATAACTGCCCGTGGAAAATGGTTGTAGCCCTCTTTTCATCTGTCAGGGACAGTTGCTGGTACCGCTCTTGCAACCACTGATCTTCTTCCAGCTGAGCGTCTATTAACACTCGCAAGGACTCCATTTCCACTTCTATGGGAAGTACTGCTTCGATGCCATAGACTAATGAATAGGGGGTAGCTTTACTAGAGGTAGGCATTGACGTCCAGTATGCTAACTGATAAGTGGATTTTATGACCACTTATTCGGATAGTAACAAACTCATTCTGTTGGTTAAACTCAAGTATCGTTGTGTGTTTTATGTGTTTTTGCTTTGTTTTGTGATTTTCAGGTTTAGAAACTCTCTAGGTGCAAATTGAGCTTAATAGGGCAAAAGAACGCTTAAATGGGGCAAAGCACTGAAATGGGCTTAAAGCATGAAGATAGCATGGGTGAGGAAGCAATGAAGGTGATGCCACGAGTCTAGAGGCTAAAAGGAGCAACAATGGCATTTGAAGCAAAAATGGGAAGGAAATGCAATCCGAACATCGCTTGAGGGGTTTATGTTCATTTCATGTTCTTGGATTAGAGCTTAGTTCATATTGTAGAGCGTCTTCTAAGATTTTCGAAACATCTTGAATCATCCCAATTGATGAGTGGGATTTATACCCGCAAATCGGATACTTTATGGCTTAAATAGTTGCCTGATCTTCGTAGTTTTTATTTAGTTTATTATGTTTATAGTATTATTATGCTTAACCGATGTATTGCAGGCTTTACAGGACTTTTCTAGCTTTCAGGGGACAAAACGGAGAATTTCCATATACTGGCGCCGCAGCGCCAATGCCTAGTCTCATTCTCGCGCCGCGGCGCCGCCCCTGGTCCTTGCTGATGTCATCCTGGCGCTGCAGCGCCACAGTTCCTTTATGAGCTCGCGCTGCAGTGCGACCTCCGGTCTTTTGATTTTAATATGGCGCCGCGGCGCCGCAGCGCCACTTATAAGCTGATTGCCCGCGCCGCAGCGCGACCTCCGGTGCCCAGGCAGAAAAGGCATGCTTTTGACCTAGAAAAAGGAGAAAAACAGATATATATATATATATATATATATATATATATATATATATATATATATATATATATATATATATGAAGAGAGCCTCTGCAAAGAAAGGAGGCAGAGAAAAAAGAGGAGGAGGAGAGAGGAGGAAGAGGAGGAAGACTGGGATAGAATCAGTTAGCTTAGCTTAGGATAGATTAGATCTCTTTTGTACTTTCTCTCTCTAGTTATTGGGTAATGTTTGTAAATATAGATTAGGTAGATTAGGGTAAAGTTTGGGTTTTCCTTGGAGCAACAAGAGCAGTGAGCTACACGGATTGGAAAGCTTGAAAGGAGCGAAATGCTTGGAGACTGAAGAGCCTTGACAGAGTTTATTCTTATCCATTTATTTCCTCTGTTTTTGTAATCCATAAATGTTGTCTTTATTGCTACTTATATTTTGTTCAATAGCTATGAACTAAGTATTGGCTCTAAGGTTATAATGGAACCCTTTGTTAGTTAAATTGACTGTCTTATCTCTTTGGTTGGCACCATATGGTTTGGTTTAATATATTCATGCTTAACGATTCTCACTAAGACATTAGTGATGATTTTGGTAATCTATATGATATCGAAAGAAGAATTATAGATTTACACCTAAATATATTGGCATGTGATTATGAGTTTCGACTGCATCAGTGTGCGTAGAATAGACATATATCTGTGTGCCACGTGTGACCTAATTGAGAACTTATGCTTAAATCCTTGTTAGGTTAATTCGCATAGACATATGTAGGATTATCACTTAGTTTGGATGTTCTTTTCTGTTCTATTCCCTTTCGGGTGGATCTGGAGAGGATATGTTTGTGCATACCTCGACAGAGGTGTATGAGCACCTGTGTGTTCTCGGTCGACAAAATGTCGTGACCATTAAGAACAAAGAGAGAAGGGTAGGTAGTTTGATGAAGCATAGCACGCCAGGTGTTCGACAGAATGCCTGTGTGGGGTGAAGTTGTAACCTTAGCTTGTAATTCCTTCGATTACCATTCGTTATCCGTTTACTTGCTTTAATAATTAGTTATAACTAGTTTAACCACACTCATATTAGTTTACTGTTCGAATAAGACTTAAGCGATGCAAAGTTGGTAGTTGGTAAATATTAGTGATAGTTCCTCGTGGGTACGACACTTTCCTTATCACTGTATTACTTGTTAGACCGCGTATACTTGCGCGTGTTTAATGATCGGTTTTCCGACCAACAAATTTTTGGCGCCGTTGCCGGGGAACTATTATTCTAATATTGTCCAATATTGATTTAAATCAATTTAGTCTTAATTTGAACGTGTATATATTTCTTTTATTTGTTTGATCTTCCTTTGTGTTTTTAAGTTTACAGATTATGGACGATCAATGTTATCAATGGCCTTATGAGAGGACTACACAACCAAACTCGGAAGAAGGACTCGAGAAATTGTGAGCTCAAATTGCAAATGTCTTGAGGTTTTCTGATAATCTTGAGTGTGAGTCCACTCAGACTGCCTACTGTCAGGAACGAGCTGACATTGAACCAATTTCCTATCATCTAAACTGTCAGGGTTATCCAAACTCTTGGGACTATAGTCAAGAGCAATATCATGGTCCGAATTACTCCTATCCGAATCAATTTGAATGTCCATCTCCTCCGCAGTATAAGGTGACATTCCAACCCAATGAGAGCTTTTCGGCAGACTTAACAGAAGAGAAAAGGCTTGAAGAGCTCCTCACCAACTTTATAGAAAGAAATGAGGTGCGAATGGCAAGCCAAGACGCCGCATTGCAAAGCCTCGAAAATCAATTGGGACAACTCGTCAATGCCATCATAAATCTATCGCAGGGCAATCTACCGGTCATAACCGATCTCAACGATGAAGCAGTAGAGCATTACACGGTGGATACGCAAGGAGAAGGCGGTGAGTCTCACAAAGTTGTTGAGGGAGATGTCAAGGTGCAAATCGTCCAACCGGTGGAGTCTGAAGTTGGATAAAAGAGGATAAAGAGTGGTTGTATTGTCAAGACTAATCAACAACCGGAAACCACGCTCACGATTGTGGAAACCCTGGAGGGCCCGCTAGTGCACAAAGAACGCTTTCAACTTGATGAAAAAGGCGAATTAATGGATAATTCCAGTGGTGAAAGATTCTTCGTGCCGATGGGTGAATAAAATGAGGATGATCAATCATCCATGTCCGCAACAAATTTAAAGGAGTTGACAAATAGGCGGCATGAAATGGTCAATTTTGCTTATGAGCCGGATTGAGCGGCATCGGTATAGTTAAGCCGACGACTTTAAAACAAGTGCTTGGTGGGGAGGCAACTCCATCTCAGTATCAATTTTCTCTGTTTTCTTTACTTATGTCTAGTTTATGTTGTGTCTTTTCTTTTTACCATGTAAACATCGTTGCCAATGCATATATTTTTGTGATTATAGGATGCAGGCAGCATGTTATTTAGCATGTTACTAGTGTATATCTTAGTTAGAATTTAGTATATAGCATGTTGTTTACTTAGCATGTTATCTGTGTAATATATGTTGTCTAATACATGGATTTTGTGCAGGAAAAACTCAGATACAATGCTGGCGCCATTCTCATAAATTTTCTCTATATTCAGATGTAGTGAACAGGGCCCAGTTGTTAGAACGAGATAATGATTATGTTTAACCGAGGGACCACAACCAAGGTCGTACCGGTGGCAGCAGTCATCGGAGCAATGACAACCAGCGAGGAGGAAAGTATGACAGAAGCGGTAACCACTCCGGTGGTTATCGTGGCCATGATAGTAGAAGAAGCGAATCGGGAGGAGATTTCAAAAAGAGAAGGTATAACAATGAGAACGCGAAGATGTCAACATCAGCACCAGCATCAACTGTTTCGAGGGGAGGAGAACGACCACCGGTCGTATGCTATAAATGCGGGAAAGAGGGACATATCAGCCCAAACTGCCCACAACAGTTCAAAGGATGCTATAATTGTGGAAAAGAAGGACATATAGCTCGAGATTGTCCTGTTACGAAACCAAGTTCAGCGGGGGTGGTGATTCCAAAGGCGGTTGCAGACAAGTCAAAGTCGGTGATTCCTGGAAGAGCGTTTGTCGTGACAGCCCAAAACGCGAGGAATCCACACGAGGTGATTACGGGTAAGCTGATCATAAACTCTTGCGAAGTTTATACATTGTTAGATACCGGTGCTACCCATTCCTTTATTTCACCTGCTTGTGCTCAACGTTTGAACTTGACTTCTGATAAATTAGACTTTGACTTATCTGTTGAAACTCCGTTAGGAGAAACCTTCGTTACATCTACAGTTTACAAATCTTGCTTGATTCAGATTGGTACCCTTACCTTACCTGTTGATCTTATATCTTTGAAAATACTTGCATTTGACGTGATTTTAGGAATTGACTGGTTAACCACTTACCATGCCAAAATTGATTGTTTTCATAAGGTTGTTAGTTTTCATATTCCTAATCAACCTGTTGTGCGAATCCAAATCACCAAACCACTAAAATTAGTCAATATCATTTCAAGTCATAAAGCTATTCGTTTATTGAAAAACGGATGTCAAGCTTTCTTAGCTCATGTCACTGATCTAAATCAGAATACGTCAGGTTTGAATGATATTTCCATTGTTAATGAGTTTCCTGATGTATTTCCCGAAGAACTTCCTGGTCTACCCCCAGAACGTGAAGTTGAATTCTTTATTGACCTTGAGCCCGGTACAAAGCCCATTTCTAAAACCCCATATCGAATGGCTCCTATTGAACTTCAGGAGCTAAAGGTCCAATTACAAGAGTTGTTAGATATCGGTTTTATTCATCCTAGTACGTCTCCTTGGGGTGCTCCTGTTTTATTCGTAAAGAAGAAAGACGGGAGTATGCGACTTTGCATTGACTATCGGGAGTTGAACCATGTCACCATCAAGAATAGGTATCCGTTACCTCGTATTGATGACCTGTTCGACCAGTTGCAAGGAGCGCAATTCTTTTCAAAGATCGATCTTCGTTCTGGATATCATCAGTTGAAGATTAAAACTGAGGATATTCCAAAGACTGCTTTTAGAACACGGTACGGGAATTATGAGTCTTAGTCATGTCTTTTGAATTGACTAATGCTCCTGCTGCTTTCATGGATATGATGAACCGTGTATTTAAGGAGTATTTAGATCAATTCGTTGTTGTCTTTATTGATGACATCCTCATCTATTCTAAAAGCCGTGAAGATCATGAACACCATTTGAAGTTAGTACTTCAAAAGCTTCATGAGAACAAGCTATATGCTAAGCTGAAGAAATGCGAGTTTTGGCTTGAGGAAGTAGCATTCCTTGGGCACGTGGTATCGAAACGTGGAGTATCTGTGGACCCGGCGAAGATTGAAGCAATATAAAGCTGGGAGCAACCTAAGTCGGTGACTGAAGTACGAAGCTTTCTGGGCTTAGCTGGTTATTATCGGAGGTTCGTAGAGGGATTTTCTCGAATCGCTACTCCATTAACTCAGTTGACCCGAAAAGATACGAAATTCGTTTGGAGCAAGGAATGCGAGAAGAGCTTCCAAGAGCTCAAGAGGAGACTTATTTCGGCACCTGTTCTGACAATACCATCTGGTTCGGATGGATTTGTTATTTACAGCGATGCTTCGGGCAAAGGGTTAGGATGTGTTCTCATGCAACATGGGAAAGTCATAGCCTATGCCTCGCGACAACTCAAAAAATATGAGAGGAATTATCCTACTCATGATCTAGAGTTGGCAGCAGTCGTTTTCGCGTTGAAGATCTGGAGACATTACTTGTACGGAGAAAAACTGGAAATTTATACGGATCATAAGAGCCTTAAATATTTCTTCACTCAGAAGGAACTCAACATGCGGCAACGACGTTGGCTTGAGCTGTTGAAAGATTACGATCATACTATCCAATACCATCCTGGAAAAGTGAACGTGGTAGCTGACGCGTTGAGTAGAAGATCATATGTGGGAACGAGTGCGATGATGTCAAGTATACGCGTAGAACCAGCTTTGATTGATAAAGTTAAAGCTGCTCAAGCTACGGATGCGGAGCTGATGAAGATGAAGAAGAAGGTGCAAGAAGGTGCAATTCCAGAAGCAAGAATCGATGAAGAGGGAATACTCCGAGTCAACTCCAGACTTTGTGTTCCTAACGATTTCGACTTGAAGTATAGAATCATGATGGAGGCACACAACACACCGTTTGCAATCCATCCTGGGAGTACTAAAATGTATCGTGATCTTCGACATACATTTTGGTGGAGCAATATGAAGAGAGAGATCGCAGAGTTCATCTCGAGATGTTTAACTTGTCAACGTGTAAAGGCGGAGCATCAAGTGCCGAAGGGTCGATTGCAACCATTGGAGATTCTGAAATGGAAGTGGGAACACATTACGATGGATTTCGTTACGGGTCTTCCCAAGGTTTCTCAAGGCTTAGATGCAATTTGGGTTATTGTTGATAGATTAACCAAGTCTGCTCATTTCTTGCCGATACGAGAGACTTATTCCCTTGAACGTCTTGCTCATATGTACGTGAATGAGATTGTGAGATTGCATGGCATGCCAGTATCCATAGTTTCGGATCGTGATCCCAGATTTACTTCACGATTTTGGATCAGTTTGCAGAAAGCTATGGGCACGAATTTACGATTCAGTTCGGCTTATCATCCTCAAACAGACGGACAATCGGAAAGGACTATCCAAACTCTTGAAGATCTATTGAGACTCTGTGTTCTAGACTTCAAAGGGAGTTGGGATAAGTACTTACCATTGGTGGAATTCTCCTACAACAACAGTTATCAGGCAAGTATAGGCGTAGCTCCATTCGAAGCGTTGTATGGGAGAAAGTGTCGTTCTCCAGTATGTTGGGATGAGGTGGGTGAAGCAACATTGTTGGGACCAGAGTTAGTACGTATGACTACAGAAAAGATCCAAATAATCCGACAACGTATACAGACGGCACAGGATCGACAAA
This sequence comes from Panax stipuleanatus, assembly GCA_020205555.1. NCBI lineage: Eukaryota > Viridiplantae > Streptophyta > Magnoliopsida > Apiales > Araliaceae > Panax > Panax stipuleanatus. The sequence continues at coordinate 112,218,638 of CM035119.1, read as the reverse complement.
AGAGTTATGCAGATCTTCATCGAAAGGACGTGAAATTTAATGTTGGAGACCATGTGTTATTACGTGTTGCTCCATGGAAAGGAGTTACAAGGTTTGGGAAGAGAGGAAAGCTTAACCCACGATTCATTGGTCCATTTGAGATTCTTGACCGAATAGGAAATGTGGCTTATAGACTCGCTTTACCTCCAAGCATGTCTCGTGTTCATAACGTGTTTCACATATCCGTGTTACGTAAATATGTGAAGGATCCAAACCGCATTATTGAGTTAGAACCAGACGAGATAGCTGAAGATTTAACGTACGAGGAGGTACCTGTCAAGATCTTGGATAGGAAGGAGCATGTCCTACGCTCGAAAATTATACCTCAAGTTAAAGTTTTGTGGAGAAACCATGCAATTGAGGAAATGACCTGGGAGTTGGAATCGGAAATGAAAGCGAGGTATCCTCACCTTTTCGACATACCAGGTACGTACGTCAATTTCGAGGACGAAATTTCATATGGAGGGGAGGTTGTAAGACCCCAACTTTTATGAATAAAGATTTAATTTTCTTTATATATTATTTCGAAATAGTAAGGTGTTGATTTGATAAATATGAAAGTTATGGGTGAAATGTGCAAATATTTTTAAAATGAGCAAGTGGTTATAAAATATTCTTGTTGTCGGGGAATATTCGTTTGGTCGTGGAATATTCTTGTTGTCGGAGAATATTCGTACGACGGCGCAGCTATTTGTGGGCCCCCACAACAGAATAACTGTCGGATATAGAAAGCGACAGATATAACTTTTTTACAAGATAACGGCGTAGTTGTTACCGTTAGTACTGTTGAAATACCCGGTGGTTAAAATACAGTACGCGGTGGTGCGCAGTAGCACACGGTATTGCACAGTATTTTGAATTATTGAGTCTTACGTGAGAAGGAACCTACTCAATTATTGTTACAGTATTTACTGTTCAATATTTTATATTATTGACTCAATAATTGCTACGTTGATATTTTATATTATTGACTCAATAATTGCTGCATTGATATTTTATTGACTCAATAATTGCTACGTTGCTATTTTTTTATGATTGATTCAATAATGGCTACAGTTGATATTTTGTAGTATTGATTCAATAATTGTCGTTGCACAGTATTTCACGTTATCAACTCAATAATTCATATTATTTGAATAATATTATTAGATAGCATTATTGACAATGTCTAAGGAAGTTTTGTCTAGGAGGGGTTATTTAATTGCGCGCCAGTAAGGAGAAGTCCTTATCGGAAGGCCCCCTCTGTCCTGGGAACGACCTGGTTGTTAATATTGTAGTTCTATAATATTATTTGTGAATAATTAATTATTGATTTATATGATAAGGAAATATTTATTTTGTGGATATTAAAGAAGGAATTAGTGCTGATGTGTTTTTATCAGTATTTTGGTGTGGAAAATCATCTGTTTATGGATTTTGGATAATTTATGTTTGGAATTTGGAAAAACTTTCTTCTGCAAAGTTGTAGAGAATTAAATTTCCTATAGAAGGACATCGAATTTGTATTTTTCTGACAAAGGGGCTATTTATTATGAATTATTGAAGTTTCGGAAAATAAATATTTTTTTAATGGGAGGTGGGTCCCACTTATGGTGGCTGATGGCTTTTGAATTTTTGGCAGGCGGCTGGAGGATTTTTTTAAAAATAATATTATTTTATTATTTTAGTCTCCTTTGGCATCCTAAGTTTTTCCTATAAATAGGGTGCTTAGGTTAGAATTGAAAATCACACCAGAATCATAAGTTTTCTCTCTCTATAATATCGAGCGTATTTTTGTGAGTATTTCAATACTTTGAGTATTACTATTCAGTACAAGCTTCCGTCGGTATTATATCCGATATTTCAGTCAGAGATACTGTTCTTTTGAGGTAAGGGATGTTATTTTCTTTCGTAAATGATGTTATTCTTTTCAATATCATTATACAGAAATATTGTCATGGATTTTATGTTGAAATTCTTACTTTTCCGTCGGGGTTACTATTCACGTATACGGCACTATTCACGTATACGGCACTATTCACGGGAAAATTTATTTTTCTTCTATTTGTCCAAATTGTCTGTTAAGGTTACTATCTTTGATTGTATCCAAGTTTTGGGCTTTATTCTTGAATTTTGCTCCACAAAGTATTATTATGGATTATTCTTGAATTTGGATAAACTAAATGACGAATCCTTAATCTTTGTCTTTTATCTCACTGGATTCGTTCTTTAAAATATTTTTCATCATCCTCAGTCCTAAAAGGTGATGTAACTGAATATCTTTGGCCTGTAGAGCAAAGATGAATGATTACCTGATGAATATCTTTGGCCGTAGTGCAAAGATGACAGGTGTTGAGATGAACATGACCACTGATGATACAAATGAATATCTTTGGCCTGTAGTGCAAAGATGAATATTTGATTCGAGATGTATATTGATTGATGTTACAGGGATAAAATATTGATGATGAACGGTTATTTCCGCTGCGAATATTGATCTAAAACATGTTGTCAATAATATTTTATCTGAACTGTTGAAGGCTAACGATAATTTATTTTCCATTATCTTAGTCATAATATTCTTTACTGGGTTAGTTGAGCTCACCCTTTTCATCTGTTGTCCTCTTCAGGAAATGAGAATGTTGCGGGGACTAGTCGGGGGACAGAGTGATGGTCCGAGTTAGAGCAGTAGTAGTCCTCACTATTTCTGATAAATAGTGTGATAATAATTGTAATGAGGACTTAGTTTGAATCTTAATATTTTCTACATATTTGTATTGACACTCACAGATGTGTGGTCGTATTTTGCACGACCGTATGATATAAAGTTTGTATTTGAATTCTGTACCATGTATTTGGCGACTCAAAATGGGTTGGGTTGAATGGACCTATTCTGGGGGCGTCACAGTTGGTATCAGAGCTTAGGGATATGATCTCTGGCGGAGATCGGGGAATAGAACTAGGAGGGGAGAGACGAGTAAATCCTTCGCTAGTGTGTCCTACCTAAGCTTATGTGGTATTTAATTGGTCAGTCGGAGCATAGGGTTAATATGTGATATGTTGACTTGTTTAATTAACCCTTGTTTTATGGCAGTATTTGAGAATGGCAGCTGAGATAGTTAACAACGAAGTGAATGAGACTGTGGAGACACCTTTAATCATTAACCAGGAGAACGAGCAACAAGAAGGCAATGTTCATCCTGAAAACAACGTTGGTCAGACGATAAACGATGAGATGTTTAGAAGTTTTTTGCAGTTCATGCAAAATCATACGAGGGAGACTCGTGTGTAACATACAGGTGGAGATAATAACAACACGCGAGCTGTCACTGCTAAGCAGTTCAAAGAATTAGGACCACCAGAGTTTCTGGGAAAGCCAGATCCGATCAAGGCGGAGACGTGGATTAAACAAATTACCAAGATATTTGATGTCTTGGGATGTACAGAGGAACAGAAGGTTCCATTCGCCACGTTTATGTTCCGTGGAGAGGCAGATTACTGGTGGGAATCCGTGAAGCGTACCCAGCCTACCGCACTCCAGATGTCTTGGGAAGCGTTCCAGAAACTGTTCAATGACAAGTACTTTCCTGAAAGTATTCGTCATATGAAGGAGGTAGAGTTTATCCGACTGGAACAAAATAACATGACGGTATCCCAATACGAGGCTAAGTTCGCGGAGCTGTCCAGGTTTGCACCTCATTTGGTGGAGAATGAGGAACGTATGACGCGGATGTTTCTAAGAGGTTTGAAACCGGAAATACGTCAATACCTCATTTCTCATAAATTTTCTCTATATTCAGATGTAGTGAACAGGGCCCAGTTGTTAGAACGAGATAATGATTATGTTCAACCGAGGGACCACAACCAAGGTCGTACCGGTGGCAGCAGTCATCGGAGCAATGACAACCAGCGAGGAGGAAAGTATGACAGAAGCGGTAACCACTCCGGTGGTTATCGTGGCCATGATAGTAGAAGAAGCGAATCGGGAGGAGATTTCAAAAAGAGAAGGTATAACAATGAGAACGCGAAGATGTCAACATCAGCACCAGCATCAACTGTTTCGAGGGGAGGAGAACGACCACCGGTCGTATGCTATAAATGCGGGAAAGAGGGACATATCAGCCCAAACTGCCCACAACAGTTCAAAGGATGCTATAATTGTGGAAAAGAAGGACATATAGCTCGAGATTGTCCTGTTACGAAACCAAGTTCAGCGGGGGTGGTGATTCCAAAGGCGGTTGCAGACAAGTCAAAGTCGATGATTCCTGGAAGAGCGTTTGTCGTGACAGCCCAAAACGCGAGGAATCCACACGAGGTGATTACGGGTAAGCTGATCATAAACTCTTGCGAAGTTTATACCTTGTTAGATACCGGTGCTACCCATTCCTTTATTTCACCTGCTTGTGCTCAACGTTTGAACTTGACTTCTGATAAATTAGACTTTGACTTATCTGTTGAAACTCCGTTAGGAGAAACCTTCGTTACATCTACAGTTTACAAATCTTGCTTGATTCAGATTGGTACCCTTACCTTACCTGTTGATCTTATATCTTTGAAAATACTTGCATTTGACGTGATTTTAGGAATTGACTGGTTAACCACTTACCATGCCAAAATTGATTGTTTTCGTAAGGTTGTTAGTTTTCATATTCCTAATCAACCTGTTGTGCGAATCCAAATCACCAAACCACTAAAATCAGTCAATATCATTTCAAGTCATAAAGCTATTCGTTTATTGAAAAACAGATGTCAAGCTTTCTTAGCTCATGTCACTGATCTAAATCAGAATACGTCAGGTTTGAATGATATTTCCGTTGTTAATGAGTTTCCTGATGTATTTCCCGAAGAACTTCCCGGTCTACCCCCAGAACGTGAAGTTAAATTCTTTATTGACCTTGAGCCCGGTACAAAGCCCATTTCTAAAACCCCATATCGAATGGCTCCTATTGAACTTCAGGAGTTAAAGGTCCAATTACAAGAGTTGTTAGATATCGGTTTTATTCGTCCTAGTACGTCTCCTTGGGGTGCTCCTGTTTTATTCGTAAAGAAGAAAGACGGGAGTATGCGACTTTGCATTGACTATCGGGAGTTGAACCATGTCACCATCAAGAATAGGTATCCGTTACCTCGTATTGATGACCTGTTCGACCATTTGCAAGGAGCGCAATTCTTTTCAAAGATCGATCTTCGTTCTGGATATCATCAGTTGAAGATTAAAACTGAGGATATTCCAAAGACTGCTTTTAGAACACGGTACGGGAATTATGAGTCTTAGTCATGTCTTTTGAATTGACTAATGCTCCTGCTGCTTTCATGGATATGATGAACCGTGTATTTAAGGAGTATTTAGATCAATTCATTGTTGTCTTTATTGATGACATCCTCATCTATTCTAAAAGCCGTGAAGATCATGAACACCATTTGAAGTTAGTACTTCAAAAGCTTCGTGAGAACAAGCTATATGCTAAGCTGAAGAAATGCGAGTTTTGGCTTGAGGAAGTAGCATTCCTTGGGCACGTGGTATCGAAACGTGGAGTATCTGTGGACCCGGCGAAGATTGAAGCAATATAAAGCTGGGAGCAACCTAAGTCGGTGACTGAAGTACGAAGCTTTCTGGGCTTAGCTGGTTATTATCGGAGGTTTGTAGAGGGATTTTCTCGAATCGCTACTCCATTAACTCAGTTGACCCGAAAAGATACGAAATTCGTTTGGAGCAAGGAATGCGAGAAGAGCTTCCAAGAGCTCAAGAGGAGACTTATTTCGGCACCTGTTCTGACAATACCATCTGGTTCGGATGGATTTGTTATTTACAGCGATGCTTCGGGCAAAGGGTTAGGATGTGTTCTCATGCAACATGGGAAAGTCATAGCCTATGCCTCGCGACAACTCAAAGAATATGAGAGGAATTATCCTACTCATGATCTAGAGTTGGCAGCAGTCGTTTTCGCGTTGAAGATCTGGAGACATTACTTTTACGGAGAAAAAGTGGAAATTTATACGGATCATAAGAGCCTTAAATATTTCTTCACTCAGAAGGAACTCAACATGCGGCAACGACGTTGGCTTGAGCTGTTGAAAGATTACGATCATACTATCCAATACCATCCTGGAAAAGTGAACGTGGTAGCTGACGCGTTGAGTAGAAGATCATATGTGGGAACGAGTGCGATGATGTCAAGTATACGCGTAGAACCAGCTTTGATTGATAAAGTTAAAGCTGCTCAAGCTACGGATGCGGAGCTGATGAAGATGAAGAAGAAGGTGCAAGAAGGTGCAATTCCAGAAGCAAGAATCGATGAAGAGGGAATACTCCGAGTCAACTCCAGACTTTGTGTTCCTAACGATTTCGACTTGAAGTATAGAATCATGATGGAGGCACACAACACACCGTTTGCAATCCATCCTGGGAGTACTAAAATGTATCGTGATCTTCGACATACATTTTGGTGGAGCAATATGAAGAGAGAGATCGCAGAGTTCATCTCGAGATGTTTAACTTGTCAACGTGTAAAGGCGGAGCATCAAGTGCCGAAGGGTCGATTGCAACCATTGGAGATTCTGAAATGGAAGTGGGAACACATTACGATGGATTTCGTTACGGGTCTTCCCAAGGTTTCTCAAGGCTTAGATGCAATTTGGGTTATTGTTGATAGATTAACCAAGTCTGCTCATTTCTTGCCGATACGAGAGACTTATTCCCTTGAACGTCTTGCTCATATGTACGTGAATGAGATTGTGAGATTGCATGGCATGCCAGTATCCATAGTTTCGGATCGTGATCCCAGATTTACTTCACGATTTTGGATCAGTTTGCAGAAAGCTATGGGCACGAATTTACGATTCAGTTCGGCTTATCATCCTCAAACAGACGGACAATCGGAAAGGACTATCCAAACTCTTGAAGATCTATTGAGACTCTGTGTTCTAGACTTCAAAGGGAGTTGGGATAAGTACTTACCATTGGTGGAATTCTCCTACAACAACAGTTATCAGGCAAGTATAGGCGTAGCTCCATTCGAAGCGTTGTATGGGAGAAAGTGTCGTTCTCCAGTATGTTGGGATGAGGTGGGTGAAGCAACATTGTTGGGACCAGAGTTAGTACGTATGACTACAGAAAAGATCCAAATAATCCGACAACGTATACAGACGGCACAGGATCGACAAAAGAGTTATGCAGATCTTCATCGAAAGGACGTGAAATTTAATGTTGGAGACCATGTGTTATTACGTGTTGCTCCATGGAAAGGAGTTACAAGGTTTGGGAAGAGAGGAAAGCTTAACCCACGATTCATTGGTCCATTTGAGATTCTTGACCGAATAGGAAATGTGGCTTATAGACTCGCTTTACCTCCAAGCATGTCTCGTGTTCATAACGTGTTTCACATATCCGTGTTACGTAAATATGTGAAGGATCCAAACCGCATTATTGAGTTAGAACCAGACGAGATAGCTGAAGATTTAACGTACGAGGAGGTACCTGTCAAGATCTTGGATAGGAAGGAGCATGTCCTACGCTCGAAAATTATACCTCAAGTTAAAGTTTTGTGGAGAAACCATGCAATTGAGGAAATGACCTGGGAGTTGGAATCGGAAATGAAAGCGAGGTATCCTCACCTTTTCGACATACCAGGTACGTACGTCAATTTCGAGGACGAAATTTCATATGGAGGGGAGGTTGTAAGACCCCAACTTTTATGAATAAAGATTTAATTTTCTTTATATATTATTTCGAAATAGTAAGGTGTTGATTTGATAAATATGAAAGTTATGGGTGAAATGTGCAAATATTTTTAAAATGAGCAAGTGGTTATAAAATATTCTTGTTGTCGGGGAATATTCGTTTGGTCGTGGAATATTCTTGTTGTCGGAGAATATTCGTACGACGGCGCAGCTATTTGTGGGCCCCCACAACAGAATAACTGTCGGATATAGAAAGCGACAGATATAACTTTTTTACAAGATAACGGCGTAGTTGTTACCGTTAGTACTGTTGAAATACCCGGTGGTTAAAATACAGTACGCGGTGGTGCGCAGTAGCACACGGTATTGCACAGTATTTTGAATTATTGAGTCTTACGTGAGAAGGAACCTACTCAATTATTGTTACAGTATTTACTGTTCAATATTTTATATTATTGACTCAATAATTGCTACGTTGATATTTTATATTATTGACTCAATAATTGCTGCATTGATATTTTATTGACTCAATAATTGCTACGTTGCTATTTTTTTATGATTGATTCAATAATGGCTACAGTTGATATTTTGTAGTATTGATTCAATAATTGTCGTTGCACAGTATTTCACGTTATCAACTCAATAATTCATATTATTTGAATAATATTATTAGATAGCATTATTGACAATGTCTAAGGAAGTTTTGTCTAGGAGGGGTTATTTAATTGCGCGCCAGTAAGGAGAAGTCCTTATCGGAAGGCCCCCTCTGTCCTGGGAACGACCTGGTTGTTAATATTGTAGTTCTATAATATTATTTGTGAATAATTAATTATTGATTTATATGATAAGGAAATATTTATTTTGTGGATATTAAAGAAGGAATTAGTGCTGATGTGTTTTTATCAGTATTTTGGTGTGGAAAATCATCTGTTTATGGATTTTGGATAATTTATGTTTGGAATTTGGAAAAACTTTCTTCTGCAAAGTTGTAGAGAATTAAATTTCCTATAGAAGGACATCGAATTTGTATTTTTCTGACAAAGGGGCTATTTATTATGAATTATTGAAGTTTCGGAAAATAAATATTTTTTTAATGGGAGGTGGGTCCCACTTATGGTGGCTGATGGCTTTTGAATTTTTGGCAGGCGGCTGGAGGATTTTTTTAAAAATAATATTATTTTATTATTTTAGTCTCCTTTGGCATCCTAAGTTTTTCCTATAAATAGGGTGCTTAGGTTAGAATTGAAAATCACACCAGAATCATAAGTTTTCTCTCTCTATAATATCGAGCGTATTTTTGTGAGTATTTCAATACTTTGAGTATTACTATTCAGTACAAGCTTCCGTCGGTATTATATCCGATATTTCAGTCAGAGATACTGTTCTTTTGAGGTAAGGGATGTTATTTTCTTTCGTAAATGATGTTATTCTTTTCAATATCATTATACAGAAATATTGTCATGGATTTTATGTTGAAATTCTTACTTTTCCGTCGGGGTTACTATTCACGTATACGGCACTATTCACGTATACGGCACTATTCACGGGAAAATTTATTTTTCTTCTATTTGTCCAAATTGTCTGTTAAAGTTACTATCTTTGATTGTATCCAAGTTTTGGGCTTTATTCTTGAATTTTGCTCCACAAAGTATTATTATGGATTATTCTTGAATTTGGATAAACTAAATGACGAATCCCTAATCTTTGTCTTTTATCTCACTGGATTCGTTCTTTAAAATATTTTTCATCATCCTCAGTCCTAAAAGGTGATGTAACTGAATATCTTTGGCCTGTAGAGCAAAGATGAATGATTACCTGATGAATATCTTTGGCCGTAGTGCAAAGATGACAGGTGTTGAGATGAACATGACCACTGATGATACAAATGAATATCTTTGGCCTGTAGTGCAAAGATGAATATTTGATTCGAGATGTATATTGATTGATGTTACAGGGATAAAATATTGATGATGAACGGTTATTTCCGCTGCGAATATTGATCTAAAACATGTTGTCAATAATATTTTATCTGAACTGTTGAAGGCTAACGATAATTTATTTTCCATTATCTTAGTCATAATATTCTTTACTGGGCTAGTTGAGCTCACCCTTTTCATCTGTTGTCCTCTTCAGGAAATGAGAATGTTGCGGGGACTAGTCGGGGGACAGAGTGATGGTCCGAGTTAGAGCAGTAGTAGTCCTCACTATTTCTGATAAATAGTGTGATAATAATTGTAATGAGGACTTAGTTTGAATCTTAATATTTTCTACATATTTGTATTGACACTCACAGATGTGTGGTCGTATTTTGCACGACCGTATGATATAAAGTTTGTATTTGAATTCTGTACCATGTATTTGGCGACTCAGAATGGGTTGGGTTGAATGGACCTATTCTGGGGGCGTCACAGTATCTGTAGTTAGAGAGTTCTATGCAAATGCTAGTCCCGAAGGTCCTGCTGTTGTTCAAGTTAGGGGGTGGTCAGTGGCGTTTGGATGCCAAGCCATCAATGCACTGTTCGCGACGCCCGGTTTCGAGGGTAAGGACTATATGGAGCAGGGACTCCGCAGCTATGACCTCGAGGATATTGTTAGGAGGCTCTGCAAGCCCGGGACTACATGGAAGACAAATAACTTCACGGGTGAGAGGACCAGTTTCCCGCATGCTGCACTCAGTCGCTATGGGAAGGCATGGTTCAGCTTTATTTGTGCCAACATGATCCCGACTCGTCACCTGAGCAACGTGACTAAGGATAGAGCGATCCTATTATTTGCCATTGTCACGGGTCTGAACGTGGACATCGGAGTTCTCATCCATGAGTCCATCATAAAGGCAATCAAGAGCAATATCTCTACGGGACTTCCACATCCATCCTTGATCACCCGACTGTGCAAGAGGGCAGGTATCCATTGGGGGCCAGAAGAGATAGCTTTGCTGCCCATGTCAGTCATTGACCATCAGACCATCTCACGCTTCGATGTGTGGGACGGGGCTATTTTTCATGTTAGAGGCGAAGGATTCGGGCCACCTACTGAGCCACCTCCTACAGCAGAGCCTTTGCAGCCACCAGACGCAGGCCCAGCTTCACAGGGACTACTGGCAGAAATCATGGCATCCCTCACTCTGCTACATCAGAACCAGGATGCTAATGCTCAGAGGCAGCAGAGGCACATAGCAGCGGTGGCCTTGAGGCAAGACATAGCGATGCAGTATCAGGCTGAGCTGGTCAACACGATGCAGAGCATATACACCGTGTATAGTGGCGAGGATTCTGAGTTCACGCCATTCCAGTTCCCAGAGCCTCCTGTCTTCCCACCATACCCTCCACCATCACCACCCGCCGAAGCTGACAAGGACGCTGCTGCTACCGAGTGACCAGACTTCAGGAAAGCCCTCTTGTTTAGATTGATATATGTTTAGCAATGAGGGCATTGCTCACCTTCAATTTGGGGGTGTTATGGTTTATTATCTGTTTTATTTCTGTCTATTGCCATGATAGGTTGCTATTTTAGTACTTTGCTTAGGTTTTTATCAGGATTGTAGTGCAGTCGTTTTGAACTGCGGTATTATATTTTGGGTTTATTATGATGGATGCCATGAACAGTTTTTGGTTATTTATTAACGCTTTGGTTATTATTAGCATGTTTGTGGTTTTTAGCCATCTTTTTGGGGCTTTTACAGATGTATATGCTTGTGCCATGTTAATGGCTTTATTACCCTATTTTGAGCTGCTTTTATGCAAGGGTGGTATATTTTTCACTAATTTTTGATTGTGGCTAATGACAAGCGTCAAGTATTTATGCTTATCTTTTAGAGTCGTGTCAAGCATGTATGAGCTAGGGGTTGTTCAATCGATAAGTTGAGACTGTTATTGATCCGTCCTTTTTAGCAAGCACCGACCAACTGTGCTAACTAGTCATTTTTCGAATTTAGTTCGCCTTTTGGGAGTATGTTCACTCTTATAAACTTTCATTTTTACAAGGTAATAAAAGACTTCGACGCATATACAGTTTTGGATCTTAGATTCTGGCATGTTGTATAATAAAAAAAAAAAATATTTTGAAAAGAAGATTGAATATCGAAAGTCTTGCGGTGGGTTGAGATGGAGCGTAAAACGAACTCATCCATAAACGCAGGACCGATGTTGAGATGGAGCATAAAATGCACTCGCCAATTAATCTTCAGATTTCGTAAAGTCTAATTTGGCTTATGTTGATTACGTGGCCTTTGCTGCTCGAGTTATTAGATTTATAGGGGTGTTCCACACCTAGTGCCCTAAAGTCTTCTGGCTTGGGAGTCGCTTATCAAAAGCTTGTTAATGGGTAGCTCTGATTAGCCTAAGGTAATTAAGTACTGTCCGAGTCAGATTTTACTTTCTTTATGCTAGAGTCTTTTGATCCTTTTCTGCACTTGCGTCTTATTCTTAATGCTTGTTGAATGTTTAAGCTACGGAGTGTGCATATGGGTATTAACAATCGACTGTGCGAACTTATTTGAGCAATGATTAGTTAGGATGGTTGGTCCCCGCACACACACATAGAATGGATCGAATACAGTCTTATACTTGAAGCTGAATGAACTCTTACTTATATCTGTGTTTGCCCTGTTCTTTGGGAGTAGCCATGATCGAGCTTAGAAGCCATGATGCTAGTATACAGTGATATTTTTATTTCGCGTGTGTTTTCTATTGTGAGTTTGTGTTAGATAGTTTGCTCGAGGACAAGCAAAGACTTAAGTTTGGGGGTATTTGATGAGTGGGATTTATACCCGCAAATCGGATACTTTATGGCTTAAATAGTTGCCTGATCTTCGTAGTTTTTATTTAGTTTATTATGTTTATAGTATTATTATGCTTAACCGATGTATTGCAGGCTTTACAGGACTTTTCTAGCTTTCAGGGGACAAAACGGAGAATTTCCATATACTGGCGCCGCAGCGCCAATGCTTAGTCTCATTCTCGCGCCGCGGCGCAGCCCCTGGTCCTTGCTGATGTCATCCTGGCGCTGCAGCGCCACAGTTCCTTTATGGGCTCGCGCTGCAGAACGACCTCCGGTCTTTTGATTTTAATATGGCGCCGCGGCGCCGCAGCGCCACTTATAAGCTGATTGCCCGCGCCGTAGCGCGACCTCCGGTGCCCAGGCAGAAAAGGCTTGCTTTTGACCTAGAAAAAGGAGAAAAACAGATATATATATATATATATATATATATATATATATATATATATATATATATATATATATATATATATATATATATATATATATATGAAGAGAGCCTCTGCAAAGAAAGGAGGCAGAGAAAAAAGAGGAGGAGGAGAGAGGAGGAAGAGGAGGAAGACTGGGATAGAATCGGTTAGCTTAGCTTAGGATAGATTAGATCTCTTTTGTACTTTCTCTCTCTAGTTATTGGGTAATGTTTGTAAATATAGATTAGGTAGATTAGGGTAAAGTTTGGGTTTTCCTTGGAGCAACAAGAGCAGTGAGCTACACGGATTGGAAAGCTTGAAAGGAGCGAAATGCTTGGAGACTGAAGAGCCTTGACAGAGTTTATTCTTGTCCATTTATTTCCTCTGTTTTTGTAATCCATAAATGTTGTCTTTATTGCTACTTATATTTTGTTCAATAGCTATGAACTAAGTATTGGATCTAAGGTTATAATGGAACCCTTTGTTAGTTAAATTGACTGTCTTATCTCTTTGGTTGGCACCATATGGTTTGGTTTAATATATTCATGCTTAACGACTCTCACTAAGACATTAGTGATGATTTTGGTAATCTATATGATATCGAAAGAAGAATTGTAGATTTACACCTAAATATATTGGCATGTGATTATGAGTTTCGACTGCATAAGTGTGCTTAGAATAGACATATATCTGTGTGCCACGTGTGACCTAATTGAGAACTTATGCTTAAATCCTTGTTAGGTTAATTCGCATAGACATGTGTAGGATTATCACTTAGTTTGGATGTTCTTTTCTGTTCTATTCCCTTTCGGGTGGATCTGGAGAGGATATGTTTGTGCATACCTCGACAGAGGTGTATGAGCACCTGTGTGTTCTCGGTCGACAAACTGTCGTGACCATTAAGACCAAAGAGAGAAGGGTAGGTAGTTTGATGAAGCATAGCACGCCAGGTGTTCGACAGAATGCCCGTGTGGGGTGAAGTTGTAACCTTAGCTTGTAATTCCTTCGATTACCATTCGTTATTCGTTTACTTGCTTTAATAATTAGTTATAACTAGTTTAACCACACTCCTATTAGTTTACTGTTCGAATAAGACTTAAGCGATACAAAGTTGGTATTTGGTAAATATTAGTGATAGTTCCTCGTGGGTACGACACTTTCTTTATCACTGTATTACTTGTTAGACCGCGTATACTTGCGCGTGTTTAGTGATCGGTTTTCCGACCAACACCAATCGGAGTTCGGAGGCGAGAGTTATGCCCTATATACCAACGGACGTTAAACTCCACTGTTTTGGGTTTCTATTGCATAGCTTTCACTTGGAGCTCAATTTCAGCCTTCATCCATCCATTATTTCTCAATGCTCAAAGAATAAAAGTTGTAGAGCTCTTCGATAGCTTCGATTTGACAGGTGGAAGGCCTCGTAACTCCTCTTGGATCAAAAGTTATTGCCGTTTTACCAGAGGACTCTGCAGTAGAAAAGACTTGGCACGGGCGCGCGAATTCTAGTGCATTTTTGGGCGCTGCCGCGCCAGTCCCCAGCTGTGCTAGACTTGACTTTTCAATTGAAAGGGACTTGGCTTTTGATTGAGATATAAGGGGGCTCGTTTTGGGGAAGAAAGGGTATCAAATATTGGCCTTAAGCCCTAGCCCTAGCTTGTTCTTCCATTTCCCTTACATTTCTTGTATAGATTAGGAGTAGATTAGTGTTAGATTAGGGTTTAGTTAGTTAGTTAGATTCTAGGGTTAGATTAGAGAAGAAGATTGAAGCAAGAGATTAACATTGAAGATCCACACTTGGAGAAAGAACAAAGATTTGCAATTTCTATCTTTTCACTCTCCTTGTATTCAATTTGTATTTGGATAATGTATAATCTACTTGTGGATAATAGATTCGAGTTGTCTATAACTTAAATCATATTTGGAGGTTTCAATAGAACCTAATGAGTAGTTTAATTTGATATTCCTTCCATGATGGTCTTATTTGATTACTATGTGTTTGTCTATTGCGATGTATGCTTTCATTGCTTAATTGAGTCATGACCAATTACTGTGATAACCCACATGGGATTGAAAGACGAAGTGTGGGTTTAGATCTAATTGTAGTAGCGGGCGATTGTACGTTCATATGGCGTTGGACGTATGATTTGTGCTTTGGATAGACATATACCGAAGCGTCGCTCGTAGTCAATAGAGGACTTGACCTTAAACCCTATTTATTTGTAAACACCATAGACATATAGGGGTTTAGATAATGTGGGTGTTCACGTGAGTTCTATCATTTGTGGATTGCACGTGATATGGATTAGGTGCATCGAAAGATGGCCTTCTCTTACCTTCGTGTTCTCGGCTAACAACTGTAATGATTAATTTAACCTAATTAGAACTGTGTCGACTTAGACGAATCATTAGGGGAAATTGGAATCTCTTATCTTCATTATCTGATTTTACTCTAGGATTAATTAGTTTAAGTTTACTTCCTTGCCTAGTTTAAAGTAGTTTTAATTCCTTCTCTTTACCACCCGTTTAAATAAGACTGAAATGATTATGTACTAGTGCTTTGGCAACCTTTTATCTGTTAATTCATCGTGGGAACGATATCTTTACTCACTCTTTATTACTTGTTGACCGCGTATACTTGCGCGTTAATTGTGTCATCATCTAAATCGGACCAACACTAACAGAGTCAGAGGCAACAGGTCAGGCCATCCTTTTTGATTGGCAAACATTTTCTGCATGATCTTCTTGATGTTCTTATTGGCCGCTTCAACATCACCATTCATCTTGGGTCGGTAGATGACAGAATTGAGATGCTTGATATGGAACTTGCTGCATAAATCTCTCATCATCTGATTATTTAGGTTCTTGGCGTTGTCTGAGGCGATCACCTCCTGCTGTCCGTATCGACAGACGACATTATTTTTGATGAAACCAATGATTACCTCCTTGGTGACTTTGGGAAAAGAGGCAGCTTCAACCCATTTGGTGAAATAATCGATCATGGTGAAGATGAATCGATGTCCGTTGCTGGCTTTGGGTTTTATCAGCCAATCACATCCATTCCCCACATGGAGAAAGGCCATGGCGAACTCATATTGTGCAGCTCATTTAGAGGAGCGTGAATGGCATTTTCGTGGACTTGGCATTGGTAGCATCTCCTGACGTGATCATCACAGTCATCTTTGAGAGAGACCCAGTAATGCCCTGTTCTCAATATCTTATTGGCCAGCAGATGACCGCTCATATGTAGACCACAGACTCCACCGTGGACTTCATCCATCAATCTTTGGGCTTGCTCTTTATCGAGGCATCTTAAAAGGCCTATTCCAACATCCCTCTTATAGAGTGCATCTCCGCTCAGATAGAACTTCATGACCATTTTGTGAATTCGCTTCTTTCCCGTTTGGCTTGCCCCAGCAGGTGTAGATCCATCTCGAAGATATTTCTTGATGTCTTGATACCAAGGCTATTTTATAAGAGGTATTTCATCTGATACTTTTCCAATATAATTCCCATATGTCGGGGTCTTTTGGTTTGTGCATTTGATGTCGGGAATTGCCCTCCTACCTGATACGTTGATCATGGAAGCCAATGTCGCCAATGCGTTAGCAAAGTGGTTCCTACCTTGAGGGATGTGGATGAAGGTTATTTCCTCAAAATCCATGGATATGATGATGACCTGCCAGTGATAGGGCAGAAAATGCAATTCTTTGGTATAATATGCCCTAGTGGTTTGTCTGATAACCAACTCAGAATCTCTAAAGACTAATAGACGCTGGATACCCATGGATTGGGCTAGTTTCAACCCCATTATGCAGCCTTCATACTCAGTTGTGTTGTTGGTGTTGACAAACTGCAACTTGGTAGCCACAGGATACTATTCTCCTATACCAGAGACAAGGACTGCCCCAGCTCCAGTTCCTTCCATGTTCACCGCTCCATTGAAATACATTTTCCAGGTTTGACTGTATTCTCCTGAGGTATTTGTTGAATTGCCATGATTCCATTGTCCGGGAAATAAGTTTCCAAAGGCTCAAAACCTCCGGACGGTGCTTCATCTAGTTGGTCTACAATGCCCTGACCTTTGATGGACTTCTGAGTCACATAGACAATGTCGAATTATTGGAGGATCAATTGCCATTTGGACAATCAAAAATTCAACATTACTTTGCTGAATACATACTTCAGTGGATCCATGCGGGATATGAGATAAGTTGTATGCCCATGCAGATAGTGCTGTAATCTCATGGCGGCCCATGCTAATGCATAATATGTCTTTTTAATCAGGGCGTACTTCTGCTCGTCGTTGCTGAATCTTTTGTTGATGTAATAAATAGCTCTCTCCTTGCTACTATCATCTTTCTGTCCTAGCATATAGCCCATTGCGTTGGCATTGACTGATAGGTACATAAATAGGGGAACTTCATCCCTTGGGGGGTACCAAGACAGGTGCTTCGATCAACTGCTTTTTGATGGCAAGAAAAGCTTTTTGGCAATCTTCATTCCATTTCGTGGCGAAATTCTTCCTTAGCAGCTTGAAGATGGGTTCACAAGTTGCCGTGAGCTGGGAAATGAACTTGCTTATGAAATTAATTCTTCCCAAGAACCCCCGTATTTCTTTCTCTATTCGGGGCACCAGCATTTCCGTGATGGCTTTAATCTTGGAGGGATCTAGCTCAATGCCTCTATTGCTTACCAGAAATCCCAACAACTTGCCCGATTTGACACCGAAAGTGCATTTGGCCAGATTCAGCTTGAGGTTGTACTTATACAACTTGTTGAACAACTTTCTGAGATGGCTGATGTGATCGTCCTCCTTTTGGGATTTGACGATGATGTCATCCACATAAACCTCTATCTCCTTATGCATCATGTCTTGAAATAGGGCCATCATGGCTCGCTGATATGTGGCATCGACATTGATGAGGCCGAATGATAAACGTCTATAACAGAAGGTTCCCCAGGGAGTGATGAAGGCTGTCTTCTCCCTGTCCTCTTCAGCGACCATGATTTGATGGTAACCAGCAAAGCAATCCATGAAAGAATATATGCCATACTGTGCTGTATTGTCTATCAAGATGTGGATGAAAGGTACCGGGAAATTATCCTTGAGATAAGCTTTGTTCAAATTCCTGTAATCCACATATACTCGTACCTTCCCTCCGGGCTTAGGCACGGGAACTGTGTTCGATAGCCACTCCGGGTATGTTGATACCATGATGATGTTGGCTTTGAATTGTTTAACAACCTCTTCTTTGACTTTTAGACTCTATTCAGGTTTCAATCGCCTGAGTTATTGCTTGACTGGCTAGAATCCATCTTTGATGGGGAGTCGATGGATGATAATGTTAGTAGACAAGCCAATCATGTCTTCGTGTGACCATGCAAACATATCCTGCAACTGTGTTAGGAGCTTAATCAGGTCGGCTTTTTGGTCTTGGGTGAGGTCTAGTCCTATCTAGATTTCTTTGAGGTTTTCTGAGGTTCTGATATTGACAGTGGTGGTTTGATCGAGGTTTGGTTTGGGTTTGTCTTCGACCCATTCTTTGATCTCCTCGGGCACCTCATAGTCATCTACATCCTCTTGATCAACCTCCATCAAGTCGAAGTTCAGTTCTACATCAAAGTTGTAGTCACTGTGAAAGTTTGGCATCTCATCAGCAGTGACAAACAAATCCAATTCTGTAGTCCTGAAAACAAAATGCTTTCACTTTAATATATGAGACTGTTTAAACATACAAAGTATTTAGCAAAAGAATGACAAAAGTTACTATTATAGTTGTGCAATAAAATAAGAAGTCAATGAAACCATGTTTCAGGACAAATGGAATTTCTGCCTTTTACCCTTTTTAAATGAGGCAAGGGATGCTGCTCCAATTGTCCAATGTTAGGTCCTCATGAATAGGGAAGACAAAGGATTTGTAGTCGTCTTCTTCATCTCTAATGATGACTGAGGCATCCTTCATATCAGAGCCGGGGTTTTTCTTTGAACTGCCACCCTTCCCCTTCTTGATACAAGGAATTCGGATCTGACCTTCTTCGTCACTGTCTGGGATATCATCGTTCATACCCTCATAGTGCATCAGAAAATACATGTTAGCAAATGGGTCTCGCCCTTCGTGCAGGAACTTTTCCTTTCCCTTTTTTCTCTCCCCATCAGTCTTTGGGGATTTTCTCTCACTTATCGGTATGATTGGAGGAAACAGCATGGCCGACACAACAGCAGGAATCTTCCTCATTGGCTTCATAAATCCGACATCAATGAGTTTTGGCAGTAGTATAGTGGAAGCAGAAACCTTTGAATGCTTGTGTGGGTTCTGATGGTTTGATCTGGATGAATATCCCAATCCGACCTTCCCTGATTGGCTCGGGATTTGCACCGAACTCTTGATTCCTTCTTGATTTGTTCCTAACCCTTCTCCAAGGCGAAAATCCAAAGATACCATCTCCTGCCCAACTGTCATTACTTCGGGAGAGACTTTTGGTTTCAAAGTTGGTGCCCCAACAGGTAGGTACTGAGTATTGCTCACCTCCAATACCTGGAAGCTAGTAGGTTCAATCCCTTCATCTAGACTGATCATCAGCATGTCTCCTTGTATGCAGACAAGGTATTCTGGTTCGGCGTTTACTGTAATTAGGTTTCCATCAATAATGTACTTGAGCTACTGATGAAGGGTGGATGGAACTGCCCTTGCCATATGTATCCACGGCCTTCCCAACAACAAGTTATATCCGGTGGTAATGTTGAGTACCTGGAAGGATATATAGAAAGTGTGGTACCAATTTTTAGTGGAAGCTCAATCTCTCCCACACCCTCTCGGTGAGACCCACCGAAAGCCCGGATAACTACATGACTGGTACGGATTCGGTTTGGGTTGATCTTCTTTCTCTCCAAGGTATCATAGGGACAGATGTTTAGGGACGATCCTCCGTCTATCAGTACTCCTCCAATCACATACCCTGATGACATCACTGCTATGTGTAGTGACTTGCGATGACCCGTCCCTTCTGCAGTTATATCATCGTCAGTGAAGGATATCACATTACTGTTGAAAATGTGCTCTGTCACGTGACCGAATTTCTAAGTATCCACCGTCTTTGGCAGATGGGCTTCCTCCAGTACTTTCACCAGAATGTTACGATGATCCACTGAGGATAAGACCAGATCCAGGATGGATATTTGTTTGGGTGCATCTTTCAAGCTCTGCACCACCTTGATCTCATTATGCCCCACTTTGCTGAGGAATTCTTCGATTTTCTCTTCACCCACTTTCCCTTTAGCTTTGATGACTTAATTGATCACCTGCTAAGGCAGGTACAATGGATTCTCCTTTGATACAATGGCAATGTTGTTGATGAGTGGGTTTTATACCTACAAATTGGTAGTCGTTATAGCTTGATTTTGGATGTTTTCACGTTATTGTCCTATCATTTATACTTGGTTTGTAATTTTATGAGCAGGTAATGAAATGGAGGTAAAAGTAGTTTTAAAGGACAAATTTGCATATAGATTCGATAATTCGGCAATTATTGGGCCAAGGGATTAGCTTATTATCAAGTGGGTCATGCACATGCAAAGCCTGAGCAGCTCACGAAGTCATAGCTATCAAGAAATCCCGGGTAGCTTGCAAGGAAGGATTAAACAAAATATATGTCCATCTCATTATATATGGGGGCCACGGTTTGATTTGATATTGCAGCTCACGGATGCAAAGGCTTTCATGCATTCCTAAGTTGAGGATGGATTCTATTATTCACAGAGCAGCTTATGCATGCAAGGGAAGTAAACATTCAATAAGCAAGCGCGTGGGCCTACATGGTATGGACCCTAGCAGCTCGTGGTTGCAGCAGCAAATTCAGAGGCTGGATAGTGTAGTGCCCCGCTGGGGCGGGGAGGCGTGGCATCAATTGCTGCTTTCCTTTGCCGAGTGGGACGCGGATGCAACAATAAGGGAAGTTAAGGGCTGTATTTGTGGTAATATATAAGGGATTTAATGAAGACATATGGGGGATACCTAGCCACCGGGAACCTCTAGCATTGGATCTTGACTTGAACAGAGAATTGAGGCATCAAGTGAACGTGAAGAGCGCAAGATTGGAGCAGAGAGTGGTGATACAATTCTAGAATTTATCCTCTCTTTTTCTTTATATCTTGTAATCATAATTGTTCTATGATGAGGATTATGGGTTTTTATTCAGTCGTTATGAAATAATTACTTATTTAAGCCTATGGCGGATCTTTTATATATTGGATGATTAAATATTCTTGAATTCAGTTTATGGATATTATTTCCAAATTATATGCTATGTGTTAAGCTTAATTTATATAATTTCCTGATCAACAATTATCTGTTATCCCATATGAAATCCAGAGAGGACATATAGGATTAGAACTGGCCATAGTGACATATGTTTGTGATTCTGTGTAGATGGAATTCATGATTCATATATAGGATAGAGATATCTATGCGTCATATATAATCTGATAAGAACTTGATTTTAAACTTTGTTTAATTGTAATTCACATAGAGATATAGTGAATTAGTTAATTAGGTTTCTTTCTTATTTCTATCATCTGTGGATGCGAGTGAGTATGGGTATAATGCATCGAGAGGTGGTTATATATGCTTAAGTGTTCTTGATTAATAATCTGGGGTAATTGAATTAAACTGGAGAAAAGGATATTATCTAAAGTGAAATATAAAGTGAAGTTGTAGGCTTAATTCTCTAAAGCTTGCGAAAATCTTGAGTTAGTGTTACAGTTGGTTAAGTAGTAATTTAGTTAAATAATCATCTTTTAATCATTAGTTTAATAAAGTTGAGATAGTATAAAATTTGTACTTGTTAGATTAAATAGGAATTAGTGTCCCTGTGGGTACGATATCTGACTTATCCTTATATTACATGTTGATCACGTACACTTGTGTGTAGCGCGTATAGAATATACCCAACAAGTTTTTGGCGCCGTTGCTGGGGACAGTAATTGCGTTTATTACTTACAATATCACTTTAAGTAGATCAGTTTTAGTTAAACATATATATATATATATATATATATATATAATTTTATTCTTATTTTTGTTTGTTTGGTCATTTCAGGTATATTCGAGTAGTGCATGCAAACTAGGTCGAAGAAGCCAGAGTTGTTGTCGTTCGAGGACGACATTGACAAACAGTTTCAGAAGCTAACTAAGTGGATTGCAAAGAATCGAGTAGAATTTGAAACACCAAAAACAAACATGGCTGAACAGGAAGACAAACCACTGAGAGATTATGCTACACCAAAGATCTCGAAAATTCGCTCGTGCATAGCCAGGCCTGCAATCAATGCGAACAATTTTGAAATCAAGCCTGGGACAATACAAATGGTGCAGAATAGTTGCCAGTTTGGAGGTCTTCCAAATGACGACCCGAATGAACACATCTTCAGTTTCCTAAAAATCCGCGACACCTTCAAGTGCAACGGGGTGTCAGACGATGCAATCAGATTGAGGTTGTTCCCGTTCACACTCAGAGACAAGGAGAAGGGTTGGCTCCATTCCCAGCCATCGGGGTCAATCACTACATGGAATGATCTGGCGCAGAAATTTTTGGCAAAGTTCTTCCCGCCATCGAAGACACATAAGATGAGAACAGAAATATCTTCATTTGCACAGATACAAGGGGAACCACTTTATGAAGCATGGGAACAGTACAAGGAACTATTGAGGAAGTGTCCACATCATGGATTCCCACACTGGATGTAGTTGAGCAACTTTTACAATGGGGTATCGAGTCAGATACAGACTAGCATCGATGCAGCCTCAGGTGGAGCTTTTATGACGAAGAAATTTGAGGAGGCATGGGCATTGATAGACACAATGGATTCAAATAGTTATCAGTGGCCGACTGAAAGAATGACTCAACCCATAGCCACAGGGATTTTGGAAGTGGATAATATAACAGCCATATTGACACAAATAGCAGCATTGTCAAAGAAGATAGACACCAAGAAGATGGGTAATGTGCAGCAGGTAACCATCATCTGTGAACTTTGTGCAGGTGAACATGCGACAGAACAGTGTGCAATCAACCCAGCGTCGGTTCAATATGTGGCTAATTATAACAGGCCATCCAACACATACCAGAATATATATAACCAGGGGAATAGGAACCATCTGAACTTTTCATGGAGCAACAACCAGAATCAGAACCAGCAGCAAGCTCCACGACAAGCATACCCTCCTAGTTTTCAGAATTAGCAGCAATAAGTAGTTCCACAACAGGAGCAAAAGCTAAGTTTGGAAAAGGCTTTGGCCAAATACATAACAGAAAATGGAGCAGCGATGAATTCTCAAGCGGCGGTGATTAAGAATCTAGAAAATCAAATTGGACAGATTGTGAATGCATTGAATAACAGGCCTCAAGGGACTTTACCAAGTGATACTGAGAAGAATTCGAGGGGAAATCATGAACACTGTCAAGCAATCACATTGAGAAGTGGAAAACATCTTGAGGGACAAAGTGCAAAGAATTTGCTGAAGAAAGATGTGAAAGAAGGTGAAGACAAGTTAGTGGAAGAGAAACAGGATGAAGATAAGCAAGTGGACAAGAATCAGGAAGATGTTGAGCCAGCGGTCTATCCTCCACCACCGTTTCAGCAGAGAGTGCAAAAGCAGAAAGTAGACAAGCAGTTCTCTAAGTTTTTGGAAATGTTTATGAAATTGCAGATCAACATTCCATTCGCAGAAGCCCTAGAACAGATACCGAGCTATGAAAAGTTTATGAAGGGTATTCTGTCAAGGAATATAAAGTTCGAAGAATATGAGACTATTTCCTTGATGGAGGAATATAGCACAGTATTGCAGAGAAAGTTACCTCCGAAGTTGAAGGATCCGGGAAGTTTTACCATTCCTTGCACAATTGGGAATATGGCCTTCAACAAATGTTTGTGTGATTTGGGGGCGAGTGTGAACCTCATGCCATTATCCGTAAATACTTAGTTGGGTCTGCCGACACCGAAACCTACAAATATCTCACTACAGTTGGCAGATAGATCGGTAACTTATCCGAGAGGGATTGTTGAGGATATATTAGTTAAGGTGGATAAGTTCATATTTCCAGCAGACTTCATTATTTTGGACTATGAAGAGGACAAGAACATCCCGATTATCTTAGGGAGGCCATTCTTGGCTACTGGGAGGACTCTCATTGATGTTCAGAAAGGAGAGTTAACAATGAGAGTACAAGACCAAGAGGTGAAATTCAATGTGTTCAAAGCCATGAGCTTCCCTACAGATGAGGAAGAGTGTTTCAGAATGGATGTAATCGAAAAGATGGTAAATGAAGACCTGATTAAAGGTTTGGACAGGGATCCGTTGGAAAACACATTGTGGGGGGATGATGACTTGGATGATCCGCAATTTATGGATTTTGTACATATGCTGGATGCTTTGCCTAGAGTGAGCAGATTCAAAGTGCCATTCGAGCCATTACTTACAGAAGAGAAAGCATCGGCACGAATGAAACCCTCACTTGAGGAACCACCTACTCTTGAGCTAAAACCTCTTCCTAACCACCTCAGGTAGGCATTTTTGGGCAATTCTAATACTTTACCTGTTATTATTGCATCTGCACTTAATGTTTGCAGGAAAGTAAGTTGCTAAGGGTACTTCGAGAGTATAAATCTGCAATAGGATGGACAATTGCCGACATCAAGGGAATAAGCCCTTCATTCTATATGCACATGATACTCTTGGAAGAGAATGCAAAGTCGATAGTGGAACAGCAAAGAAGACTAAATCCAATCATGAAAGAGGTTGTGAAGAAAGAAATTTTGAAATGGTTGGATGCTGGGATAATATACCCGATTTCAGACAGTTCATGGGTGAGTCCAGTACAATGTGTCCCGAAGAAGGATGGAATGACGGTTGTGACTAGCGAAGAAAATGAATTGATACCGACGAGGACAGTGACCGGATGGTGGGTATACATGGATTATAGGAAGCTTAATAAGGAAACCCGGAAGGATCACTTTCCTCTACCTTTTCATCAACCAGATGATGGACCGTTTGGCTGGGCATGAGTATTATTGCCTCTTGGATGGATATTCGGGGTATAACTAGATCGTAATTGCTCCTGAAGATCAAGAAAAGACTACGTTCACGTGCCCATATGGCACCTTCGCGTTCAGGAAGATGTCATTCAGGTTGTGTAATGCACCGGCAACCTTTTAAAGATGCATGATGGCCATATTTTCAGACATGGTGGAGCGTAATGTTGAAGTTTTCATGGATGACTTTTTGATTTATGGGAATACGTTTGATAGTTGTCTTGAGAATCTAGTCATGGTTTTGAAACGCTGCATGGAAACCAACCTTGTACTGAATTGGGAGAAGTGCCATTTTATGGTTGAAGATGGAATTATTCTTGGGCATAAAGTTTCTACGAAAGGGTTGGAAGTTGACCGAGAAAAGCTAGAAACTATTGAGAATATTCCACCGCCGACCTCAGTTAAGGGAATTCGAAGTTTCCTCGGGCATGCTGGATTTTACCGCAGATTTATCAAGGATTTCTCTAACCACTATGCAGTCTATTAGAGAAAGATGCAATGTTTAGTTTTGATGAAGAGTGTTTGACAGCTTTTGAACAGTTCAAGAAGAAATTAACGACAACGCCCTTGATCGTAGCACTGGATTGGACAATGTTGTTTGAGTTGATGTGTGATGCTAGCGATTACGTGGTATGGGTTGTTTTGGGACATTACCGAGAGAAGGTCTTTCATGCCATATACTATGCAAGTAAAACCCTCACGGATGCTCAATTGAACTATACAACCACCGAGAAGGAATTACTCGCGGTCGTGTACGCCTTTGATAAATTTTGAGCATATTTGATAGGTATAAAGGTTGTAGTATACACGGATCACTCGGCAATACAGTATCTTATTTCCAAGAAAGATGCTAAGCCTAGGCTTATTAGATGGATTCTACTCCTTCAAGAATTTGATTTGGAAATCAAGGATAGGAAGGGGACAGAAAACCAAGTAGCTGATCATCTTTTGAGGTTGGAAAATCTGGGCAAGGACAAGACAGATAAATGTTTAATAATTGATTCGTTTCCATATGAACAATTATTCTTAATCCGTGGCGAGTTCCCTTGGTACGCGGACTTCGCTAATTATTTGGTCAGCAACATCCTCCCACCAGACTTGACTCGCCACCAAAAGAGGAAACTTCTACATGATGTAAAGTGGTATATGTGAGATGAACCATATCTGTTCCGCCAGTGCGCTGACAAAATGATCCGACGATGTATACCAAAAAGTGAAGTTGAGAGCATCCTACAGTCATGTCATGATTTAGTATACGGGGGCCACTATGGGAGTGAGCGAACAGCCGCAAAAGTCCTTCAAGCAGGGTTCTTCTGGCCCACGTTGTTCAAAGAAGCACATCAGTGCATGAAAAACTACGACCGATGTCAACGAATGAGTAATATTTACAAACGAAACGAGATGCCCCTAAACATGTTACTGGAAGTCAAAATTTTTGATGTATGGGGGATCGACTTCATGGGACCGTTCCCATCCTCGTTCAGTAATCTGTACATCCTGTTAGTAGTGGACTACATATCAAAATGGGTGGAGGCAGTTGCATTGCCGACAAACAATGCGAAGGTGATTTTAAGGTTCTTACAAAGGAATATTTTCACCCGTTTCGGCACCCCAAGGGCAATAATCAGTGATGAAGGGAGCCACTTCTACAACAAATATTTCACTGCTTTCTTGACGAAATACGGGGTCAAACACCGAATCGCCACAGCCTATCACCCACAAACGAGTAGACAAGCGGAGGTGTCTAACCGAGAGGTCAAGCGAATATTGGAAAAAGTTATCAATCCGAATTGGAA
This sequence comes from Panax stipuleanatus, assembly GCA_020205555.1. Taxonomy (NCBI): domain Eukaryota; kingdom Viridiplantae; phylum Streptophyta; class Magnoliopsida; order Apiales; family Araliaceae; genus Panax; species Panax stipuleanatus. The sequence goes on along the minus strand of CM035119.1, from coordinate 112,191,867 downwards.
GGATTGGTCATTAAAGCTAGACGATGATTTGTGGGCATATCGTACCGCTTACAAGACTCCGATTGGCATGTCTCCCTATCAGTTAGTTTACGGGAAGGCGTGTCACCTTCAAGTAGAAGCACAAAGCTTATTAGGCAATCAAGAAGTTAAACTTCTATTTATCAACAGCAGGTGAGAAGAGGTTGTTGCAAATAAACAAATTAGATGAATTTAGCCTGCAAGCCTTCAAAAATTTGAAGTTGTACAAAGAAAAGGTTTAGAAATGGCATGATCAGAAAATAATGGACAGAAAGTTTGAACCAGGTTAGTTCGTATTGCTATTCAACTCTCGGTTGAAATTGTTTCCTGAAAAACTCAAGTCCAGGTGGTTAGGGTCGTTTACCATCAAGACAGTATTTCCACATGGCGCCGTTGAAATATACAGCAGGGAGTCCACCGAATCATTCAAAGTCAACAGTCAACGGTTAAAGCATTATTGGGGCGGTGATATAGATCGCCAGGCAACCGCGGTCGACCCGGACGAACCACTCTAGAACAGGAAGTAGGCAGGCTGAATGACTTAAAATTCAAGCGCTCGATAGGAGGCAACCCATTCTTTCCATTCATTTTTATTTATTTATTTTTTATTAATATCATTTAGTTGTGATAATGTATAATAATTAGTAATTTTTTCTTCATAATACATGTCTAACAAGTTTTATGTTGTCCTTGCCTAAATACAGGACACTCGCTATAACAAGCGAATATATCATCAAGGATAAGGGCACGACATTCAAATCAAAACATCAAGGTTCAGTACCAAAATCAAAGAAGGGCCTATGCTTGTAAAGGAATAGAAAAGGTAGTAGGAAATTAAGCAAACAAAGTCGTTCCCACCACAGGACCCTCCGCTGGGGCGGGGGTGTTGAGAAGAAAATCCCCACCGTGGTGGGAAATGAAACTCTCGGACAGTAACTTACCCCGCTGGGGCGGGGCTTGGCAGGCTTATTCCCCCGCTGGGGCGGGGAGGCGAAAATCACCAGCAGATCCTTTTTTACACGAAAAGCCTATTGACTCTTCTAACAAACACTACCCACATCATACGAATTCCCACTTCATCTCTAAGCTTTCTCCACACCAAACCACTACCCACTCCCCCACGAGTTAGAGAATCACAACCCCCACTAAATCCATACAACTAAATCATCCACTACTGCTACCTGCAATTCCCACTATACTAACCATTTGCCCCAACCCACTACCCACATCCTACGAATTCACAAATACCCACCCCAGATGGATTCAAAAATTCAGGAAGTGAAATCACCAACTCCCTCTCTCCCTTGGAACATCAAGCATATCATCCACCATACCATTATTGAACATCAAACCAAGGTATATTTGCTTTATTTGTTCAATTAAGTGGTAAGTGGTTGAACAATTGGGTATTTTATTTTTGGATTTTGGGAATTACGTTTATAGATTTGGGTAATAGTGATATCATTTTGTTGATTTCTTGGTTGTGGGTAACAATAATTTGGGGAAATCAAAGCGAGTCAACTTCACTCAACATATAGCCACTTTGCCAACGCCCACCAAGTGTTCGACGAAAGTCCTCAACAAAATTTCTTCAAGAATTCTTCATTTGTGAGCACAAAGACAACATGCCTCCGTGTCCACAGAAGAGACAAAAGGGTGAAGGGTCATCCTCCGCCCCCGTTCCACAGTTCAATAAGAAGAAATTTTGGAGCTCGGCTGCCGCCGAACGATTTGATTATGTGGCAGAAAAGGCCCTCATCCAAGAACGTGGACTTAGAATCTATGCTTTGGATGGACAAATGCACATGCAAATTCATAAACGACATTGGGAGTATTTCACACAACAACTGGAACCGGCGGTGGTAGCCATAGTGAAGGAATTCTACGCTAATGCAGAGGACGCACCTCAAAGCATTCGTTAGGGACAAACAGGTAGACTTCAGTGTTGTAGCCATTAATGACTTCTACAATGTTCCACCACCGGCGGTGTGTCAGTATTCAGAATTGTGAGATGGAGGAATTGATTAAGACCAAATCATCAAAGAAATCTGCAAACCAGATACTGTATGGGTGAAAGACAATCGTAAAGGCACAATCATCCCAAGTTCCACATTGAACAAGTATGGGAAAGTTTGGTACTCTTTCCTCTATGCTAAACTATTGCCTTCAACACACACCAGCGACATCACTAAAGAAAAAATCTCAGTATTGTATGCGATTGTCAAAGATCTCAGCATCAATATTAGGACGATCATTAACTTCTCAATTCGCTGGTGTTTGAGAGGAGGATTAATAGGAGGATTACCACACCCTTCACTCATCACGGGGTTGTGCCTGCAATCAGGGGTCCTATGGGCAGAGACGGAGCCGGTTCAGCCACCATTGATGGTTCTAGATTCCAAGTTAATGAACAGATTTGAGCCATAGAAGGGGGCACCTTCGTATCCTCGTGGCCTTGGTTTTATTTTTCTAGACTCGGATGAGGGGGAAGATGAGGTAGGGGATGAGGATTACGTGATCTCCGAGGAGGAAGTGGAAGCAGATGAATCATCAAGCTCAATGAATGCCATACTCAGAACCATTCAGCGGCAACTGAATCTACAACAAAAGAGGACTGATAGAGTGGCGGCAAGGCAGAGTCATATGTTCAACAACCAGATCCAATTTCAAGCTGTTGTTGCTGAGGCCTTTGCCCGAATCACCACCGCCTCCGATCCATTGCAGTTCCATGTGCCACAACCACTCCCAGCGTATCCACTATCTGACTCTGACACGGAGGAGGGTGGCGAACCAAATGCTTGACTTGACTTGACAGGGAAGTCCTCAAACTTCAGTTCTTTATCTTTTCACAATGAGGACATTTTTTAATTTAAGTTTGGGGGTGTGTTGCGTATTAATTATCATAATCTTGTTAGATTATTGCATGAATAGTATAGGTTATGTATAATTTGCATAGTAGGTTAGTTATAATTTGCATAGTAGAATAGTTTAAGTTTTTATACTTATATAAAAAAAATGAAAAATCATAAAAGACCAAAAAGAGTTGTTAATTAGGATTGTTTGAGTCAGTATGTCAGTGATAAGAAATAACTTTAGCCAGTGATGAGACTAGACTTATATAAGAACATAATCAGTAATGATAACTAGAACATTGATGTACATTATGAGTCCTTACCTGTTTGACACCTTTACAACCGGTAAGCACGATAGTACAATAATATAGCCAACTTGGGGCGAATAGTCACATAATTGTCATCTTAAACAAGAATTGGGCTTTAATAAGAGGAATTCAGTAAACTGGTAGTAGTGGCTAAGTTGAGACTAAAACCTAAGTTTGGGGGAAGATATGAGAGCTATTTGAAAAAGAAATGAAAAAAAATGTTGAAAGATGTGAAAAAGATAAAAAAAAAATTAGAAACTTTTGAATAAACACCGTGACTAGTTTAGTTTCGTGGCCTTTGATATTCGAATAAGTACGCCCTAGGGGATGTCTTTACACCCAGCGCCCTAAAGCCATTTGGTTTGGGAGTCATTGGTCGAAAGCTCGCTATATGGGTATCATTGAAGAGCCTAAGGGAACTAGACATTGCACAGTCATGAGGAAAATTGTGATATGGGAAAACGAGCAAAATTCCCCCGTAAATAAAGAAAGATAGAAAATCTCCCATATTAACTTCCAACTTGGTTGACGTTTAGTGGAATTCACTTTACCTTATTTATGCGATTTCTCGAGTTAAACTGTGATTGCATTCTAAGACGTGTATTATGTGATATATTTGATCTGTAGTTGAGTATGTTGTAGTTGAGCACACACACACAGCAGTGGTGTGGACAGGTATAGATTCATAGACTGGTTTGAATTGCGGATACGTCTCTGGTTGGATTTATTGTTTATATCTGTTGTGAATTCTTTGAGGCGAGATGAGTTAGATTTGTTTACACTGACAGTTGCATTTATAAGCATTGTATATTCTTGCATATGTATGGTTTTTTCTTAAGGACAAGCAAAGTCTCAAGTTTGGGGGTATTTGATGAGTGGGTTTCATACCTATGAATCGGTAGTCGTTATATCTTGATTTTGGATGTTTTCACGTTATTGTCCTATCATTTATATTTGGTTTGTACTTTTATGAGCAAATGAAATGGAGGCGAAAGTAGTTTTAAAGGACAAATTTGCATATAGATTCGACAATTTGGCAATTATTAGGCCAAGGAATTAGCTCATTATCAAGTGGGTTATGCACATGCAAAGCCTGAGCAGCTCACGAAGTCATAGCAATCAAGTAATCCCGGGTAGCTTGCAAGGAAGGATTAAACAAAATATATGTCCATCTCATTATATGTGGGGGGAACGGTTTGATTTGATATTGCAGCTCACGGATGCAAAGGCTTTCATGCATTCCTAAGTTGAGGATGGATTCTATTATTCACGAAACAGCTTATGCATGCAAGGGAAGTAAACATTCAATAAGCAAGCGCATGGGCCTATATGGTATGAACCCTAGCAGCTCATGGTTGCAGCAGCAAATTTGGAGGCTGGACAGTGTAGTGCCCCGCTAGGGCGGGGCCTTGAACAAGAGAATCCCCACTGGGGCGGGGAGGCGCGGCGTCAATTGCTGCTTTCCTTTGCCTAGAGGGACGCGGATGCAACAATAAGGGAAGTTGAGGGCTGCATTTGTGGTAATATATAAGGGATTTAATGAAGACATATGGGGGATACCTAGCCACCGGGAACCTCTAGCATTAGATCTTGACTTGAATAGAGAATTGAGGCATCAAGTGAACGTGAAGAGCGCAAGATTGGAGCAGAGAGCAGTGATACAATTCTAGAATTTATCCTCTCTTTTTATTTATATATTGTAATCATAATGTTTTCTATGATGAGGATTATGGGTTTTTATTCAGTCGTTATGAACTAATTACTTATTTAAGCCTACGACGGATCTTTTATTAATGGATGATTAAATATTCTTGAATTCAGTTTATGGATATTATTTCTAGATTATTTGCTATGTGTTGAGCTTAACTTATATAATTGCCTGATCAACGATTATCTGTTATCCCATATGAAATCGAGAGAGGACATATGGGATTAGAACTGACTATACTGATATATAATTATGATTTCTGTGTAGATGGAATTCATGATTCACGTATAGGATAGAGATATCTATGCGTTATATATAATCTGATAAGAACTTAATTTTAAACCTTGTTTAATTATAATTCACATAGAGATATAGTGAATTAGTTAATTAGGGCGTCTTGCTTATTTCTATCATCTGTAGATGCGAGTGAGTATGGGTATAATGCATCGAGAGGTGGTTATATCTGCTTAAGTGTTCTTGATTAATAATCTGGGGTAATTGAATTAAACTGGAGAAAAGAATATTATCTGAAGTGAAATATAAAGTGAAGTTGTAGGCTTAATTCTCTAAAACTTGCAAAAATCTTGAGTTAGTGTTGCAGTTGGTTAAGTAGTAATTTAGTTAAATAATCATCTTTTAATCATTAGTTTAATAAAGATGAGATAGTATAAAATTGGTACTTGTTAGATTAAATAGGAATTAGTGTCCCTATAGGTACGATATCTGACTTATCCTTATATTACTTGTTGAACACGTACACTTGCGTGTAGCGCGTATAGAATATACCCAACAGTTTTTTGAGGTTGAACCTTCGTCCTTCCCATAGTTCCATGGGACTCTCTTCAAGCTGACCACCGGATACTGCGGTCTGAAGGGCAATATTAAAGGCTTGGGCGTAGCTACCTTCACAGGATTATGTACTTCTTGGACCCCTTTTCCTTGCAGTATTAGGGGTGTCACGGCTAGATCCGTCTAACAGGAAATGACAGCCACTACTCTCTGATTCAACGTCATGGGAATAAAGAGTGATTCTTCATCGGGGAAGCCATAATTTTGATTTCCTTTTATCAGTTCACCATTTTCAATCAGATTCTGGATCAGGTGACGGAGTCCCCAGCAATCCTCGGTGTCATAACCGGGCGCATTAGAATGATATTGGCAGATTCTATCAGGATTGAATTTTTTGGATCGAGGGTTCACGGGGGGTAACAGATCTGTAAACATCCCCTCATTGATCAGCATTTGGAGGATTTCCTTCATTGGCTGGTAAAAATTAATGAAGTTCCTCTGGAGGGCAAATTCCCTTTCAGCTTGGAACTTCTCTTCCTTGGCCACCTTGTCGGCCCAGGGTTCATGCTCATCAAACCGGTAATGATCCCTCACATCAATGGGGCTAATTTTTGGTATGGGAGGACTTGCTTCATGCTGGTTGGTCTGGTTTATCATCTGCTTGGTTGTATGATGTTGGTACACGACCAGATTCGCCAACTGTCCAATCTGCTCCTTGATAGACTTGATTTCCTGTTCTATCAGGAACCGTCTCTCTGAGAACTCCTTACTGTCTGGGCTATTAGTGCTTGATTGAGTTGACTCTCCGATATACCAGAGGTATTTGGATCCTTCTCCATTCCTTGTGCTAATCATATTAATACCTTCCTCTTTGTGTTGAGGGAGGGGATTATACTGCACATGCGGTTGCTCCGGTTTGGTCACCACAATCTCTCTGTTGTCTATCAAGTCTTAAATTTTATGCTTTAGAGACCAACAGTCTTGTGTATCGTGGCCCGGGGATCTGAAATGATATGCACACTTTTTGCTTGGGTCGAAATTTCGTCCACCGGTACTGGTTGGTGGAAGAAGTTGAACAATCTTCTTTTGTGCCATCAATAATTTCAGCACATTTTCTAATGAATCCCCTAAAGGGGTAAACTTTCTTCGACTTTGGCCTCCACAGTTTCCTGAAATGGAGGATTAAAAGGTTGGGCTGGAGCTTAAAAAAGGGAATAGTTCCTCCTTTGAATGGGCATGCTGCTCGAATTACCCTTTTGATTCTGTCCTTGCAGTACTAAGGACACTTCTTCTTCTTTCTTCTTGTGGGCTCTCTGGGGATTACTCTTATAATCCCAGATTGGAAATGCTCGGCAACGGCTTCCAAGGCGGTAAGATCTTTTATCTTCCTAGACTTTAGCCCCATCTCAGCCATTTCTCCATGTTTGATCATCTCCGAGAATGGTTTTTCTATGCCTGCTAGGACCTTTTCGTAATACAGAGTTTCTTGAATGTCATTGAAGGTCATGACTATCTCAGACTCAGTCATAGGTGGGTTGACTTGTGTTGCCACCCGCCTCTATCGTTGGGCATATTCTTTGAATGACTCGGTGTTTTGCTTTTTGATTTTGGTGATTTGATATCTGTCTAGAGACATCTGGGACTGAAAGCTTTATTGATTGAGGAAGGCATGTGCTAACTCTTTCCAGCTGTGAATTTTGAAATTATCCAAACGGGCATACTAGGCTCTAGCCTCTCCGGTCAGACTTTTCTAGGACAATTGCATTATGAGCTTCTCGTCCTTTACATAGGATCCGAGCTCTCCAATGAATACCTTCAAATGGGTGTAGGGATCTCCTTATCCATTGTATTTCTCAAAATCAGGGACTTAAAATTTATCTGGATAACGAGCCCTTGGGAATATACATAAGTCTGAATAATTGACACTCCCAAATGCGCTAGTCCCTTTGATGGACCGGATGGTTTCTTCCATTTGTTGTACTTTCTTCAGAATATCACCAGCTTCCTGCTCTTTGCTGAGGTTGGTGGTTTCAGGTGTTTTGTTGGTCATATCCTGGTTCTATGGTTCAGGAATCTGAGTGTCTTTCTTTTCGGTCTCTTGACTACCACCGGGTGTAGATGGTTCTGTATGACTAGGTGTTTGTTTCCCTTGAAGACCTTTGCTTTGTTCTTTCAAGAAAATAACCAATTCTGCTATCTGGTTTTTTAGTCCTTCAAACTCTTCCCTAGAAACAGGGATAGATTTAGTTTGAGCACTTAAAGCCATGTTTGGAGATGGACTTAGTGCTTTCTTAGCTTTCGACCTAGTGACGGGACCAATTTTTACCTACAATAAAAGTAGGTGTGTTAATTTTAATGTATATATATCAACAGGATGCATGCTATGCAATGTGTTTATTTTTGAGATTTTTTTAATCTTATCCTGTAAAACAAAGATTAGTTGTTTTTGATGACAGGATATCATGACAGGATTTACAAGACATGTATATTTGAAATTTACATTGGAATTGGAAGATTGACATTTGAATTAAAAGAGGAAGGCACGATGAAGCTTCCCTTCGAATTTAGTTAATCAGAGGCTGACCTATCTTAGGCTACTCTCGCGGCTTTTCGGCATGAAGGTCCCCAGATCATCGCAATCTACTAGGGGGAAAATTAATCCAGTCTTTCAATTAAAGCGGATCTAAGTGATGCCTTTTCTGAGCCTCGCAGGATTAGTCTCCTTTGAGTCTAGTAATCAAACACCGACGAGTTTGCCTCCTGGTGGAGGAATCACACAACATACATTCACATTCATCGTGTCTCACCGTATGAAATGATGAAATTGTGCGAAGCACTAATATAAAGAAGTAAAGAATTCATTCACATCCATTCAATGTAAAACGCAACATCCACACAGACGCAAATAACAAAGGGAAATTTTGAAAAGATTTGAGCGCGGCCTAAGCCCTCTACAATCCCTAGCGGAGTCGCTGTAACGATTGAGATTTTTATATTTAATTTTAAATATTTATTGAGTTAAATAAATATTTTATGTGATTTATTTATTGAGTTAAATAAATAAATTATGTGATTTATGGAAGTGATTTAATTAAGTGTACATATTAATTAAATGAATGTGTAAAATTTAATTTAATTAATGTATATTAATTTTATACTATAGTTCTAATTTAATTGAGATAATTAAATTAGATGAGATATGTGACGAGGTGTTGCATGGATTATAATTAGCGAGTAATTATAATTATGTGGTAATTTTATGTGATTAATTGATGTTAGATTTTAATTGATTAAATTAGATGATTGATATTTAATTAATTAAAATGTGACATTAAAGTATGTATTAAATAATTTGTTAAAATAAAGAAAAAGATTTTTAAATTTGTTTTACCAAACAAGGCCCTTGCATTTGTTTTAAACCTATTTCTACCAAACAGGGCCCTAACTATCAAAAAACTATTCTTAAATAACTTGTTTACCAAACGGGACCTTAGCGCTAAAATCTGTTTTATAAGTATTGTTGCCAAACAAAGCCTTGTGGCTTTTGAATTCTTGTAACTGTCAATTTAATAATAAGTTAACGCTAATTAACATACGTATTATTATATTAGTTATATAGTGTTTACGTTAGTTTAGAGTTAGCTTAAGCCTAAGAGAAGAGAAAGAGCAGAGAAGTATTACAGAGATAATATAGAGAGAAAGGAAGAGGAGAGACTAAGAAGAAAATGGAAAGCTTGAGAAGCTTGAGAAGAATCCACCATCTCTTTATACCCTTCTTCAATCTCCAAATAACGGGTATAATCACAATTTTATAATTTTAAGAACTCTACTTAGTTATTTCTTTATGTTGAATTATCTGTGAAAGTTATTTGCACGAAATTGATTATGTTGATATGGATTTTATTCATATGGTTTATATATGAATTGTATGCATAAACAATGATTTTCAGAAATCAAATTGCTATAGAAATATATTTTAACAGAAAATTCATATGAGTTCATATGGAATTTCATGAGTTTATATATTATGGGTGATTTTACATTGAGAAATTGGTATATGTTAGTATGTTGTTTAGAAATTTTCTATGACACTACCTTGAATCATGAGAATAAAGCATGTGTTATAAGTTGAATTGCTTAAGAATTTGATTACAGTGACTTATTTTTGAAAATATATGAGTTTTCATGAAAATGGCCAAATTGGATTTTTAAAACTTGTGATTATCATTGTTTAGATGGTTTTGTGTTTCGGAAGCATGTTATATATATGTATAATTGCATAGATATGATTTACAATATTTAAGTTACTGTAAATATCCATTTGTTGGCTTGTATGTGTTAATCGGTGAAGCAGAGTAACGTGGTTGTCTGCATCTGGCCGAGTTGCTGCGCAGTTGCGCCAGCAGCAAGGCCAGGAGCAGCGCAGTTGCGCCGTTTGTCCTTCCCAGATCCTTACCCTGCGCAGCTGCACCGGTGCCAAGGCCTGTGGCTGCGCAGCTGCGCCGTGCACAGTGCAGTGGCAGTGAGTTTTAGTCAAGTGTGCAGTGTGTTATTATGTTTCCATTACATTATTGCTAAGATAATGAGCATGTATCTAGCTGCTATAACATGTGTTATCATGAAGTTGATAATTTCATAATTCGAGAAAAAAAAAGTTTTGAAAACTTAATATAGTATTTAAATTATAAGATATAATTGTTTAATTGTAAAATAAGTTACTTAATTATAATTTGATTAATTATAATTACGAGTAAATATTTAATTTAAATTATAATTCTGTGAAATTATAATGTATAGAAGTTGATTTATTGTAATCAATTAAATGTTAATTTAAATTACAATTTATATAATTATAATTTAATAAATGCATGATATAGTTTAATTAACTATTAATTATGAAATTTTGATAATTTAAGAGGTAATTATAATTGAGTAATTATAATTAGATTAAGTGTTTAAATTATAATTGTTTAATTATAATTTAGCTAAAATACATAATTGATTTAATTATGTGAGTATGTGTGTGATGAAATTAATTATGTGATAGTTGATTATTTATTTAATTAGAGTGTGTTAACCATAAGGGTTAACCACTTATGTAAATTAGTTATGTGTTAACTGATTTAGATTATTATTATAATTGAATGTATATATGAAGTGTTTAAGTACGTGATTGAGTTAAGTAACTTGCGCTTGAGGCAAGTTTTCTAAACCCTAATCTTGTATTAATTTTATGCAAGTCTTCTAACCCTAAATTTGTTAATTATATACAAATTCTTGAATTCATATATTCATTGTTGAGAATGTCCTTTCCATTTCTGTATTGGACAATTGTTTATTTAATTGAAATGATCTTAACTTATTGTTCAAGTAAGATCCAGTTATTATTTTAAATGTTTTAAGTTGATTCTAAAGCATATGTTAGTTCATAATTCTGTTATTTACGAATTATTGATAGTCGATTCAACTAATCCTTAGTTGATGAACGTGAATTCTAAATTACCCTTGTAAGCTTATCCAAACCAAACTTTATTTGGTGCGGACTTGAATTCAAATTGCTGCGTTGAACAACCCTATGTACTAGGGGAGGTTACTACGCATAGCGTTAAGATGTTTGTGCACAATACATGGTACAAAGGGCTGATCCCCCTAAGTACGAGTTAAGGTCCATAGTTTTATTGACTGTTAAAGGTTTAAATAGAAATATTTATAACCTAGGACAAGAGTTCAAAGGTCTTATGACACTCAGATAAATTCTATTTTTGAATTGTAATTGCGATGAAAGAATTATTATTCAATTCTTTATTGTTGAAGCGAATCATATTATTCAGGTTCTTTGAAAGATATCCTTTCATGTATATATTATTGTTAAACTCCAGTGAGCTGTGGTTTGCTCACTCTTGCATTAAATAACAATTTCAGTTAAGGTTGATAACGCTGATGCTCCGTTTACAAGTAAGGGCAAGGGAAAGCAAAGAAAGTGAAGACTTGTTTTTATTTAACTGAGTATGATTGTACTAAGACTTGACTGTTATGTTTTTATTTCCGCACTTATTATATTCATGTCAGGGTTAGAGTAACCCGGGATTATTTTAAAAAGGTTGTAACCCTTGTTGTAAGGGAGATTTATTTATTTTAATTTAAATTGTAGGTTATTTTTCATTATTCATTGGGTAGATGTATGTTATATTAGAAAGTGAACACCAAATCATGTGGAAACGAAGTACCTGGATTTGGGGGTGTCACAGTCGCCACCTGTCGACTTCGGGAAAAAATCCAGTTAACTTTTTGACCTGATCTTTCTCTCTTCGTAAGTCTTGTTGTCTTCTACCCTTATTACCTTATCTATTTTATGAAGGGTGAAGTTTTTTAGGAAAAGGCCAACATGTATCATGTCGACGATTTTGAACGGTTTACATAGTCGCTAGTTGGTAGATTTGAAATGGTTGTATCAACTCAACCTAGTTTTGTTTGATTTTGCAAGTAGGCCCAATTACTGGACATTGTCAAAACTTGATCTTGAAACCGAGATTCTAAAGTTCGGGGGCTTGGTTAAGTGGGGGGAAGGAGTTAGGCACCCCCCAACTCCCGTGAAACACAGTACCGCATCTTTTCAATATTTTTCTTTTTATTTGCAATGTGTGTGTATGTTGGAAGTAATTGAGCCTACATTTGATTTTGAAAGTATTGTCGTGCTTCGTTGAACCTATATACGGAGGGTTTTATTTGATTTGCAAAAGTCCTTTTTAGGCAAAACATGAAAATGATATTTTGAAAGGTTAGTTTTCAAACCCTTATGCTTACGTAGGAATTGAAGCATGTTGATACTTCCATTTTATTCTTTTCAGCCTTTGGCTCAATTAGAATGGTGATTGTCAGGATGCAAAGCATCCTCAACCACAAATTATATACAAATGCCAGTTTTATCATGGGTATAACAGCTATTGGAGTGACTCTAGCATGACAAACCATATTGTCTTAAGGTCTTTCGGATGTACATTTTTACAAAAAAACTGGCAAGGTACATTTGTAATGTGGAGTTTGTCCATCATGGGAATCAGATTCTGATCGGTTTGATCATGAATCCCACGATTCCTAGGCTCACAAAAGGAGGATAAGAAAACCTGCACAGCACAGATATTAACAAAAAATGTATATTTACATCTAGACGTCGCAAAAACAAAGGATTCATCAGTCAAATCCTTGTATGCGCATAGCCAAAGCTCCTCGTTCCCACTAGATAGCGATCTAAGGGTCGCGAATTTGCTTTAATATTTAACAAAACTAGAAAGAAAGCTAGATTTAAATAAATCTTAGCCATTCTAGCTTCCCGGTTCTTGTTAGAACTATTTTGAATCGTTTGAAAGGTAGAAAGGGCTAGATTTAAATAAATCTAATTTGCCAAATTTACATTAAAACAACTGCATGTCAAATGAGTATTTAAACAGGGATTTAATCACAATGAATAAAGAATATATATATATATATATATATATATATATATAAATATAATTATATATATATATATATATATATATATATAATTATATATATAAAAGCTGTAAAGGGCGACGAATTTCCAATCCCATGCCCGGACAGAAATGTAAATGTGTATATATATATATATATATATATATATATATATATATATATATATATATATATAAGCTGTAAAGGACGACGAATTTCGATTCCCAGGCCCGGACATAAATATATATATATATATATATATATATATATTTATAAAAGCTGTAAAAGAGCCACAGAGTAATTTAGGCTCGACTGGAATATATATATGTATATATATATATATAAGGGGTAAAGAACCACTAATTTTTCCAGCCTCAACTGAATATAAATATATATAAAAGCTGTAAAGAGCCACGAAATGATCCAAGCTCGACAGAATGTATATATATATATATATATTTATGAAAGCGGTAAAAAGGCCACAGATTTCCAATACAGGCCAAACTGAAATGTAAATGTTAATATATACAGTAAATATATATATATATATATATATATATATATATATTAAAGCAATAAAGGCCACGAATTAGCAATCTAGGCCAAGCGATGTCAGAAAAATTATATATATATATATATATATATAGTTATATATATAAAAGCAGTAAAAGGGTCCCGACTTAGCAATCCAGGCCCGACTAAATTAAAAGTTAGTATATATATAGTCAAATATATATATAATAAAGCTAAAAAGGCTACGAATTAAAGATCCATACCGAACAAGTTAGTACGTATATATATATATATATATATATATATATATATATATATATATATGTACATAAAAGCGAGTAAAAGCCATGGATCGACGATCAAGGTTGTGCAAATACAAAAAAAACGTATATATGTACTAAAATGTTCTAAAAAGTAAGCAAAAAAGGCCACGAAACTGAGTTTTGGGCAAAACTAGAAGATGAAACTTACGTGCACGTGCAAATATACGTAATGAAGTAGAAAACGAGTTCTGATAGTAAAAATACATAAAATGGACTGCTACACGGGCTTTTTGCCACATAGTAGGCTTCAGATAGACGTTTTCACTGGTTAAGTTTTGATATGTCATAGAATATACGTATACAAACGTGTTAGAAGAATAAAATTAAGGTTTGGAGTATAGGATGTAGGGCTAAGGGACGAAACGAGAGGAGTATCAGAGCATTTTCTTATTTTTTTTCCTTTTTTTGGCAAGGGGGGTCTTATATTTAAAGACCCTATGGTTGCAGGTGTAACCGCGGCAGCCGCGGGTCTACCTGTAGCTCCCCAAGTGGGGCCCACTCCCGTGTGTCCAGTCGTCTCGAAGTACACGCACTCCAAGCAACGCGATGTCAGGTTTGAATCTTCATAACTTTTGATCAGAGCCTCCGTTTGAGGCATGCTATACCTTTCCGGAAAGCCCTTTCTGAGAGCGTCACAATGACATGGGACTTAACCTTTTCCGATCCAAGAAGACGGGTTTATAATTGGATCTTCATTTTTTTACAGTTTGTCCATTGAGTTGTATTGTGCTGTTTTCACTCGGGATCAATGTTATGGCTCTTTCTGACATTCATTGCATCATTTTGGCTAGATTTTGACTAGATTGGCTTCAAGTTGGTAAAATTACCGTTTTTCCCTTCCAGGGGTTGTCTCCTATGTTGGCATGGTCTTCGACTATTTTATCGGGGTTGGCTCCGAGGTTTGAACCCATTCGATTCTGTTCGTCCTCAGGGTTATCTCCGAGGTTGACTTGGTTTCCCAGGGTTGTCTCTGGGGATGATAATTTGTTTTGGGGTTGTCTCCGAAGTTGACTTGGCTTCCCAAAGTTGTCTCTTGGGTTCCTGTACCTCCCGGGTTGTGACCGGGGCTTGACTGACATCCCAGTGTTGTCGCCGGGGTTGAGTTGGATCTCCCGGTGTTGTCGTCGGGGTTCTTGTACCTCCCGGGTTATGACCGGGGCTTGACTTCATCTCCCGGTGTTGTCGTCGGGGTTTAGTTGGATCTCCCAGTGTTGTCGCCGGGGTTCCTGTACCTCCCGGGTTGTGACTAGGGCGTGACTTGACATCTCGTTGTTATCGCCGGGGTTGAGTTTGATCTCCCGATGTTGTCACCGGGGTTCCTGTACCTCCCGGGTTATGAACGTGGCTTGACTTGACAGCCGGTGTTGTTGCTGGGGTTGAATTGGATCTCCCGGTGTTGTCGCCGGGGTTAAAATTTATTTTGAACTTCCAGGGTCTTCTCTAGAAGGTAGAAGAAGGTTTTTCCCTCCTACAAGGTTAGTAATAGGAATGCAAAATTTTGAGTGTCTACAATCAGTCTAGATGAAGCGATTGAACCTGCTAGTTTTCAAGCATTAGAGGTGAGAAATACTCAGTACCTACCTGTTAGGGCACCAGCTCTAAAACCAAAAGCTTCCCCTGAAGTAATGACGGTGGGTCAGGAGATGGTATCTTTAGGTTTTTGCCATGGAGAAGGGTTAAGAAAAAATCATCAAGGTATCAAGAGTCCGGTGCAAATCTCGAGCCAGTTAGGGAAAGTCGGCTTGAACTATTCATCCGGGTCAAACCGCCGGAACCCACACAAGCATCCAAAAGTTCTTGCCTCCACGATTTTGCTGCCAAACCTCACTGATGCTGGGTTTGTAAAGCCAATGAGGAAGATTCCTGTTATTGTGTCAGGCATGTTGTTTCCTCCAATCAAACCAATTAGTGAGAGAAAAGCCCCGGAGATCTAGGGGGAAAGCTAAAAGGAAAAAGAAAAGTTTCTGCATGAAGGACTAGACCCATTTGCTTACATGTATTGTTTGATGCATTACAAGGGTATGAACGATGATATCCCAGATAGTGATGAAGAAGAACAGATCCAAATCCGTCGCATCAAGAAGGGGAAGGGTGGCAGTTCAAAGAAGAACCCTGACTCTTATATGAAGGATGTCTCAGTTATCATCAGAGATGAAGCAGACGACTACAAATCCTTTATCCTCCCTATTCATGTGGACCTGGCATTGGACAATTGGAGCAGCGTCCCTTGCATCATTCAAAAGGGTAAAAGGGCAGAAAGTCCATCTGCCTTGGAAATATGGTTTCATTTACTGCTTATTTTGTTGCACATCTATACTAGTAACTTTCATCATGCTTTTGCTAAATGCTTTATATGTTTAAACAGTCTCATCTATTAAAGTGAAAGCATTTTGTTTTCAGGACTCTAGAATTGGATTTGTTTGTCCCTGCTGATGAGATGCCAAATTTTCACAGTGACTACAACTTTGATGTAGAGCTGAACTTAGACTTGATGGAGATTGATCAAGAGGAGATAGATGACTATGAGGTGCCTAAGGAGATCAAAGAATGGGTCGAAGATAAACCCAAACCAAACCTCGACCAAACCACCACTGTCAATATCGGTACCTCAGAAAACCTCAAAGAAATCCAGATAGGCCTAGAGCTCACCCAAGACCAAAGAGCCGACCTGATTAAACTCTTAACACAGTTCCAGGATGTGTTTGCATGGTCACATGAAGAAATGATTGGTTTATCTACTGACATTGTCATCCATCGATTGCCCATCAAAGATGGATTCAAGCCAGTCAAGCAGAAGCTCAGGCGATTGAAACTTGAATGGAGTCTGAAAGTCATTCAAGAGGTTGTCAAGCAATTCAAAGCCGACATCATCATGGTATCAACATACCCAAAGTGGTTGTCAAACATAGTTTTTGTGCCTAAGCCCGGAGGGAAGGTACGAGTATGCGTGGATTACCGCGATTTGAATAAAGCTTGTCTCAAAGACAACTTCCCGGAACCTTTCATCCACATCCTGATAGACAATACGACGCAATATGGCATGTATTCTTTTGTGGACTGTTTTGCCGGATACCATCAAATCATGGTCTTTGAAGAGAACAGGGAGAAGACAGCCTTCATCACTCTCTGGGGAACCTTCTGCTATAGACGTTTATCTTTCGGCCTTATCAATGCTGATGCCACATATTAGCGAGCCATGATGGCCCTATTTCATGACATGATGCACAAGAAGATAGAAGTTTATATGGATGACATCATCGTTAAATCCCAGAAAGAGGACGATCATATCAGCTATCTCAGAAAGCTATTCAATAGGTTGCATAAGTACAACCTCAAGCTGAATCCGGCCAAATGTGCTTTTGGTGTCAAATCGGGCAAGTTGTTGGGATTTTTGATGAGCAATAGAGGCATTGAGCTGGATCCCGCGAAGATTAAAGCCATCACGGAGATGTTGGTGCCCCGAACAGAGAAGGAAATACGGGGGTTCTTGGGAAGAATCAATTTCATAAGCAGGTTCATTTCCTAGCTCACACAACTTGTGAACCCATCTTCAAGCTGCTAAGGAAGAATTCCGCCACAAAATGGAATAAAGATTGTCAAAAAACCTTCCTTGCCATCAAGAAGAAGTTGATCGAAGCACCTGTCTTGGTACCCCGGAGGTATGAAGTTCCTCAGTTTGTGTACTTGTCAGTCAATGCCAATGCAATGGGCTGTATGCTGGGACAGAAATATGATAGTAACAAGGAGAGAGCTTTCTACTACATCAGTAAAAGATTCCGCAGCGGCAAACAAAAGTACACTCTGATTGAGAAGACGTGTTGTGCGTTAGCATGGGCCGCCATGAGGCTACAACACTATCTACATGGGCACACGACCTATCTCATATCTCGCATGGATCCACTGAAGTACGTATTCAGCAAACCAATATTGAATTGTCGATTATCTAAATGGCAGTTGATCCTCCAACAGTTCGACATTGTCTATGTTACTCAGAAGTCCATTAAAGGTCAGGGAATTGCAGATCAATTGGCCAAAGCTCCGTCAAGGGATTTTGAACCCTTGGAAACTTATTTCACTGATGATGGGATCATGAAAATTTAACAAATCAGATAAAAGAATATAGTCCAACCCTGGAAAATGTATTTCGATGGAGCAGTGAACATGGAAGGTGCCGGAGCTGGGGCAATCCTTGTCTCTGGTGCAAGAGAACAGTATCATGTGGTTACCAAGTTGCAGTTTGTCAACACCAACAACACGGCTAAGTATGAAGGCTGCATAATGGGGTTGAAATTAGCCCAGACCATGGGTATCAAACATTTACTAGCCTTTGGGGATTCCGAATTGGTCTTTAGACAAATTTTCGGGGCGTATCACACCAAAGAATTGCATTTGCTGCCCTATCACCGGCAGGTTATCAACATATCCATGGATTTTAAAGAAATAACCTTCATCCATATCCCTCGAGGAAGGAATGACTTCGCTGATGCATTGGAAACGTTAGCTTCCTTGATCCACATATCTTATAGGAGGGGAATTCCCGACATCAAATTCACAAGCCAAAAGGCCCCGACATATGAGAATTATATTGGAGAAATATATGATGAAATAACTCCTATCAAATAGCCTTGGTATGAAGACATAAAGGAATATCTGCGAGATGGACCTACACTCGCTGGGGAAAGCCAAGTCGGGCGAAAACAGATTCACAAGATGGCTATGAAGTTTTATCTAAGCGAAAATAGGTCTGTTACGATGACTCGATAAAGATCAAGTCCAGAGATTGATGGATGAAGTACACAGTGGAATCTGTGGTCCACACATAAGCGGTCATTTGCTGGCCAAGAAGATATTAAGAACAGGGCATTATTGGATCTCTCTCAAAGCTGACTGTGATGATCACGTCAGGACATACTACCAATGCCAAGTTCGAATGAGCTGCACAATATGAGTTTGCCATGGCCTTTCTCCTTGTGGGGAATGGATTTGATCGGGCCAATAGAACCCAAAACCAGCAATGGTCACCGATTCATCTTCACCATGATCGATTACTTCATCAAATGGGTTACAGCTGCCTCCTTTCCCAAAGTCACCGAAGAGGTAATCATTGGTTTCATCAGAAACAATGTCGTCTGTCGATACGGACAACCGGAGGTGATCATCTCAGACAATGCCAAGAACCTAAACAATCAGATGATGAGAGATTTATGCAACAAGTTCCATATTAAGCATCTCAATTTCGTCATCTATCGGCCTAAGATGAATGGTGCTGTCGAAGCGGCCAATAAGAATATCAAGAAATCATGCAGAAAAAGTCCGCCAATCACAAAGGATTGCTCGACCTATTGCCTCTAACTCTGTTAGCATACAGGACGTCAATGCGTACTTCTACTGAGGCTACCCCCTACTCATTGGTCTATGGCATGGAAGCAGTACTTTCCATAGAAGTAAAAATGGAATCCTTGAGAGTGTTAATAAGCGCTCAGATGGAAGATGATCAGTAGTTGCAAGAGCGGTACCACCAGTTGTCCCTGATAGATGAAAAAGGTCTACAACCATTTTTTATGGGCAGTTATATCACCAAAGGATTTCTCGGTCATACAACAAGAAAGTTCGACTCCGAAAGTTCAAAGAAAATGACCTGATATTGAAGAAAGTTCTATCCAATCAAGACGAAGCTAAATGAAAGTTCACCCCAAATTGGGAAGGCCCTTTCATTATCAAGGAAGTGTTGACAGGAGGAGCTATCAGATTGCAAGAAATGGATGGGAATGAATTTCCCTAGTTTGTCAATTCAGGCACCGTGAAAACGTATTATGTCTAAAACATCTGCCAGCCATCATCCTGGTCCTGCGAATCAAATCCAATCAGTTAGGGTTTTCATAAAAACCTGAACTACGAATGACCTGATCTCCCTCAACTCGGGAGTACGTAGGCAGCCATTTCTAGTACGGTTAGACCAATTTTTTTTTAAACCCTCCAAACTAAAACAAAAAGTTTAAAACCCATCAAACCTAACTCAAACCTAAAAGAAACACTTCTCAAACCTTTCACACAAAACTCAAACTACGAATGACCTGATCTCCCTTAACTCGGGAGTATGTAGGCAGCCATTCATGGTGCGGTTTGACCATCAAAGAAAAATAAAAAACCAATAAAACCAGTCCCAAGACATCGAAACCTTATAAAACCCAAATACTATCAAGTCTTCCTAGTCAACAGACCCTGCTGAGATATTCTCCGACATCTTAATGGCAATCCATCAAGGAAAAGCTCATAACACATCAAGATAGCAAGTCATGAAAGAAGTGGTAATCACTCAGCAATGGCAATACATATCCAACAGGGAAGTGAATCAAAATATATTTCTCTACTATATAATACTTTTTGATATATACACTGTGTCCTGTACATGACAAAAATGGCTGATCTATTATGTGCAGGAAAAATAAAGCTAGTCTATGAACCCGTGGACAAACGGGATAGTAATGCCAACATGGCATCCCTCTTAGCAGATGGAGGAGAAGCTGCGTGCTCATAACCCTTGATCTCCATACGAGCAAGAACATCCACAGCCATCTGCATAGTGCTACTGAGACCATCTATGAAAGCACTCATATCTGCAACCAGACTATGTGTATATGATCCGAGGGAAGTGCTATCAGCAACATAAACATCTCAGGTAGTTATGGCCTCATCCTTCTCAACATTAGCGGCATCCCGGGCGACTAAGGCCTCCTCAACCTCCTCAAAAGCTGCATCTCGGGTAGATCGAGTCTCGTCTCTCCCCACAAGTGTTGCATCCCTAGTAGCTTATGCCTCATCTCTATCAGCAAAAGCTGTGTCTCTACTAGAAAGAGCTGTCAACATCAACGCCTTAGCCTGATCTCTCTCAAAAGTCATCCAAGCTAATGAATCAACAAGAGCTGGATCTATCCCAGCAAGGATGCTCGGAGGGTCACTAACTAAAGCCGCTGTCAAACCAGTAGGTAACTCATCCTCCGTGGGAGAATCAAGATCCTCCATATGCTCCTCCTCATCTGAATCAACACTCGGAGCTAACTGGATAGCCGCAGCCAATGCAATATCGAACTCCAACCATGCCAAATACTCTGGAGAACGATCCGGATGGCTAGTAGAGAAATCAGCCCTCTCCTTGGGAGTCCAACACTCATAAGTCCTTATCAAGTCAGTTGACGATAAAGATGAAGCTGATATCCGCTGATCAATGGCTCCCTCAAAATGGTGAAGGCTCTGAAACTGATAAAACTAGCCCATGACTGCCAGTGGATGGTAGGTGGTCACCCCTCTTAAACCCGCTAAGGGCAAATAATCCATGCCGGCTGCATGAGTGATGAAGTTGTAAGGGGAGCTAAGCCCTGAGCATGGCAAAATCGAAAAGGGATGCTAGATCTCCGATAAAAAGGTTGACCATGATGCTGCATCAGAACACTCCGATGGCTGGAATGAGTAGGACATGGCTATCTCATGGGTAAAGTAGTACCCATGGTGTCTGAAGGTGCCGATCGGACTCAAATGCGTCATGAATCATGCATACAGCAGAATGGCACTGGGGTACTGCAAAAAGTAGCCGACCGCAGAGTCTTGACTAATATCATCGGCAGAATCATTTAACCCTGTCTAAGGGCACGAACCACTACCATCAAGCCGGTATCTAAGTGGTCTATATATAGTGGCATGTATAAATAAGCCGTGACGCACATCAGTAGAACATCCACACGTGCAAATTGCCACTCGTCTGCAGGAATAATGAAATCTCCAGAATATCGCTCGTAGCTGTCCAACCTACCAAAGCGATCAATCAAAAAGTCCATGGACACCACATGTCCTGCAGTAACCTCTCCAGTGACGACTCTGCGCCTCAGCCCTGTCATACCCATGAATGGTCGCCTAAAGTCACTGATGGCTATCCTGGCACAAGGCAAATCTAGTGATAAACCTGTGAAGCACTCATGATCCTCTAATGTAGGAGTCAACTCGTGAAGCCCAAACTAGAAAACCTAGCGCTCGGGTATCTAGCAGGATAACAAACCGTCAACAAACCCCTATGGGACCTGAAAAGGTAAAAGGGCTAGAGAATGCCCTAACATCTGGTCCACTGTCCCTCTAACTGTGAGAGGCAGACTATCATACCACGATCTCAACGAAGATTCTACCAAAGACGGCTATGAGTGCTCGATATGGCTGACTGTGGATGATGACATCTGTATGACCGTATCATGAGACCATCCAGGGGTCAAATCTAAACTCACATGTCTAAGTGCATATCCATAACATAATACATGCATAATGACAATGATAAATGACAATAGGATGCAATAGATAGGAAATATCATTCATATCTAGAATAAACTATCTACTGCAAGCATCATCTTTGTCTTCTCATAAAATACAAAATAAAAGGTACAGGGAAATGGGGCACATCCGCCCAACAACTAATAGAGACTTATCAAAAGATATAGCGAGAAATGGGGCACAACCCCCCAATATCTAACAGAGACCTACCATAAGATATAGCGAGAAAAGCTATCCGAGAAGATCTAGAATATCTGTCTCAAGGCTATCAACCCGCTGCAGCTCCTCCTGAGTAACAAAATCTCGGCCAGTGGGAATGTTCGATCAATACAAGGGAGGATCAGCACCTGTATAGCTGGTAGAAAATGGACCTACTGAGGGGCCAGCTCCAGAACTGGAACGATAAAAAGAATCTTCCTCTGAAGGATCCCGGCCAAGGTGCTTGATAAAGAAATGAGCCCTCTCCAACCGCTGGGTTAGTCCTACAATCTGGTCCAGATGAGTAGGCTCTCGGAGGCAAGCTATCCAGTATGTCATCATCACAGACCTTGGCACCATGTCTGCCATAAACTGGGTAGCACGAGTCTGAGCCCCAATAGTACAAGGACTCCACCAGCTGTGAAATGCCTCCTGGCTTTAAGGACCCTCTGACAGGGTGAAGCCATCTACGCCCACCAGGGGAATGTCTGTAAGTGGCTGAGATAGTGGTCAATGATGCCAAGCAGGAGGAACAAAGGGAATGCGAATATCTCATGTGACGATTCGAATAGCGCGCTCTCCTAGATAGAGCTCCCAACCTCCCTCGATCAAAAATGGAACACGACGAGTGGACAATGCAAACTCCCGACCAGTTGAAAATCTATCCTCGAACCCGACTGTCAAAAAGTCCAGAGTGTAAGGGACCCACGAGATCGAATCATCAGTCAATAAATCTAGCTGTAAACGGGAGTGGGTGAATCCCTCGGCTATAGGGACCTTCGTCAACGTAGAGTGATGTCAGCGTCGTCCCCTCGGATAAGTCTCCATGCCCAAAGTAGTGGCTGGGCGTAGGCAAGAAAGCCTCTCATAAACCCAAAACTGGCAATACAAAGATCAAAAGTCCTCAGTGATAAAGACTAACAAACACAAAGGATAAAATTAAAAGATAAAAAAGAAAGGTACTCACCAGCAGGAATGGGAAAAAACCTAGCCAAGCCTCCGTCACGGCCTCCGAGCGCATGCGCATCCCTCGAAAAAAATAGGCAAAGGTGTAGGTACCCCACTCAAAATCACTAAGGCACTACACGTATCGAGTAGCGCTGACCAGAGCAAAAGACACCGTTGAGGAGTTGTTTGCAAGGAAACAACCCCTGATGATCACCAAAAATAGTCGCCGAAGGATGCGATCTCTAACCCTCTAATCATCAGGCGGAGGTTCAGTCAAAGCCCCACTCTGGGCATCTAAGCTCAAGGGACCAGAACGGACCGTCCGACCTTTAATGGACGTCGCAGGAACTCCCAAGAGGGAGCGAATAGCAACCGGTGAAATATCAACCACCAACGGCACTGGTTCACCTACAAACTCTATCCCGGTGATGAACCTCTAGTCCATAGGCGTCATCATCACCTCACAGTCTAACAAATAAAGAGATTGGGTCTGGTGGAACCAGCGCTCAGACAAAGCCCTCAGATAACCCCAGGGGCAACGACAGGGAGGGATAGAAAAGAAGGCCTCGAACCCCAGGTGTCGACGATAGCCCGATACTCCGGACGCAGAGTATGGTATAAGGAGTGGACATTGAACTAGTTCTTTCTGGGCTGCGTAAAGCCGGGAACCTACATCAAATATCCAGTCCCAATTAAACATGCGTCTGGAAATGGCAAAAGAAAGATAGATAAAAAATCCATAAGGAAAACTTCAGTCACCTCGTTGGCACGAAGGTATATCGATTGATGGCGTCTTAAATCGCCCAAAAGCTCCTGAATCGGCACCACAATGGCTGGAAGCTCCCTATGTGGAACATAAGCTTAGGAAGGATCAACGAATGGGACATCCTCATTGTCCACATCAACCGGCAGCTCAGCCCGAATCGAACGAATCACAGACTCAGCCAACCGGCGAGGCAGTCGGGCTGGACGTGACAGAGAAACATCAGAAGCACTCCTCCGCCGCACTCCTGAAGTGACCCTGCTAGCACTACCGGGTCTATTTGGCTCCATAACCTAGAAAAAGTCTCCAAATCACCTCAGAAAGGGTGAGGTAAGCCTTAAACCTTTGGCTTATTAAATTAAATCATTACTTTATGCATTTTTAAGTCCTAAAGCATGCATTAGTTAAACAAAATCCCCATTAGAGTTAAAATTGCATGTTCATTAAATGGTCAGGCTTTTGAAAAAATTTCGCCAGAGTCTCCTTTGTAAAATGAACTGTCCGCATGCACACAAGTATGACTAGGTGGCCATCAATAGCACACCTACTCAAAAACATAAATAGTTCATATTTATGAAAAAAAATCAAAATTAAACTCCCCATAGCAGCTAAATTACCATGTGGATTTTTGGTTGAAAATTTAGGCTCATTTGGCCTCAAAAAGGATGAGTAAACTGATCAAAAAGGCGTCAATTGACTATCTCAGAAATCAATTTTTTTAAAATCAGAGCGTTCAACACAGTAAAATATGCATAGTTAATAAGTCTAAAAATTTTTATCAAGTCATATTGGCATGCCTATTCGCTATATTGTGTTTAGAAGCATGTTATGCGATATCTAACAATCTAACGGTCAAAACTAAAAAAGAAAGGATGTAAACATTACCAGAGATGCGCAGAACGTTTGTACGGTGATGGAATCTGAACAAAAACTGCCTGAACTCTGTAGATCTAAAGAAGAAAATCAAATTTTCTTTATATTCCAAGTTTGAAAATGAACTTTGAAAGCCACGGGAGACAAGTTATAAATCGTAGAAAGGAGCAGCCCCACCTGCGACTGTCACACCATTACCTGCGGCACCCTAGGGTGGGCCCCACCCTCTCCAGTTCGATCCAGTTCGAGTGGAAACGGAGTTTATAGAAGCTAAAAAGTCAAATCCAGAAAGAAAAAAAACTGCTACGCGATGAGCGAATTAGCGTAAAATCCCGCGTATAAGCAGCGAGTTCCTTATGAAGGGATGAACTTCCTATAAGCCATTGGTCGAGACCCTGGAATTATATCCGGAGGCCAATGATGAAAATTGCTAAAACAAATTAATGAAAGTTGCCTCTGTCAGGGCATCGGGAAAGTCTGGCATTGTTAACAGTGGATTTTGAATAAGTCAAAGTATCCAGGTTTGTTCAAGGGTGTAATTGCTCAGAAATATCATGTCCACGTCGAGATTGATAAGGTCTGACATTATCAGTCCTTGGCGACAACCCCAACGAAGCATCGAGAACGATCCGGTGGTGAAGCCGTTGAAAACTTCTTCAGCGAAGGTCAGGTGATATGCCATTATCAACCGTTAGTGACAACCCCAACGAAGCATCGGGAACGATTCGGTGGTGAAACCATTGAAGGCTACTTCAATGAGGGTCAGATTGAATAACACTACAAGCCGTTGGCGATAACTCCAACGAAGGTTCGGAACGATCTGGTGATGAAATCGTTAAAAATTACTTCAAAGAAGGTTAGAGGGTCTGACACTGCAAGATGTTGGCGACAACTCCAGCAAAGCATCGGGAATGAGCCGGTGATGATAACTATATAAAAATTCTTCCCACAGAGGACAGATGATGGAATCTGTTATATAAATCCCCAGCGGGAGCACTGGGAAGGATTGGTGAATTAACAGACCGTGTAAACTACCATTCGAGTAGGCACCGAGAAGGTTCAGTGATGGTCAAACCTTTTAAACTACCGTTCGAGTAGGAATCAAGTCAAGATCAATAGACCGTTGCAAACTACCATTCAGGTAGGCATCAACCGGAACGTCGACATTAATCGAACAACAATCCAAACCGTTGGCGGCAACTCCAACATAGTGTTGGGAAAGATCCGATGATATGAGCCGGTGTAAGCTATCATCAGGATAGACATCGAGAATCCCCAATGAGGTAACTCGGCAAAAGAGGAACATCCCCAGTGGAGGAAAAGTCAGAAAGCTGATTTGGAGACACAATATGTTAGTGACAACCCCAACGTGGAATTCAGAAAAGTCCAATAGCATCAGCCAAGAGAAAATCTTCCCCACAGATGATTATCAACGGACATGGCAAACCATTAGCTGCAACCCAGTGTAGCATCAAGAAAGATTCGGTGATAGTCGAGACTTTCCAAGCTGCTGTTCGAGTAGGCGTCAAGAGAATTCATTAAGGGCTATCACGGATGAAGTTATCCCCATCAGAAAATGGCGTCAACAACCAGTGATAGCCCCAACACCACAAAAGCATCTAACATTCATAACATATCATGCCATGCATTGCATTACATTGGCATATATTATATTTCCAGTGTCTAGCATTCTTTATCATGTTCATTCCATTGCATTGCATAAACATGATAAAGAGGGGCATCTGTAGACACTCAAAATTTTGCATTTCTGTTACTAACCATACAGGAGGACAAAACCATCTTTTACCTTCCGGAGACAACCTCAAAAGTACAAACCAAAGTCAGCAACCCCAACGACAACACTGGGAGATCAATCTCAACCCCGGCGACAACACCGGGATGTTAAGTCAAGCCCCGATAACAACCCTGGAGGTACAGCAGTCCCGGCGACAACACCGAGAGATCAATCTCAATCCCAGCGACAACAACAGGATGTCAAGTCAAGCCCCGACAATAACCCGGGAGGTACAGCAATCCCGACGACAACATCAGGAGATCAATCTCAATCCCAGCGACAACACCGGGAGATCAATCTCAATCCTGTAGACAACAACAGGATGTTAAGTCAAGCCCCGGACACAACCTGGGAGGTACAGCAACCTCGACGACAACACCAAAAGATTAATCTCAGCCCGGCGACAACACCAGGATGTCAAGTCAAGCCCCAGCCACAACCTGGGAGGTACAATAGCCCCGACGACAACACCGGGAGATCAATCTCAACCCCGGCAAAAACACCAGGATGTTAAATCAAGCCCCGACAACAGCCCCGAGAGGTACAGCAACCCCGGGAGATCAAACTCAACCCCGGCGACAACACCGGGATGTCGAGTTAAGCCTCGGCCACAACCCAGGAGGTATAACAATCACCCTAGAGATAACCCTGGGAAGCCAAAACAACTTTGAAGATAACCCCGAAGCATCAAATCATCCCCAGTGACAACCCTGGGAAGCCAAGTAAACCTCAGAGATAACCCTGGGGAAGAACAGAGTCGGCTGGATACAGACCTCAAAGACAACCTCGAGAAAATAATCGAAAACCGTGCCAGTGCAGGAGACAACCCATGGAGGGAAAAAATAGTCATTTTCCTAAATTGAAGCTAATTCAGTCAAAATCATGCCAAATTGATGCAATGAAGGTCAGAAAGAGCCGTAACATTGATCCCGAGTGAAAACAACACAATACAACTCAACGGATAAATTATGAAAAAATGAAGATCTGATTATAAACTCATCTTCCTGAATTATAAAAAGGTTAAGTCCCATGTTATTGTGTCGCTCTTAGAAGGGGCTTTCTTAAAAGGTATAGCACGCCTCAAACGAACGCTCTGATCAAAAGTTATGAAGGTTCGAACCTGACATCGTGTTGCTCGGAGTGCACGTACTTTGAGACGACGGGACTCACGGGAGTGGGACTCACGGGAGTGGGCCCCACTTGAGGAGCAGTAGGAAGACTGACGGCTGCCGCGAGTGCACTTGCAACCATCAGGTCTTTAAATATAACCCCCTTTGCCAAAAAAAAGTGGAACAAAAAGAAAACGCTCTGAAACTCCGCCCATTTCGTCCCTTAACCCTACTTTTATTACTCCAAACTTTGATTTTATTCTTCTAACACATTTGTATACGTATATTCTATAATATATATACGTACTAACTTGTTCAGCCTGGTTCGCTGATTCGTGGCCTTTTCAGCTTTATTATATATATAACTGACTATATATATACTAATTTTTAATTTTGTCAAGCCTGGATTGCAAATCTGTGGCATTTACTACTTTTGTATATATATAACTATATATATATATATATATATATATATATATATAATTTTTCTAATTTTGTTTGGCCTGGATTTCTAATTCATGGCCTTTTTCTCTTTAATATAGATATACTAACTGTATATATTAACATTTATATTAGTTTGGTATGGATTGGAACTCTATGGCCTTTTTACCGCTTTTATAAATATATATATATATATATATATATATATATATATATATTTACATTCTGTCGAGCCTGGATCAATTCGTGGCTCTTTACAGTTTTATATATATATATACATACATATATATATTTACATTCAGTTGAGCCTGGAGAAATTCGTGGCTCTTTACAACTTTTCTATATATATTTACATTTAGTCGAGCCTGGATTAATTCGTAGCTTTTTACCGCTTATATATATATATATATATATATATATATATATATATATATATATTCACATTTTGTCGAGCCTGAATTAATTCGTGGCTCTTTCACAACTTTTATAAATATATATATATATATATATATATATATATATATATATATTTTAGTCGGGTCTGGATTGGAAATCTGTGGCCCCTACGGCTTTCGTATATATATAATTATATATATATATATATATTCTTTATTTTTTGTGATTAAATATCTGTTTCAATTGGTCATTTGATATGAATTTGTGTTAATATAAATTCGGCAAATTAGATTTATTTAAATCTGGCCCTTTCTACCTTTCAAACGGTTCAAAATAGGTCCAATCGGAATCGGGAAGCTATAATGGCTAAGATTTATTTAAATCTAGCTTTTATTCTAGTTTTGTTAAATATTAAAGCAACCTCGCTACCCTTAGATCCTTATCTAGTGGGAATGAGAATCTTTGGCTACACGCATGCAAGGATTGTGGGATTCATGATCAAACTGATTAGAATCTGATTCCCACGATGGACAAACTCCACATTACAAATGTACCTTGCCAGTTTTTCTGTAAAATGTACATCCGAGGGACCTTAAAACGGTTATCCGTGTTTAAGGTCTCAAACATAGTGAAATATTGTTTGCTGTGCTAGAGTCACTCCGATGGATGTCATTCCCATGAGAAGACAGGCACTTGTACATATATTTTATGGTCGAGGATGCTTCGCATCCCGATAATCACCATCCAAATAGAGCCAAAGGCTGAAAAGAATAAAATGGAAGTATCAACATGCTTCAATTCCTATGCAAGTAAAAGGGTTTGAAAACCAACATTTTAAAACATCATTTTCATATCTCGTCTAAAAATGGACTTTTGCAAATCAAATCAAACTCTTCGTATATAGGTTCAATGAAGCACGACAATACTTTCAAAACAAACGTAGGCTCAATTACTTCCAGCACACACACACACATTACAATTTAAAAGGAAAATATTAAAAAGATGCGGTACCGTGTTTCACGGGAATTGGGGGGTGCCTAACACCTTCCCCCCACTTAACCAAGCCCCCAAACTTTAAGAATCTCAGCTTCAAGTCCAAGTTTTGACAGTGTCCAGTTATTGGGCCTATTTGCAAAAAACAAACAAAACTCGGTTGAGTTGGTACAACCATTTCCAAATGTACCAACTAGCGACTCTGTAAATCGTTCAAAATCGTCGACATGATACATGTTGGCCTTTTCCTAAAATACTTCACCCTTCATAAAACAGATAAGACAAATAAGGGTAGAAAACAACAAAACTTAGGAAGAGAGAAAGATCTGTCCAAAGAGACAAGATTTTTTCCCGACGTCGACAGCGTGTATACCTGTAGAATCCACAGGTCTACCTGTAGAAGTCCAGGGTGGGTCCCACCCCTTCTGGTTCGATCCAATTTGAGGTCTTGCAGGTCTCTCGGAAGCTTAAAACTCAAATCAGCAAAAAAGATTCTACGCGATTGAGCGGAAAAGGTCCTGAAACTCTGAAACAGGACGTCAAACGTCGAAGCCTAAAAATTTCTATAAACCGTTGGTAATAGCTCTAGCATAGCATCAGGGGATGATCTGGTGATTCAAACTGTTGGTAACAGCTCCAGCGTAGCATCGGGGAAGGATCCGGTGATGAAAATTATTAAAAATTAATTCGACAAAAGATCAAGTACCTGACAGTATGAAGCTTTGGCGATAACCCCAGCGTAACATCGAGAATGATCCAGTGGTGTAAGCCGTTGAGAGTCACTTTAATGAAGATCAGAGTATCAGAGGTTGCAAAGCGTTAGCGAAGATCCCGACGCAGCATCGGGAAAGGACCGGTATTATGAAATGTTAAAAGCTATCTCCATTAAGATCAACGGATTTAACATTATAAATCACTGGCATCAACCCTGTATGGCATCCGAAAAACCTTTCCAGAACGACCCTGGAAAACTACCTTCATCATAAAGTACCGATGATGGAATCTGTTATACACAAGATCTCCAGCTAAATCAAATCAGTTCAGCCGAACTTTGTAAACTACCATTCGATTAGGCATCGAGGAGGTTTGGTGATGGTCAACTCTGTAAACTACCGTTCGAGTAGGTATCGAGTCAAATTAAATTCTAACTAACCGTTGTAAACTACTGTTCGAGTAGGCATTGAGGAGGTTCGATGATGGTCAAACTCTGTAAACTACCGTTTGAGTAGGTATCAAATCAAATCAGTTCAATCGAACATTGTAAACTACCGTTCAAGTAGGCATCAAAGGGGTTCGGTGATGGTTAACCCTACAAACTACCGTTCGAGTAGGTACCAAATCAAATCAGTTCAGGTCGACCCTTGTCAACTACCGTTCGAGTAGGCATTTAGAAAATGTTATCATTGCAAGATATATCCCCAACAGCAACATTTATATCAACTGGATAGAACTCCAAATCGTTGGTGACAGCCCGAACGTAGCATCGAGAAGGATTCGATGATGTAAACCGGTGTAAACTATCATCAGGATAGGCATCGAGAATCCCCAATGAGGTCACTCGTAAGAAGAGGAATATCCCCAATGGAGGTAAACTTAAAAAATGTATCTGAAGACAAAGAACGTTGGCGCCAACCCCGATGTTAAATTCAGAAAGGTTCAATGGTATAAACCATAGAAATATTCCCCACAAAGATCTTGAAAAACATCTCTATAATAATTCGTCTAATCAGTTTCAGTAGCACTAATGGATATTTTAAACTATTGGCTTCAACCCGACGTAGGCATCTAGAAGGTTCAGTGATGAAAGCTCTGCAAACTACCGTTAGAGTAGGCATCGAGAAAGTTCGGTGATGAAATCCTAGATAAGCTACCGTTCGAGTAGACATCCAGACAGTTCAGTAAAGACCATCATTGACAACTTCATCCCCTGCAGAAATGGAGGGAGCAGTCAGTGATAAAATATCGTTGGAAATAACTCTAAACAAAAACATTCAGCATCTATAACATCAAATCATGCTGCATTGCATGGCATCCTTTAATCTTGTCATATTTCAAGTGTCTAGTAATCTTTATCCTGTTCATTTCATTACATTGCATAAGCATGATAAAGAGGGGCATTTTTAGACACTCGACATTTTGCATTCTTTGTTACTAACCATGCAGGAGGGCAAATATGTCTTTTCACGATCTAGATATAGCCTTGGAGGATTAAATCATCAGACTAGACCCCCAACAACAGCACCGGGAAATCATCAAATCGGACCCCGACGACAGCACCGAGAAATCATTAAACCAGACCCCCGGCGACAGCACCGGGAAAGCAAATTAGCCCTCGGAGACAACCCCGAATCATCAAATCAATCCTCGAAGACAACCCCAAATCATCAAATCAATCCCTAGTGACAACCATGAGGAAAGACAGAATCGGCAGGGATCAAACCTTAGAAACAACCTCGAGAACCAGCCGAAAGCCCCGTCAACCCTAGAGACAACCCTCGTATGGCTTAGCAGCTCTAACTCCCGTATGGCTTCTTTTGGCATTTACGTGGAAGATTCAGATATTCCTCTTTCATACGACGTCTTGGTGGGGATCTCGCAGAGGCTGCTATTTTTTTTCTTTCTAAATCTGGACCTGGTGCTGGTTCCTCTGGCAGTTCAGACACTAATGGCTTTACTAGAAGATATCTCAATATCTTTGTTGAAGTAGTGTTCAACGGGCTTACATCACCGGATCATTCCCCGATGCTATACTGGATTGACCCCAACGGTTTGATCATTGATTATGAAAAAGGGCAAGCTCTTTAATTGCGACCCTGCTGGAATAGACACTGGCTTAGCTGGTGACCAAGGTGTTGCTGACGCCCTGGAGGATGTGGCCCAATCTTTCACTGCCCAGATTTGAAATTCAGTGTAGAGGCTTTGACTTATGAAGACTTGGCTCAGATTGACATGTTTGATGATGTAGACTTCATTTGCTAGACCTTTTATCGTCGGGTGTCTATTTTTGAGTTAAGAACTTTCTTGAGAATTTTTCCTTTATTTTGTCGAGGCAAACTTATGTCGTTGTGATTTCTTTTAGGAGTTCTTCCTTTTCTTTTGATGAGGAGCTTGGTCCCGCCGTAGACTATTTTTATTTCATTGAATGGTGAAATGCCTCAGCCATTTCGTATGTTGTTACCGGGGTTCATAGAAGAAACTCGCTTTGTTTGACCACATCCAGAGTGAGCAATATCCTGCACATTAGACAAATAACAAAATATTCCAAAAGCTTGACGGCTTGAGCCGTTGGGATTAATATAATCTTGTTAAAGAAGTTAAATTTCATGAAATTGAATGCTTGCATGCTGATTTCTTTTATCTTATTACTAAAAATCTTAAAATTGAGTATAAAATGAAATTTTTCCTAAGGAAATCTAAATTTTCATCTAACAAGTTATGATATCGCAAGAAAACTTTTAAGCATCCATGGTCATTGTACATGGGTAGGATTAGATTCAAAAGACTAATCTCCGTTTATCAGAGACACTTCATCTTCGCTCTAGACGTTATTCTTCGCAGAATTGACTTTATATGACACATGCACTATGAGTGACGCAACTCTTATCAGGGGTTTCCTTTCCATGACTTTGCAAATTTTTCTTATTTTTCTTAATTTTTCTTTTTTTTTTCTCGCCTAACTTGTCTCGTTTTCTTAGCCTATTAAGAGTTACCCATTTAATGAGTTATGGGACAATGACTCCCAAACCAGATGGCTTTAGGGCACTAGGTGTAAAGACACCCCTTCAGGTTTACTTGCTCGAGCAACAAAGGTCACACTTTGAGATAAGTCAGGTGGTCTACTCTATTTGCTATTCGTCTGAGCTTGTGCAAGGTCCATTTTCTTAGGCTTAAATTACCCAATTTAGCGAGTGTTGGGCTGGTGACTCCCAAAAACAGATGTCTTTAGGGCACCAGGTGTAAAGACACCCCTCAAGCTTAATTTGCTCGAGTAACCTAGGCCACGATTCAGATCTTCTCAGGTCTCACCTTCTTCTTCTTGTAATGTTCATTTTCCTAGGCGCTAAGTTACCCATGTAGTGTGACACACCCAAATCCGGGTACTTCAATTTCCACGGGATTTGGTGTTCACAGTACAAATATCACATATCTATCTACCCATAATAAATGCATCTCATGAAATAGATAAAAACATCTCCCTTTATGGGGTTACAACATCTAAATAAAATAAAAAAATAAATCCCAGGTCATACTTAACCTTAAATCTCAAATGCAAAAACGTAAACAAATAAGTCTTAATCATTACACATAAGTCTTAAACAACATTATCAAATAAACAACAAGTCGTCATCACTTGTTGACTTTTCCCTTGCCTTTGCTAGTGAAGGCTCGTCGGACCTTTTGTTCTTAACTGCAATGTTATTATGCAAGAGTGAGCACGATTGCCCACAAGTATAACAATATAAAAATATAATAACATATGAGTGAATCAAAGACTTCTGAATAAAGAAAAATTGGCTTTTGAATCAAGAATGAATAGCAAGAATCAAAAGAACTTTTGAGGGTCATAAGACCTTGAACTATGTCCTAGGTTGTCAAGTGTTTATACTTTAAACCATTAACAGTCATAAGACTATGGACTCTACTTCTCGTACTTAGGGGGATCAGCCCTTAGTACCATACTGTGCACAATATCTCAACGCTAAAGCATAAATAATCCCCTTTACAGGGTTGTTCATCTCAGTTTGACATCAGAGTCCGCACCAAAGAAAGTTTGGTTTGGATAAGCTCGCTAATAGTTCTAGAATTTAAAACGTACATCAACTATAGACTAGTCGAATCAATAAGGGTTCGCTAGTCTTATAAGGTTCAACAATAAACGATATTCAAATTGAATAATAACTTCTCAAGAATATACAATCGAATAAGTATTGTATAACTGGAATCATGCTTTAAAGGTATTATAATATCTCATATGGAATCTCATCTTGATTAACAAGTATAAGAACTTGCATCATGATAGTATTTCAAGAATAGAAAACTTGCTCAATAAAAGTAAACTTTGAGTTTAGTAACTTGCTTGACATCAGAATAAGGAATAGAACACTTATTCAACTTAAAGAGTATAGATAAGAAAACTTGTGTAATCGTAAACGAGTTATGGTAATGAAACTTGCTTAACAGTAATAAGTTAGGGATAGAACACTTGCCTCGTGCACAAGCTACAAATAAAACTACAATTCACTTCCTCAACGTCCTACACATTACATTATGTATATGACATTGATTAGTTACATAACCACTATGTTTAACTGTTGAATTTCTTACTCAAGTTCAACTTACAACTTGATTTACAAATCATAACTTGATAACTAACCACATAACACAACTCTGAATCACAACATGTATACTACACAAGTGTAATTCTTAGATGGTCTAAAATCACACTTTACGACAACAATATTCAAGTTTTCACATAGTTTATTAATATGAAACTTCAACATATATAATATGTGTCAACAACATGTTATAGTATTGTTTTACATGTTCTTTATGTTATCAAGTTCTTTAGGTTAGGTTAACTCATCATGCTATGGCTTAAAATCAAACAAACGGACCCAAAAAATAATTTTTCTCTTCATCACCCCTGTTGGGGCGGGGGTTACGCCCGCTGGGGCGGGTTTGATGGTTGCATAGGGCCCGCTGGGGCGGGTGTGCCTTGGCGATTCAGCCCCAGTTCGCGATTTTTGACAGTTAAGGCCAAATAAATCTAAATTAAACCAACATAGTGATTCTCATGAAGTATAAACTTCATAGAAACATCATACAAAGATTCTAACATGCTTTTAACACTTTATTTCATGTAATTACTCAAATAAAATCACATAAATTCAATGTTCTTAGTATTTTTGAAAGTTTTGAAGAAAAACATAAAATTCATCGTCACGGATTCGTTATAACTCCGAATCCGTCCGTTTAAAGTTTGTTTTGTTCGTTTAAACATGTATAATCATATTCAATCATCAATTTAAAGTTAAACAAATAATTTAAAATATTTAATTTGTACGTAAGGGCCATATATACAACTTTCATACTCTGTAATTCATGAAACCTTGATTAAAGCATGTTTACATGAAATTGAATACTCTTAACACATGAATATATGATATAAAATATGTTATCAACATATAATAACACATTTATGAT
Source organism: Panax stipuleanatus (assembly GCA_020205555.1). Taxonomy (NCBI): domain Eukaryota; kingdom Viridiplantae; phylum Streptophyta; class Magnoliopsida; order Apiales; family Araliaceae; genus Panax; species Panax stipuleanatus. The sequence continues at coordinate 112,155,853 of CM035119.1, read as the reverse complement.
CATATCTTAAGTTAATCATAAAAATCGTTCTTCACAGAGAACTTTAAAACACGTTAATGAAAAACTCTGAAAACTAAATTTGAAAACTAAAGATGAGATATTACCCTTCCTAGTTTGTGAAGATGATGAAGATTACTCTAGAACTTTGATTCTTCAACCTTCCTCCTTTAAACTCTCTATTTTCTCTCTAAACTCTCTCTGTATTTCTCTCTTAACTTGTTCTGATATATAATATATGAAGGAGATATAGATATAGGCTAATATATTATATGTATATTTAATAACTGATGGATCATGGGTCGTCAGTTAATCCAATAATGGATTAACTGCCCCCAACCCCCATTAAGGCATTGTTTGTTTGCGCCGTTTATTCTTCCTTTCTCATTTAATTTAATTAACTTATTTAGTATATAGTTAATTGTACCACTTTTAAATAATCACATAATCTTATTTAAATTAATTAAATAAAATATCATTACTCCACATTAAATCATATTATCACATAATTAAAATTCTCCTTTATTAATTATGTCAAATCATTAAATCTCTAATTAATTATTAAATTAATTAGAATAACATTATGCTTATTAAATAATTCATTTAATCGAATAAACTCAATTAAATACATACTTTGAAATAAAATTCTCCGCATTAATTTAATCAATGTAACACATATAATTAAATTAATCTACCACAATTTCATCAATTAATTATTTAACACAATAAATAAATCATCAAAAATATTTATTTAATTCAATAAATATTTTAAAATAAATAATAAAATTTTCGTTTGTCACATCTTTCCCCCCTTAAAAGGATTCTGTCACCATAATCACGGTTCTTTTAAATTTGTCCTGTTACATTCTCCCCCCTTTATAAAGATTATGTCCCCAGAATCGATTACACATAATTTAATCAATTAAATGTGGGTAATTCTTCATTATATGTTCTTCGAGTTCCCACGTAGCTTCTTCAGCGTTGTGGTTCCTCCATATTTCCTTAACAGAAGGTATAACTTTATTTATGAGAACTTGTTCTTTCCTGTCAACAATCTGAACATGAACTTCTTCGTAAGATAAGTTTTTCTCAAATTGTAGGGGTTCATATTCAACCAAGTGTTTGTAATCAGGTTTGTAAGGTCGTAAGACTGAAACATGGAAGACGTTGTGGACATGCTCTTGCGCCGGAGGTAAGGCTACCTCATAGGCGACTTCTCCAATCCTTCGCAGTACCTCAAAGGGTCCAATGAACCTCAGACTCAATTTCCCCTTCTTTCCAAATCTGATCTTTCCCCTATAGGGAGAGACTTTTAAGAATACAAAGCTACCTTATTCAAATTCTACATTCTTACGGTGTGGATCGGCGTATTTCTTCTGCCTATCCAGAGCCACTACCAATGTTGTCCGGATTACTTTGACTATCTCTGTTGTCTGTTGTACCAACTCTGGACCTAGCAATTGCCTCTCACCAACTTCATTCCAGTATAGTGGAGTTCTACACTTTCTGGCGTACAATGCTTCGTAAGGCGGCATGCCAATACTAGCGTGGTGACTGTTGTTGTAATTGAATTCTATGAGCGATAAGTGATCATCCCAATTTCCTTGGAAATCAATGATGCACGCTCTTAGCATATCTGCCAATGTCTGAATCGTTCTTTCGCTCTACCCATCTGTATGAGGGTGATATGTCGTACTCATTCTCAATTGCATCCCCATGCATTCCTGAAGTCACTTCCAAAAATTTGATGTGAAACGCGGATCTCGACCGAAAATAATCGACACTGGAACTCCTTCCCTTGAAACAATCTCTTTCACATACAGCTTCGCTAACTGATCCAAGTTAAATCTGATTCTGATCGGAAGGAAGTGTGCTGATTTCGTCAATCGGTCAACGATAAACTGTACTGCGTCGTAGCCTTTCTGAGTTGTCGAAAGGCTAACTAAGAAATCCATAGTAATGTGTTCCCATTTCCATTATGGGATCTCTAGAGGTTGTAGAAAACTACTCGGCCTCTGATGTTCTGCTTTTACTTTCTGGCACGTCAGGCACTTAGCCACACAATCGGAGACATCTTTTTTCATGTTTGGCCATCAAAAATGCTGTCGGAGATCTTGGTACATCTTGATACTTCCGGGGTGAATCGAATACCGTGAGCTATGAGCTTCGCTCAAAATATCTTCCTTAATTTCTAGCACTGGCGGTACCCAAACTCTGCTCTCAAATCTTAACAGTCCCTCACTATCCATCTTGAATCTCGGTTCGGTTCCTTCAGATATCTTCTTCTTTATCTTCTGACATCCTTCGTCCTGAAGTTGAGCTTCTTTAACATTATCCAGTAAAGTTGCACCAGCTTGTATCTGGAACAGCTTTTCGTTAGTCTTCATCGGATATCTCACTTCAAATTCCAGCTTCTCCATTGCTGAAATTAGCTCCTCTTGAGCGGTCAACATCATCAATTTCTCCCTACCCTTTCTGCTTAAGGCGTCGACAACCACATTTGCTTTACCCGGATGGTATAAGATCTTGCAGTCATAGTTCTTAATTAACTCCAACCACCTTCTCTGGCGCATATTCAAGTCCTTCTGTGTAAAAATATATTTCAAACTCTTGTGATCTATATATATTTCACACTTCTCCCCATAGAGATAGTGTCTCCAGATCTTCAAAGTAAATACCACAGCATCCAATTCCAAGTCGTGGGTTGGATACCCCTTCTCATAATCCTTCAACTATCGTGACGCATATGCAATAACTTTGCCATTTTGCATAAGCACACAACCAAGTCCTTTATGCGACGCATTACTATAAACCACAAAATTTCCTGTGTCATCCAAAAGAGATAACATAGGTGCTATACTCAACCTTTTCTTAAGCTCTTGGAAGCTTTCCTCACACTTCTCCATCCAAACGAATTTCATCGCTTTCCTAGTCAAATTCGTAAGCGAAGTTGTGATCTTGGAAAAGTCTTGAATGAATTTTCTGTAATAACCTGCCAATCCAAGAAAACTTCTCACTTCCGATGGTGTTTTTGGCTGATCCCAGTTCATCACAGCTTCGAATTTGGAGGGATCTACCGAAATTCTATCCTTATCAATTACATGTCCGAGAAGTTGTACCCGCTTAATCCAAAATTCGCATTTCAAAAACTTGGCATACAACTTCTCCCTTCTTAATGCCTCCAAAGTTACCTTCAGATGCTCTACGTGTTCCTCTTTAGTCTTCGAGTATACCAAAATGTCATCGATAAACATTAACATGTATTTGTCCAAAAACGGCTTGAACACTCCGTTCATTAGGCCCATAAATGCCGCAGGCGCATTTGTTAGACCAAATGACATCACCAGAAATTCGTAGTGACTATACCAAGTTCTGAACGCTGTCTTCGGAACATCCTCTGGCCTCACCTTCAATTGATGATAACCACTTCTCAGGTTTATATTTGAGAAATACCTCGCTCCCTTTAGCTGATCAAACAGGTCGTCAATCCTAGGTAACGGATACTTGTTCTTAATTGTGACCTTGTTCAACTCTCTGTAGTCGATGTAGAGCCGCATCGTCCCATCCTCCTTTTTCACAAATAACACCGGCGCTCCCTACGACAATACTCTCGGTTGTATGTACTTCTTGTCCAGTAACTCTTGCAGCTGTACCATCAATTTTTTTATTTTTATCGGAGCCATACGGTATGGTGCCTTCGATAATAGAGCCGTTCCTAGCGCCAAATCGATCATAAACTCAACCTCTCTAACTGGTGGAAGTCTTGGCAAATCATTCAAAAATACGTCTACGAAGTCCCTCATGACTGCTATTTCTTCCAACTCCGGGCTCTCTTTACGACTATCGACTATGTAGGCTAAATATTCTACACAGCCTTGTCTTAACAACTTCCTGGCATGCATTATCGTCAGACAACTCGCTTGTCTAGGCGACTTACTGCCATAAAACATAACCTTTGACCGAGTCATAAGGTTAATACATTTCCTTTAGCAATCAATTATCGCTCCATAATTGAATAGCCAATCCATTCCCAGAATAACGTCGAATTCCCCAAGTCTAATCGGAATAAGATCTACGTTCATCACATTACCCTTAATATCCACCCTACAGTTCTTATGTACGTACTTTATAGTGATCACTTCTCTATTCGCAATTTCTATATTCATAGGGTATTCTAACTCATCCTTAGGCAATCCTAAGTTCTTAGAAAAATAATCAGATATGAATGAACAAGTAGACCTCGAATCAAATAATACATATGCATTAATTTTATTGATCGAAATTATACCTGGCACCACATCGCGAGACTGCACAACATCCTGCACTGTCATGTTGAATGTCTTGGCGGTTGATCGGTTTGTTGCGGTTTGTCCTGTGATAGTTAGAGCGTTTCTACCACTGCCTCCTCTGTTTCCACCTGATCCTGCCCCTCCAGATGCCTTCTTGGGATAACCTAGCCAAGTGGTCCTTCGACCCGCATGTGAAATAGGCGCCCTTCTTAGGGTTAGGGCAATTAGGTGCTATGTGGCCTTCCTGACCACAATTGTAGCAAACTCTTTTACTCTTTATACAGACCCCCAGGTGATTTTTCCCGCAGGTCAGGCACGCTTTAACCCTCTTTTTCTGGTTTCCCTACTGATTCCCAGTTGGTATGTTGTCAGTCCACCTCCTCTTCTGATTGTTGCTTCCTCCCGTGTTACTACTACTAGGCTTAACACTTTCTCCTTCACTCTTCTTCTTCTTCTGATCCTGGCTGTACTTGATTACAGCATCACTCCCACCCTCAGCGAGGATGGCCTTCTCTAACACTCCAGCAAAGGTGTTCAGCTGGAACATCGACACCTTGCTATATAATCAGGGCTTCAGTCCCTGTTCAAACCTCCTTGCTTGTCTCTCGTTCGTGTGTACTTGATATGTGGCGAACCTAGCCAGCTCATTAAACTTTGCAGCGTAATCTGGTACGGACATATTGCCTTGCTTGAGCTCCAAAAATTGCACTTCCATCTGATTCTGTGAGCTAGTCGGAAAGTACATCTCAAAAAACATCTCTTTGAATCTTTCCCAGGTGATCACACCTTCTCCTCCCCGGACTTTGTTTGCCTGCCACCAATAGCTGGCTTCTGACTTCAACATAAATGTAGCGTAAGCGGTCTTCTGGTCCTCACCGACCCTAGCAACATCAAAAACTTTTTCCATCTCCTTGACCCATGTCTGAGCTTCTATCGGACTCATGGATCCTTTAAATTCTGGCGGTCCCACCACCTTGAAGTCCTTAAACGAGGGTCTCGGTGGAGCTTGTGGTTGGTTGTTAATCGCTCCAGCCAATAAATTCACCAACTGTTGATTGGGGTTAGCATTAGCATTGGCATCGTTGTTCTGGGCCAGTTGACGGTTGGGTCTTCTTTTTGGAGGCATATTTCTGTTAAGATATACGCTTATTAGATCTTTATTCAATTCTTTAAACATTTAAGACTTAGCTTAAACATTTTAACATAATGACTTAACACATATCATCTCAAATAACTCTGACCTTTTATTTAATCAAAAGTTTTAAACAAGATAAGATAGCATCACTGCTATTTACATCAACTATCCCGAGATAAGAAATCTATAGGATTTAGATCATCAAAACATTCCTTTGTTTATAAGCACATCAGAATTTACATTATTAACTACTCAAAGAAGTATTCACATAATCAAACTGTTCCTATTACTACCTACTAAGGCATCGAACAGCTTTACTGCGTTCTTTCTCCATAATGCGGAACATCGTCTTGCGATCTCGCATATACCAAGCCAGACCTTCGAATCGAACTGGATAGTACATAACCCGATCCTGGGCCTTGTCAATTGCATTCTAAAATGTATAATCCATCTCCTCAATCTTTGCTTTCTTTGCACGATCATTATCCTCTGCAAGATCTGCACGTCGTGAATCCCTCACCCAAGCATCCTCTGCTATGGCAAGCCTTGCTGATTTCTCTTTCAAATCATTCTTCAACTTCTCTATCTCAGCTGACTTTTCTTCACCTTGGCCCTTCTCATGGATCAATTCTCACTTTACGTCTCCAAGACGTGTGTAAAGAGTCTCAACCTCACCATCCTTCTGCTCGATGGTAGTCTATTGAGTAATCGTCTGTTCCTTCAACTCCCAAACAGTATCCTGTAACTCAATGTTACGGTCATACAGTTCATTGTACATCTCAGCACTGATAGAGTTCGGTGGGAACTCTTCAGGGTCTTCATCCTCCTCCTCGGCTGCCTCAACCTGAATCTCAATCTCCTCAGAGTCAAACACTGGCTCATACTCCCGACCAACAACTGTGTTCAAAGGAGATGGCTCTCTATGAATCAACTGCTCCCAAACTATGTGAACGTCTCGGGGCTCCTCCTCAATAGCCACTCGAGGTACAACCTCTCTAGGCTGACTGGATCCTCCAACATCCGACATCCTGACAAATCAAATTTTAAGTCTTAGTTATTACGTGATGCTAATCGGTACTCGAGTACATAATTATAAACACATAGCACATAAGGTAAGTTATTATCTTTCTTAGAACTTGATAATAGTTTATCATTACTATGTTCTCGAAGGTTACTACCCTAAGGTTTTTTCCTACCTAAGGTTCATAACCTACGGCTTTAATACTAACCTTTGACACCCCCAAATCAGGGTACTTCAATTTCTACGGGATTTGGTGTTCACTGTACAAATATCACATATCTATCTAACCATAATAAATGTATCTCATGAAATAGATAAAAATATCTCCCCTTATGGGGTTACAACATCTGAATAAAATAAATAAATAAATCCCAGGTCATACTTAACCTTAAATCTCAAATGCGAAAAAGTAAACAAATAAGTCTTAATCATTACACATAAGTCTTAAACAACATTATCAAATAAACAACAAGTCTTCATCACTTGTTGACTTTGCCCTTGACTTTGCTAGTGGAAGGCTCGTCGGACCTTTCGTTCTTAACTGAAATGTTATTATGCAAGAGTGAGCACGATTTCCCACAAGTATAACAATATAATAACATGCGAGTGAATCAAAGACTTCTGAAAAAAGAAAACTCGGCTTTTGAATCAAGAATGAATAGCAAGAATCAAAAGAACTTCTGAGGGTCATAAGACCTTGAACTATGTCCTAGGTTGTCAAGTGTTTATACTTTAAATCGTTAACAGTCATAAGACTATGGACTCTACTTCTTGTACTTAGGGGGATCAGCCCTTAGTACCATACTGTGCACAATATCTCAACGCTAAAGCGTAAATAATCCCCTTTACAGGGTTGTTCATCTCAGTTTGACATCAGAGTCCACACCAAAGGAAGTTTATTTTGGATAAGCTTGCTAATAGCTCTAGAATTTGGAACGTTCATCAACTATGGACTAGTCAAATCAATAAGGGTTCGCTAGTCTTATAAGGTTCAACAATAAACGATATTCAAATTAAACAATAACTTCTCAAGAATATACAATTGAATAAGTATTGTATAACTAGAATCATGCTTTAAAGGTATTATAATATCTCATATGAAATCTCATCTTGATTAACAAGTATAAGAACTTACTTCATGATAGTATTTCAAGAATAGAAAACTTGCTCAATAAAAGTAAACTTTGAATTTAGTAACTTGCTTGACATCAGAATAAGGAATAGAACATTTATTCAACTTAAAGAGTATAGATAAGAAAACTTGCGTAATCGTAAGCGATTAGGGTAATAAAACTTGCTTAACAATAATAAGATAGGGATAGAACACTTGCCTCGTGCACAAGCTACAAATAAAACTACAATTCACTTCCTTAACGTCCTACAAATTATAATATGTATATGACATTGATTAGTTACATAACCACTATGTTTAATCGTAGAACTTCTTACTCAAGTTCAACTTACAACTTGATTTACAAATCATAACTTGATAACTAACCACATAACACAACTCTGAATCACAACATGTATACTACACAAGTGTAACTCTTAGATGGTCTAAAATCACACTTTACGACGACAATATTCAAGTTTTCACATAGTTTATTAACATGAAACTTCAACATATATAAATTTTGTCAACAACATGTTATAGTATTGTTTTACATGTTCTTCATGTTATCAAGTTCTTTAGGTTAGGTTAACTCATCATGCTATGGCTTAAAATCACACAAACGGGCCCAAAAATAATTTTTCTCTGCATCACCCTCGCTGGGGCTAGGGTTAGACCCGCTGCGGTGGGTGTGAGGGCTGCAAAGGGTCCGCTGGGGCGGGTGTGCCTTCGCTGTTCAGCCCCAGTTCGCGATTTTTGACAGTTAAGGCCAAATAAATCCAAATTAAACCAACACAGTGATTCTCATGAAGTATAAACTTCATAGAAACATCATACAATGATTCTAACATGCTTTTAACACTTTATATCATGTAATTACTCAAATCAAATCACATAAATTGATTATTCTTGGTATTTTTGAAAGTTTTGAAGAAAAACATAAAATTCATCATCACAGATTCGTTATAACTCTGAATCCATCCGTTTAAAGTTTGTTTTGTTCGTTGAAACATGTATAATCATATTTAATCATCAATTTAAAATTAAACAAATGATCTAAAACATTTAATTTGTACGTAAGGGCCATATATACAACTTTCATACTCTGTAATTCATGAAACCTTGATTAAAGCATGTTTACATGAAATTGAATACTCTAACACATGAATATATGATATAAAACATGTTATCAACATATAATAACACATATATGATCATATATTAAGTTAATCATAAAAATCGTTCTTCACAAAGAACTTTAAAACACGTTAATGGAAAAATTTGAAAACTAAAGATGAGATATTACCCTTCCTAGTTTGTGAAGATGATGAAGATTACTCTAGAACTTTGACTCTTCAACCTTCCTCCTTTAAACGCTCAATTTTCTCTCTAAACTCTCTGTATTTCTCTCTTAACTTGTTTTAATATACAATATATGAAGGAGATATAGATATAGGCTAATATATTATACGTAGATTTAATAACTGATGGATCATGGGTCGTCAGTTAATCCCATAATGGATTAATTGCCCCCAACCCCCATTAAGGCATTGTTTGTTTGCCCCTTTTATTCTTCCTTTCTCATTTAATTTAATTAACTTATTTAGTATATAGTTAATTGTCATACTTTTAAATAATCACATAATCTTATTTAAATTATTTAAATAAAATATCATAACTCCACATTAAATCATATTATCACATAATTAAAATTTTTCTTTATTAATTATGTCAAATCATTAAATCTCGAATTAATTATTAAATTAATTAGAATGATATTATGCTTACTAAATAATTCATTTAATCGAATAAACTCAATTAAATACATATTTTGAAATAAAGTTCTCCACATTAATTTAATCAATGTAACACATATAATTAAATTAATCTACCATAATTTTATCAATTAATTATTTAACACAATAAATAAATCATCGAAAATATTTATTTAATTTAAAAAATATTTAAAAATAAATTATAAAATTCTCGTTCGTCACATGTAGTGAGCGTTGGGCCGGTGGCTCCCAAACCAGATAGCTTTAGGGCACCAGGTGTAAAGACACCCATTAGGCTTAATAACTCGTGTAACCCAGGCCACGATTCGAGACATTAGGCTGGATACTCATCTTCTATCTTCTCATTAATTGCCATTTTCGTCGTCATAGTTTCATACCCCACAACTAAGAGTCAGGTAACTGCAAAGTGCAGAAATGCATATAAGGTCAATTCTACTCCAAACAACATTTTGAACTAGAATTCTTAAAAGTTTTAATTTTCTGATTGTTCCCGTGATTCTTGCTCTACGAACGCTCATCGGAATTAATCCAATTCATAACAAGTTAAACGAAATCTCTTTTTCTTTTCTTTTTCTTTTTTTAAACCTTATTTTGAGATTCTAATGCAAGACTTATCTATACTTATCATGTATATTATCGCTAATACATTTAAATGGAAATTGAAAGCACATAAAGAGATGAAAAAGTCGTACCTCATTCGTGGATCGTTGTATTCTACGAAAATTATGATTGGCAAAGACCGATTGATCATATCGGATCATCAATAATGGAAGCTTTGATGATGACGGACCATGCTAATGGTGCCGACTGGCGCATTTTCATTGGATGGTTGATACATGCCCCAGTGTTGAATTGTCGCAATTTCTAAAATTGGCCCAGTCTTGTTGTAAGGGTCCCAACATCGGGTTGTCATTGATTCTGAACTTGCCCCAGTTTTACTGGTCATATGGGGTAATTACTTTGTTGTATGTTTGACCGATGGGCTGATAAGATGCCGAGATCGCAAGAGTCTTTTTCCTTATGACCCACATGGTGAACCAGTAGTGGATTTTTGACATTTGGTTTGCCCCAATTTTTGTTTTGACTTGTAGGCGCAATTGGCTTTGATTATTTTCTTCTTCTAATTTGATGAAGGTTTCAAATTGAGGATATCAACTCTTTGAAGGTCCTTGATGATTATCATGCTTGATATATCGATGATGTGTTGTTCCAACTTTGATGATTGATATCGAGATGGCTTCAGAACCCAATGAATTAGACCTAAGAGCTCAGCTTGGTTGGTGATGTGATGGCTTCAACCGAATTTGGTTTAATCTGTGAGGTTTAATTCGTGGCCTTTTTCTCAGGGAATAGGTCGTCGGGTAATGGATAGACTTTGCCACAACGATATCCCATGTGCTTCTGTGGGTCAAAGGAGATCAAGTCTTCTCGTACTTCAGGAGTGATGAGTTGCTGACAAGTTGCATCTTATGATGATTGCCATTCATCCCTATGACTGGTCGTCTTGATGTATCGTTGTCTCTTCTTTTCCAGGACTTGTGCCAGATTTGATGGAATGACATTGAGGTGCCGTTGGGTCTTCTCAACATGGCTCGCCAACCTTAAGGGTTTTTCTTGGGTGTAGGCTTTTCAGGTTTGATTTTGGTGTCTTGAGACTGGTCTTTGGGTTTACATTTGGGGTTGGATTTTGGGTTTAAATGTTTCTTTTGAGGGTTAGACCGCATCATAAATGGTTGCCTACATACTCCCGAGGATGGTGGAGATCAGATCATTCGTAGTTCATATTCAAACTGACTAAACCTGATTGGTTTGATTTTTTTGATTTTTAAATTTTTTGATTTTTTGATTTTTTGATTTTTTTCCCCAATATTTACATGCATGGAAAATAAAAGGAATAACGCTAAGAAAGTGATAACGTCCCAACATCTCCTAGAACTCGCAATTTTATCCTCTGGATCTACATCTTCTTGGCTAGCTGAGGCCTGATAGTCCAACTGTCAATGATTATATTGCCTTCGAGGCTCGTGAGGGAGGATACCTCTTGTTCATGAATATATTTAATTATGGTCATAACTTGATTGTCTCCTGATTAAGCATGTCCCTTAAGGAGGCTCAAACTGGACTCCTCGCAAAAAGGGATGAACTCTTGATTCCTCGATGGGTTGGCTTCCTCGAGAACTTCACCACCTTTTTCTTCATCTGTTCCTTCACCTTTCTTATAGGCTTGAGAGGATTTAATTATGAAATCACTCTCGAACTGTTGTTGTATTTCTCGTAAAGAACTTTTCTTTTTGGCTTTTTCCCCACTGGGAAGGATTAGTATTTCCTCCTCATCATCTAGGAGGGTAAAATCAGGAATGTGGTTGCTGACTTTGGGCAACAAGATATTTCATGGTGGCGGATGAATTTTCTTAGGGGACTCTCTTGTCTCCTTCGTCACTCCCAGCATTAGGATCAATCCACCTTGTGTTCTTCCAGGATTGGTGCTCATAGTCGTCACCTCCTTTGAACTGCCTGTCTCAAGTGGACATCTTAAATTCTTTATATGCGACGCCCCCAAAATATGTCCACACAACCTATTCTGAGTCGCCAAAATATATGGTACAGAATTCAAATACAAATCTATATATTCCAACTAGTACTCTGTCGTGCCAAAATACGACAACACATAAGCTGTGAGTTTGAATACAAATATTGCACCGTACATAATACGACAATATCCATACTCAAGTTAAGTCTTCATTACAATTATTGACACACTATTTTACAATATAATGAAGAATTCTATCATAACTATCTCGGATCATTACTCCACGCTCCGACTAGTCCCAGCTACACTTTCATTTTCTGAGAAGAACAATGGAACCAAAAGGAAAAGAGTGAGCTCAACTAGCCCAGTAAAGAATATTATGACTAAGATAATGAAGAATAAATTATCTTTAGCCTTTAACAATAACAAATCAGATAAAATATAATGGACAATAAGTTTTATATCAACAACTGCAGCGGAAATAACAATCCAATAGAAGAGTCAAGTAGAGCATGATGTCTACTATCTTCTATGATTTAAAAGTCCATCATCAATATTTTATCCATGTAACATCAATAAATAAATATTTCAAATCAATAATTTATCTTTGCACTACGGGCCAAAGATATTCATTAATCAACAGTTCATCTTTGCACTACGGGCCAAAGATATTCATCAATCAACATTTTATCTTTGCACTACGGGCCAAAGATAACTTTTACCACAATTTAAGTCTGAGGATTATGACAATGATATAAAGAATAAAACTAGTGAGTTCAGGGATAAATATTAGAGATTTATAATTTAATTTATCTAGAGTTCAAGAATGTCCAAATTGTCAACATGAAGATCAAAACATGGATTCAATTTCAGGAATAAGATTCATAAAAGATAACTTGGACAAAGAAAAGGAAATTAAATTCTGTTGTGAATAGTACTCATGAATAGTACTGTATGAATAGTACCGTATAAATAGTACCATATGAATAGTATCCATGAATAGTATCGTATGAATAGTGCTCGACATGAAAATATTAAAATATAATAAAAAAGTTCAGACCAATATTCTAGTTAAATGATATTTGATGAAGCGCAAACCTTAAGGAATTTCTAATCATTTTCAGGAATTATAGAAGCAATACTTACCATAGTAAATTTAAATTTAGGAATATGAAATGAAATAATATCACTTACATAATATGAAATATGAAATAATATGATATCCCTTACGAGTATAAAATAATACCCTTTATGAATATTGAAAGAAAATAACATCATTTACCTTAGTAGAAACTAGATTTGACTGGTATAACGAATATTATCCTGAGAAAATCTTGCACTATAATCTACACTCAAAGTATTCTTATACTCAAAAAAAATACTCACAATATTATAGAGGAAGAATTTATGATATTGTGATGGTGTATCTCATCTTCTGAAGGAGCCTTACTTTTATAGGCAACTTGGAAGAAGAAAAAAACTTTTCTGCGTAACTTTTTTTTCTTTCTCTGCCTGACTTGCCTAACTCCCACTTTGTTATTGGTTGATGAGGGCCCACAATTTGGAAATAAAAGGATTGCAGGAGAACTTTCAAGCCACACCTTGGACAAAAGAAAAAAAAATGTGCAGGAGAGAAGTGCACTGAAGGTTTTTGAAAAAGGAATTCAAAATCAAAATGATAACCTTCACTCCACTTTTATTCAAATGCTGAAAATTATTATAATATTAATATTTAAACAATTATAATTTATAAAATTATAATATATTATAATAATATATTTGAATGAATATTTTATCGAATGTGATAATTATAATTCCAAAGAAAAATATGCCAAACTTTTAACAAATATCTCCTGTTAAATTCCTCCACTTATAAAATTGAACCAATATTTATCATTAATTATCATATTTTTATTCATCAATTATTATTCACAATTAATATTACAGAGTCACAATATTTACAACCAGGTCGTTCCCAGGAAAGAGGGGGCTTTCCAATAAGTATTGTATAACTGGAATCATGCTTTAAAAGAATTATAACATCTAATATGAAATCTTGAACTTGAACAATTAAGAACAAGAACTTGCTCGATATATGCTCGCATCCATGAGTAACGAGCTACAGCGTCAGCACGAAATAATGGATGCATATTCTATTTTGTTGCACTTAAAAGAATTATATGGTTAGCAAACTAGGAGTGCTAGGTATCAGATATCTAGAGAGCTCTTCTGATCTTGCATGTCCAAGGGCACTACAGTTGAGACTCATTGTCTAAAGTTGATTAATCTGATTGAACAACTAGAACAATTGGGGTTTATTATGAATGGGGAGTTAAGTCAAGATTTGATCTTGCAGTCATTCCCGGACACCTTCTCACAATTTGTTGTGAATTTTCACATGAATAAGTTGGATGTCAGCTTGCCTGAGTTACTTTACATGTTGAAAACTGCTGAAGGTCACTTCCCATCCAAGCGGGACCATGTCTTAATGGTAGATGATTCTTCCAAGAAAAGGAAGAGGCCCAATGTATCTTCTGAAAAGAAGAAAAGAAAGAAGGCTAAGGGCAAAGCGAAGAAAAAGGACAATAAGAAATCTGATCCAGACAACAAAGGAATATGCTTCTATTGCAACAAGTCGGGTCACTAGAAGAGGAATTGTGAAAAGTACCTTGCGGAACAAAAGCAGAAGAAGCTTGGGGATGTCCAGCTTATGTGAAAAAGTTTCAAAATGATAAGCTTGGGACAAGATCTGATATGTGCACATTTGTGGGATATCCTAAAGAAAGTTTAGAATACTATTTCTACAATCCTACTTAGCAAAAGGTGTTTATTTCGAAACACGCTACTTTCTTGGAAAATGAGTTTATCCTTGAAGGGGCTAATGGGAGGAAAATAGATCTTGAAGAAATTTAAGAACCACAAACCACTACAAATCAAGTGGATGAACCAGTTTAACTAGAAGAACCTACTGTACAACACCCTATTCATTAATCTGGAAGGATACCAAAGATACCTGATAGGTATGGATTCGTTATAGAGGATGACGATGAGGTATGCATCATGAATGATGATCATCCATTGAGTTACGAACAGGCTGTGAGTAGTATAGACTCAGAGAAATGGCAAGAAGCCATAGAATTCGAGATGGACTCCTTGTATGAAAACCAAGTATGGAATTTAGTTTCAGCACCTGAGGGCATTAAGCCTATTGGGTGCAAATGGGTCTTTAAAAAAAAGACTGGAGCGGACGGTAATGTAGTGACCTATAAGGCTCGATTGGTTGCAAAAGGTTTCAAACAAAGACAAGGTATTGACTATGATGAAACCTTCTCGCCAGTAGCTATGCTCAATTCCATTCAGATTTTACTTGCGATTACAGCTTATAACGACTACGAGATCTGGCTAATGGACGTGAAAACAGCCTTCCTCAATGGGAAACTTGAGGAGGATATGTATATGACACAGCCAGAGCGTTTTGTTTCAACGGGTGAAACAAATCAAGTCTGTAAACTACAACGATTCATTTATGGATTGAAGCAAGCTTCTCGAAGGTGGAACATCCGTTTTGATGAGATAATCAAAGAGTTTAATTTTATCAAAAATAAGGATGAACCATGTGTGTACAAGAAGGTTTGTGGGAGCGCTGTATCATTCCTTGTACTATATGTTGATGATATATTACTGATAGGGAATGATATTCTGATGTTATAGTCAATTAAAATCTGGTTATCTAAACATTTCTCCATGAAGGACTTAGGAGAAGCATCCTATATTTTGGGGATACAAATCTATAGAGATAGATCTAAAAGGATGTTTGGCTTGTCCCAAGGAACGTACATTGACACGATGCTAAAAAGGTTTAGCATGGAAGATTCCAAGAGAGGTCTCATGTCGATGAGCTATGGAATACATCTTTCCAAGAAAAAGGCTCCAAAGACACTTGAGGAGAGAGACCGTATGAGTAAGATACCTTATGCTTCAACAATAGGATCTATTATGTACGGTATGATATGTACTAGACCAGATGTTGCTCATGCACTTAGTGTAACGAGCAAATATTAGTCGAATCCAGGAGAAGAGCACTGGAAGGTAGTGAAAAATATCCTAAAGTATTTAAGAACTAAGGATGTATTTCTTGTCTACGGTGGGTCTGAATTGAAACTAGAGGGCTATACAGACTCAAGTTTCCAACAGATCGAGATGACATTAAATCCATTTCAGGGTATGTGTTTACCTTAAACAATGGCGCAGTGAGTTGGAAGAGTTCCAAGCAGCAAATAGTTGTTGATTCAGTGACAAAGGCAGAAAGTACATAGCTACAAGTGATGCTGCAAAGGATGCTGTTTGGATGAAAAAGTTCATAACTAAACTTGGCATAGTTCCTAGCATTAGAGGAGCAGTACCTTTATTCTGTGACAACATCGGAGCTGTTACACAGGCCAAGGAACCCAGGTCTCATCAATAATCCAAACACATGTTATGGCAGTTTCATTTGATTAGAGAGATCATTAAAAGAGGAGATGTCAACCTAGACCGCGTGGACACTCAAAAAAACATTGCAGATCCATGTAGACACTCGAAATTTTTATATTCCTGGTACAAACCCTATAGAAGAGCAAAACCGTCAACTCAACCCCGGTCACCAATACCGGGATGTCAAACTTAGCCCCGGTCACTAATATCGAGATGTTAACTCAACCCCGGTCACCAATACCGGGACAACCACAGCCCCGATCACCAATATGGATGTCAACTCAACCCCGGTCACCAATACCGAGAAAACCACTACCCCGATCACCAATATTGGGATGTCAATTCAACCCCGGTCTTAATACTGGGCCATTAGTTCAACCCCGGTCTTAATATCGGGCCATCAGTTCAACCCCGATCTTAATACCGGGCCATCAGGTCAACCCCGGTCTCAATATCGGGCCGTCAGGTCAACCCTAGTCTCAATACCAGGACGTTAGATCAACCTCGATCTTAATACCGGGATGTTAATTCAGCCCTAGTCGCAACCCGGGAGGTACAGTTAAGCCTCGGTCACAACCGAGAAATCCAATTCAGTCCCAAAGATAACCTTGGGAAGCAAATTCAACCTTCAAAGACAAACCTGAAGCATCACATCATCCTCAGAGTCAACCGTGGGAGGATAAAGTTAGCCTCAGAGACGACCCTGAGGACAAACAGAATCGACTTGGAGCCAAACCTTAGGAAACAACCCCGGGAAGACAGCCGAAGATCGTGCCTGCACAGTAAATAACCCCAGAAGGGGAAAAATGGTCATTTTGCCAACTTAAAACTGATTCAGTCAAAACTAAGCTCAATTGATGCCATCAACGTCAGAAAGAACCATAACATTGATCCCGAGTGAAAATAGCGCAAGACAGCTCAACGGACAAACTGCGGGGAATCGAAGACCTAGTTATAAACCTGTCTTTTTGGACTTGGAAAAGGTTTTCTCCCATGTCATTATGACGCTCTCGGCGAGGGCTTTCTGGAAAGATATAGCACGCCTCAAATGGATGCTCCGATCAAAAGTTAGAAAGTTTTGAATCTGACATCGCATTGCTCAGAGCACATGTACCTCGATACAATGGGGCCCACCACCTCTACCTGCCACATGGAGCCACTGGTGGAGTGGAGGCAGCCGTAGATAGAGCTGCTTCCACCTGGTCTATATATAGAAGTGCACCCCCATCTCATTTTTAAGTTAGAAATCGTTCTGAAGCCCTGCCTGTTTCGTTTATCGACCAAACTTGTGTCTTCGAAACCTAAATTTTTCACTCCAACACATAGATATACCCACATACTACCACATATCAGAAAATAACAGGTAGATTTGGACGTTTAAAGCCTACGATTTGGGAAAAAGCCCGTGTAGCAGTCCATTATGAGTATTTTTACGATCAAAAAGTAATTCTTACTTCTTTGCATTTTTATACAGTTGCATATCAAGTTTTGTTTTCTAAATATGCCCGGAACTCAGTTTCGTGACCGTTTTTGTCAACTTTTGGTATATTTTTGTACATAAATGCATTTTCTGGCATTTCTTCAACTCGGATTGACGATCCGTCCCTTCCAGCAACTTTTATATACTTGCATCTTTGTTACTGGCAACTTCGCCAGACTGGGTTATCTTCCCATTCTGGGTTTGGCTTTTTTTTGTATATATTCAACTGTATATATACTAACTTTTCAATTCTGTCAAGCCCAGATGTCAAATTCGCGATAGTTAATGCTTTTATATATAAATATGCATATATAAGTAGCCTTCACCACACTGGGTTATCTTCCCAGTCTTGGTTGACTACTTTTCTGTCTATATATATATATATATATATATATATATATTTCAGTTCGGCCTGGATCATTCTGTGGCCTTTTTACTGCTTTTATATATATTTATGCATATATAAGCAGCCTTCACCACACTGGGTTATCTTCTCAGTCTTGGTTGACTAATTTTTTATCTATATATATATATATATGTATATTCTTCTTTGTTATCATTATGTGATCATTCTGTGACCTTTTAACTATTTTTGCACCATTCACTATACTGGGTTATCTTCCCAATCCTGGTAGACTACGTTTCTGTATATATTTATATTTCAATCCGGGCACAAGCGTGAAAACCCATCTCCTTTTTTACTATTTTATATATATATTTTTCAATTCTGTTTAGCCTGGATCATTCCGTGGCTTTTATACAGCTTATATATATATATTTCAATTCAAGTTCGGGCACCGGTGTGAAAACCCATCGCCTTTTACAGCTTCCGTATATATAATTATATATATATATATATATATATTGCTCTACTCATTGTTTATTAAATTGTTGCTTTAAATATTCAGTTTATATGAATTGGCACTGACATTTCTGCGGGCGAACTAGATTTATTTAAATCTCCCCAACTTTATCTTTCAAACGGTTCAAAATAGGTCTAGACGGAACCGGGAAGCTAGAATGTCTGAGATTTATTTAAATATAGTATTTTTCTAGTTTCAATTATAAAAACTACCTCGCGGCCCTTAGATCGCTATCTAGTGGGAACGAGATGCTTCGGCTATGTGCGAGCTAGGATTTACTGATGAATCCTTGGTTCTGACGATATTTGGATATATTTCAGTACAAATTTGAGCTATGCAGGTTTATTGGCCTCCCTATGTGAGCTTAGGAATCGTGGGATTCATGATCAAAATTGATCAGAATCTGATTCCCACGATGGACAAACTCCACTTTACAAATGTCTCCCGCCAGTTTTTCTGTAAAAATGTACATACAAAAGACCTTAAAACGGTTATCCGAATTTAAGGTCTCAACATAGTGAAAATATAATTTGTCGTGTCAAAGTCCCTCCGATAGCTATCATGCCCATGAGGAGACTGACAATTATATATATGTTGTGGTCGAGGATGCTTCGCAGCTCGACAATCATAATTCAAATTAAGGCTTAAGGCTGAAAAGATAAAACTAAAGTATCAGTATGCTTCAATTCCTATATTAGCGTAAGGGTTTGAAAACCTTATTTCAAAACATCACTCAATAATTTTTTCATAAAAAGAAGCTTTTGCAAATCAGATCAAACACTTTTGCAAATCAAATCAAAGGCTTTTTTGCAACTCATATCAAACCCTTCGTATATAGGTTCAACGATGCATAAACATACTTTCAATTAAGCATAGGCCCAATTTTCAAACAGCATTCACACACACATTATAGAGTTAAAAAGGAAATATTGAAAAGATGCGGTACCGTATTTACACGGGAGTTGTGGGGTGTCTAACACCTTCCCCACACTTAACCAAGCCCCCGAACTCAAAACTTTATTTTCAAAGATCAAGTTTCGACATTGTCTAGCAATTGGGCCTCTTTTCAAATAAAACTCGGTTGAGTTGGTACAACCATTTCAAATCTACCAACTGGTAACTCTGTAAAACATTCAAATCGTCGACATAATACATATTGGCCTTTTCCTAAAAAAATGCTTCAAAACCTTTTTCACAATAAAAAGAGTAAGGATAGAGATAACTTAGGAAGAGAGAAAGATCCGGGTTATGACCCGACCCACGGATTTTTTCCTGACGTCGACAATCCATTTACTATAGCTCTAACATAATAGCAGTTTGATCGTCACTTAGAGAAGATGGGTATTAGATACTATGATGATTGGCTTTAGTGTAAGTGGGAGATTGAAAGTGGTATGTACACAAGCCATTCATGTATGATGATAAAGCATATACTTTGTAACAATCTTATTCATTTATTAATAAAAGAATTATTTATTTAAAGGCGTTTATATTATCTACATAATGTTGTTATATTTAAATGTGATAAACCCATAGTTTTAAGCAATGCTTTTAGAACCATGATGATGATCATGCTAATGAGATCTAAATTCTTAAAAAGCTTAAAACTAAAATAGTTCCCAATCGATGGATTATTAAATACGAGAATAGTGGATCCTGATATATTGGTACATATGTTGCTTGCTTTTTGGAAGAGAATGATCGATCTCATGATCGTTTGTATGGAGACACTAAGTATGTAGGTGCTTATTGGAGAATAAGTACATTGAACGTGGCTCGCTAAAGAATACCTAATGGAGTCTTACTCACCTATCAATAGGAATTCCTTTAGTGATAGTAGTACAAGTAATCCTTAGACTTGAGATCATCATAGTATCTTATGTATAGTGAGTTATATTTTGACATGTCCCTTAAGACCCTGAGGGTATATTAAAGGGTATGTTTTGGTATAATTAATTATACATAAAGATAATGAATGATCAATACAGGATCTACCACTTCTAGTAAAAGAAGTGAATGTCCTATGTGATTCGATAAATTACAACTCAGTAGTCCTTGGCCAAGGCAGAATGAAATTAAAAAGTAGTTTCTAATTTGCATTATCGAAGTTTGTGTATTTAGGATCAGAATACATATACTAAAATAAAATAACACTTGATAGTAAATCAATGTCTTATATTTAATGGGAAAATTGTATGGTAGAAGAAATGAATTGTATAGTAACTATTTACTCCAAAGTTTTTTTTATGATTAATGTTGAAATCTATATTATCTGGAAAGTCGTTGAGCGCTAACGGGGCTTACCCTTATTATAGAATAAATATTTATTTAAATGAATTAATAGTTTATTTATTTATTTAAATAAAATCAAAATTGTTCTAATTAATTTATTCACAACCGGTTTAATATGGAGAACCTAAAGTGTCACACCATAAAATGATGAATATTTATTTAAGAAGAAAATGTCATAATCGTAATAATAAGTTAAGTGTATTTAATTTAATATATGGTGATAGAATAAATTAAATAGCTTAATATTTATTATTTAATATTTTAGAAATATTAAATATAAATTAATAAGAGGAGTCTTATTATTATTATTACTATTATTATTAATTTTAATTCCTAAAGGAGTTTTGGAAATTAATTATTAAATGTACTCTCCCATATTCCTAATAAGATTAGGAGGTAAATTAATTAAAGGATTTTAATTAATTGTTCCTAATAAGATTATGAAGCCTGTTTAATTAAAAGAGTTTAATTAATTAATATGAAATCCTAATCTTATAATTTTTAGGAAGGATGCCTACATCTATAAATAAGAGGAGTTTTATTTTGATTAAGTACTAATGCAATTCCAATTGTTAAGAGAGCACACTTTTTCTAGAGAGAGAGAAAACTAGGGTTTTGCCAGTAACTCACCTTCTTAATATTTGTTCATCCTTGGTGGATCACCTCTAAAGGCCAAACACTTGGGTGGCTGACGTTGATCAAAGGAAAGAATCACACTCGGTAGATTCAAGTTAAACAAGGAAAGGATTGGAGTTGAACTTGTACCTAAGGATGCACGAATCTTCAAGGGTATGATTCGTTCTTCATCTCTTTAGATTGAATTAATAATTGCGCATAAAGGTTAATCCGGGTTTATGGTTTCTAAAATTTTAAAACTCTATTGTTACACTTCCGTTGCTATGTATGTAATTGTTGCATGCTAATTTGATCTTACAAACCTAATAAGATCTAGTCTCCTACTAAGGTAACAGATATTATTTTCTTTCAATACTCGTAAGGGATATCATTTTTCTTTCATACTCCATATTATGTAAGTGATATTATTTCATTTCATACTCCTAAATCTAAACTTAATATGGTAAGTATTGCTTCTATAATTCCTGAAATGATTAGAAAGTTCTTGAGGTTTGTACTTCATCTAATATCATTTCACTTAAATAATTTAATACCTGAACTTTCTTATTAAATTTTAAATGCCAGAGTACTATTCACGCCAGGGTACTATTCACACCAAAATTTAGTTTTCTTTTCTTGTCCAGATTATCTTTGAAATATAAATCTTAAATATCATTCTTGAATTTTACTCCACAATTGGTTATCATGTTGACAATTTGGACATTCTTGAACTCTGGATAAATTAAATTACAAATCTTTAATATTTATCATTGATCTCACTTTTATTCATCTTTTATATCATTGTCATCATCCTCAGACATAAATTGTGGTGAGAAATTATCTTTGGCCCATAGTGCAAAGATGAACTGTTGATTGGTATGATTATGACCAAGAATTATGTATTGGTATAATAATGACCTTTGGTGTTACACGTATAAAATATTGATGATGAATTTTTAAATCATAGAAGATAATAGACATCATGCTCTACTTAACTCTTCTAATGGATTGTTTGTTCCGCTGGAATTATCATTAAAACTTATATTGTCTTTAAATCTCTGATTTATTATTGTTGAAGAATATGGATAATTTATTCTTCATTATCTTAGTCATAATATTCCTTATTGGGCTATTTGAGCTCACCCTTTTCCTTTTTGTTCCATTGTTCTTCTCAAGAAATGAGAGTGTAGTTGGGACTAGTCGGGGAATGGAGTAATGGTCCGAGATAGTTACTATAGTAGTCCTCACTATTCGGAAGCAAGGATGATGATTGCTTTTAGAATAACTGATAGTCAAGTAGACTTCGAACTATAAAACTCCAATGGAATCAATAGCTGATTGACCCTTTGGTTACTGGCTACAGAATAAGTACTTGAGGGGATCAGCCTCGCGTATGCTATGTATATGCATAACATTCAACTCTACTGTTTGTATCTTTATATTAGATACCTAGGGTACTCCCCTATAATATAAGGGGTGTTCTTTCAGTCTAAGAATCCTTACCATCAATTGGTTTGGATAGCTTTTATAAAATTTTATACAATTGTCTGACCGAACAAGGGTTCAAACTCTATCTGACACAATTCAAGAATTATAGAACTTTAAATGATGTACAAGTCCAAGACTGTATGAACTCAAGTGCACTAAGTGCAAGTGTCAATAAGATCGATGTGGAAATAATTGTAGAATAATTACTCCACCTAAAGCATGCTTGGAAATAAGGTTCATGCTTAAATGAATAACTTTCAATTCAACAATAATCCTGCTCAATACAATATAACAAGGATATGAAACTTGCACAATAATATAAGAACGAGTTCAAAAGAACTTGCTTAGAATGTTCCTTGAATAAAGTAAACACAATGATAGGATACTTGCACAAATAAGAATTAAAGAACTTGCACAACGAAAAAGTAAAGTTCGGAGACTTGCGTGATTGCTCAGCTACAATTAAGTTCTAGCTTTAATTAAATCTCGTTGAAATAACCTAACATTACCAAGTCGGTATTCCAATTAGCATGTGTAAACTAATACGAGTCTACATTTACAAGAATATGCTTATCATATAAATCTATCCATAATTCACGTAAGTTAATCTAATCAGGTCATAGATTTAATAACTTTAGATTATCTAGTTTCTATGCATCAATATAGGCTTTAACACATAGTACTTCAAGTTACTTATATTTAATCAACACACATGCTTTATGATTATAATTTCAAGTTTGAAAACTTAGCATGCTCATCCTAATCCAATTTAAAGTCATATGCTCTCATGTCGGTAATTCGCATACTTTAAACAATACAAGTTCATGCTTAAAAGTTGATTAGTAAAGTCATGTTATCACATAACAAGGTTAAACAATGTTTAAGTAATCATGCTTGTGCGTATACTACATGTGTATACCTTAACCCTCATTAGTTCATTCTTGAAATTCATTTCCTATGAATAAGCATGTATAGGTGTTATTCATGTAAGATGCTCATATCAACATATCTATGAGATCCTAATATACATGCTTGCATGATCATAATATAACCCTCATAGTGTTTGATCTTTCACATTCTACATTTTCATTAAAAGTTGCACTTAATCAACAAAGGTAACATAGTACATGTAAAGCATCTCATGACTCACATGTATTAGAGTGCATATCTAAACCACGTAAACATCCTCATATGGTCAGAAATCACAAGACAACATTATTGGTCAAGTTTACTTTGAAAGTATTAAGTTTCTTCTTTTGAAATCACTAGAATCTTGCAATCACGTATATTAGTGTGTTCAACACTTTAAACGCACATTTCATGTCAATATAGATCATACGGTCATGTTATAAAAATATCAGAATATATACATATGCTAGGTTTATATCAAGGTTCATATTCAAAATTGTAAGTTTTCCTTTTTAAAACATATATTTTCCTTTCATAAAATGTGTGGCCATGACATATACGTATAGCATCTTGGATTACGTACTTATATCATGTTATTGTACTGATATCTACATTTAAACCATGTTCACAAGATTGATTAAAGTGGTATCATATGCTAGCATGGACAGAAATCACAACAGAACACAAAGCTGCTGGTGCAGGCCCTGCGCAGCTGGCCAGTTCGAAACTAGCGCAGCTGCACCGGTCTTAGTCCAGACGCAGACGCAGGCTGCTTCGACCGTTCCTCAGCCCAACTCACAAATTTAATACGAAAATCATTTCAAATATTCATATAACAATTCTAACAAGTATAATAACTTATATACCACCTAACAATCACTTTCCAATCCAATAATTTCTCAATCCATGAACAATTCAATAATCAAGAACTTTGAAAATTTTACAGAGAATGAGAATGGGAAGTTATACCTCTGTGATGGAAACCAAACTTGTTGTTACAGATTATATAATGCTACTATGCTACTCACTCTCAATTCTCTTTCTATCAATTCCAAGAAAATCTCAGCAATAGAAATTGAGAAGGGGAAGAACTCTTATATTGAAAAATGAATACACGGCTCTTGATTTTACTCACCAAATCAACACAAAGGATTACATGATTGTATGCTAGATAACAAGAAGTGGGTGAATGCAATCATAAATCCCACTCCCCCTATAATGATTATGGCTAGCTTTAATGAATTTGAGGAGAGTTATAGGGTGGTGTAGCCATGTGAGAGTTTACGTGTGGGAAGAGAATGAAGTTGGGGCTCTCATATTACTCAGTAACTAACATTCTAAGTACTAATATTTAGATATATACACATATAGTATATATTTAAGTTATACATTAAATGGGTGTATATCATATATGCCCAACACTTAGCCATATAATAATATACACTAAGTTATATACTATATATATATATATATATATATATATATATATACACATAGTATATACATAGGTTATAAGTATTTATTCCATACACATTTAAATAGGTGTTACAGTATTATCTCAATTAATAAAATAATGATTTAAGTAGGTATTTATATACCAATCATATAATCCATGTACATTTTTCTTAATATAATTCAATTGAGTATTATTATTACTCATTACTATAACTGTTATTACTTCGATTAATAACTTATTGAAATAGCCTGGCCAATAACAATTGTTTATTGATATTAAGGTAATAGGGTATACATATAAATGTCCATCCCTACATTGTCACATGTTCTTATGTACACATTCAATTTATCAATCTCACATAATTCAATTAAGGTTACTATATAGTCTATATATACATAGCCATATCAAAGGTCACATTGTATTATGTAGATAACTACCATATTTTAAAGGTTTAATATCACATACTTGTATAAAACAATTAACCAAGTAAATATAATATTATTATATTTATTAATCTCTTACTTATTAATTATTATTTATCTACAATAATAATTTATCAACACATTTAATTCTTTCACTATATTCAAGTAGATTGAATATTTAATTACTAACACTTCCATCAATTCTTTTGATATTAAAGCCTTAGGGTTAGTCCACCAATTTAATTTTTTCATTACTAACTTCCTTTAATCAGTTCAGAAATTCACATAAGGCTTAAAAAAACTCACAAAACTAACTCGTTAAAATTAAATCACATATTTAATTAATAAAGAGTTTAAAATTCATGGTCATTACATCCCTCCCCCCTTATAAAAATTTCGTCCTCGAAATTGTAAAAAATAAGGTTACTCAAATAAAAACTGATAATTCGCTCTCATTTTCTCTTCTAGCTCCCATGTAGCTTCTTCAACTACGTGGTTTCTCCAAAGAATTTTAACGGAATAAATGACTTATTCCTCAGCTTTTGTTCCTTCCTATCAAGTATCTGGACAGGAACCTCTTCATATGATAAGTCTTTCTTGACTTGGATCGGTTCATAGGAGATAACGTGCTTGTAGTCTGGTTTATACGGCTGCAACACTGACACATGAAACACGTTGTGAATGTGCTCAAGTTTAGGAGGTAACGCTACCTCGTATGCCACTTCACCGACTCGTCTCAGAATCTCGAACGGTCCTATGAACCTAGGGCTCAACTTGCCCTTCTTCCCAAAATGAATCTTCCCTTTCCAGGGAGATACTTTCAGAAAAGCATAACTTCCTAATTCAAAATCTTTCTTCTTGCGATGCAAGTCCGCATACTTCTTCTGGCGATCTTGAGCCGCTACCAGCCGTGCTCTTATCACCTTGATAATTTCTATGGTTTGCTGTACCAATTCAGGTCCCAACAGTCGACGTTCTCTAACTTTGTCCCAACACAACGGTGTTCGACACTTTCTCCCATATAGCGCTTCGTATGGTGGCATTCCGATACTAGCGTGATAACTATTGTTGTATGCAAACTCTACTAATGGAAGGTGATCCTCCCAACTACCCTTGAAGTCCATTACACAAGCTCGGAGCATGTCTTCAAGTGTTTGAATTGTTCTTTCGCTTTGCCCATCGGTCTACGGATGATATGCGGTACTCATTTGTAACTGTGTCCCCAATCTCTCTTGAAGACTCTTCTAGAAATTCGACGTGAATCGCAGATCTCTATCAGATACAATAGATACCGGCACCCCATGTCTCGAGATAATTTCCTTGACATATAATCTGGCTAGCTGGTCCAAACTATACTTAATCTTAATTGACAAAAAGTGGGCTGACTTCGTAAGACGATCTACAATTACCCATATGGCGTCGTGCACTTTCTGCGTTGCCGGAAGTCCCACCACAAAATCCATCGTGATGTGCTCCCATTTCCATTATGGAATCTCTAACAGTTGTAATAACCCGCTTGGTCATTGGTGCTCTGCCTTGACTCTCTGACAAGTTAAACACATACTTACGCATTCTGCAACCTCCCTCTTCCTGTTTGGCCACCAAAAGTGATGACGCAAGTCTTGGTACATTTTCGTGCTTCTTGGTTGTATAGAGTATGTCGTACTGTGCGCTTCTTAAAAAATCTCTTCTCTTAATTCTGATACTAATGGTACCCAAATTCATCCTTCAAACCTTAGCAACCCAGTGCTATCAATCTTGAATTTCAAATCATCACCTTCAACAATCCGCTTCTTGATAATATCATAATCTTCGTCCGTCTCTTGTGCCTCCTTAACCTTATCTAATAAAGTCGGGCTCGCTGTCACTGTAAATAATTTCTCGTTGGTCTCCATCGGATACTTAACCTCCAAATCTAGTCGTTCAAAATCTTTCACTAACTCTTCTTGAACGGTTAACTTCGATAACTTCTTTCTGCCTTTTCTACTCAAGGCATCTGCCACTACATTTGCTTTGCCTGGATGGTACAGAATCTCACAATCATAATCTTTGATCAATTCTAGCCAACGGCGCTGCCTCATGTTTAATTCTTTCTGTGTGAAGATATACTTCAGACTTTTGTGATCGTGTATATCTCACACTTCTCGCCATACAAATAATGCCTCCAAATCTTCAAGGCAAAAACTATCGTTGCTAATTCCAGGTCATGAGTCGAATAACCCTTCTCATAGTCCTTTAACTGATGTAAAGCATACGCAATGACCCTACCGTGTTGCATCAGTACACAGCCAAGACCATTGTGTGACGCATCACTATACACTACGAACCCTCCCGTGTTGTCCGGTAAAGCTAACACAGGTGCTTGACTAAGCCTCTTCTTCAATTCTAGGAAACTCTCTTCACATTTCTCCATCCAAACGAACTTAACTGTCTTTCTGGTAAGATTGGTCAACGGCGATGCTAATTTCAAAAAATCATGGATGAATCTTCGATAGTATCCCGCTAATCCTAAGAAACTCCTGATTTCTGTTGGCGTCTTCGGCTGCTCCCATTTGATAACCGCTTCTACCTTTGTTAGATCCACCGAAACACCATTCTTGTCAATAGCGTGCCCCAAAAATTCCACTCTCTGCAACCAAAACTCGCACTTGGAGAATTTTTCATACAGCTTCTCCCTCCTTAAGGTTTCCAACACTATCCGTAGATGCTCGGCGCGCTCTTCCTCCGTCTTCGAATACACCAGAATGTCATCGATGAACACAACAACAAACTTATCCAAATACTGTTTGAACACTCTGTTCATCAAGTCCATAAATGCTTTCGGTGCGTTCGTCAATTCGAACGACATTACCAGAAACTCAAAGTGTCTATACTATGCCGTCTTTGGAATGTCCTCCGACCTCACTTTCAGTTGGTGATAACCAGTTCTCAAGTCAATCTTTGAAAAGTACTTCGCCCCCTTCAACTGATCAAATAAATCGTCGATCCTAGGCAACGGGTACTTGTTCTTAATGGTGACCTTGTTCAACTCATGGTAGTCGATACAAAGTCTGAGTGACCCATCTTTCTTCTTCACAAATAAGACTGGCGCTCCCCACGGTGATACGCTCGGTCAAATGTATCCCTTATCCAATAACTCTTGTAATTGAGCCATCAGTTCTTTCATCTCTACCGGTGCCATACGATACGGTGCTTTGTATACCGGTGCTGTCCCTGGTACCAAATCAATAACAAACTCAATCTCTCTATCCGGTGGCAATCCCGAAATCTCATCTGGGAAGACATTGGCAAATTCCCTTACAATAGGTATCTGACCCAGTTCACCCTCGACTGGTCCAGTATCAACCACGTGAGCCAAATAACTTATACAACCCTTCCTAAGCAATTTCTGTGCTTGCATCATCGTCAGACAATGAGATTGTCTTGGCGATTTACTACCATAAAATACCACCTTCGACTTATTCAGAGTCTTAAGGTGTACACACTTCTTCTTACAGTCTATAACTGCCCCATGAATTGATAACCAATCCATTCCAAGGATTACATCAAACTCTCCCAAACGAATCGGTATCAAATCCACTTTGAGCTTAAATCCTCGTAATTCGGTATAACAGTTCCTATGAATGTATTCTACGGGGATAATTTCCTTGTTTGCTATTTCTATGCTCATAGGGTGTCCTAATCTTTGACAGGGTAAGTCTAACTGTTTAGCAAATTCTTCGAAAACAAAAGAGCAGGTAGCACCCGAATCAAATAACACATAGGCATCTATATTGTTGATTGGGATGATACCTGACACCACGTCCTTGGACTCCACCATATCCTGAACGGTCATGTTGAACGTGCGTGCCATTGGTCTGTTAGCTTGACTGGCTGACCCTCCAATGCTCAGCCCGTTGTTGTTGTAATTGTTGCGATTGCCGCTAGCTGCATAGCCCTTTCTCTTCGGGCAGTCCTTAATCTGATGGTCTAGGGCTCCACACGAGAAACATCCTCCCTTTTGCTTATTCGGACACTGAGGAGCCATGTGCCCCGGTTGTCCACAACGATAACAAACACTTTTTCCCTTCATGCACTCCCCTGAGTGATTCCTCCTATAGTTGTTGCACTTCACACTTTTCTTGGCCTCTCCCCCAGACTTGTTACCTCCGGAGGATTGGCTCTCCGCCCATTTATGCTTGTTGGGGTTACTGCCTCCGCTGCTTCCCCTTTTCTGTCCTTCATGTCTGGTCTTCTTTTCTTATTTAAATCTAGCAATGGCTTCATTGCCTCCCTCTGCAATGATAGCCCTTTCCAGTAGATCAGAGTAAGTCTTAATCTTCAACACCGTGACTACTTTCTGCACCTATGGTTCCAGTCCTAATTCGAACCTTCTTGCCTTTCTGGCCTCCGTGTCAACCTGATGTGAAGTGTATCGGGCCAACTCGTTAAATTTTGCCGCGTACTCTGCGACTCTCATACTACCTTATTTCAGTTCTAGAAACTTAACCTCCATATCCTGTTGCGTATTCTCCGAGAAGTAATTCTCGAGGAATAGCTCCTTAAATTTGTCCCAAGGAATAACTCTTTCGCCTGCTCGTCCCTTATTGGCTTTCCACCAATAATTAGCTTCGCCCTTCATCATGAAAGTGGCAAAACTCGTCTTTTGTGCTTCGGCCACCCGTGCGACCTCAAACACTTTCTCCATCTCCTCTATCCATGGCTGGGCTTCGATTGGGTCTAAGGTTCCCCGGAACTCCGATGGTCCTACCAATTTAAAATCTTTAAAGCTAGCCAAGTGATGTCCTGGCTGCCTTGCTGGCGGGGGTCTATTTTGCATTGCTTCTGTTAACAAGTCAACGAAGTTCTGCATTGGATCTGCATTTCCCCCTCCATTGTTAACGGATCCTTCCTCCCTCTGGTTTCGTGGTAGTCTCCTAGGTGGCATGATCCTGAGGAAAGGAAGAAAACATTAGGCTTTATGTGATATGCTATTTATGTTAGCATTAAGAAGTGTAAGACGTCTATCAATCATATTTGATTCAAATAAATAACTTCAGCATCACAATAAAACTTGATGGATCTCCTCAACCCATCACTTACATACTCTATTTGAGTTTTCTACTAAGGTTATAACCTAGGTTTCGCATTCCTAATGTTTATAACCTACGGCTTTGATACCAACCTGTGACACCCCCAAATCCGGGTTCTCTAACCCCGATTCGGTCGTCACGATACAATACAAATATCCACCTCTAAACAACATATAATAACTAAATGCAGAAATATAATAAACGTATGTCGTTCATTCAAAAGGTGTTACTAGTCTCAAGATTTGATAACCTTAATACACCATACTAACATACCCTGGAATAGTCATAAGGGTTCATATTACATAACATTAATTTAATTAAACATAAAGATAAAGTCTGCTCCTTGCAAACTAATCCTATATCTTCCCTTTACCCTTGTCCTTCCCTGAAGTCTCAGGCTTAATTGTAATATAAGTCATGATATAGCAAGAATGAGCAACAAGTTTGCTCAGCAAGTTTAAATATAACAATAAAGGATATATCATGATGAATAGAAAATATCTGACAATGAATTCAACAATATGAATATCGAAAGCAAGGATAATGATTTCTTTTAGAATAACAGATAGTCAAGTAGACTTCGAACTATAAAACTCCAATAGAATCAATAGTTGATTGACCCTTTGGTTATTGGCTACAGAATAAGTACTTGAGGGGATCAGCCTCGCATACGCCATGTATATGCATAACATTCAACTCTGCTGTTTGTATCTTTATACTAGATACATGGGGTACTCCCCTATATTATAAGGGGTGTTCTTTCAGTCTAAGAATCCTTACCATCAATTGGTTTGGATAGCTTTTATAAAATTTTATACAATTGTCTAACCGAACAAGGGTTTAGACTCTATCTGACACAGTTCAAGAATTATAGAACTTTAAATGATGTACAAGTCCAAGACTGTACGAACTCAAGTGCACTTAGTGCGAGTGTCAATAAGATTGATGTGGAAATAATTGTAGAATAATTACATCTAAAGCATGCTTGGAAATAAGGTTCATGCTTAAATGAATAACTTTCAATTCAACAATAATCCTGCTCAATACAATATAACAAGGATATTAAACTTGCACAATAATACAAGAACGAGTTCAAAAGAACTTGCTTATAATGTTCCTTGAATAAAGTAAACACAAGGATAGGATACTTGCACAAATAAGAATTAAAGAACTTGCACAACCAAAGAGTGAAGTTCGGAGACTTGACTGATTGCTCAGCTACAATTAAGTTCTAGCTTTAATTAAATCTCGTTGAAATAACCTAACATTAACAAGTCAGTATTCCAATTAGCATGTGTAAACTAATACGAGTCTACACTTACAAGAATTTGCTTATCATATAAATCTATCCATAATTCACGTAAGTCAATCTAATAATGTTATAGATTTAATAACTTTAGATTATCTAGTTTCTATGCATCAATATAGGCTTGAACACATAGTACTTCAAGTTACTTATATTTAATCAACACACATGCTTTATGATTATAATTTCAAGTTTGAAAACCTAGCATGCTCATCCTAATCCAATTTAAAGTCATATGCTCTCATGTCGGTAATTCGCATACTTTAAACAATACAAGTTCATGCTTCAAAGTTGATTAGTAAAGTCATGTTATCACATAACAAGGTTAAACAATGTTTAAGTAATCATGCTTGTGCGTATACTACATGTGTATACCTTAACCCTCATTAGTTCATTCTTGAAATTCATTTCCTATGAATAAGCATTCATAGGTGATATTCATGTAGGATGCTCATATCAACATATCTATGAGATCCTAATATACATGCTTGCATGATCATAATATAACCCTCATAGTGTTTGATCTTTCACATTCTACATTTTCATTAAAAGTTGCACTTAATCAACAAAGGTAACATAGTACATGTAAAGCATCTCATGACTCACATGTATTAGAGTGCATATCTAAACCATGTAAACATCCTCATATGGTCAGAAATCACAAGACAACATTATTGGTCAAGTTTACTTTGAAAGTCTTATGTTTCTTCATTTGAAATCACTAGAATCTTGCAATCACGTATGTTAGTGTGTTCAACACTTTAAACGCACATTTCATGTCAATATAGATCATACGGTCATGTTATAAAAATATCAGAATATATACATATGCTTGGTTTATGTCAAGGTTCATATTCGAAATTATAAGTTTTCCTTTTTAAAACATATATTTTCCTTTCATAAAATGTGTGGCCATGACATATACGTATAGCATCTTGGAATACATACTTATATCATGTTATTGTACTGATATCTACATTTAAACCATGTTCACAAGCTTGATCAAAGTGGTATCATAAGCTAGCATGGACAGAAATCATAACAGAACACAAAGCTGCTGGTGCAGGCCCTGCGCAGCTGCGTAGCTGGCCAGTCCGAAACTGGCGCAGCTGCGCCGGTTTCAGTCCAGACGCAGACGCAAGCTGCTTCGACAGTTGCTCAGCCCAACTCACAAATTTAATACGAAAATCATTTCAAACATTTATATAACAATTCTAACAAGTATAATAACTTATATACCACCTAACAATCATGTTCCAATCCAATAATTTTTCAATCCATGAACAATTCAATAATCAAGAACTTTGAAAATTTTACAGAGAATGAGAATGAGAAGTTATACCTCTGTAATGGAAACCAAACTTGCTGTTACAGATTATATAATGCTACTATGCTACTCACTCTCAATTCTCTTTCTATCAATTCCAAGAAAATCTCAGCAATAGAAATTGAGAAGGGGAAGAACTCTTATATAGAAAAATGAATACACGGTTCTTGATTTTACTCACCAAATCAACACAAAGGATTACATGATTGTATGCTAGATAACAAGAAGTGGGTGAATGCAATCATAAATCCCACTCCCCCTATAATGATTATGGCTAGCTTTGATGAATTTGAGGAGAGTTATAGGGTGGTGTAGCCATGTGAGAGTTTACGTGTGGGAAGAGAATGAAGTTGGGGCTCTCATATTACTCAGTAACTAACATTCTAAGTACTAATATTTAGATATATATACACATATAGTATATTTGTAAGTTATACATTAAATGGGTGTATATCATATATGCCCAACACTTAGTCATATAATAATATACACTAAGTTATATACTATATATATAAATACACATAGTATATACATAGGTTATAAGTATTTATTCCATATATATTTAAATAGGTGTTACAATATTATCTCAATTAATTAAATAATGTATCAAGTAGGTATTTATATACCAATCATATAATCCATGTACATTTTCCTTAATATAATTCAATTGAGTATTATTATTACTCATTACTATAACTGTTATTACTTCGATTAATAACTTATTGAAATCACCTGGCCAATAACAATTGTTTATTGATATTAAGGTAATAGGGTATACATATAAATGTCCATCCCTACATTGTCACATGTTCTTATGTACACATTCAATTTATCAATCTCACACAATTCAATTAAGGTTACTATATAGTCTATATATACATAGCCATATCAAAGGTCACATTGTATTATATAGATAACTACCATATATTAAAGGTTTAATATCGCATACTTGTATAAAACAATTAACCAAGTAAATATAATATTATTATATTTATTAATCTCGTATTTATTAATTATTATTTATCTACAATAACAATTTATCAACACATTTAATTCTTTCACTATATTCAAGTAGATTGAATATTTAATTACTAACACTTCCATCAATTCTTTTGATATTAAAGCCTTAGTGTTAGTCCACCAATTTAATTTTCTCATTAGTGACTTCCTTTAATCGTTTCAGAAATTCACATAATCACATAAGGTTTAAATAAACTCGCAAAACTAACTCGTTAAAATTAAATCACATATTTAATTAATAAAGAGTTTAAAATTCATGGTCGTTACAGTGGCAATAATTGTAATGATAACTTAATTTGAGTGTGGATATTGTCGTATTATATACGGTATAATATTTGTATGTGAATTCTATAGTACGTATTTGGCGACTCAAAATGGGTTGTGTGGACCTACTTTGGGGGCGTCACAGGCTGCCCTAACTCTGGCCCTATTTTTAGCCATATCTTTACTGATTTTCAGTAGTATATCATCAACATTTAGTAATAGAAATGTCACAACGCTCCCACTAACATTTTTGTACACACAAGGTTCATCCTCATTTTTTATAAAATTAAACTCTTTGATTGTCTCATCAAAATGGAAGTTCCATCTACGAGAAGCTTGCTTCAATCCATAAATGGATCGTTGTAGCTTACAGATTTGATTGGTTCAACCTTTTGAAATAAATCCCTTTGGATGTATCATGTATACATCCTCATCTAGTTTCTCATTGAGGAAGACCATTTTCACATCCATTTGCAAGATCTCATAGTCGTAGTAAGCTGTAATCACAAGTAAAATTTGAATGGACTTGAACATAGCAACTGGTGAGAATGTTTTATTATGGTCAAATATGTGTCATTCCTTGAAACCTTTTGCCACTAGTCTAGCCTTATAGGTCTCCACCCTACCATCTGCCCCAGTCTTTCTTTTAAAGACTCATTTACACCCTATAGGCACTATGCCATCCGGTGGTTCAACCAAAGTTCACAATTGGTTCTCATACATGGAGTCCATTTCGAATTTCATGGCAGTTTGCCATTTCTCTGAGTTTTTACTACTCATTGCCTCATTGTATGTAACTGGATCATCATCATCTATGATGTGTACCTCTCCATCATCTTCTATGATGAATCCATACCTCAGGTATCTTCAGTACTCTTCCAGATTTACTAGATGGTTGTGGTACAGAAGGTATTTCTACTTGGACAGGTTCATCCAGTTGACCTGTAGTGGTTTGTGGTTCTTGAACTTCTTCAAGATCTATTTTCCTTCCACTAGCAGTTTCTAGGATAAACCCCTTTTCCAAGAAGGTAGCGTGTTTGGTAACAAACACCTTTTGCTCAGTAAGATTATAAAAATAGTATCCTAAACTATCTTTAGGATATCCCACAAATCTACACTTATCAGATCTTGTCCCAAGCTTATCATTCTAAAACTTTTTCACATAAACTAGACATCCCCAAATCTTAATATGCTTAAGACTAGGTTTTCTCCCTGTCCATAACTCATATGGAGTCTTCGGGATGGATTTCGAGGGGATCTTATTTAGTAGATACGCAGCCATCTCTAGGGCATAACCCCAGAATGATATTGGAAGATCGATGAAACTCATCATGGACCGCACCATATCCAACAAGGTACGATTTCTCCTTTCAGATACTCCATTCAACTGTGGTGTACCAGGAAATGTTCATTGTGAGAGGATACCATTATCATTGAGGTGATTGAGAAACACATTGCCTAAGTATTCACCTCCTTAATTCGATCTAAGAATCTTGATACTTTTGCCAGTTTATTTCTCAATTTCATTTCTGAACTCTTTAAACCTTTCAAATGATTCAGATTTTTTATTTCGTTAAATAAATATATCCAAATCTCAAATGATCATCAGTGAAAGTAATGAATTAAGAATACCCTTATCGTGCATTTATTGTCATAGCTCCATATACATCTGTGTGTACCAACTCTAATAATCCTGCAACTCTCTCTCCATGTCCACTAAATGGAGATTTAGTCATCTTTCCCATGAGACAAGATTCACAAGTTGGATATTATTCAAAATCAAAGGACTCTAAATGCCCATCTTTATGCAACTTGCTTAGTCTTCTTTCGTTAATATGATCGAGTCTGCAATGCCATACGAAGGTATGATTCACATAATCTCTTTTCCTTTTAATAGATTGTTCAATTTGTAAAATATTTTCATGTAAGTCAAGTATATACAAACCATCAATTAATCTGCCAGTTCCATATAAAACATTGCCATTATAAATAGAACAACTATTGTTCTTTATTATAATATTAAAACCTTCCTTGTCCAACAATGGAATTGAAATAATGTTTCTAATGAGAACTGGAACATAATAAAAACGTATTAAATTAATTAATTTGCCATATTATAATGCTAAAATATAAGTCCATACGATAAATGCAGCAACCTATGCTCCATTCCCCATGCGCAGAGTGACTTCTCCTTTCACTACAAGAAAACTGGCTAAATCTGACGGAACTAAAGTCAACGGAATAGATTCCATCGATAATACGTTATTTACGACGGATTATTTCGCCGAATATAATTCTGTCAGAATTGAGTTAATATCGATAGAATTCCGTAGAGAGCAAGAGACATCATTTGGTGCCAAGGTTCCCGCCAGCGCCAGTACTAAGGTCGACGGAACTGGAGACTATTATCGACAGAATATCCGTTGGGACTAAGGTATTTTTGGCTGACCTAGTTTTGACGCAAATTCCGTCAAGAATATGTTTTAAAACCTAAAATGTGTCTCATTTCTTTAGCTGCCTCATCAGTTATCTTTCTCTCTCTCTTATATCTCCCGTACCTTCTCTCTCTCTCACTCATCCACCCACTGCCGTCTCCGACCACCACTTCTTTCGCTGCCCCCACTGCCGTCGTCGCCCCTTTTGTCAGCGCCTCCTCCTCTTCCGTTGCCGCCTCCCTCTACTAGCTACCATTGTCGTCCCCCTCCGGTCTGTTCTTAGTCATCCACCACCACATCTTTAGAAACTAGGGTTCATTTGTTCCTAGTTTGTAAGGTATGTTCAATTGTATTTGTTAATTTATCTAGGGTTCATATATATATATATATATATATATATATATATTCTGTTTTTAGAGTTTAGTTTTGATTTGGGCTTGAGATTGGGATTAGAATATGAAATTGAGATTATTGGCCTGAAATTGGGTGTATTTTTAATAGATTGTTGTTGAAAGTGAGTTGAATTTTTGATATTTTTCTGGAATTTAAACTTCATCCTTAATATGTGCAATCTGTTTTTAAGATATGATTATGTTAGAATATGAAATTAAGATTTGCTATCATTATTGGTCTGAAATTGGGTTTATTTTTGATATTTTGAAGTTGAAATTGAAATGAAAATGAGATTATATGTTGATAAAATTGGGAAAAATGTGGTTGCTGTAATATATATTTTGATACTGTAACGCCCCTAAATCCGGGTACCTTCAAACCCTGGACATGGTGCTACACGGTGCTACTAACTATATATTCATTTAATTGAAATACAACACTAAAATGAATATGGTTACTATTTATTACATTATCATAATGTCTACCTAGGTTCTTTATAACCCTTACATTCATTCGGAGTCATAATATCATTCATTACAAAAATAATACTATGTTATTACAAGGATAAACTATTTATCCATCTTGGACTTGCCCTAGTCCTTACCGAATCCTTCGGTCCATTCGCTCTTAGTTGAAATCATATAATTTTAAGCAAGAATGAGCATTGTCGATGTCGGGAAAAAATCTGCGGGTCGGGTCACAACCCGGATCATTCTCTCTTCCTAAGTTATCTCTACCCTTTCTCTTTTTATTAAAAATTATTTTGAAGGTTTTTTAGGAAAAGGCCAACATGTATTATGCCGACGATTTGAATGTTTTACAGAGTCGCCAGTTGGTAGATTTGAAATGGTTGTACCAACTCAATCGAGTTTTGTTTAAAAGAGGCCCAATTGTTGGACAATGTCAAAACTGGATCGTTGAAAACAAAGTTTTGAGTTTGGGGGCTTGGTTAAGTGTGGGGAAGGTGCTAGGCACCCCACAACTCCCTTGTAAACACGGTACCGCATCTTTTCAATATTTCTATTTTAAATCTACAATGTGTGTGCGAATGCTGTTTGAAAATTGGGCTTATGCTTGATTGAAAGTATGTTTATGCATCGTTGAACCTATATACAAAGGGTTTGATTTAATTTGCAAAAAGTCTTTGATTTGATTTGCAAAAGTCTTTGATTTGATTTGCAAAAGTGTTTGATTTGATTTGCAAAAGCTTCTTTTTTTGAAAAGATTATTAAAATGATGTTTTGAAAGAAGGTTTTCAAACCCTTACGCTAACATAGGAATTAAAGCATATTGATACTTTATTTTTATCTTTTCAGCCTTAAGGCTAAATTTGAATGGTGATTGTCGGGCGGCGAAGCATCCTCGACCACAATATATATACAAGTGTTGGTCTCCTCATGGGCATGACAGCCATCAGAGGGACTCTGACACGACAAACCACATTTTCATTATGTTGAGACCTTGAATCCGGATAACCGTTTTAAGGACTTTTGTATGTACATTTTTACAGAAAAAATGGCAGGGTACATCTGTAAAGTGGAGTTTGTCCATCGTGGGAATCAGATTCTGATCAGTAGGATCATGAATTCCACGATTCCTAGCTCAGATAGGGAGGCCAATAAACTTGCACAGCTCAAATTTGTACAGAAATATATTCAAATATTGCCAGAACCAAGGATTCATCAGTAAATCCTGGTTTGCACATGGCCGAAGCGTCTCGTTCCCACTAGATAGAGATCTAACGGACGCGAGGTTGCTTTCATAACTGAAACTAGGAAAAATGCTAGATTTAAATAAATCTCAGCCATTCTAGCCTTTCGGTTCTGTCTGGACCTATTTTGAACCGTTTGAAAGCTAGAGATTACGAGATTTAAATAAATCTCGTTCGCCCGCAGAAATGTCAGTGTCGATTCATATAAAATGAATATTTAAAGCAACAATTTAATAAAAGCGAGTAAAGAAATATATATATATATATATATATATATATACACAATTATATATACGAAAGCTGTAAAGGGCGATGGGTTTTCACACCGGTGCCCGAACTAGAATTGAAATATATATATATATATATATATATATATATATATATATATAAAAGATGTATAAAAGCCACAGAATGATCCAGGCTGGACAGAATTAAAATATATATAAAAAACAGTAAAAAGGGCGATGGGTTTTCACACCTGTGCTCGAACTGAAATATAAATATATACAGAAACATAGTCAACCAGGACTGGGAAGATAACCCAGTATGGTGAATGATGCAAAAATAGTAAAAAGGCCACAGAATGATCCAGGCCAAACTGGAATGTAAATATATATATATATATATATAGACAGAATAGTAGTCAACCAACACTGGGAAGATAATCTAGTGTGGTGAATGTTGCTTATATATATGCATATATATATATATATATATATAAAAGCAGTAAAAAAGGCCACAGAATGATCCAGGCCGAACCGATATATAAATATATATATATATAGACAGAAAAGAGTCAACTAAGACTGGGAAGATAATCCAGTGTGGTGAATGCTGCTTATATATGCATATTTATATATAAAAGCAGTAAAATATCGCTGATTTGCCATCCGGGCTTGACAGAATTGAAAAATATGTATATATACAGTTAAATATAAACAAAAAAAGCTAAACTCGGACTGGGAAGATAACCTAGTCCGGCGAAGTTGCTAATAACGAAGATGCAAGTATATAAAAGCTGTCGAAAACGACGGATCGTTAATCCAAGTTTTAGAAATGCCAGAAAATGAGTTTATGTACAAAAGTGCACCAAAAGTTGACAATGACCACGAAACTGAGTTTCGGCCATATTTAGAATATGAAACTTGATATGCATGTGTATGACAACACAAAGAAGTAGTATTAACTTGCTGATCGTAAAAATACTCACAATGGACTATTACACGGGCTTTTTGCCAAACGTCAGAATCTATCGGTTATTTTCTAATATGTGGTAGTTTGTGGGTATATCTACGTGTTAGAGTGAAAAAATTTGGGTTTGGAAGACAAGAAATAAGACAGAAAACCAAACGGGCAGGGGTTCGGAGCATTTCGGAATTCTTGAAATGAGAGGGGGTGCACCTCTATATATAGGCCAGGGAGCCTCCACTATACCTGTTGCTGTCGCAGGTAGAGGTGCGACTCCACGTGGTAGGGCCCACGTGGCGAGTCCCGTCATCTTGAAGTATATGCACTCCGAGCAACGCGAGGTCTAATTTGAAACTTTCTAACTTTTGATCGGAGCGTCCGTTTGAGGCGTACGATACCTTTCCGAAAAGCCCTCGCTAAGAGTGTCACAATGACATGGGATAAAACATTTTCTAAATCCAAGAAGATGGGTTCATAACCAGGTCTTCAATTCCCTGCAGTTTGTCCGTTGAGCTGTCTTGCGCTGTTTGCACTCGAGATCATTGTGATGGTTTATTCTGACCTTGTTGGCATCAATTCGGCTTGAGTTTGACCGAATCAGTTTCAAATTAGTAAAATTACCATTTTACCCCTCCCGGGGTTGCCTTTAGTGTCAGCATGGCCTTCAGTTGACTTCCTGGAGTTGTTTCCAAGACTTGGATCCTATTCGGGTATGTTTGTCCTCAGTGTTGTTTCTGATGCTGACTTGGTCGCTCCAGGTTTTCCTCTGGAGATGTTGTGAAACTTCAGGATTGTTTTCGAAGTTGACCTGACTTCCCGGGTTGAGACCGGGGCTGACCTGTAGCTCTCAGGTTGAGACCGGGGCTGACCTGTACTTTCCGGGTTGAGACCGGGGCTGATCTGTATCTCCCAGGTTGAGACCGGAGCTAACCTATACCCTCTCGAGGTTGAGACTGGGGCTGACCTGTACCTCCTGAGTTAAGACCGGGGGATGACCTGTACCTCCCAGGTTGAGATCGGGGCTGACCTGTACCTCCCGGGTTGAGACCGGGGCTGACCTGTACCTTTCGGGTTGAGACCGGGGCTGACCTGTACCTCCGAGGTTGAGATCGGGGCTGACCTGTACCTCCCAGGTTGAGACTGGGGCTAACCTGTACCTCCCAGGTTGAGACCAGGGCTGACCTGTACCTCCCAGGTTGAGACTGAGGCTGACCTGTACCTCCCGGGTTGAGACCAGGGCTGACCTGTACCTCCCGAGTTGAGACCGGGGCTGAATTGATGACCTAGTATTGAGACTGGGGTTGAGTTAATGACCCGGTATTGAGACCGGGGTTAAGTTGATGACACAGTATTGAGATCGGGGTTGAATTGATGGCCCGTTATGGAGACCGGAGTTGAGTTGATGACCCGGTATTGAGACCGGGGTTTAGTTGATGACTAGGTATTAAGACCGGGGTTGTATTGATGGCCCAATATTGAGACCGATGTTGAATTGACGGCCCAGTATTAAGACCGGGGTTGAGTTGATGACCCGGTATTGAGACCTGATTGCCCGGTATTGAGACTGGGGTTGAATTGACGGCTCGGTATTGAGACCGGGGTTGAGTTTATAACCTGGTATTGAGACCGGGGTTGAGTTGATGACCCGGTATTGAGACCAGGGTTGAATTAATGGCCCGGTATTGAGACTGGGTTGAGTTGATGACCCTGTATTGAGATCGGGGTTGAGTTGAATGGACAGTTATGCCTTCCTACAGTGTTAGTAACAGGGAAAGGAAATTTTTAGTGTCTACAGATGCCCCTCTTTATCATGTTCATGTAATGTATTAGAATGGATAGGATAAAGATTAGTAGATACGGGAAATTCACATGCAAAGGGGAGGCAATGCATGACATGATATATGATGAATGTTAGATACCTTCAAGGGGGTAGGATTATCACTGATTGATTACGTTAGCTTATGCTAGGGATAACGTTATTCATGATAGCCTTTGTGGCGACATTGTCAGCTGGTTGCTGGTAGGACATCCACTAACAAGTTATCAGAGTTAGGTTGTTGTC
The DNA here is from genome assembly GCA_020205555.1 of Panax stipuleanatus. Taxonomy (NCBI): domain Eukaryota; kingdom Viridiplantae; phylum Streptophyta; class Magnoliopsida; order Apiales; family Araliaceae; genus Panax; species Panax stipuleanatus. The sequence goes on along the minus strand of CM035119.1, from coordinate 112,113,198 downwards.
TCGTTCTGCTGGTGAATGTCAGAAATAGGCTACTGGGAACTATTTTCGTCACTTTTTACTGGGGATAATATCATCCATGATAGCCTAGGTGACTCTGATGAGGACGACATTATTGCCGCCGAGTTATTCCAATGAGTGCTCCCAATGCCTATCTTGACGATAATCTACACCGGTAGTTCGGCACAGTGAGTTGAATCACCACTTCATCTCGGTGCTTTCTCTGAGGATGTGTATAACAGATTCCATCATCGGGGATTGATTATTATATTACTTCCATCACCGGATCCCTTCCGATGCTTCGTTGGGGTTGAGCCAACGGCCGAACTACCATCGTACATTACTCGACGCTTCGTTGGGGTTGTGCCAATGGCTGAAATATCACCGGTCAGTACCCGACGCTTCGCTGGGGTTGAGCCAACGGTTGATTTGTCGTTGGTCAGTACCCGACGCTTCACTAGGGTTGTGCCAACGGTTGAACTGTCATCGGTCAGTACCCGACATTTTGCTGGGGTTGAGGCACCGGCTGAACTATCCTCGGTCAGTACCCGACGCTTCGCTGGGGTTGTGCCAACAGCTGAAATGTCATTGGTCTGTACCCGATACTTCGCTGGGGTTGTGCCAACGATTGAAATGTCTCGGTCAGTACCCGACACTTTGTTGGGGTTGTGCCAACTGCTAAACTGTCATCGGTCAGTACTCGACGCTTCGCTGGGGTTATGCCAACGGCTGAAATATCACCGGTCTGTACCCGACGCTTCGCTGGGGTTGTGCCAACGGTTGAAATGTCTAGGTCTGTACCTGAGGCTTCGCTGGGGTTGTGCCAACGGCTGAAATGTCTCGGTCTGTACCCGACACTTCTCTAGGGTTGTGCCAACAGTTGATCTGTCATCAGTCAGTACCCGACGCTTCGCTGGGGTTGAGCCAATGGCTGAATTGTCATCGGTCAGTACCCAACGCTTTGAAAATGGCAGTATTCGGTAGTTTTGCTCAGTTTTTTGGTAGTTTTTTGGTATTCTTCATCATTGGTCCCCAGAAATTGCTTCGGGATGAATACCAAGGGTTTTCAGAGAGTTCCCCTTTCTGTAAAGATTACGCTGCTTAAACGCAGGATTTCAGGACAAACCGCCCAATCGCGTAGCGATTTTTCTTCAGATTTAACTCGGCAGCTCATATAAACTCTATTTCAACTCCAACCGAACCTAGCCCGGGGGAGTAGGACCTATCCTGGGGAGTCGCGGGTGGAGGTGTGGCTGCTGTAGGTGGGCCCGCTTCCACCTGTGGCTTTATATTGGGCAGCGGGAGTTCATTTGAATTAATTTCATTTCGAGTTTCAAACAAAATTCGATCTTCTTTTTCAGATCTACGGAGTTCAGGCGGCCTTTTTCTAATTCCATCAGTTTCTACATGTTCAGCGCATCGCAGGTAACATTTTACGTCCTTTTTTCGCAAGTTTTGGTCGTTAAAAGCATGTGAACCACGTAGGGGGCTTTTAGACGCAATGTATGAAAAATGTATGCCTATATGACCTGCTAAATTTTGTTTGACTTCATATGTATGCATATTTGACCGTAATACACGTTTTGACGTAAGAAAATTCAGATTCTGAGACAGTCATATTTTACTCTTTTTGATCAGTTTACTCATCCCTTTTGAGGCCTAGTGAGCCTGGATTTTCAAATAAAAATGTACCTGGTAATTTAGCTACCATGTGAAGTTTACTTTTGACTTTATTTCATAAATATGAACTATTCATGTTTTTGGGAAGGTGTGCTACTAACTGGCCACCTAGACATGCATATGTGCATACGGACAGTCCATTTTACAAAGAAGACTGGCGAAATTTTTTTAAAAACCCGAGCCTTTAAAAACATGTAGTTTTGACTCTACTGGGGATTTTTAACTGACCCATGCCTGTTTTAGGACTTATCTTTTGAAAAAACATGCAGTTTTGTCATTATTGGGTATTTTTGACTGACCTATGCATGTTTTAAGACTTAAAAATGCATAGAGTACTGATTTTAAAAAATAAGCCACAGGTTTTAGGCTTACAACACCATTTTTGAGGTGATTTAGAGACTTTTGTCCAGGTGATGGACCGAGATATACCCGACAGTGCTAGCAGGGTAGTCTCAGGCGTTAGACGGAGGCAAGCTTCTTATGTTCCTCGGCCACGTCCCACTAGATCGCCTCCCAGATTGGCAGAGTCAGTGTTTCGTCCAACCCAAGACGAGCCGCCGATTGATATTGATGATGAGCAGGCTCCTTTTGCTGCTCATGCTTCCTACTCAAGCACCACGAGCAGAGGTCTCGTGCATTATTGTGCAGACCCGGGAGCTGTTGGGAGACTTGAGTCGTCATCCATCGATATTTTTTCACGCCAGCGAGGTGACTTGAAGTTATCTTCTTTCTAGATTCTCTTTCTTTCTTTTGTGATTCCCAGGGCACAGGTTTTTTTTAACATAGGTTAATTTTTTGATGCAGGTTCCCGGCTTTACGCAGCCTCGAGGGAACTGGTTTAATGTGCATTCCCTATATCACACTTTGCACCAGGACTACAAGGATATCGTTGATGGCTGAGGATTTCAGCCCTTCTTCTATATTCTTCCCCGCCTTTGCCCCTGGGGGTATATGAGGGCTTTGTCTGAGCGCTGGTTCCACCAGACTCAATCCCCTCATTTGTTGGACTGTGAGGTGATGATAACCCCTATGGACTGGAGGTTCATCCCTGGCATCGAGTTCGAGGGTGAGCCAGTGCTTGTCGTGGCTGACATCATGCCTACTACCGTGTGGTCCCTGCTGGGAGTTCCTGCGATGGCGATCAAGGGTCGAACGGTTCGATCAGGTCCCTTGAGTAAAGATACCCAGAGTGGAGCTTTACTTGAGCCTCTGCCTGATGATCAGAGGGTTAGGGATCGCATCTTGAGGCGATTATTTCAGGTGATCATCAGGGGTTATTTTGTGGGGGATAACTCATCGACTGTATCCTTCGCCTTGGTCAGTGCTACCAGATATGTAGAGTGCCTCAGTGACTTTGATTGGGGTTCCTACATCTTTGCCTATTTTCTCTAGGGTATGCGCATGCTTTCGAAAGGTTTGACGGAGGCTTGGTTAGGGTTCTACCCGTTTCTGCTGGTGAGTACGTCTTTCTTGTACCTTTTTAATTTCTACATTTACATTTGTCAGTCTTAGTCACTGAGGACTTTTGATATTTATATGGCCAGTTCTGAGCATATAAGAGGCTTCCTTGCCTACGGCCAGCCACTGCTTTAGATCTGGAGACCTATCCTCGGGGACAGCGTTGGCATCACTCCACTCTGATGAAGGTCCCTGTTGCTGAAGGTTTTACCCATTCCCGCCTGCAGTTGGAGCTTTTGACAGCCGGAGCGAACACATGGATCCCATATACCTCCTAGTTTTTGGCTATTGGATTTAAGGGAGGCTTCCCCACTGGCCGGGAGTTTACGTTGTTGACCCGCAGAGTCCCGTTGTTAACAGAGGGTGGCTGGGAGCTCTATCTAGGAGAGTGTGCTATCAGGAGCATTACGAGGCAGATCCGTATTCCCATTGTTCCTCCTACTTGGCATCATTGGCCATTGATCTAGCCACTGACAGATATCCCTATGGAGGGCATAGATGACTTCACCCTATCAGAGGGCCCTTATAACTAAGGGGCATTTAGCAGTTGGTGGAGTTCTCGCACGATTGGAGCTCAGGCTCGTGCTACCCAATTTATGGCAGATATGGTGCCTGGGTCTGTGATGATGATATACTGGATAGCTTGCCTCAGCGAGCCTACTCATTTAGACCAGATTGCAGAGCTGACCAGGGAGTTGGAGAGAGCTCGCTTTTTTATCAGGCATCTTGGCCAAGATCCGTCAGAGGCATCTTCTTTTGACCCTTCCAGCTCAAGAGCGGGCCCCTCTTCAGGTCTGTTTCCCAGCAATTTTGTAGGGGCTGATCCTCCCTTGTACCGCGCAAATATGCCTGATGACCGCGACTTTGTGTCCACGGAGGAGATGGAGCAGGTTAACCACCTGAGCGTAGATATTTTGGATCTTTTTGGATAGCTAGTGTAGCTATATCTTTTGGTCGGCCACTGTTTTGGCTTTTGGGCGGCTGTGCCCCATTTTGATATACCACTGTTAGTAGTTGGGTGGTGGTGCCCCATTCTTGTACTTTTTTATTTTGTTTTGTATTATTAGACAGGAATGATGCTTGTAGTAGATAGTTTGTTGTAGATATGCATGATGTTTCATATCTATCGCATTATGTTTATCATTGTCATTATGCACGTACGATGTCATGGGTTTGCATTTAGACAGATGAGTTTAGATTTGACCCCTAGATGGTCTTATGATACGGTGATACAGATGTCGTCATCTACCGTTAGCCGTATCGAGCATTTACCACCGTCTGAGGTGGCATCATCCTTGAGATCATGGTACGAGAGTCTACCCTTCTCAGCCAGAGGGACAGTGGACCAGATGCTGAGGCATTCGTTGGCCCTCATAGATTTTCGCGTGCCATACGGGGTTGTAGATGGCATTTTATCCTGCCGGATACCCGATAGACAGGTATTTTTCTTCGAGCATCATGAGTTGACTCCGACCCTTGAGAAGTACCAGCGGTTTACTGGCTTAGCTTTATAGGTGACATGCGCTCGTACGGCGATCAGTGATATGAGGAGACCGTTCACACTGATGTCAGGTCTTCGCCAGAGCATAGTTATTGATGAGATTATCTCTGGACGTGTGATCTCCATTGATTTTTTAATCGATTGCTTCGGTGAGCTCGACAGTTACGATCGACATGCAGGGGATTTTATTGTATCAGCGGAGGCATGGCATTTAGCCAGGACAGAAATTTTGCTGATGTGCATCGTATCCTATGCCTATATGTCGCTACGCTTGGACCACTTGGATGTGGGATTGATAGTTGTTGTTTGTGCCCTTAGGCAGGGTAGCACCATTATACCGATGATATTGGCTGAGACACTGAGAGCAGCCACCTACTACAGTACCCACCCGGAGGGGGTTTTTAGAGCCAGTTCGATCTTGTTGTATATATGGCTCATGTCCCATATTCGATTGATTGGATTTTTCAAGCATCAGGGGTATTATTTTTCCCATGATATAGCTATGTCTTACTCCTTCCAGCCGGCGGATTGTACTGACTCAGAGACATGGTCAGCATTCTTGTCTGCCATTGCGCATCCATTTTTGTTTCTGCCCTGCACAGGACTAGTTTCCCCATATAGCTTTATTACCCATGCATCTGGCATGGATTATCTGCCCTTAGCGGGATTGAGGGGAGTGACTACTTACCATCCTCTGGCTGTTATAGGATGTCAACTTTGTCTATGTCATCTGCTGATTTAATTAGGGTGTATGAGTGTTGGACTCATAGAGAGCGGGCTTATTTCTCCTGTAGCCATCCAGATCGTTCTCCGGAGTACTCAGTATGGTTGGAGGCAGATATTGCATCAGCTGTATTCATCCAGTCAGCTCTTATAGTGGACTCAGACGAGGAAGAGCCTATGGAGGATCTTGAGTCTCCTACTGAGGATGATTTGTTCATGGGTTTCTCAGCAGCACTAGTTAGTGACCCGCCGATTATTCCTGCAAGGATAAATCCCGCTTCGACAAACTCGCTAGCCCGGATAACCTTTGAGAGGGATCAGGCTAGAGCACTGATGCTGACAGCCTTGTCTGGCAGAGATATAGCTTTGGCAGAGAGAGATGCATCTCGAGCCACTCAAGATGCAGGATTGATTGAGAGAGAGGAGATCCGCTCTGCTAGAGACGCAACTTTTGTGGAGATCGAGGAGACTTTGATTTCTAGGGATGCAACTTTTGTGGAGAGGGATAAGGCTATAGCTTCCCAGGATTCCCACATTGCCGATAGTACTGCTGTTCAATCTTATACTCATTGTTTGGTCACCTATATGAGTGCATATATTGATGACCACAGTGCCACACTGCAGATGATTGTTGATATTTTGAGCAGTATAGAGGCTGTGGGTATTGCACTTGCAGCTACTCCTCCATCTTTAGAGAGAGATGCTATATTGGCATTGCTGGCCCGCTTATCCTTGGGTTCATAGACTAGCTTTATTTTTCCTACACAGACTAGATCAGTAATTTTTGTCATGTACAGGACACTATGTATATATCAAACAGTATTATATATCAGAGAAATATATTTTTGATTCACTTTCCTGTTTGGATATGTATTGTCATTGCTGAGTGATTACCATTTCTTTCATGACTCGCTATTATTGATGTATCTTGAGCTTCTCCTTGATGGACTGACAGTGAGATGTCAGAGAGTAGCTCAGCAGGCCTGTTGATCAGGGTAGCTTGATAGGACTTAGCCTTTATATAGTTTCGGTGTCCTGGAACTGGTTTTTATTGGTTTTTGTTTGTTCTTGAAGGTCAAACCGCACCGTAAATAGCTGCCTACATACTCCCGGGTGTAGGGAGATCAGGTCATTCGTAGTTCAATTTTTTTTTTGTGAGAGAGGTTTGAAAAGTATTTTTCTTGGGTTTTGAGTTTAGTTTGATGAGTTTTTTGAATTTTTTATTTGTTTTGACCGCACCAAAAATGGCTGCCTACGTACTCCCGGGTGGAGGGAGATCAAGTCATTCGCAGTTCCGGCCTCTAGTGAAAACCGAACCTGATTAGATTTGTAAAACTCGGATGGGGGTATGCATGTGTTTCAGACAAAGTACCTTTTTATGGTGTCTGAGTTGACGAGTTGGGAAAATTTGCTCCCATCCATTTCTTGTAATCTGATAGCTCCTCCCGTCAACACCTCCTTGACAATGAAAAGGGCCTTCCCAATTAGGGGCGAACTTTCCTTTAGCTTTATCTTGATTGGCCAAAACTGTTTTCAACACCAAGTCATTTTATTTGAACTATCGTATTCGGACCTTCTTGTTGTAGGATTGAGAAATCCTTTGCTGGTATAATTGTCCGTGAAAAATGGTTGTAGCCCTCTTTTCATCTATCAGGGACAGTTTGTGATACCGGTCTTACAACCACTGATCTTCGTCTATCTGAGCGTTTATTAACACTCGCAAGGACTCCATCTCTACTTCTATGGGAAGGACTGCTTCCATGTTATAGACTAATAAATATGGGGTAGCCCCAGTAGAGGTACGCATTGATGTCTTGTATGCTAATAGGGTTAGAGGCAACAGGTCAGGTCATTCTTTGTGATTGGCGGACATTTTCTGCATAATCTTCTTGATATTCTTATTGGCCGCTTTGACAGCACCATTCATCTTGGGCCGATAGATGACGAAATTGAGATGCTTGATGTAGAACTTACTGCACAGTTCTTTCATCATTTGATTGTTCAGGTTTTTGGCATTATCTGATACGATCACCTCTGGTTGTCCATATCGACAGAAGATAATATTTCTGATGAAACCAATGATGACCTCTTTGGTGACTTTGGGAAATGAGGCAACTTCAACCCATTTGGTGAAGTAATTGATCATGGTGAAGATGAATCGATGACCATTACTGGCCTTGGGTTCTACTGGACCGATCACATCCATTCCCCATATGGAGAAAGGCCATGGCGAACTCATGTTGTGTAGCTCATTTGGAGGAGCGTGTATGGCATTTCCATGTACCATTCATTGAAAGCATCTCTTGACGTGATCATCACAGTCAACTTTGAGCGAGATCCAATAATGTCATGTTCTTAATATCTTCTTGGCCAGCAGGTGATCGCTCATGTGTGGACCACAGACTCCGCCGTGGACTTCATCCATCAATCTATGGGCTTGCTCTTTATCAAGGCATTCCAGCATCCCTTTTGTACAGTGCATCTCCGCTCAGATAGAACTTCATAGCCATTTTGTGAATCCGCTTTCATTCGGATTGGCTTACCCCAGCGGGTGTAGATCCATCTCGGAGATATTCCTTGATGTCTTGATACCAAGGCTAATTGACAGGAGGTATTTCATCTGATACTTCTCCAATATAATTCCCGTATGTTGGGGCTTTCTGAATTATAAATTTGATGCAGGGAATCCCACTCCTATCGGATATGTGGATCAATGAAGCCAACGTCGCCAATGCATCAACGAAGTCATTCCTTCCCCAAAGAATATGGCTGAAGGTTATGCCTTCAAACTCCAAGGATATTTTGACGACCTGCCGATGATAGGGCAACAAATACAGTTCTTTGGTATGATATGCCCCAGTGGTTTGTCTGATGACCAACTCAGAGTCTCCAAAGACCAGTAAATGTTTTATACCCATGGATTAGGCTAGCTTCAACCCCATTATATAGCCTTCATACTCGGCTGTGTTGTTGGTGTTTCCAAATTAAAGTTTGGTAGCAACATGATATTTTTTTCCTGTACCAGAGATAAGGACTGCCCCAGCTCCGGCACTTTCCATGTTTACCGCTCTATTGAAATACTTTTTCCATGGTTAGACTATATTCTCTTGTTGGAGTTGTTGAATTATCATGATCCCGTCATCCGAGAAAAAAGCCTCCAGGGGCTCGAACCCTCTTGAAGGTGCTTCAGCTAATTGATCTGCAATGCTTTGACCCCTGATTGACTTTTGAGTCACGTAGACAATGTCGAACTGTTGTAGGATCAACTGCCATTTGGAAAGTCGATAATTCAACATTAGCTTGTTTAATACGTACTTCAGGGGATCCATGCGGGATATGAGATAGGTCGTGTGCCCATGCAAATAGTGTTGCAACCTCATGGCTACCCATGCTAACGCACAACATGTCTTCTCGATCAGGGTGTACTTTCGTTCACCACTGCTGAATCTTTTACTGATGTAGTAGATGGCTCTCTCTTTGCTACTATCATCCTTCTGTCCAAGTATGCAGCCCATTGCATCGGCATTGACGGACAGGTACATGAACAAGGGAACTCCATCCCTCGGAGGTACCAAGACTGGTGCTTCTACCAGCTACTTCTTGATGGCAAGGAAGGCTTGTTGACAATCCTCATTCCATTTGATGGAGGAATTCTTCCTTAGTAGCTTGAAGATGGGTTCACAGGTTGCTGTGAGCTGGGAAATAAATTGGCTTATGAAGTTGATCCTTCCCAGGAACCCGCGTATCTCCTTTTCTATTCGAGGTACGGGCATCTCAATGATGGCTTTGATCTTGGCAAGGTCTAGCTCGACGCCTCGATTACTCACCAGGAATCCCAACAACTTGCCTGATTTGATGCCAAAAGCACATTTGGCTGGATTCAGCTTGAGGTTGTACTTACGCAACCTATTGAACAGCTTCCTGAGAAGGTCAAGGTGATCATCCTCCTTCCGGGATTTGATGATGATGTCGTCCACATAGACCTCTATCTCCTTGTGCATCATGTCATGGAACAGGGCCATCATGGCTCGCTGATATGTGGCTCAGGCATTGATGAGGCCAAAAGACAATCGTCTATAGCAGAAGTTTCCCCATGGAGTGATGAAAGCTATTTTCTCCAGGTCTTCTTTAGCAACCATAATTTGATGGTAACCAGCAAAGCAATCCATAAATGAATATATGTCATACGGCGCCGTATTGTCGATCAGGATGTGGATAAAGGGTATTGGGAAATTATCCTTGAGGCAGCCTTTGTTCAAATCCTGGTAATCCACGTATACTCGTACCTTCCCTCCGGGTTTAGGCACGGGAACTATGTTTGACAGCCACTCCGGGTAGGTTGATACCATAATGATTCCGGCTTTGAATTGTTTAACGACTTCTTCTTTGACTTTTAAACTCCATTCAGGTTTCAATCGCCTGAGCTTCTGTTTGACTAGCTTGAATCCATCTGTGATGGGCATCTGATGAATGATAATGTCCGTAGATAGACCAATCATGTCTTCGTGTGACTATGCAAACACATCCTAAAACTGTGTCAGGAGCTCGATCAGGTCGGCTTTTTGATCTGGTGTAAGGACTAAGCCTATCTGGCCTATGTTGATAGTGGTGGTTTGGTTGAGGTTTGGTTTGGGTTTGTCTTCGACCCATTCTTTGATCTCCTCGGGCACTGCATAGTCATCTTCCTCCTCTTGATCAATATCCATCAAGTCGAAGTTCAGTTCTACATCAAAGTTGTAGTCACTTTGACAAGTTGGCATCTCACCAGCAGAGACAAACACATCCAATGCTTGAGTCCTGAAAACAAAAATGCTTTCATTTTAATATATACAACTGCTTAAATATACAGAGCATTTGGCAAAGCATGACAAAAGTTACTTCTATAGCTGTGCAATCAAAAGTAAGCACTAAATGAAAGCATGTTTAAAGGGTAGATAGACTATCCGCCCCTTTACCCTTTTTGACTGAGGCAAGGGACACTGTTCCAATTTTCCAGGGTTAGATCCTCATGAACAGAGAGGATCAAGGATTTGGGATCATCTGCCCCATCTCGAATGATGACTAAGATATCCTTTATAATTGGGCCAGGGTTTTTCTTTGAACTGCCCCCTTTTTCTTTCTTGATGTGAGGAGTTTGAATCTGATCCTCATCATCGCTGTTTGGGATCTCATCATTCATACCCTCGTAGTTTATGATAATTTGCATGTTAGCAAATGGGCCTCGTTCTTTGTACAGGATCTTTTCTTTTCCCTTTTTGCTATCCATCTCGGATCTGGGGGTTGTTCTCTCACTTGCTGGTATAATGGGAGGAAATAACATGGTTGATACCATAGCTGAGATTTTCCTCATGGGTTTCACCCATCCGACACCCGTAAGGTTTGGCAGCAAAATTATGGAAGCATGAGCTTTAGAGTGCTTATGTGGATTCTGGCGGCTTGACCCAGATGAATAACCGAATCCGGCTCTCCCTATCTAGCTCAGGATTTGGACTGAACTCTTGATAATTGTTGGTTCTTTCCTAACCCTTCTCCAGGTTGGAAACCCAAAGATACCATCTCTTGGCCCACTGTCATCACTTCAGGGGAGACTTTAGGTTTCAAGGCCGGTGCTATGATAGGTAGATACTGAGTATCACTCACCTCCAGTGCTTGAAAACTTGCAGGTTCGATCCCTATATCCAGGCTAATCACTGGTATGTCTCCCTGTATGCAGACAGGGTATTCTGGTTCGGCGTTAATCGTGATGAGGTTGTTGTTGATAATATATTTGAGTTGTTGATGGAGGGTGGATGGCACTGCCCCTGCCATATGGATCCATGGCCTGCCTAGTAACAAGTTGTATCCGGTAGCAATGTTGAGCACCTGAAAGGATACATAGAAAATGTGCGGGCCAATCTCCAAAGGAAGCTCTATTTCCCCCATAGCTTGTCGGCGAGATCCATCGAAAGCCCAGATGACCACATGACTGGTTTTGATCCGGTTCGGGTTGATCTTCATTCTCTTCAAGGTATCGTAGGGACAGATGTTGAGGGATGATCCTCCATCTATGAGCACACCTCCGATCACATAACCAGAAGACATCACAGATATATGTAAGGACTTACATTGCTGTTGAAAATGTGTTCTACCACGTGACTGAATTTCTTGGCATCCACAGTATATGGCAGATGGGCTTCTTCCAGTACTCTCACTAGAATGTTGGGTTGATCTACTGAGGATAAGACCAAGTCTAGGATGGACATTTGCTTGGGTGCGTCTTTCAGGCTTTGCACTAACTTAATTTCATTGTGTCCCATTTTGTCGAGGAACTCTTCGATCTTCTCTTCAGCCACTTTTTCTTTGGCCTTGAGGACTGGTTTGATCACCCGCTGAGGCAGGTACAATAGATTATCCTTTGGTACAATGGCAATGTTGTTTGAGGGGGAACCTTCGCCATTCTCGTAGTTCCATGGGACCCTCTTCAGACTGATAACTGGATACTGAGGTCTGAAAGGCAAGATTAAAGGCTCGGGTGTGTCCAGCTTCACAGGATTTTGTGTGTCTTTGACCCCTTTCCCTGGCAGTACTAAGGGTGTGAGGGATGGCTCCTTGTCATAGGAAACAACAGCCACTGTATCCTGATTCCACACGGTGGAAATAAAGAGATTGTCTTCATCTGGGAGGCCATAATCCCGATCCCCTCTTAACAAGTCACCATTTTCAATCATTTTCTGAATCAAGTTACGAAGTGCCCAGCAATCTTCAGTATAATGGCGGGGTGCATTGGAGTGGTATTGACAGATTTGGTCAGGTTTGAATTTTTTGGATCGCGGGTTCAATGGGGGTAGTAAATCTGCAACCATTCCCTCGTTGATTAACATATGGAGGATTTCCTCCATTGGCTGGTTCAGGTTGGTGAAATTCCTTTGAAATAAGAACTTCCTGCCATCTCGACAATTCTCTTCTTTGACCATTTTGTCTGCCTAGGGTTCATGCTTATGAGACTGGTTGTGATCCTTCCTAGAGATGGGACTGATCTCTGGTGCGGGAGAATTTGCATCAGGCGGGTTAGTCTGGTTTATCAGCTGCCTGGTGATCTGATGTTAGTATACGACCAATTTGGCTAACTGTTCAATTTGTTCCTTGATAGACCTTATGTCCTGCTCTATCAGGAATCTCCTTTCTGAGACTTCCCAACTGTCTGGGTTGTTGTTGCTGGATTGAGTTGATTCTTCGACATAACGGAGGTATTTGGATCCTTTTCCATTTTTTGTACTGATCATGTTGACACTCTCCTCTTTGTGCAGAGGGAGGGGATTGTCTTGTATGTGTGGTTGTTCTGGTTTGGTCACCATAATCTCTCCATTGTCAATCAAGTCTTGGATTTTATGCTTGAGAGACCAACAGTCTTGAGTGTCATGGCCCAGGGATCCGGAATGGTAAGCACACTTCTCGCTTGGATTGAAATTTTGTCTCCCAGTATTGGTTTGTGGAAGGAGTTGCACAATCTTCTTCTGTGATGTCAACAGCTTTAGCACATTCTCTAGTGAATCCTCTAGAGGGGTGAAAGTTCTTCAACGCCTGAGCTCTATATTTTTCTGAAATGGAGGGTATGAAGGATGTGCTGAAGCTTAGAAAAGGCTATAGTTCCTCCTTTGAATGGGCATACTGTTTGACTCGCCTCTTTGATTCTGTCCTTATAACACTAAGGACACTTCTTCGTCTTTCTTCTTATGTACCCTCCAGGGATTACTCCCGTAATTTCCAGACTGGATAAGCTCAGCTACAGCTTCGAGGGCGGTTAGATTCTTTATCTTCCCGGATTTGAGCCCCATTTCTGCCATCTCACCGTATTTGATCATTTCAGAGAATGGTTTTCTGATACCTACTAGGACCTTCTCATAATATAGAGCTTCTTGAATATCGATGAAGGTCATGACTATCTCAGTCTACATTATAGGTGGAATAACTTGTGCTGCGACCCGCCTCCATCGTTGGGCATATTCTCTGAATGATTCAGTGTTTTGTTTCTTGATTTTGGTTATTTGGTATCTATCTGGAGCAAGCTGAGATTGGAAGCTATATTGACTGAGGAAGGCATGGGCCAACTCTTCCCAGCTATGAATCTTAGAGTTGTCCAGACGGGCGTACCAGGCTCTAGCCTCTCCGGTTAGACTCTTCAACTGCATTCAAAGTTTCTCGTCCTCTGCATAGGATCCGAGTTCTCCAATGAATACTTTTAGGTGAGTATTAAGGTCTCCCAATCCATTATATTTCTCAAAATCAGGTCTAAATTTTTCGGGATAACGAGCTCTAGGGAATATGCAGAGATCTGAGTAATTAACACTGCCAAATGCCCTAGTCCCTTTGATGGACCGGATGGTTTCTTCCATCTGCTGTACTTTCTTTAGAATGTCACCAGCTTCCTGTTCCTTGTTGAGAGTGGTGATTTCAGGGATTTTGTTGATTGTGTCCTGGTTTTGTGATCCAGGAATCTGAGTCTCCGTCTTTTCGGTCTCTTGACTGCCACCACTACCACCAGGTGTTCCCGGTTCTGTGTGACCTTGGGCTTGCTTCCCTCTAAGAGCCTTACTTTGTTCTCTCAGGAAACTGGCCAATTCGGCTGTTTGATTCTTCTGTCCTTCAAACTCTTCCCTAGAGACAGGGGTGGATTCTGGTTGAGCACTGGAAGTCATGTCCGTAGATGGACTTAGTGCTTTCTTAGACTTAGATCTAGTGACAGGACCAATTTTTCACCTACAACAAAACGTAGGCATGTCAATTTCCTGATGTAAGTAGGGATAGGATGCATGCCATGATGTGTTTTTGTGGTTTTTTTTAAGCTTATCCTGCAAAACAGAGGTTAGTTATTTTGATGACAAGATAACATGACAGGATGTATATGACAAGAAATGTAAATCTCTATTATGATATTTACATTGTGCTTCTTTACATTGGGAATTAAAAACTTGACATTGAATTGAAAGGGGAAGGCATGAAGAAGCTTCCCATCAGATTTGGTTAATCGGAGGCTGACCTATCTTAGGCTACTCTCGCGGCTTTTTAGCATGAAGGTCCCCAGATCATCGCAACCTACTAGAGGGGATATTAATCCGATCTTTCAACTGGAGCGAATCTGGGTGGTGCTTTTTCATGAGCCCCCAGAGGCTTAGCCGTCCCAGAGTCATTACTTATCACCAACGGGTTTTGCCTCCCGAAGGAGGAATCACACAACATACATTCACATACATCGTGCCTCACCGTATACATATGATGACATTGGTGCGAAGCACTACTATGGGTGCAAAGCACTAAAAAACAGGAAAGCATTCATTCACATTTATTCGATGTAAAGACGCAGCATTCACACATACGCAGTTTTTAAATGAAATTTTTGAAAAGATTTGAACGCGGCCTAAGCCCTCTACTATCCCCAGCAGAGTCACCACCTGTAGACGTCGGAAAAAAAATCCGCGGGTCAGGTCACAACCCAAATCTTTCTCTCTTCCTAAGTTATCTCTACCCTTACTCTTTTTATTAAAAAAGGTTTTGAAGGGTTTTTTAGGAAAAGGCCAACATGTATCATGTCGACGATTTGAACGTTTTATAAAGTCACCAGTTGGTAGATTTGAAATGGTTCTACCAACTCAATCTAGTTTTGTTTGAAAGAGGCCCAATTGTTGGACAATGTCGAACGAGGGCTTGGTTAAGTGTGGGGAAGGTGTTAGGCACCCCACAACTCCCGTGTAAACACGGTACCGCATCTTTTCAATATTTCCCTTTTAAATCTGCAATGTGTGTGCGAATGCTGTTTGAAAATTGGGCCTATGCTTGATTGAAAGTATGTTTATGCATCATTGAACCTATATACGAAGGGTTTGATTTGATTTGCAAAAAGTTTTTGATTTGATTTGCAAAAGTGTTTGATTTGATTTGCAAAAGTGTTTGATTTGATTTCCAAAAGCTTCTTTTTTTTGAAAAGATTATTAAATGATGTTTTAAAAGAAGGTTTTCAAACCCTTACACTACCATAGGAATTGAAGCATATTGATACTTTATTTTTATCTTTTTAGCCTTAAGACTCAATTTGAATGATGAATGTCAGGCTGCGAAGCATCCTCGACCACAACATATATACAAGTGTCGGTCTTCTCATGGGCATGACAGCCATCGAAGGGACTCTGACATGACAAACAACATTTTCATTATGTTGATACCTTAAATCCGGATAACCGTTTCAAAGTCTTTTGTATGTACATTTTTACAGAAAAACTGGCAGGGTACATCTGTAAAGTGGAGTTTGTCCATCGTGGGAATCAGATTCTGATCAGTTGGATCATGAATCCCACGATTCCTAGGCTCACATAGGGAGGCCAATAAACCTGCACAGCTCAAATTTGTACAGAAATATATCTGAATTTTGCCAGAACCAACGATTCATCAGTAAATCCTGGTTTGCATATGGTCGAAGCGTCTCGTTCCCACTAGATAGAGATCTAAGGGACGCGAGGTTGCTTTCATAATTGAATCTAGGAAAAATGCTATATTTAAATAAATCTCTGCCATTCTAGCCTTTCGGTTCTGTCTGGACCTATTTTGAACCGTTTGAAAGTTAGAGATGGCGAGATTTAAATAAATCTAGTTCGCCCGCAGAAATGTCAGTGCCAATTCTTATAAAATGAATATTTAAAGCAACAATTTAATAAAAGCGAGTAAAGAAATATATATATATATATATATATATACAATTTTATATACGAAAGCTGTAAAGGGCAATGAGTTTTCACACCGGTGCCTGGACTTGAATTGAAATATATATATATATATATATATATATATATATATATATATATTTATAAAAGCTGTATAAAAGCCATGGAATAATCCAAGCTGGACAGAATTGAAATATATATATATATATATATATATATATATATATATATAATAGGAAAAAGGGCGATGGGTTTTCACGCCTATGCCCGAACTGAAATATAAATATATACAGAAATGTAGTCAACCAGGACTGGGAAGATAACCCAGTATGGTGAATGGTGCAACAATAGTAAAAAGGCCACAGAATGATCCAGGCCAAACTGGAATGTAAATATATATATATATATATATACAGACAGAAAAGTAGTCAACCAAGACTGGAAAGATAACCTAGTGTGGTGAATGTTGCTTATATATGCATATATATATATAAGTAGTAAAAAGGCCACAGAAAGATCCAGGCCGAACTAAAATATAAATATATATATAGACAGAAAAGTAGTCAAATAAGACTGGGAAGATAACCCAGTGTGGTGAAGGCTGCTTATATATGAATATTTATATATAAAAGTAGTAAACTACCGCAGATTTGATATCCGGACTTGATAGAATTGAAAAGTTAGTATATATACAGTTAAATATATACAAAAAAAGCCAAACCCGGACTGGGAAGATAACCCAGTCTGGCGAAGTTGCTTATAATGAAGATGCAAGTATATAAAAGCTGCCGGAAGAGACAGATCGTTAATCCGAGTTGTAGAAATGCAAAAAAATGAGTTTATGTACAAAAATATACCAAAAATTAACAAAAACGGCCACAGAATCGAGTTCTGGTCATATTTAGAAAATGAAACTCGATATACAAGTGTATGACATCACAAAGAAGTAGTATTAACTTGTTGATCGTAAAAATACTCACAATGGACTACTACACGGGCTTTTTGCCAAATGGTAGGCTTTAAACGTCAGAATCTATCGGTTATTTTCTGATATGTGGTAGTTTGAGGGTATATCTACGTGTTAGAGTGAAAAAATTTGAGTTTAGAAGTCAAGAAATTAGACATAAAATCAAACGGGCAAGGTTCCGGAGCGTTTCTGAATTCTTGAAATGAGAGGGGCGCACCTTTATATATAGGCCAGGGAGCCTCCACTCTACCAGCTGCTTCCGCAGGTAGAGGTGCAGCTCCATGTGGCAGGGTCCATGTGGAGGGTCCTGTTGTCTCGAAGTACGTGCCTTCCGAGCAACGCGAGGTCTGATTCAAAACTTTCTAACTTTTGATCGGAGCGTCCGTTTTAGGCGTACGATACCTTTTCGAAAAGCCCTCGCTGAGAGTGTCACAATGACATGGGATAAAACATTTTCGGGTCCAAGAAGATGGGTTCATAACCAGGTCTTCGATTCCCCACAGTTTGTTCGTTGAGCTTTCTTGCGCTGTTTGCACTCGGGATCATTGTTATGGTTCATTCTGACCTTGTTAGCATCAATTCAACTTGACTTTGACTGAATCAGCTTCAAATTGGTAAAATGTCTATTTTACCCCTCCCGGGGTTGCCTTTAGTGTCGGCATTGCCTTCGGTTGACTTCCTGGAGTTGTTTCAAAGACTTGGATCCCATTCGAGTTTGTTTGTCCTAAGTGTTATTTTTGAGGCTGACTTGGTCACTCCAGGTTTTCCTCTGGAGATGTTGTGATGCTTCAAGATTATTTCTAAAGTTGACCTGACTTTCCAGGTTGAGACCGGGGCTGACCTGTACCTCCCGGGTTTAGACCGGGGCTGACCTGTACTTCCCGGGTTGAGACCGGGGCTAATTTGTACCTTCCGGGTTGAGACCAGGGCTGACCTGTACCTCCCGGGTTGAGACCGGGGCTGACCTGTACCTCCTAAGTTAAGACCGGGGCTGACCTGTATCTACCAGGTTGAGACCGGGGCTGACCTGTACCTCCCGGGTTGAGACCGGGGCTGACCTGTACCTCCCAGTTTGAGATCGAGACTGACCTATACATCCCGGGTTGAGACCAGGGCTGACCCTGTACCTCCCGAGTTGAGACTAGGGCTGACCTGTACCTCCCGGGTTGAGACCGGGGCTGACCTGTACCTCCTAGGTTGAGACCGGGGCTGACCTGTACCTCCCGGGTTGAGACCAGGGCTGAATTAACGGCCCGTTATTGAGATCGGGGTTGAGTTGATGATCCGGTGTTGAGATCGGGGTTGAGTTGATGACCCGGTATTGAGACAGGGGTTGAATTGACGGCCGGTATGGAGACCGGGTTTGTGTTGACGACCCGGTATTGAGATCGGGGTTGAGTTGATGGCCCAGTGTTGAGACCGGGGTTGAATTAATGGCCTGATATTGAGACCAGGGTTGAATTGACGGCCCGATATTGAGACCGGGGTTGAGTTGATGACCCAGTATTGTGATCAGGGTTGAATTAATGGCCCAGTATTGAGACCGGGGTTGAATTGACCGCCCGGTATTGAGACCAGGATTGAGTTGATGACCCGGTATTGAGACCGGGATTGAGTTGATGACCTGTTATTGAGACCGGGGTTAAATTAATGGCCCGGTATTGAGACCGGGGTTGAATTGATGACCCGGTATTAAGACCGGGGTTGAGTTGAATGGACAGTCTTGCCCTCCTACAGTGTTAGTAACAGGGAAAGGAAATTTTGAGTGTCTACAAGCAAAACTAGCTCAACAATTTAACATTATAATCTGCAACCACAAAATCAAAAATTATATGATTTCATCTTCAATAGCTGCATAATAGTTATGAAGTACTATAAATAATTAAAATAGAGTTTTGATTCCTTTAAAACCATTCCCAAGGACTTATAGTCTCTCAAGAATATGAGCTGGTCAAAAACCATGAACATTCCATTTAGTTTTTATTCATGAAAAGAACAACCCGGCACTAAGACCGTAAGTTCGATATAGCTTACGAGCACATCCAGGTGATCAGCCTGTAGTACTCTATGTTGATCAACACTCATCCTTTAAACATATTTACATCTAATTGTAGCAACCTCATGTGCTTGTCAATTAAACAACTATAAAACATTTGTTTATTCATACTCAGGCTTACCTTTAAATCCGTACCAAAGCAATTAACAAAGAATAGCAACAGCAAGAATACTTTGAAAGATTTATGGAAAAATCAATCAAAATACTTTAAATATAAGTCTAGCCGAATCAAATGGCATCGACTATTTAATAACAGTTCATGCATAGGAAACTATGCATAATGACCACTTGTCCAACTTTAAAGTGTAAACAAGTGTTTAGAAAAACTTGCATTCGCGTCTTTAAACCTTTAATCTACTTTACTCAGGTACTTATAACTTCTACAAGACATAAACACATAGCATACCAATGAGATTATCACAATTGATACACATTGTATAAACTATTTTCTACTTCTTGTATAGCTTTATCGAATTGTTAAACTAATAACATTCGTTTAAGTTATTTAGCATCTGTTACGGCTTATTAACATTCATATGTCATAAGTCAACTCTTATCGATCATCGTTAAACATAATGATAGACGAAACCCTAACTGATTTGATAACTCGGATAAACCTCCCCCGGATTACCGATATCGAACTCCGTATAGAAATTACATGTAAGACCCCGAATTTTATGAAATAAAAGTATTCAATTTTTCTTATAATTAATATTTTATTCAGTAAATGTTTAAATTGATAAAAGGTTAAAGTTAAGGGTGATATGTGCAAATTTTACAAAGTAAGCAAGTTGGCATAAAATATTCATTGTGTCGGGGAATATTCATTTGGTCGGGGAATATTTTTTTTGTCGAGAAATATTCGTACGACGGCGCAATCATTGGTTGACCCCATAACGGAATAATTGTCGGATATAGAAAGCGACAGAAGTAACCTTTTTATAAAAATAACAGCAAAATCTTTACCGTTAAACTGTTAAAATACCCGGTGATAAAAGAACAGTAATACGCGTTGTTACACAGTAGCACACGGTATTGCACAGTAATTCTAATTATTGATTCTTACGTAAGAAATTGCCATTCAATAATTATTACAGTAATTACTGTTCAGTATTTTATATTTTTGATTCAATAATTGCTACATTGACAATTGTATATTATTTTATATTATTGATTCAATAATTGTCACAGTAACCACTACACATTATTTTACATTATTAAATCAATAATTGTCACACCTATTATTGAAATGAAATTATTAGATAGCATTATTGGAAATATCTAGAAAGTTCTGTCAAGGAAAGGTTAGGTTATATAATTGCACGCCAATAAAGAGAAATTCTTATTGAAAAGCCCCCTATTTCTTAGGAACGACCTAATTGTCAATATTGTGATTCTATAATATTAATTGTGAATAATAAATGATGAATAAAATAAAAATTATTGATAATATGATAATTAAATATTTGTTCAATTTTGATATAAATGGAAAAAAATTTAGCATGAAACGTTTGTTGAAAGTTGACATTTTATCGACTCCGATAAAATATTTATTCAAATATATTATGATAATATTACATTATAATAGTATAATGTGATAATATAATAGTATAATTTTATAATTTAAATGGTAATATTATTATAATAAATTCATGGTATAAAAATAAAATGAGGTGGAAAAGAGAAAATTGAATTTAATTCTTTTTAATAATTATAAATATTTTAATATATATATATATATATATATATATATATATATATATATATATATATATATATATATATAAAACATGTGAAAATGGGGTGGAGTTTGTTCCTTGTTGGTGTGCTGAGAATTATTCAAAAGTGGTGTGCTGCAAAAATCCTCCGTAGGCTCACTTTGTCAAACCTGGTATGTTAAGCATTTTCTATAAATAAGTTGCTTAGTTAAGAAATGAAAATCGCACCAGAATCAAAAAATTCTTTCTCTATAATATTGAGCGTATTTCTTGTGACTATAAGGATATTTTGAGTGTGGATAATAGTGCAAAATTTTCTCAACATAATCTCTGTTATTCTAGTCAGAACTACTATTCTACTATGGTAAAGGATATCGTAAAGGATGTTTTCGTTCAATATTCGTAAGCAATATTATTTTCTTCCATACTCTATAGTATGTAAGTAATATTATTTCGTTTCATATTCCTAAATTTAAACTTATTATGGTAAGTATTGCTTCTATAATTCCTGAAATGATTAGAAATTGCTTAAGGTTTTCGCTTCATCTAATATCATTTCACTGGAATATTGATCTGAACTTTCTTATGAAAATTTTAATCTTTTCACCTGGGGTACTATTTATGCCGGAGTATTATTCATCCGGAGTACTATTCATGCCGTAATACTATTCATCTGGGGTACTAACTGGTCAGAAGTAGAAAGCTGAACAAGGATGAGGTTGTCTTACGAGTGAGAAATGGAATAAAAGTTGCTGCATTAGCTGTGGGAACTTATTGTTTAGCACTGCCTACGGGAAAGTCCATTTATTTAAATAATTGTTATTTTGTTCCGAATATCATTAGAAACATTATTTCTATTTCCTTATTAGATATTGATGGATTTGACATTATAATAAAGAACAACAATTGTTCTATTTATAAAAGCAATGTTTTATATAGTGTTGGAAATTTGCAAAATTGACTTCATATACTTGACTTGCATGAAAATATACTTCAAATAGAACAAGCTAAGAAAAGGAAAAGAGATAATGTTAATTATACCTATATGTGGCACTGTAGACTCGGTCACATCAATGAAACAAGATTATCCAAGTTGCTTAAAGATGGGCTCTTAGAGTTATCCGATTATGAATTATATTTAACTTGTGAATCTTGTCTCATGGGTAAAATGACTAAATCTCCTTTTAGTGAAAAAGGAGAAAGAGTTATAGAGTTGTTAGCGTTGGTTCACATAAACGTGTGACAACGAATGCACGAGGAGGGTATTCTTATTTTATTACTTTCACTGATGATCACTCAAGATATAGATATGTGTATTTAATGAAATACAAATCTGAATCATTTGAAAAGTTCAAAGAGTTCATAAGTGAAGTAGAAAAACAAACTGGAAAAAGTATTAAGATTTTTCGATCAGATCGATGTGGTGAATACTTAAGCGGTGAGTTTCTCGATTGTCTCAAAGAAAATGGTATAATCTCACAATGGACTCCACCAGGTACACCACAATTAAATGGAGTATCTGAAAGGAGAAATCAAACATTGTTGGACATGGTTCGTTCCATGATGAGTTTTACCGTTCTTCCAGTATCATTCTAGGGTTATACCCTAAAAACGGCTGCATATCTACTAAATAAAGTCCCCTCGAAATCCATCCTCAAGACTCTATATAAGATGTGGACAGGGAGGAAATATGGTTTTAAGCATGTTAAGATTTAGGGATGTCCAGCTTATGTGAAAAGGATTCAAAATGATAAGCTTAGGACAAGATCTGATAAGTGCACGTTTGTGAGATATCCTAAAGAAAGTTTAGGATACTATTTCTACAATCCTACTGAGCAAAAGGTGTTTGTTGCAAAACACGCTGCCTTCTTGGAAAGGGAGTTTATCCTTGAAGGGGCTAGTGGGAGGAAAAATAGATCTTGAAGAAATTCAAAAACCACAAAACACTATAGATCAATTGGATAAACCTGTCCAAGTAGAACACCTACTATACAACACCTTATTCGTAAATTTGGAAGAGTACTGAAGATACCTGAAAGGTATGGATTCGTCATAAAGGATGACGATGAGGTACACGTCATGAATGATGATGATCCATTGAATTACGAACAGGCTATGAGTAATTAAGACTCAGAGAAATGGTAGATGACCATAAAATCTAAAATGAATCTTTGAAGTAATGCACAAGACCATTTGGATTTTTACTTGAGATTGCATCTTATTATTACTAGATTTGGCAAAATAGACCTGGAGACGCCCTTCCTCAAATATAAATTATTAGAGGAGAATGTATGTATGATACAGCCAGATGGATTTGTTTCAATGATTGAAGCAATTCATGTATATGAGCTACAACAATCCTTTTATGGATTGAAGAAAGCTTCTCGTAGATGGAACATTTGTTTTGATGAAACAATCAAAGAGTTTGATTTTATCAAAAATGAGGATGAACCATGTGTGTACAAGATGGTTAATGGGAGCGCTGTTTTATTCCTTGTATTATATGTTGATGACATATTACTGATAGGGAATGACATTCCTATGCTACAATCGATCAAAATAAAGTTATCTAAACATTCCTCCATCAATGATTTGGGTAGAACATCCTACATTGGGGATATAAATCTGTATAGATAGATTTAAAAGGATGTTCAGCTTAACCCAAGGAATGTATATTCATTAAATGCTAAAGGCGTTTAGCATGGCAAACTCCAAAAGGTATCTCATGATGATGAGCTATGGAGTGTATCTCTCTATAATTGTCCTCAATAAAAGAGAGATCGCATGAGTTACTATTATGTATACAATAAAATATACGAGACTTGATGTTGATCAGTCATTTCTGGAGAAGATCACTGTAAGACAGTAATAAACATCTCAAAGTACTTAACTGATACTAAGGATGTTATCATGACACATGATGGGTCTGAATTAAACTAGAGGACTAACCAGACTCAAGTTTTCAGACTGAACAAGATGACAACAAATCCACTTTAGGGTAAGTCGTTACCTTGAAAGGCGGTGCAGTGAATTGGAAAGGTTCTAAACAGCAAAAGGTTGTTAGTTTAGTGGCAAAGACAAAGTATATAACTATAAGTGAAGCTGCAAGTTGATGTTTCGGATGAAAAGTTCATTACAGAACTAGGAATAGTTCCTAAATTTCATCTTGAATCCAAACATGTGTTGCAGCACTTTGATTAAAGAAATCATTGAAAGCGGAGCATGTAGAATCTCAAGACAACATTGCAGATTCATTTACTAAACCTTTAACACAACAATAGTTTGATCGTCACTTAGAGAAGATGGATATGAGATACCATGGTAATTGGCTTTAGTGCAAGTGGGAGATTGAAAGTAATATGCATACAAGCCAATCATGTATGATGATAAAGCATATATTTTGGAGACAATCTTATTTATTTATTAACAAAATAATTCATTTATTAAAGGCATTTAATTATCTACATGATGCTGTTTTTATAATATGTAAATAACCCATAGTTTTAAGCAATGCTTTTAGAATCATGATGTTGATCATGCTAATGAGATCTAAATTCTTAGAAAGCTTAAAACTAAAATAGTTCACAATCGTTGGATTACTAAAAAAGGGATTAGTAAATCCGGATAGATTGGTACATATGTTGATTGCTTATTGGATGAGGATGATTGATCTCATGATCATTTGTGTGGAGACACTAAAGCAAGTATGTAGGTGCTTATTGGAGAATAAGTTCACTGAATGTGACTCGCTATAGAATATCTAATGGAGTTTTACTTGCCTGTCAATAGGAATTCCTAATGTGATAGTAATACAAGTGATCCTTGGACTTGAGATCATAATAGTATCTTGTATGTAATGAATTATACTTTGACTTATTACTTAAGACCCTTAAGGTATATCAAAGGGTATGCTTAGGTATAATGAGTTACATATGGAGATAACGAATGATCAATAAAGAATCTACCACTTCTAGTATAAGAAGAGATATGTCCTATGTGATTCGTTAAATGACAATCTAGTAGTCCTTGGCCAAGGCAGAATGAAATTAGAAAGAAATTTCTAATTTAAATTATTTGGAGTTGTGCATTTTCTAATCGAAATACATATAATTAAATAAAATAATACTTGACAGAAATTCCATGTCTTATATTTAATTGGGACATTGTATGGTGGAAGGATTAAATTGTACGGTAACTATTTACTCACAGGTTCTTTTATGATTAATGTTGAAATCTATATTATCTAAAAAGTCCTTGATCGCTAGGGAGGCTTATCCCTATTGTAGAATAAATATTATTTATTTAAATAAATTATTAGTTTACTTTATTTATTTAAAAAAGATTATAATTGTTCTAATTGATTTATTCATAACCAGTTTAATATGGAGAATCTAAAGGATCACACCATAAAAGGAAGAATAATTATTTAATAAGGTAATGGCATAATCGTAATAATGCATTAAGTGTAATTAATTGAATATATGTGTAGACACACGAAATTTCCTTTCACTGTTACTAATACTGTAGGAGGGCAAGACTGTCTTATCAACTCAACCGCGGTCTCAATACCAAGCCATCAAATCAACCCCGGTCTCAATACCGAGCAGTCAAATCAACCCCGGTCTCAATACTGGGCCACCAAATCAATCCCGGTCTCAATACTAGGCCATCAAATCAACCTCGGTCTCAATACCGAGCCATCAAATCAGCCCCGGTCTCAACCTGAAAGGTACAGGTCATCCCCGATCTCAACCCGAAAGGGTACAGGTCAGCCCAGGTCTCAACCCGAAAGGGTACAGGTCAGCCCAGGTCTCAACCCGAGAAGTACAGGTCAGCCCCGGTCTCAACCCGGGAAGTACAGGTCAGCCCCGGTCTCAACCCGGGAGGTACAGGTCAGCCTCGGTCTCAACCCGAGAGGTACAGGTCAGCCCCGGTCTCAACCCGTGAGATACAGGTCAGCCCCGGTCTCAACCTGGGAGGTACAGATCAGCCCCGGTCTCAACCCTGGAAGTACAGGTCAGCCCCGGTCTCAACCCGAGAGGTACAGGCCAGCTCCGGTCTCAACCCGGGAAGTACAGGTCAACCTCGATCATAACCCGGGAGGTACAAGTCAACCCCGATCTCAACCCGGGAAGTACAGGTCAGCTCCGGTCTCAACCTGGAAGTATAGGTCATCCTCGGTCTCAACCAAGGAGGTATAGGTCAGCCCCGGTTTTAACCCAGGAGGTACAGGTCAGCCTCGGTCAAAACCTGGGAAGTACAGGTCAGCCCCAGTCTCAACCTGGGAGGAACAGGTCTGCCCCGGTCTCAACCTGGGAGGAACAGGTCAGCCTCGATCTCAACTCGGGAGGTACATATCAGCCCCGGTCTCAACCCGGGAGATATCGCTCTGCCCCGGGCTCAACCTGGGAGGTACAGGTCAGCCCCGGTCATAACCCGGGAGATACAGGTCAACCCCAGTCTTAACCCGGGAAGTACAGGTCAGCCCCGATCTCAATTCGGGAGGTATAGATCAGCCTCGATCTTAACCCGGGAGGTACAGGTCAGCCTCGGTCTCAACCTGGGAGGTACAGGTCAGCTCCGGTCTCAACCCGGGAGGTACAGGTTAACCGGTCTCAACCCGGGAAGTCCAGGTCAGCCCCGGTCTCAATTAGGAAGGTATAGATCAGCCCCGGTCTCAAAACGGGAGGTACAGGCCAGCCTCAGTCTCAACCTGGGAGGTACAGGTCAGCCCCAGTCTCAACCCGGGAGGTACCGGTCAGTGTCGATCTCACCCCGGAAGGTACAGGTCAGCCCCGGTCTCAACCCGGGAGATACGGGTTAACCCCGGTCTCAACCTAGGAAATGCAGGTCAGCCCCGGTCTTAACCCGAGAGGTACAAATCAGCCGCCCAGGAAGTACAAGTCAGCCCCAGTCTCAAGCCGAGAGGTACAAGTCAGCCCCGGTCTCAACCCGGGAGGTAAAGGTCAGCCCCGATTTTAACCCGGGAGGTACAGATCAGCCTTGGTCTCAACCCCGGGAAGTACAGGTCAACCCCGGTCTCAATCCGGGAGGTACAGGTCAGCCCCGATCTCAACCCGGAAGGTACAGGTCAGCCCCGATCTTAAGTCGGGAGGTACAGGTCAGCTTCGATCTCAACCCGAGAGGTATAGATCAGCCCCAGTCTCAACCCGAGAGGTACAGGTTAACCCTGGCCTCAACCCAAGAAATACAAGTCAGTCCCAGTCTCAACCCTAGAAGTACAGGTCAGCCCCGATCTCAACTCGGGAGGTACAAGTCAGCCCCGATCTCAACCCGGAAAGTCAGGTCAACTTCAAAAAAATTCCTGAATCCTCACAACATCTCCAGAGGAAAACTTGGAGTGACCAAGTCAGCCTCGGAGACAACACTGTGGATAAACAGACTCGAATGGGATCCAAGTCTTGGAAACAACCCCAATAATTCAGTCGAAGGCTATGCCGACACTGAAGGCAACCCCGGGAAAGGAAAATAGTCATTTTACCAAACCTAAGACAATTCGGTCAAACTCAATCCAAATTGAAGCCACCAAGATTAGAACGAACTATAACAATGATCCCAAGTGTAAACCGCGCAAGACAACTCAACGGACAAACTACGGGGAATCGAAGACTGGCTATGAACCCGTCTTCTGGGACTGGAAATTATTTTATCCTATGTCATTGTGACACTCTCGGCAAGAGCTTTCCAGAAAGGTATCGCACGCCTTAAACGGACGCTCCGATCAAAAGTTAGAAAGTTTCGAATCAGACCTCGCGTTGCTTGGAGTGCACGTACTTTAAGATGACGGAACCCGCCGCAGGGCCCATGCCACGTGGAGCCGCACCTCTACCTATGGCAGCAGCAGGTAGAGTGGAGGCTCCCTGGTCTATATATAGAGGTGCACCCCCCTCTCATTTCAAGATTTCAAAAACGCTCCGAACCTCTGCCCGTTTGGTTTTCCAGCTATTTTCTTATCTTCCAAACCCAAATTTTTTCACTCTAACACGTAGATATACCCACATACTATCACATATTAGAAAATAACCGATAGATTTGGACGTTTAAAGGCTACGATTTGGCAAAAAGCCCGTGTAGCAGTCCATTGTGTGTATTTTTACGATCAGAAAGTTATTCTTACTTCTTGGCACTTTTATACACTTGCATATTAAGTTTTGTTTTCTAAATATGCCCGGAACTCAGTTTCGTGGCCGTTTTTATCAACTTTTGGTATATTTTTATACATAAACGCATTTTCTAGCATTTCTACAACTCAGATTGATGATCCGTCGCTTCCAGCAACTTTTATATTCTTTCATCTTTGTTAATAGCAACTTCGCCGGACTGGGTTATCTTCCCAGTCCGGGTTTGGTTTTTTTTGTATATATTCAACTATTTATATATATACTAACTTTTTAATTCTGTCAAGCCCGGATGTCAAATATGCGATAATTTACTGCTTTTATATATAAATATGCATATATAAGCAGCCTTCACCACATTGGGTTATCTTCCTAGTCTTGGTTGACTACTTTTCTGTCCATATATATATTTGTATTTCAGTTAGACTGGATCATTTTGTGGCATTTGTACTATTTTTGCACCATTCACAATATTGGGTTATCTTCCCAGTCCTGGTTGACTACGTTTCTGTATATATATTTAAATTTCAGTCCGGGCACAGGGGTGAAAATTCATCGCCCTTTATACTGTTTTATATAAATTTTAATTCTGTTAAGCCTAGATCATTCTGTGGCTTTTATACAGCTTTTATAAATATATATATATATATAGATATATATATATATATATATATATATATATATTTCAATTCCAGTCCGGGTACCAGTGTGAAAACCCATCGCCCTTTACAACTTTTGTATATATAATTATATATATATATATTACTTTACTCATTTTTATTAAATTGTTGCTTTAAATATTCATTTTATATGAATCAGCACTGACATTTCTGCGGGCGAACTAGATTTATTTAAATCTCGCCATCTCTAGCTTTCAAACGGTTCAAAATAGGTACAGACAGAACCGGGAAGCTAGAATGGCTGAGATTTATTTAAATCTAGCCTTTTTCTAATTTCAGTTATAAAAGCTACCTCGCGGCCCTTAGATCGCTATCTCGTGGGAACGAGATGCTTTGGCCATGTGCGAGCTAGGATTTAGTGAATAAATCCTTGGTTTGGGCGATATTTGGATATATTTCTATACAAATTTGAGCTGTGCATGTTTATTGGCCTCCCTATGTGAGCCTAGGAATCATGGGATTCATGATCAAACTGATCAGAATCTGATTCCCACGATGGACAAACTCCACTTTACAAATGTACCCTGCCGGTTTTTCTGTAAAAATTTACATACAAAAGACCTTAAAACGGTTATCCGGATTTAAGGTCTTAACATAGTGAAAATATGATTTGTCGTGTCAGAGTCCCTCTGACGGCTATCATGCCTATAAGGAGACCGACACTTGTATATATTTTGTGGTCGAGGATGCTTTGCAGCCCGACAATCACCATTCAAATTGAACCTTAAGGCTAAAAAGATAAAACTAAAGTATCAATATGCTTCAATTCCTATGTTAGCGTAAGGGTTTGAAAACCTTCTTTCAAAACATCATTTCAATAATCTTAACTAAAAGAAAAGCTTTTGTAAAATCAAATCAAACACTTCTGCAAATCAAATTAAAGACTTTTTGCAAATCAAATCAAACCCTTCGTATATAGGTTCAACGATGCATAAACATGTAGGGGTTTTCGGCACATAAACGCAGCGGAAATTAAAAATTTTCGAAACCCTAAAACAGGATCCATGCGAAAACATATTAATTCAGAGGTTAAGATATGTTTTACCGATTATTCAAGCCTGAAAGGAGACGATGGAGATTCTGGAACTGCTTCGAATCCTCAACGCAATCCAACGGAACTGCGCCTCTACGGTATCCACACGAACGTCCCGCGAATCGTCACACGATCTGCAGCAAGGAAAGCTGCAGTACTAGCCGCCAAGGATCTGGACTTTTTGAAATTTTTCTCTCTCGTCTCTCTCTAAGATCGGCTAGGGTTTTGATATCGAATAATACCTTAGACGGCTGATATATCATATATATAGCAGTTAAAGGAATTAACCAAAACCTAATCCAATTAGAAATATAAAATCCGAATTTATATATATATATATTATATCTTAATTAAGTCTTACTTAATTAATATACATATATATATATATATACAAATTATCCTATTAATTTAAATTCATAATTTAAATACTATCAATTATATTGATATATTTAAATCCATACAATTTAAATTAATTCCCTTTTAATTACGTTCTAAGTGTGTGACCCTATAGGTTATTATTATGTTGGCAATAATTTTAAAATCATATCATAAAATTATAAACAGTGAGCGGCATCTAGTAATGCATCACTGCTACCCA
Organism: Panax stipuleanatus; assembly: GCA_020205555.1. NCBI lineage: Eukaryota > Viridiplantae > Streptophyta > Magnoliopsida > Apiales > Araliaceae > Panax > Panax stipuleanatus. The sequence goes on along the minus strand of CM035119.1, from coordinate 112,082,957 downwards.
AATAATAATAATATCGGTGATTCGATACAACCTTTTCGTGACCAATGTTTCAATGTAATTTAATCCTTTTAACCTTGACATCCTAGATTAAACTCGAGGCATGGAATGTGTCATCGTCTTCATAATTTAATCTGAGTTTTCTTGATCGATGAGTAGACTATATGAAACAAATCACTATTTGAGCATGGCCATGCATTTCATAGTCCTACTCAATCAAGAGGCCTATAGATATCACCCCTAATATATTGGAGGGTTAAATTCCATCTAGATCACTCATATTCCTCACACGATTCATGATGTACCCAATAATCACCTTTATCGTCCATCTATTAAATGTGGCCTTTGATGATATCAAAGTACATAAATTCTCGTGTAGTAATATAGTGATTTCAGGTCGGAGGATCATTACATCATTGTCACTATGAGAATTACTTATGACACTTTGCATAATGCTCCACGTAGAATTCTCATGGTGGGTCTGCCCAGTACATTGTTCTCTAACATGTACCTATGCATTGACTCAATATCTCATATATTTATGACCAATGAGATTTGGCCATCAGTCAATCCACATACTAGTCTCAATGTATCATTGTTGTCCCATTAACAATGACACTCAACTAGGGACATTTAAGAGTAATGATACTAATTGTAACTATATGATCTCATGTTCAAGTCACATACTTGAAGTCATATAATTTGTATCACTATTCTAAGGACTTTTATTATGTTAACATTTATATAACGCAGTAAATAAAACCATAATAAAATAATTCATTTATTCAATCAAATATAATATCAAAAATGTTTAAGCAATTACATCAAAGAATTAGCCTCTAGGGCATAAACTCTAACAGTCTCCCACTTGCACTAGAGCCAATCACTCATGTATCTAATACCCATGGAACTAGTGTGACTTTCGTACTTATGCTGCGACAAAGCTTTGGTCAGTGGATCTGCAACATTATCATCTGTTGGCACTCTGCTTATATGTACATCTCCTCTATCAATGATTTCACGGATGAGATGGTACCGCCTAAGTATATGCTTGGATCGTTGGTGAGATCTGGGTTCCTTAGCCTGTGCAATGGCTCCATTATTATCACAGTATAGCTCAACCGGATCAACAATGGTTGGAACAACACCAAGTTCAGTGACGAACTTTTTAATCCATACAGCCTCTTTGGCCGCACTAGAAGCAGCAATATACTCAGCCTCTGTTGTAGAATCGGCTACTGTCTCTTGCTTCGAACTTTTCCATCTAACAGCACCACCATTAAGGCAAAACACAAAACCTGACTGAGACTTATAGTCATCTGTGTCAGTCTGGAAACTAGCATCTGTGTAACCCTTTACTGTCAGTTCGTCTTCACCTCCATATACCAAGAATGAATCCTTAGTTCTTTTCAGGTACTTGAGGATATTCTTGACTACTGTCCAGTGACCTTCACCTGGATTCGACTGGTATCTGCTCGTCATGCTCAAAGCATACGAGACATCCGGACGAGTACATATCATTGCATACATGATAGATCCAATTACCGAAGCATAAGGGATCTTTCTCATACGCTCCTCATCATCATGTGATTTAGGACATTGGGCCTTAGAGATCTTAACACCATGAGACATGGGTAAGTGTCCTCTTTTTGCCTCTTGCATGCTGAACCGTTTCAGCACTTTATCAATATATGTACTTTGACTTAGGCCGAGCATTTTTCTTGATCTATCTCGATAGATCTTGATACCTAAAATGTAGGTTGCATCGCCCAAATCTTTCATGGAGAAACATTTTCCTAACCATGTTTTTACAGCCTGTAAGGAAGGAATGTCATTCCCAATAATTAATATGTCGTTAACATATAATACCAGGAATACAATGTGACTCCCACTAACCTTCTTATATACACAAGGTTTATCTTCATTTTTTATAAAGCCAAACTCTTTGACTGCTTCATCAAATCGAAGATTCCAACTCCGAGAGGCTTGCTTCAATCCATAAATGGATCGCTGCAGCTTACATACCTTTCCAGCATCCTTTGGATTGGCAAAACCCTCAGGTTGTGTCATATACACATCCTCAAGGAGATTTCCGTTAAGTAAAGCAGTTTTGACATCCATCTGCCAGATTTCGTAATCATAAAAGGCTGCAATAGCAAGTAAGATCCTGATGGATTTAACCATTGCCACTGGAGAGAAGGTTTCATCATAGTCAACACCTTGAACTTGTTTGAAACCTTTTGCTACCAGTCGACCTTTATAGGTTTGTACATTACCATCCATGTCGGTTTTCTTCTTGAAAACCCACTTGCACCCGATTGGTTTTACCCCTTCGGGTGGATCAACCAAAGTCCATACTTGGTTAGTATACATGGAGTCCATCTCAGATTTCATGGCTTCAAGCCATCTCTCAGAATCTGGTCCATTCATAGCTTCTTGGTAGGAAGCAGGTTCATCATGATCTATGAGCATCACATCGCCGTTTTGAGTCACAAGAAATCCATAATATCTCTCGGGCTCTTGGCGTGTCCTACCAGATCTACGAATGCCTCGTGTAATTTGAGCATGTTCACTTTCCACAATATCTCGTGGTTCCTGCTCATGTTCCAACTCAGGTTCAATGATATTTTGTGGTTCTCGAACTTCTTCGAGTTCTACTTTCCTCCCACTGTTTCCTTTAGAGACAAATTCTCTTTCTAGAAAAATACCAGTTCGAGCAACAAATACTTTGTTCTCAGAAGGTTTGTAGAAATAATACCCTTTTGTTTCCTTTGGGTATCCCACAAAATTACATTTGTCAGATTTGGGTTCGAGCTTGTCAGAAGCCAGACGTTTTACAAACGCCTCGCAACCCCAAATCTTCATGAACGACATACTAAGACGTTTCCCAGTCCACATCTCATATGGTGTCTTATGAACCGTCTTTGTAGGAACACGGTTAAGTGTGAATGCAGCTGTCTCTAGGGTATGACCCCAGAAGCTTATTGGAAGATCTGCATGACTCATCATCGATCGTACCATGTCCAACAAGGTGCGATTCCTCCTCTCAGACACACCATTCCATTGTGGTGTTCCAGGTGGAGTGAGCTGTGATATAATACCACACTCCTTTAGAAGGTCATCAAAGTCTTGGCTTAAGTATTCACCTCCTCGATCGGATCGAAGGGCTTTTATGCTTTTGCCAAATTGGTTTTGAACTTCATTCTTGAATTCCTTGAACTTTTCAAAGGATTCGGATTTGTGTCTCATAAGATACACATATCCATATCTATTGAAGTCGTCAGTAAATGTAATGAAGTAATAAAACCCACCTCTTGCTAACGAACTCATGGGTCCGCATACATCACTATGTATAAGTCCCAATACATCGCTAGCCCGTTCACTGTGTCCAGTGAAAGGGGCTTTAGTCATCTTGCCTAATAAACAAGACTCGCATGTCTCATATGATTCAAAATCAAATGAATCCAAAAACCCATCTTTATGGAGTTTGGATATACGTTTCTCATTTATATGGCCTAAACGACAGTGCCAAAGATATGTCGGATTTGAATCATTTGATTTAAATCGTTTTGTATTTATGTTATAGATAGGCATTTCTAAATTAAGAATATAAAGACCATTAAACAATTGTGCAACACCATAACATATTTCATTTAAGTAAAATAAACAACTGTTGTTCTTTATTAAAAATGAAAAACCTTTCTTGTCCAAACAAGAAACAGAAATAATGTTTTTGCTCATAGCAGGCACATAATAACAATCCTCTAATTCTAATACTAGCCCAGTGGAAAAAAATAAATGATAAGTTCCTACGGCTAGTGCAGCAACTTTTGCTCCATTCCCAACTCGTAGGTCAACCTCGCCTTTCGCCAAAGTCCTACTCCTTCGGAGTTCCTGCACATTAACACAAATGTGAGAACCACATCCAGTATCCAATACCCATGATGTAGAAGTGGACAAATTGACTTCTATAACATATATACCTGAATCAGAAGTCATACTTCCTTTCTTTTTCTTCAGTTCTTCCAAATAAGCATGACAATTCCTCTTCCAGTGTCCAGATTTTCCACAGAAGTGACAATCACCTTCTTTAGCCACCCCACCTTTAGGTTTTAAAGCCTGTTTGGTTTTGGGATTGGGTTTGGCAGATTTAGATCCTATCTTCTTCTTGCCTTTCCCCATTCCCTTAGCATTCCCCTTTTGCACCATCATTATGGGAGCGGGTCCTGCCTTTTTCATGTTGTTCTCGGCAGTTCTTAACATGCTCAACAACTCAGTAAGTGGTTTCTCAATTTCATTCATGAGGTAATTCATAACAAATTGAAAGTAGCTGCTGTTCAAAGATTGCAAAACAAGATCAGTTTGGGCTTCCGGAGTAATCGGAAAACCCAACCTACCAAGGTACTCAATATACCCAATCATTTTCAGCACATGTGGACCAACTGGATCACGTTCACCCATCTTGCAGTGATACAACGCCTTGCTTGTATCATACCTCTCCTGTCGAGCATGCCCTTCGAACAATTTCTTGAGATGCTCGATCATCTCATAAGCATCCATTAACTCATGTTGCTTCTGAAGCTCAGAGTTCATAGTTGCTAGCATGAGACAACTCACGTCTAGAGCATCATCTTGATGCTTCTTGTAAGCATTATGCTCTACACGTGGTGCAGTGTTAGCTGGTGCTGCAGGAATGGGCCCATCAAGGATATATAGCTTGCGCTCCTGTTTGAGGACAATCCTCAAGTTCCTATGCCAGTCTAGGAAATTAACTCCACTCAGCTTTTCCTTCTTAAGGACTGATCGTAGTGAAAGACTATTTGTGTTGTTGTTTGCCATTGATATCTACAATTTATAAGTGCAAAAATAATAAATCAAATTGCAGAATTTTGATATTATGTAATTGATAATAGTATATTCAAAATATACCTCCCACTATTTTATTCAAATTAATAGCCCTCACCATTAATTCGGAAAGCATTTTTCAATTAAATCTTTCTAGTGAGCTAAGATCCATATTTCATTATGCCTTAAGTTAGCTTTGGCTATTCTCTCAAAACATAATTATTTAGGTAGACAACCCTTTGTCAATTATATCATATATAACTCTTAGATAGTTTGGTGAACAACATTTGTTTCTAGTCCATCTAATGGTACCTACCAAACTTTATGCCTCTAAGTCCACAATCCTATTGTGATAACTTAGTTAAGTCTGGCCCAATGATTTTAACAGTTTGGATATCACAATTATCCTATCGCATCTTACCAAGATAAATGGGGTACTTTACTTTGGCAAACCTACATCCATCGGTCAAGGTCTTAATGAGTGTTATTCATTGGAAGGCATCTGATTTAGACTTAATAATTTTATGAGGGATTTTAATAATTAATTTAGATCTCACCAATTTTAATCTTATTAAACATGCACATTATTTATCATATCATATCGTATACAAGCATAAATAAAGTGCAAAATTAAATGTGTCACAGTTATGGCCCCAACCCTATGCCAATCTTTTCAAGCTAATGAAAAAATTGAAGGTCAGTCTAAGGTGGAAAAAGGTCTTCAAAAAAGTAGCTTCCTTGGACCTTCCTCATGCATGTGTCTCCTCTCCATCATCATCTTGTCATCTTGATAGGTTACAATTGTACATTACATGACATAAAGAAACCTCGAGTTACATTCGAGGGGATTTAGATGAGAAGAGAATATTACATCAGAATTTATAGAAAGGCACGACATGCAAGCCGTATTTCAAAACCAAAACCACTAACCTATGGGTCAAAAGGGCCATAACTGTGCACCATGCATATCACAATAAGCACATGACACAATTTATATAATTAAAGAAAACTATATACAAAATATTGGGGTCACGACCATCGTGCGCTACGACGGGGGGGTCCAAGGGGGGGGCTTCCCCCCTGGCGGTGGTCCGGCTGACCGATCAGCCGGCGGGTGGTCTCGCTGCCCGGTCAGCGAGCGAGGCCGGGGGCAGCGCCCTTGGAAAATTTTTTTAAACTACGATCTGTATTGTAGAATTTTTCATACAAATCTCTGAAACAATTCCAGAATCATATACAATCCGCTAACACACTCATACTAACAATACACCCAGAACATATCATATATGTCCAGTTTCGATTAATCATATTAAATCGAATCTTCATGTTTCTAATCCAATTAGAACAGAAGTTGAATTGTTATTCCACCTTCTAGGATACAATTATCAGAACATCATATACATGCATATATATTACAGATTTCCAGAATACGCATACATGCAGAATATCATATATTCAATTTCAGATCGGTAAACATGCATCATCATATATCATATATAACGAATACAATTAAAACACGTAATCTGAATTAATAGTTTCGAAAGTAGCTCTGATACCACTGTAGGGGTTTTCGGCACATAAACGCAGCGGAAATTAAAAATTTTCGAAACCCTAAAACAGGATCCATGCGAAAACATATTAATTCAGAGGTTAAGATATGTTTTACCGATTATTCAAGCCTGAAAGGAGACGATGGAGATTCTGGAACTGCTTCGAATCCTCAACGCAATCCAACAGAACTGCGCCTCTACGGTATCCACACGAACGTCCCGCGAATCGTCACACGATCTGCAGCAAGGAAAGCAGCAGTACTAGCCGCCAAGGATCTGGACTTTTTGAAATTTTTCTCTCTCGTCTCTCTCTAAGATCGGCTAGGGTTTTGATATCGAATAATACCTTAGACGGCTGATATATCATATATATAGCAGTTAAAGGAATTAACCAAAACCTAATCCAATTAGAAATATAAAATCCGAATTTATATATATATATATATATATATATATATATATATTATATCTTAATTAAGTCTTACTTAATTAATATACATATATATATATATATATATACAAATTATCCTATTAATTTAAATTCATAATTTAAATACTATCAATCATATTGATATATTTAAATCCATACAATTTAAATTAATTCACTTTTAATTACGTTCTAAGTGTGTGACCCTATAGGTTATTATTATGTTGGCAATAATTTTAAAATCATATCATAAAATTATAAACAGTGAGCGGCATCTAGTAATGCATCACTGCTACCCAAATAATAATAATATCGGTGATTCGATACAACCTTTTCGTGACCAATGTTTTAATGTAATTTAATCCTTTTAACCTTGACATCCTAGATTAAACTCGAGGCATGGAATGTGTCATCCTCTTCATAATTTAATCTGAGTTTTCTTGATCGATGAGTAGACTATATGAAACAAATCACTATTTGAGCATGGCCATGCATTTCATAGTCCTACTCAATCAAGAGGCCTATGGATATCACCCCTAATATATTGGAGGGTTAAATTCCATCTAGATCACTCATATTCCTCACACGATTCATGATGTACCCAATAATCACCTTTATCGTCCATCTATTAAATGTGGCCTTTGATGATATCAAAGTACATAAATTCTCGTGTAGTAATATAGTGATTTCAGGTCGGAGGATCATGACATCATTGTCACTATGAGAATTGCTTATGACACTTTGCATAATGCTCCACGTAGAATTCTCATGGTGGGTCTGCCCAGTACATTGTTCTCTAACATGTACCTATGCATTGACTCAATATCTCATATATTTATGACCAATGAGATTTGGCCATCAGTCAATCCACATACTAGTCTCAATGTATCATTGTTGTCCCATTAACAATGACACTCGACTAGGGACATTTAAGAGTAATGATACTAATTGTAACTATATGATCTCATGTTCAAGTCACATACTTGAAGCCATATAATTTGTATCACTATTCTAAGGACTTTTATTATGTTAACATTTATATAACGCAGTAAATAAAACCATAATAAAATAATTCATTTATTCAATCAAATATAATATCAAAAATGTTTAAGCAATTACATCAAAGAATTAGCCTCTAGGGCATAAACTCTAACAAAACATACTTTTAATCAAACATAGGCCCAATTTTCAAATAGCATTCACACATACATTTCAATTTTTTAAGGGAAATATTGAAAAGCAGCGGTACCGTGTTTACACGGGAATTGTGGGGTGCCTAACACCTTCCCCACACTTAACCAAGCCCCCGAACTCAAAACTTTGTTTTCAAAGATCAAGTTTCGACAGTGTCCAGCAATTGGGCCTCTTTCAAACAAAACTCAGTTGAGTTGGTACAACTATTTCAAATCTACCAACTGGCGACTCTGTAAAACATTTAAATCGTTGACATGATACATGTTGGCCTTTTCCTAAAAAACCCTTCAAAACCTTTTTCACAAATAAAAAGGGTAAGGGTAGAGATAACTTTGGAAGAGAGAAAGACCCGGGTTATGACCCAACCTGCAGATTTTTTTCCCGACGTCGACAGGTGGCGACTCCGCTGGGGACAGTAGAGGGCTTAAGCCGCGTTCAAATCTTTTTAAAATTTTCCATTTTAAAACTACGTATGTGTGAATGCTGCGTCTTTGCATTGAATGAATGCGTGAATGCTGCGTCTTTACATTGAATGAATGTGAATGAATGCTTTCCTACTTTTTTAGTGCTTCGCACCCATATTAGTGCTTTGCACCAATGTCATCATATGCATACGATGAGGGCGATGTATGTGAATGTATGTTGTGTGATTCCTCCTTCGGGAGACAAAATCCGTTGGTGATAAGTAATGACTCTGGGGATGGCTAAGTCTCTGGGGGCTCATAAAAAAGCACCACTCAGATTTGCTCCAGTTGAAAGATCGGATTAATTTCCCCTCTAGTAGATTGCGATGATCTGGGGACCTTCATGCCAAAAAGCCGCTAGAGTAGCCTAAGATAGGTCAGCCTCTGATTAACCAAATCTGATGGGAAGCTTCTTCATCCCTTCCTCTTTCAAATTTAATGTCAAGTTTTCAATTCCAAATGTAAAGTAGCACAATGTAAATATCATAATAAAAATTTACATTCCTTGTCATATACATCCTATCATGTTATCCTGTCATCAAAACAACTAACCTCTGTTTTATAGGATAAGATTAAAAAACCACAAAAACACATCATGGCATGCATCCTATCCCTACCTACTTCAGGAAATTGACACGCCTACGTTTTGTTGTACATGAAAAATTGGTCCTGGCACTAGATCTAAGTCTAAAAAGGCACTAAGTCCATCCACGAACATGACTTTCGATGCTCAACCAGAATCCACCCCTGTCTCTAGGGAAGAGTTTGAAGGACTGAAGAATCAAATAGTCGAATTGGCCAGTTTCCTGAGAGAACAAAGTAAGGCTCTTAGAGGGAAGCAAGCCCAAGCTCACACAGAACCGGGACCACCTGGTGGTAGTGGTGGTGAAAGTAGTATGCATACAAGCCAATCATGTATGATGATAAATCACATACTTTGGAGACAATCTTATTTATTTATTAATAAAAATATTCATTTATTTAAGGCATTTAATTATCTACATGGTGCTGTTTTTATAATATGTAAATAACCCATATTTTTAAGTAATGCTTTTAGAATCATAATGATGATCATGCTAATGAGATCTAAATTCTTAGAAAGCTTTAAAACTAAAATAGTTCCCAATCGTGGGATTACTAAAAAGGGGATTAGTAAATCCGGATAGATTGGTATATATGTTGCTTGCTCATTGGATGAGGATGATTGATCTCATGATCATTTGTGTGGAGACACTAAAGCAAGTATGTAGGTGCTTATTAGAGAATAAGTTCACTGAACGTGACTCGCTATGGAATACTTAATGGAGTTTTACTCGCCTGTCAATAGGAATTCCTAATGTGATAGTAGTACAAGTGATCCTTAGACTTGAGATCATCGTAGTATCTTGTATGTAATGAGTTATACTTTGACTTATTCCTTAAAGCCCTTTAGGGTATAATGAGTTACATATGGAGATAATGAATGATCAATAAAGAATCTACCACTTCTAGTAAAAGAGGAGTTATGTCCTATGTGATTCGTTAAATGACAACCTAGGAATCCTTGGCCAAGGTGGAATGAAATTAAAAATGAGTTTCTAATTTGCATTATTTGGAGTTGTGCATTTTCCAATCGAAATACATATGATTAAATAAAATAAGACTTGACAGTAATTCCATATCTTATATTTAATTGGAACATTGTATGGTGGAATGATTGAATTGTACGGTAACTATTTACTCACAGGTTCTTTTATAATTAATGTTGAAATCTATATTATCTGAAAAGTCCTTGATCGCTAGGGAGGCTTTGTAGAATAAATATTATTTATTTAAATAGATTATTAGTTTAATTTATTTATTTAAATAAGATTAGAATTGTTCTAATTGATTTATTCATAACCGGTTTAATATGGAGAACCTAAAGGGTCACACCATAAAAGGAAGAATAATTATTTAAGAAGGTAATGGCATAATCGTAATAATACATTAAGTGTAATTAATTTAATCTATGATGATAGAATAAATTAAATAGCTTAATGTTTATTATTTAATATTTTAGAAATATTAAATATAAATTAATAAGAGAAATCTTATTAATATTATTATAATTATTATTATTTTAATTTCTAAAGAAGTTTAGTAGTTAATTTAATATTAGTACTCTCATTTATTCCTAATAAGATTAGGAGGTAAATTAATTAAATGAATTTAATTAATTATTTCCATTATGGTGGGAAGCCTAAATTAATTAAAGGAGTTTAATTAATTAAATGAACTCCCATGTCTAATAGGATTAGAAGAGTTGACCAATATTTATATAAGAGGAGTCTTATAATAGATATCAGTTGATGCAATTCCAATTGTTGGAGAGTACTCCTTTGCTATAGAGGATAGAAAACTAAGCCAATCACCCTCCTTCTTAATAATTCTTCTTCCTTGGTGGATCACCTCTAGAGACCAAACACTTGGGTGGCTAACGTTGATCAAAGGAAAGAATCTAACTCGGAGATTCAAGGAGATCACGAAGAACAAAGAGTTGAACTCGTACCTGTGGAAGCTTCGTTCTACAAGGGTATGATTCCATAACTTCTTATTTATCGTTTTAAATTAATAATTTGCATAAAAGATGATCCGGGTGATGGTTTTGTAGAAATTTTTAAACTCTGATATACCATGCTTCCGCTATTTTTTGCAGTTTGATTGCGTCACGATTTCGTACAAACCCAACAGTGGTATCAGAGCTAAACCTTTATGCAATTATTAATTATTCTGATTTTATATGCATATGGGTATGTATTTAGAATAATTTATTGGGCATAATTAATTGTATAAAATTATTTTTTATAAAAAGATATGGAACCTGTCGAATTCTTTTTAAAAGGGAGACTCACGTTTTTATTCCTTTTTTTTTTCGCCGGACGCTAGGCTCGGATTGGTTTTAAAGGTTATTCATCCATTCCACAAAGAAATTTAAAAAAGAATTCATTTGTTCCAACTAAGTGGCAGGATTCTAAAAAGGCAAATCACGTTATTTTTTATATATTGATAAGGTGATACCGCATGAAGGAATTAATCTAAAGTGGTGGTTTGATATCATATATATATATATATATATATATATATATATATTATATTATATTATATTATATTATATATATAAGAGTGAAAATCACCTCCAGGATTGAAAAAAATAGGAAGAGGCGTTATATTTATATACATTATATTCTTAATAATTTTATAATTAAAATAAAAAGTTTATTTTAATCTTGAAATTGGATTTCATGCAAATTAAAATTGCCCATTAAATGATACTCATATATATATGAAATGTTTTAATTCATGAGATGAATATTTATTTATTGATATATATGGTGATATGTATGATAATAAATGAGGATTGATTATGGATTATTTGACCAATGTGATTAGATTTTATTTTAGTTGAATGTTTGAATGAATGTGTTTTATTAAATGGGGTCTGCGTACCTCGTCTTCTCTGGGTTTTTTTTTTAATGTAAAATTCTATCTCCCTTCTATGTACTTCCCCTTGACTGTTGATCAAGGTTTCTATTTAAATTAAATAGTTTAATGTAATAGAAATAGTTAGGATTATCTTAAAGAAATTGGAGACCAAGGAACAAGGAGCGCGTGAAGACCCATTTGTATGAAGCTCGGGTTTAAATGTAATAGTTACGTTTAATTTTAAATTCTTGCACTCATAGGTTTAACCTTTGGGTTCACTTGGTGGCTCTAGTGAACCAAACTAGAATAAAAGTCCATAATAAATCCGGGTAGAATATAGTATTCTATATGTGCATGCTAAATATTATATATATTATATTTTATGCAAACATGTTTTGTATGTTTAATAAAATGACGCGTATTTTATATATATATGTGCATGCGCGCTAAACAAGATGAGACAAATAATAACAAACCCCTCAAAAACATTATATTAAGTCCGAAGCGTTCAAAGCTATTTTGAATATCGAGCGTCGCCTTCTAGCATGATAAATTAATAGAGCATTAAATATTTAATATGAGTTTGTTGTGCTATCTACAAGGCGAGTATTGCGTATTTAAAATATTAATTAATCACATTTGATGCTTATCAAGAAAATTGAACGATTTAGTCTTCTTGTGCTATCCACAAGGACGAACATTTTTCTTTTTTGAATTTATGGAAGTGCTAGGCTGGACTTAACTTAAATCATTTTAGTTTGGATGTGCACACACTTGACCATTATGATTTAAGAGGCAAAATAAAAAGAGTTACATGTTGATGTAATTGACTAGAGTTGTCTACCTATTTATTTATATATCGTTTATTGTGCTATCCACAAGGCTATATACATTTGAAATGGGATCCTTAATCTCACTAGCAAATCTTTAATTAGATGTTGCCAAACTATATAAGTGAGGGTAATATAGTTTGATGAAAATAGTGGGAGATACCAATTTAAAATAAAGACCTAAATTTATTTTGGTATGCAAAATTAATAAAATGAATGTTTGCTAAAAATGTTATTTTTCACATGCAAAATTTTAAAAATGTCAAAATCACTAATTTCACTGCAAAGCATACTTGATGCTAATAAGCTTACCAGGCCGAATTATACAGACTAGTTAAGAAATCTGAGAATAGTTCTCACTGCTGAAAAGATTTCTTATGTCCTAAATTCACTGTCCCTGAAACTATTTCGAAAACAGCCTCTGAGGAAGAGATTGCCACATTCAGAAAATGACAAGATGATGCATCTGTGGCTCAATGCATCATGCTCGCATCTATGAATAACGAGCTTCAGCGTCAGCATGAAAACATGGATGCTCCTACTATGTTGTTTCACCTCAAGGAGTTATATGGTGAACAAAGTAGGACTGCTAGATATTAGATATCTAAGGAGCTCTTCCAATCTCGGATGACCAATGGCAAGGTGAACATAAAGAAAAAAAGAAACCTGATCCAGCTAGCAAAGGAATGTGCTTCCATTGCAACGAGCCGGGTCATTGGAAGAGGAACTACAAGAAGTTTCTGGCAGAGAAGAAGCTTGGAGAAGCTTCGACTTCTAATCAAGGTTTGTTCATGATTGAAATTAATTTTTCAGAAAGTCAAAATTCTACTTGGGTATTGGATACCGGCTGTGGTTCTCACATATGTAATAATGTGAAGGCACTGGTCAGAAGTAGAAAGCTGAACAAGAATGAGGTTGTCCTACGAGTGGGAAATGGAGCAAAGGTTGCTGTATTAGCTGTAGGCACTTATTGTTTAGCCTACGGGCAAGTCCATTTATTTAAATAATTGTTATTTTGTTCCGAATATCATTAGAAACATTATTTTTATTTCCATATTAGATATGGATGGATTTGACATTATAATAAAGAACAACAGTTGTTCTATTTATAAAAGCAATTTTTATATGGTGTTGGTAATTTGCAAAACGGACTTTATATACTTGACTTGCATGAAAATATACTTCGAATAGAAGGAAAAGAGATGATATTAATTATACCTATATGTGGCACTGCAGACTCGGTCATATCAATGAAACGAGATTATCCAAGTTGCATAAGGATGGGCTCTTAGAGCTATCCGATTATGAATCATATCCAACTTGTGAATCTTGTCTCATGGGTAAAATGACTAAATCTCCTTTTATTGGAAAAGGAAAAAAAGTTACAGAGTTGTTAGTGTTGATTCACACAGACGTTTGTGGACCTATGACAACAAATGCACGGGGTGTGTATTCTTATTTTATTACTTTCACTGATGATCACTCAAGATTTGGATATGTATATTTAATGAAATACAAATCAGAATCATTTGAAAAGTTCAAAGAGTTCAGAAGTGAAGTAGAGAAACAAACGGGAAAGAGTATTAAGACTCTTCGATCAGATCGAGGTGGAGAATACTTAAGCGGTGAGTTTCTCAATTGTCTCAAAGAAAATGGTATAATCTCACAATGGACTCCTCCAGGTACACTACAGTTAAATGGAGTATCTGAAAGGAGAAATCAAACATTGTTGGACATGGTTAGATCCATGATGAGTTTTACCGATCTTCCAATTTCATTCTAGGGTCATGCCCTAGAAAAGGCTCATATCTACTAAATAAGGTCCCCTCAAAATTCGTCCTCAAGACTCCATATGAGATGTGGACAGGGAGAAAACCTGGTCTTAAGCATGTTAAGATCTAGGGATGTCCAGCTTATGTGAAAAAGTTTTAAAATGATAAGCTATGGACAAGATCTGATAAGTGCACGTTTGTGGGATATCTTAAAGAAAGTTTGGGACACTATTTCTACAATCCTATTGAGCAAAAGGTGTTTGTTGCAAAACACATTGCCTTCTTGGAAAAGGAGTTTATCCTTGAAGGGGCTAGTGGAAGAAAAATAGATCTTGAAGAAATTCAAGAACCACAAACCACTACAGATCAAGTGGATGAACCTGTCCAAGTAGAGACACCTACTGAACAACACCCTATTCGTAAATCTGGAAAAGTACCGAAGATACCTAAAAGGTATGGATTCGTCATAGAGGATGACGATGAGGTACACATCATGGATGATGATGATCCATTGAATTATGAACAGACTATGAGTAATAAAGACTCAGAGAAATAGTAGATGACTATAAAATCTAAAATGGATTTTGAAGCTATGCTCAAGTCCATTTGGATTTTTCTTGCGATTGCAGCTTATTTTACTTAATCTGGCAAAATGGACATAGAGACGCCCTTCCTCAAATATACATTATTAGAGGAGAATGTATGTATGATACAGCCAGATGATTTTTTGTTTTAATGGTTGAAGCAAATCATGTATATGAGCTACAACAATCCATTCATGAATTGAAGCAAGATTCTCGTAGATGGAACATTCATTTTGATGAGACAATCAAAGAGTTTGATTTTATCAAAAATGAGGATAAACCATATGTGTACAAGAAGATTAGTGGGAGAACTATTTCATTCCATGTATTATATGTTGATGCTATATTACTGATAGGGAATGAAATTCCTATGCTAAAATCGATCAAAATAAAGTTGGCTAAACATTCCTCCATGAATGATTTGGGTAGAACATCCCACATTGGGGCTATTAATCTTTATTGATAGATTTAAAAGGATGTTCAGCTTAACCCAAGGAAACGTGTATTCATTAGATGCTAAAGGCGTTTAGCATGGCAAACTCCAAATTTTACCTCATGATGATGAGCTATGGAGTGTATCTCTCTGACATTGTCCTCAATAAAAGAGAGATCGCATGAGTTACTATCATGTATGCAATGAAATATACGAGACTTGATGTTGATCAGTCATATTCTGGAGAAGATCACTGTGAGACTGTGATATACATCTTAAAGTACTTAACTGACACTAAGGATGTCATCATATCACATGATGAGTCTGAATTAAACTAGAGGGCTAAACAGACTCAAGTTTTCAGACTGACCAAGACGACACCAAATCCACTTTAGGGTAAGTCGTTACCTTAAAAGATGGTGCAGTGAATTAGAAAGGTTCCAAACAATAAAAGGTTGTTGGTTTAGTGACAAAGACAAATTATATAACTGTAAGTGAAGCTGCAAGTTGATGTTTCGGATGAAAACTTCATTACAGAACTTGGAATAGTTCCTAAGTCTCATCTTGAATCTAAACATGTGTTGCGGCACTTTGATTAAAGAAATCATTTAAAGAGGAGAATATAGACTCTCAAGATAACATTGCAGATCCATTGACTAAAGCTTTAACATAACAGCAGTTTGATCATCACTTAGAGAAGAAGAGTATGAGATACCATGGCGATTAGCTTTAGTGCAAGTGGGAGATCTAAAGTAGTATGCATACAAGCCAATCATGTATGATGATAAAGCATATACTTTAGAGACAATCTTATTTATTTATTAAAAAAATATTCATTTATTTAAGGCATTTAATTATCTACATGATGCTGTTTTTATAATATATAAATAACACATAGTTTTAAGCAATGCTTTTAGAATCATAATGATGATCATGCTAATGAGATCTAAATTCTTAGAAAGCTTTAAAACTAAAATAGTTCCCAATCGTGGGATTACTAAAAAGGGGATTAGTAAATCCGGATAGATTGGTACATATGTTGCTTGCTCATTGGATGAGGATGATTGATCTCATGATCATTTGTGTGGAGACACTAAAGCAAGTATGTAGGTGCTTATTGGAGAATAAGTTCACTGAACGTGACTCGCTATGGAATACCTAATGGAGTTTTACTCGCCTGTCAATAGGAATTCCTAATGTGATAGTAGTACAAGTGATCCTTAGACTTGAGATCATCATAGTATCTTGTATGTAATGAGTTATACTTTGACTAATTCCTTAAGGCCTTTTAAGGCATATATAGGGTATGCTTGGGTATAATGAGTTACATATGGAGATAATGAATGATCAATAAAGAATCTACCACCTCTAGTAAAAGAGGAGATATATCCTATGTGATTCGTTAAATGACAACCCAGGAATCCTTGGCCAATGTAGAATGAAATTAGAAAGGAGTTTCTAATTTGCATTATTTGGAGTTGTGCATTTTCCAATCGAAATACATATGATTAAATAAAATAAGACTTGACAGTAATTCCATGTCTTATATTTAATTGGGACATTGTATGGTGGAAGGATTGAATTGTACGGTAACTATTTACTCACAGGTTCTTTTATGATTAATGTTGAAATCTATATTATCTGAAAAGTCCTTGATCGCTAGGGAGGCTTTGTAGAATAAATATTATTTATTTAAATAGATTATTAGTTTAATTTATTTATTTAAATAAGATTAAAATTGTTCTAATTGATTTATTCACAACCGGTTTAATATGGAGAACCTAAAGGGTCACACCATAAAAGGAAGAATAATTATTTAAGAAGGTAATGGCATAATCGTAATAATGCATTAAGTATAATTAATTTAATCTATGGTGATAGAATAAATTAAATAGCTTAATGTTTATTATTTAATATTTTAGAAATATTAAATATAAATTAATAAGAGGAATCTTATTAATATTATTATAATAATTATTATTTTAATTTCTAAAGAAGTTTAGTAATTAATTTAATATTAGTACTCTCATTTATTCCTAATAAGATTAGGAGGCAAATTAATTAAATGAATTTAATTAATTATTTCCAATGTGGTGGGAAGCCTAAATTAATTAAAGGAGTTTAATAAATTAAATGAACTCCAATGTCTAATAGGATTAGAAGGGTTGACCAATATTTATATAAGAGGAGTCTTATAATAGATATCAGTTGATGCAATTCCAATTGTTGGAGAGTACTCCTTTTCTATAGAGGATAGAAATCTAAGCCAACCACCCTCCTTCTTGATAATTCTTCTTCCTTGGTGGATCACCTCTAGAGGCCAAACACTTGGGTGGCTAACGTTGATCAAAGGAAGGAAGCTAACCTAGAGATTCATGGAGATCACGAAGAACAAAGAGTTGAACTCGGACCTGTGGAAGCTTCGCTCTACAAGGGTATGATTCCATAACTTCATATTTATCTTTTTAAATTAATAATTTGCATAAAGAATGATCCGAGTGATGGTTTTGTAGAAATTTTTAAACTCTGATATACCATGCTTTCGCTATTTTTTGTAATTTGATTGAGTCACGATTTTGTACAAACCCAACAGGTGGCAGTCAAGAGACTGAAAAGACAGAGACTCAGATTCCTGGATCATAAAACTAGGACACAACCAACAAAACCCCTGAAATCACCACCCTCAACAAAGAACAGGAAGCTGGTGACATTCTAAAGAAAGTACAGCAGATGTAAGAAACCATCCGGTCTATCAAAGGGACTAGAACGTTTGGCAGTGTCAATTATTCAGACCCCTGTATATTCCCTGGGGCTCGTTATCCCGAAAAATTTAGAACTCCTGATTTTGAGAAATATGATGGATTGGGAGACCCTTATACCCACCTCAAGGTATTCATTGGAGAACTCGGATCTTATGCAGAGGACGAAAAACTTTGAATGCAGTTATTCCAGAAAAGTCTGACCGGAGAGGCTAGAGCCTGGTACGCCCGTTTAGATAACTCCAAAATTCACAGCTGGGAAGAGTTGGCCCATGCTTTTCTAAAACAATATAGCTTCCAATCTCAGCTGGCTCCAGACAGATACCAGATAACCAAAATTAAGAAACAAAATTCTGAATCATTCAGAGAATATGCTCAACGATGGAGATGAATGGCAGCACAAGTCACTCCACCTATGAATGAGACTGAGATAGTCATAACCTTCATCGACAACTAAGAAGCTCCATATTATGAAAGGGTCCTAGCAGGCATAGGAAAACCATTCTCTGAAATGATCAAACACGGCGAGATGGCAGAAATGGGGCTCAAGTCCGGAAAGATAAAGGATCTAACCGCCCTCGAAGCTGTTGCTGAACATATCCAGTACGAAAATTACAGGAGTAATCCTTGGAGGGTACACAAAAAGAAAGATGAAGAAATGTCCTTAGTGTTACAAAGACAGAATCAAAGAGGCGAGTCAAATAGTATGCCCATTCAAAGGAGGACCTATACCCCTTTCCATGCTTTAGCACAGCCCTCAAACCCTCCAATTCAAAAAAATATGGAGGTTAGGCATCGAACAACTTTCACCCCTCTAGGGGATTCACTCGAGAATGTGTTAAAGTTGTTGACAGCACAGAAGAAGATTGCCTAACTCCTTCCACCAACTAACACTGGTGGACGAAATTTCGACCCAAGCAAGAAGTGTGCTTACCATTCCGGATCCTCGGGCCATGATACTCAAGACTGTTGGTCTCTCAAGCACAAAATCCAAAACTTGATTGACAATGGAGAGATTGTGGTAACCAAACCAGAACAACCACACGTACAAGACAATCCCCTCCCTCAGCACAAAGAGGAGAGTGTCAACATGATCAGTACAAAAAATGGAGGAGGATCCAAATACCTCAAATATGTCAGAGAATCAACTCAATCCAGCGACAACAGCCCAGAGAGTTGGGAAGTCTCAGAAAGGCGATTCCTGATAGAGCAAGAGATAAGGTCTATCAAGGAATAAATTAAACCATTAGCCGAACTGATCATATACCAACATCAGATCACCAGACAGATGATGAACCAGGCCAACCAGTCTGACGCCGATCGTCCTCCCACACCGAAGATCAGTACCACCGCCAGGGGTAATCATTACCAGTTTTATGAGCATGAACCCTGGGCCGACAAGATGGTCAAAGATGAGAATTGCCGAGATAGTAGGAAATTCGTATTTCAAAGGAATTTCACTAACCTGAGCCAGCCAATGGAGGAAATCCTCCAGATGTTAATCAACGGGGGAATTAATGGTTGCAGATTTAATACCTCCATTGAACCCGCGATCCAAAAAATTCAAGCCTGACCAAATCTGTCAGTACCACTCCAATGCACCCAGCCATGATACTGAAGATTGTTGGGCACTTCATAACCTAATTTAAAATATGATTGAAAATGGTGACTTGATAAGAGGGAATCAGGATTATGGCCTCCCAGATGAAGAAACTCTCTTTATTCCCGTTACGTGGAATCAGGATACGGTGGTTGTTGTTTCCTATGACAATGAACCAACCCTCACGCCCTTAGTATTGCCAGGGAAAGGAGTCCACGAAACACAAAATCCTGTGAAGGTGGCCGCACTTGAGCCTTTAATCTTGCCCTTTAGACCTCAGTATCCAGTTATCAGTCTGAAGAGGGCCCCATGGAACTACGGGAATGACGAAGGTTCCACCTCAAACAACATTGCCATAGTATCAAAGGATAATCCATTATACCTGCCTCTACGGGTGATCAAACTAGTCATCAAAGCCAAAAAAAAGATGGCCGATGAGAAAATCGAAGAGTTCCTCAACAAATTGGGACACAATAAAATCAAAATAGTGCAAAGCTTGAAAGATGCACCCAAGCAAATGTCCATCCTAAACTTGGTCTTATCATCGGTGGGTCATTGCAACATTCTGGTGAAAGTACTAGAAAAAGCTCATCTGCCAAAGATAGTGAATGCCGAGAAATTTCGTCATGTGGTAGAACACATTTTCAACAGCAATATGATATCTTTCACTAACGATGATATCCCTGCAGAAGGGACGGGCCATTGTAAATCCCAGCATATAGCTGTGATGTCTGATAAGTAGGTTTTATACCTACTTATTGACTATCAACTTGCTTTGATTATGGCTTAAACTCAAGTACTTTAGTGTCTTTTAATGCGTTTTATCTTTATGTTATTCATTTTAGGCAGGAAACTCTTTTGGCGAAGAATTGGCAAGAAATGGCAAGGAATAGCAGGGTTTTGGCATGAAGATGGCAACAAGGCAAGGTGGGATTGGACTTGGCATGAGGACTGACATAAGGCATGTGCAAAGGGCCTCAAAGCAGCATAGTGAAGGAGAAAAAAGCAGCAGGAAAGCATTAAGTTAGCAGCACAACACCAAAAGAAGCCAGCAGAAATTTCAGTCCCGCGCGGCATCGCCAGTATAATAAAATGGGAGCCGCGCGCCCGAGCAAATTAGCAGAGCAGAGAGAGATTTCTGGGGAATCGTACGACCGCGCCCCAAATGAACTACAGGGCCGCGCGGCGGTGCCGGTCATGATTAATTGAGTTTTTATTTTGCATTTTGGCTGAATGTTTTATATAAGGGTGTGTTGTGTAATGAAAGGATGACTTATCACTTAACATTTATTACAGCATTCAAGTTTTTCCTATTTTCTAGGTTTTAGAGAGCTAGAGAGTTTGGGAGACTAACTCTTCTCCTCTTCTAGCTCTAGTAGATTTTCATTGTTAGGGTTTCCATTAGAGATTGATTGTGGTCTGGACTTGAGCTTGCTAGCATTTTATTGAAAGGAGAACCACAAGATTTGCATTCTCTAATTCTCTTAATCTCTTACCTTCATATTTGCTTTTCATGCTTTGCTCAAATCCCATAATGGTTTGTGGTTCAGAGATGAACTAACTACAATTATGGGATTCTAATGAATCTTATTGCTTAGTGTAGGTTTTTATGCCTCTTTGAGATGTATGATTGAATATGTATGGTTTGTCGAGCATGGTTGTATTGAATATACAGATGCTTGATCACCATCTACTGTAATAGTTTATATGGAATTGAAAGAGGAAATGTAAACTTAGATTTTGCCATGCTAGCATATGTTCGTGAAATTTGCATGTGATGAATTTCATGATTCGTTATTCGGATAGAAATATATCGGCTTACCTTATGTAGCCAATAGGGAGCTTGCACTTAAATCGATTCTGCTTGTAAATTGCATAGACATATAGTGATTTAGGCTTTATCGATGTTCATATGATTTCTATCTCTTTTGTGGATATTATATGATATGGATTTGGTTTATTGAAAAATAGTCTTTTCTCACATTCATGCTCCCGGCTAGCATTCCTAATTAATCAATTATACTGGACATGAGGTGTGTAATCTAGAGGATGCAATAGGTGAAGTTAGGATCCCATATTTCTCTAATTTGAACCTAATGTTTGTTAATTAGTTACTTTTACTTTAAAATCAGTCTAGTTATTAAGTCACACTTTAATACTTGTTTGAGCAGCTGAAGACAACTATAGAATTGTTGCATGATAGTTTAAATCTAACTTGTTTTCTCTGTAGGAACAATCTCGATTTATCACTTTATTACTTGTCGACCGTGTATGCTTGCATGCGTTTTATGCCCTTCTTGTTAATACCGAAACGGCGCAACAAGTTTTTGGCGCCGTTGCCGGGGAACAAGTTTTTAGTTTAATACTATTGACATCAGTTTTTGTTAGTTTTATCAAACTTAAACAAATCTCTTCTTATCTCATGTCTATTTTATATTAGTTTATGTTTCAGGTACTTGTGGTTAGTTTATGCACATTCGATCAACCAATCCTGAGTTGGTGCCTCTACAAGAGAACATTAACGGCAGAGCTTGGAGAGCAAACACAAGAAATACTAACCAACAAGAGGAACCTGAACAACGAGAGCAAATGGCAGCCGAAGAACAGAGAGCTGAAAATAGAGCATTGAAGGACTATTCAATACCAAAGATGAATGATTTACAGTCCAGCATAGTCAGACCTACGATAGCTGTAAACACTTTTAAGATCAAACCAGGGACACTTCAAATGGTTCAGAATACAGTCCAGTTTGGGGTGCAGCTACAGAAGATCCGAATGAGCATATCCTTACCTTTATTGAGATATGTGACACATTCAAATTCAATAATGTGTCTGATGATGCTGTGAAGCTTCGCCTATTTCCCTTCACCTTGAGGGATAAAGCGAAGAGTTGGTTGCATTCACTGCCTTCAGCTTCAATCACTACATGGGAGGACTTAGCACAGAAATTCCTCGCCAAATTCTTTCCCATGGCCAAGACAACTCAGATGAGGAGCATCCTGTCTCATTTTGCACAACAGTAGGGAGAATCTTTATATGAGGCACGGAAACGATACAAGGAGATGCTCAGGAAATGTCTGCATCACAGAATGCCGGACTGGATGGTAATCAGTTCATTTTATAATGGTTTGGGATGGCAGTCGAGGCCAATCATCGATGCCGCATCGAGAGGAGCTCTGTGGGCCAAGGACTATCCGACAACCTATGACCTAATTGAGACTATGGCGGCCAATGAATATCAGAATCCGATATCGAGAATGCCACAACCAAAAGTGGCGGAAGGCTTGGATGTGGATGTCGTCACAGCCCTTTCAGCTCAGATGGCAGCAATGTCAAAGAAGATAGACTCTATGGCTGAAAATAGAGTTCAACAAGTTACTTTTGTATGTGAGTTGTGTGCCGGAGCACACCCGACAGATCAATGTGCCATCACTACAGAGTCGGTGCAGTTCGTTAGCAACTATCAGAAGCCTCAGAATTAGTTTCCAAACTTTTACCATCCAAACAATCGAAACCATCCTAATTTCAGTTGGAGCAACAATCAAAATGCTCAACAGCCTCAACCATCTCAACAACCTCAACAACAAACTCAATACCAACCTCCTCCACAACAACAACCATACCAAAGTGCCCAACAGTCCCAATATCAACCCTACCAACCAAAATCTCAGCTATAGCACTCTTAGTAGCAGTATGCCCCGAGACAGTCACGTCCACCCGGATTTCATCAACCTTAACATCAACACAATCCAACTCCTAGTCAACAATCAAAGGAGAGAGCTGAGATAGAAGAACTCAAGTTGATGGTTAAGAGTCAAGCGGTGTCTCTCAAGACATTGGAGACTCAAATTGGCAAAATTGCCAATGTAGTCCTCAATAGACTGCAAGGAACTCTTCCAAGCAGTACGGAAGCAAATTCGGGGAGAAGAGATGGCAAGGAGAAATGCCAAGCCATCACACTAAGGTCTGGGAAGCAGACTTCTGATCTGGAGGCTGGCACGGCCGCGCCCCAGGAAGAGCAATGTCTTCCGTGTATGTGATCAGAGGTGACCTCATAGATGGAGGATCATCCCTCAATATCTATCCGTATGACACCTTGGAGAGAATGAAGATCAACCCGAACCGGATCAAAACCAGTCATGTGTTAATCCGGGCTTTCTATGGATCTCGCCGACAAGCTATGGGGGAAATAGAGCTTCCTCTGGAGATTGGCCCGTACACTTTCTATGTGTCCTTTCAGGAACTCAACATCGCCACTGGATACAACTTATTGCTGGGCAGGCCATGAATCCATATGGCAGGGGCAGTGCCATCCACCCTCCATCAATAGCTCAAATACATTATCAACGACAACCTAATCACGGTCAATGCCGAACCAGAATACCATGTCTACCTACAAGGAGACATACCGGTAATCAACCTTGATACAGGGATTGAACCTACAAGTTTTTAAGCTCTGGAAGAGAGTGATACTCACTATCTACCTATTGGAGCACCAGCCTTGAAGCCTAAAGTCTCCCCTGAAGTAATCATAGTGGGCCAGGAAATGGTATCTTTGGGTTTCCAACCTAGAAAAGGGTTAGGAAAGAATCAACAAGGTATTAAGAGTCCAGTACCAATCCCAAGTCAGACTGGGAGAGCCGGATTGGGATCTTCATCCGAGTCAAATCACAGGAACCCACACAAGCATCCTAAGGCTCATGCTTCCACAATTTTGATGCCAAACCTTACGGGTGTCGGATGGGTAAAACCCATGTGGAAAATCTCTACTGTGGTATCATCCATGCTGTTTCCTCCAATCATAACAGTAAGTGAGAGGAAATCCCCAAAGCCTGAGGGTGATAGCAAAAAGAGAAAAGAAAAGATCATGTACAAAGGACGAGACCCATTTGCTAACATGCGAGTCATCATAAATTACAAGTGTAGGGTTTTCGGCACATAAACGCAACGAAAATTAAAATTTTTGAAACCCTAAAACAGGATCCATGCGAAAACATATTAATTCAGAGGTTAAGATATATTTTACCGATTATTCAAGCCTGAAAGGAGACGATGGAGATTCTGGAACTGCTTCGAATCCTCAATGCAATCCAACGGAACTGCGCCTCTACGGTATCCACACGAACGTCCCTCGAATCGTCACACGATCTGCAGCAAGGAAAGCTGCGGTACTAGCCGCCAAGGATCTGGACTTTTCGAAAATTTTTCTCTCTAGTCTCTCTCTAAGAGCGGCTAGGGTTTTGATATCGATGATACCCTAAACGGCTGATATATCATATATATAGCAGTTAAAGGAATTAACCAAAACCTAATCCAATTAGAAAAATAAAATTCAAATTTATATATATATATATATATATATACAAATTATCCTATTAATTTAAATTCATAATTTAAATACTATCAATCATATTGATATATTTAAATCCATACAATTTAAATTAATTCCCTTTTAATTACGTTCTAAGTGTGTGACCCTATAGGTTATTATTATGTTGGCAATAATTTTAAATCATATTATAAAATTATAAACAGTGAGCGGCATCTAGTAATGCATCACTGCTACCCAAATAATAATAAGATCGGTGATTCGATACAACCTTTTCGTGACCAATGTTTCAATGTAATTTAATCCTTTTAACCTTGACATCCTAGATTAAACTCGAGGCATGGAATGTGTCATCCTCTTCATAATTTAATCTGAGTTTTCTTGATCGATGAGTAGACTATATGAAACAAATCACTATTTGAGCATGGCCATGCATTTCATAGTCCTACTCAATCAAGAGGCCTATGGATATCACCCCTAATATATAGGAGGGTTAAATTCCATCTAGATCACTCAGATTCCTCACACGATTCATGATGTACCCAATAATCACCTTTATCGTCCACCTATTAAAGGTGGCCTTTGATGATATCAAAGTACATAAATTCTCGTGTACTAATATAGTGATTTCAGGTCGGAGGATCATTACATCATTGTCACTATGAGAATTGCTTATGACACTTTGCATAATGCTCCACGTAGAATTCTCGTGGTAGGTCTGCCCAGTACATTGTTCTCTAACATGTACCTATGCATTGACTCAATATCTCATATATTTATGACCAATGAGATTTGGCCATCAGTCAATCCACATACTAGTCTCAATGTATCATTGTTGTCCCATTAACAATGACACTCGACTAGGGACATTTAAGAGTAATGATACTAATTGTAACTATATGATCTCATGTTCAAGTCACATACTTGAAGCCATATAATTTGTATCACTATTCTAAGGACTTTTATTATGTTAACATTTATATAACGCAGTAAATAAAACCATAATAAAATAATTCATTTATTCAATCAAATATAATATCAAAAATGTTTAAGCAATTACATCAAAGAATTAGCCTCTAGGGCATAAACTCTAACAACGAGGGTATGAATGATGAGATCCCAGACAGCGACGACGAGGATCAGATTCAAATTCCTCGCATCAAGAAGGGAAAAGGGGGTAGTCAAAGAAAAACCCCGACCCTAATATAAAAGATGTCTCAGTCATTATCCGAGACGAGACAAACGAGCACAGTTCCTTGATCCTCCCTGTTCATGAGGATCTAACCTTGGATAACTGGAACAACGTACCTTGCCTCTGTCAAAAAGGATAAAAGGGTAGAGAGTCCATCTGCCCTGTAACATGCTTTCATTTACAGCTTACTTTTGATTGCACAGCTATAGCAGTAACTTTTGTTATGCTTTGCCAAATGCTCTATATATTTAAACAATTGCATATATTAAAGTGAAAGCATTTTTTTGTTTTCAGGACTCCAGAATTGGATTTGTTTGTCATTGCTGATGAGATGCCAACCTGTCACAGTGACTATAACTTTGATGTAGAATTGAACTTCGACTTGATGGATATTGATCAAGAGGAGGAAGATGACTATGAGGTGCCCGAGGAGATCAAAGAATGGGTCGAAGACAAACCCAAACCAAACCTCGACCAAACAAACTCTATCAATATAGGAACCTCCAAAAACATCAAAAAAATCCAGATAGGCTTAGACCTTACACCAGATCAATAAGCCGACCTGATCGAACTCCTAACACAGTTCCAGGATGTGTTTGCATGGTCACATGAAGACATGATTGGCCTATCTGCTGAATTGTTATTCATCGAATGCCCATCAAAGATGGATTCAAGCCAGTCAAGCAAAATCTCAGGTGATTGAAACCTGAATGGAGTCTAAAGGTCAAAGAAGAAGTCGTTAAACAATTCAAAGTCGAGAGTGGCTGTCAAACATAGTCCCCGTGCCAAAGCCCGGAAGGAAAATGCGAGTATACATGGATTACAGGGATTTGAACAAAGCCTGCCTCAAGGACAATTTTCCATTACCTTTTATACACATCCTGATCGACAATACAGCGCAATACGACATGTATTCCTTCGTAGATTGCTTTGCTGGTTACCATCAGATCATGGTTGCTGAAGAAGACCGGGAGAAAATAGCTTTCATCACTCCCTGGGGAACCTTCTGCTACAGACGACTATCCTTCAGCCTCATTAATGCCTATGCTATGTATCAGCGAGCCATGATGGCTCTATTTCACGACATGATGCACAATGAGATAGAGGTCTATGTGGAAGACATCATCATCAAATCCCGAAGGGAGGATAATCACATTGACCATCTCAGGAAGCTGTTAAACAGGTTGTGTAAGTACAACCTCAGGCTAAATCCCGCCAAATGTGCTTTTGGAGTCAAATCAGGCAAGCTGTTGGGATTCTTGGTGAGTAATCGAGGCATCGAGCTAGACCCTGCCAAGATCAAAGTCATCACTTAGATGCCAGTACCTCGAACTGAAAAGGAGATACATGGGTTTCTAGGGAGAATCAACTTCATAAGCCTATTCATTTCCCAGCTCACAGCAACCTATGAAACCATATTCAAGCTATTAAGGAAAAATTCCTCCACCAAATGGAATGAGGATTGTCAACGAGCTTTCCTTACCATCAAGAAACAGCTGGTCGAAGCACCTGTTTTGGTACCTCCGAGGGATGGAGTTCCCTTGTTCATGTACCTGTCCATCAATGCCAATGCATTGGGCTGCATGCTAGGATAGAAGGATGATAGTAGCAAGGAAAGAGCCATCTACTACATTAGTAAAAGGATTAGCAGTGGTGAACAGAGTACACCCTGATCGAGAAGATATACTATACGTTAGCATAGGCTGCAATGAGGTTGCAACACTATTTGCATGGGCACACGACCTACCTCATATCCCGCATGGATCCCCTGAAGTATGTATTCAACAAGCCAATGTTGAATTGCCGACTGTCCAAATGGCAGTTGATCCTCCAACAGTTTAACATTATCTATGTGACTCAGAAGTCAATCAAGGGTCAAGGAATTACATATCAATTAGCTGAAACACCTGCAGGAGGGTTCGAGCCCCTAGAGACCTATTTCCCGGATGATGGGATTATAACAATTTAACAACTCCAACAGGAGAATACAATCCAACCATGGAAAATGTAATTTGATGGAGCAGTAAACATGGAAGGTGCCAGAGCTAGGGCAGTCCTTATCTCTGGTACAGGAGAACAATATCCTGTGGCTACCAAACTTCAATTTGACAACACCAACAACACAGTCGAGTATGAAGGCTGCATAATGGGGTTGAAAATAGCCCAATCCATGGGTATCAAAAATTTATTGGTCTTTGGAGACTTTGAGTTGGTCATCAGACAAACCACTGGGGCATATCACACCAAAGAACTGCATTTACTGCCCTATCATCGGCAGGTCATCAAAATATCCTTAGAGTTTAAAGACATAACCTTCAGCCATATTCCTCGGGGAAGGAATGACTTCGCTGATGCATTGGCGACGTTGGCTTCATTGATCCGTATATCCAATAGGAGTGGGATTCCCTGCATCAAATTCATAATTCAAAAAGCCCTGACATATGAGAATTACATTGGAGAAGTATCAGATGAAATACCTTCTTTCAATCAGCCTTGGTATCAAGACATCAAGGAATATCTCCGAGATGGATCTACACTCGTTGGGGCAAGCCAATCTGAACGAAAGAGGATTCACAAAATGGCTATGAAGTTCTATCTGAGTGGAGATGCACTATACAAAAGGGATGTTGGAATAGGCTTGTTAAGATGCCTTGATAAAAAACAAGTCCAAAGATTGATGGAGTTCAGTCCACGGTGGAGTCTGTGGTCCACACATGAGCGGTCACCTGCTGGCCAAGAAAATATTAAGAATAGGACATTATTGGATCTCACTCAAAGCTGACTATGATGATCACGTTAAGAGATGTTATCAATGTCAAGTACATGGAAATGCCATATATGCTCCTCCACATAAGCTACACAATATGAGTTCACCATGGCCTTTCTCCATGTGGGGAATAGATGTGATCGATCCAGTAGAACCCAAAGCCAGCAATGGTCATCGATTCATCTTCACCATGATCAATTACTTTACCAAGTGGGTTGAAGCTGCATCATTTCCCAAAGTCACCAAAGAGGTAATCATTGGTTTCATTAGAAATAATGTCGTCTGTCGATATGGACAACCGGAGGTGATCGTATCAGACAACGCCAAGAACCTGAACAATCAAATGATGAAAGGACTTTGCAGTAAGTTCCACATCAAGCATCTCAATTCCATCATCTATCGGCCCAAGATGAATGGTGCTGTCGAAGCAGCCAACAAAAACATCAAAAAGATCATGCAGAAAATGTATGCCAATTACAAAGAATGGCCTGACTTTCTACCTCTAACCCTGTTAGCATACAGGACTTCAATGCGCACCTCTACTGGGGCTACCCCCTATTCATTGGTCTATGGCATGGAAGCAGTCCTTCCCATAGAAGTAGAGATGGAGTACTTGCGAGTGCTAATCGACGCTCAGATGGACGAAGATCAGTGGTTGCAAGACCGGTATCACCAATTGTCCCTGATAGATGAAAAGAGGGCTCCAACCATTTTCCACGGGCAGTTATATCAGCAAAGGATTGCTCGATCCTACAATAAGAAAGTCTGAATACGGCAATTCAAAGAAAATGACTTGGTGCAGAAGAAAGTTTTGGCCAATCAAGACGAAGCCAAAGGAAAGTTCGCCCCTAATTGGGAAGGCCCTTTCATTGTCAAGGAGGTGTTGACAGGTGGAGCTATCAGACTACAAGAGATGGACGGGAGCGAATTTCCCCAACTCATCAATTCAGACAACGTGAAAAGGTATTATGTCTGAAACTCATGCATACCTGCATCCGGGTCCTACAAATCAAATCAGGTCCTGCTTTCACTAGAAGCCGGAACTACGAATGACCTGATCTCCCTACACCCGGGAGTACGTAGGCAGCCATTTCTGGTGCGGTCAAACCAAACAAAAAATTCAAAAACTCATCAAACTAAACTCAAAAACCCAAGATAAATACTTTTCAAACCTCTCTCACATAAAAAAAATTGAACTACGAATGACCTGATCTCCATCAGCCCGGGAGTACGTAGGCAGCCATTTACGGTGCGGTATGACCTTCAAGAAAAAACAAAAAACCAAATAAAAACCAGTTACAAGACACCGAAGCCAGATAAAATCTAAAAACTATCAAGCCTCCTTGGTCCGCAGGCCCTTCTGAGATACTCTCTAACGTCTCAACTGTCAGTCCATCAAGAAGAAGCTCAAGATACATCAACAACAGCGAGTCATGAAAGAAGTGGTAATCACTCAGCAGTGAAAATACATATCCAAACAGGGAAGTGAATCAAAAATATATTTCTCTGATATATAACACTATTTGATATATACATAGTGGCCTGTACATGACAAAAATGGTTGATCTAGTATGTGCAAGAAAAACAAAGTTAGTCTATGGACCCAAGGATAAGCGGGCCAATAATGCCAACATGGCATCTCTCTCTGAAGATGGAGGAGCAGCTGCAAGTGCAATACCCTCAGCCTCTATATGGCTCAAAACCTCCACAGTCATCTATAGTGTGGCACTGTGATCATCAATGTATGCACTCATCTCGGTAACCAGACCATGAGTATTAGATCGGAGAGCAGTACTGTCGGTAATGTGGAAATCCCGGGAAGCTATGGCCTCATCCCTCTCCACAAAAGCTGCGTCCCTAGCAATCAAAGTATCCTCGATCTCAACAAAAGCTGCGTCTCTGGCAGATCGGATCTCCTCTCGCTCAATCAATCCTGCATCCTGAGTGGCTCGAGCCACATCTCTCTCCGCCAAAGCTATAACTCTGCCAGACAAGGCGGTCAACATCAGCGCTCTAGCCTGATCCTTCTCAAAGGTCATTCGGGCTAGCGAGTCTGCCAAAGTAGGATCTGTCCCAGTAGGAATGACCGGCGGGTCACTAACTAGTGTTGCTGTCAAACCCATGAACAACTCATCCTCAGTAGGAGAATCAGGATCCTCCATAGGCTCCTCCTCGTCTGAATCTACAATAGGAGCTGACTAGATTAATGCAGCTGATGCAATATCTGCCCCAACCATGCTGAGTACTCTAGAGAACGGTCCGGATGGTTACTGGAGAAATCAGCGCTCTCTTTGTGAGTCCAACACTCATACACTTGAATCAAATCAGCATATGACATTGACGAAGCTAACATCCTCTAATCAACAGCCCCGTCAAAATGATGCAGGCTCTAAAACTGATCGAACTGGACCATAACAGCCAGAGGATGGTAAGTAGTCACGCCCCTCAATCCCGCTAGGGGTAAATAGTCCATGCCGGATGCATGGGTAATAAAGCTATAGGGAGAAACTAGCCCTGAGCAGTGCAGAATCGAGAACGGATGCGCAATATCAGACAGAAATGTTGACCATGTCACTGCGTCGGTACACTCCGAGGGCGAAAAGGAGTAGGACCTATATCATGGGAAAAACAATACCCCTGGTGTCTGAAAAATCTGATCGGTCGTAGATGGGACATGAGCCATACGTACAGCAAGATCGAACTGCCTCTAAAAAACCCCTCCGGGTGGGTACTGCAGTAGGTGGTTGCTCTCAGCGTCTCGGCCAATATTATCGGTATGATGGTGCTACCCTGCCTAAGGGCCCGAACCACAACTATCAATCCCATATCCAAATGGTTCAAGTGTAGCAGCATATAGATGTAGGATACGATGCACATAAGCAAAATGTCTATCCTAGCTAAATGCCACGCCTCTGCCGATACAATAAAATCCCCGGCATGTCGATCGTAACTGTCAAACTCACCGAAGCGATCGATCAAAAAGTCGATGGAGATCACACGTCCAGAGATGATCTCATCCATAACTACTCTGGCGAAAACCTGACATCCGTATAAACGGTCTCCTCATATCACTGATCATTATACGAGCATAAGGCACCTCTAAAGCTAAGCCAGTGAACCTCTTGTACTCCTCAAGGGTCGGAGTCAGCTCATGATGCCCAAAGTGAAAGACCTGTCTATCGGGTATCCAACAGGATAAGGTGCCATCCACAAATCCATATAACACCTGAAAGTCTACGAGGGCCAATGAATGCCCCAACATCTGATCCACTGTCCCTCTGGCTGGGAAGGACAAGCTCTCATACCACGATCTCAAGGATGATGCCACCACAGATGCTGATAAGTGCTCAATACGACTGACGGTGGACGACGACATCTGTATCACCATATCATAAGACCATCCAGGGGTCAAATCTAAACTCATCTATCTAAATGCATACACATGACATAATACATGCATAATGACAATGATAAATATGATGAGATAGATAGGAAATATCATGCATATCTACAATAAACTATCTACTGCAAGTATCATCCCTGTCTGATAAATACAAAGAAAAATAAAATGTACAGGGATATGGGGCACCACCACCAAGCTACTAACAATGGTCTATGAAAATGGGGCACAACTGCCCAAAATCCAAAACACTGGCTGACCAAAAGATATAGCTACAATAGCTATCCAAAAAGCTCCAAGACATCTACACTCAGGTGGTTGACCTGCTCCATCTCCTCCGTGGACACAAAGTCGCGGTCATCAGGCATATCTTGGCGGTATAAGGGAGGATCAGCCCTTACAAAGCTGCTGGAAAATGGACCTGAAGAGGGACCCGCTCCTGAGCTGGAAGGGTCAAAAGAAGATGCCTCTGACGAATCTCTGCCAAGATGCCTGATAAATAGGTGAGCTCTCTCTAGCTGTTGGGTCAATCCTATGATCTGGTCAAAATGAGTCGGCTCCCTGATGCAAGCTATCCAGTCTGTCATCATAACAGACCCAGGCACCATGTCTGCTATAAACTGGGTAGCCCGAGTCTGAGCTCCAATCGTGCGAGGACTCCACCAGCTGCTAAATGCCTTCTGGCTATAAGGGCCCTCTGATAGGGTAAAGCCATCTATGCCCTCCATAGGGATATCTATCAGTGGCAGGATCAATGGCCAATGATGCCAAGCAAGAGGAACAATGGGAATGCGGATCTGCCCCGTAATGCTCTTGATCGCACGCTCTCCTAGATAGAGCTCCCAGCCTCCCTCTGTCAAGAACGGGACTCTGCAGGTCGACAATCCAAACTCCCGACCAGTTGGGAAGCCTCCCTCAAATCCAATAGCCAAAAACTCGGAGGTATATAGGATCCATGTGATCACTCTGGCTATCAAAAGCTCCAACTGCAGGCGAAAATGGGTAAAGCCCTCAGCAGCAGAGACCTCCGTCAAAGTGGAGTGATGCCAATGCCGTCTCAGGGGATAGGTCTCCAAAACTAAAGCAGTGGCGGGCTGTAGGCAAGGAAGCCTCTCATATGCCCAGAACTGGCCATGTAAATATCAAAAGTCCTCAGTGACTAAGACTGACAAATGTAAATGCAGAAATCAAAAAGGTACAAGAAAGATGTACTCACCAGCAGAAACAGGTAGAACCATAACCAAGCCTCCGTCAAACCCTCCGAAAGCATGAGCATGCCCCAGAGAAAATAGACAAAGGTGTAGGAACCCTAATCAAAGTCATTAAGGCGCTCTACATGTCGGGAAGTGCTAACCAGGGCGAAGGATACAGTCGATGAGTTTTCTGCCACAAAATAACCCCTGATGATCACCAAGAACAATCGCCTCAAGATGTTATCCTTAACCCTCTGATCATCAGGCAGTGGCTCAAGTAAAGCCCCACTTTGGGCATCTATACTCAAGGGACCAGATCAGAATGTCTGACCCTTGATAGCCGTCGCAGGAACTCCAAGCAGGGACCAAACGGCAGTAAATGTGATGTCAGCCACGACAGGTACTGGCTCACACTCAAACTCAATGCCGATGATGAACCTCCAGTCCATGGGGGTCATCATCACCTCATAGTCCAACAAATGAAGGGACTGAGTCTGGTGGAACTAGCGCTCAGACAGAGCCCTCATATACCCCAGGGGCAACGACGGGAAAGAATAGAGCAGAAGGCCCGAAACCCCCAGCCATCAACAATATCCCTGTAGTCCTGGTGCAAAGTATGGTTCAGGGAGTGTACGTTAAACCAGTTCCCTCGAGGCTGCATAAATTCGAGAACCTGCATCAAAAACCAACCCATGTCAAAAACCTGTGCCCCGAGAATGACAAAAGAAAGAAAGAGAATCCAGAAAGAAGAAAACTTCAAGTCACCTCATTGGCATGAAGAAATCTCGATGTATGACGACTCAAGTCTCCCAACAACTTATGGGTCGGCACAATAATGCCAGGAACCTCCGCACGTGGGGCCTGAGCAGGGGCAGGAGCAGCGAAAAGAGCCTGCTCATCATTAATATCAATCAGCTGCTTGTCCTGGGCTGGACGAATCACCAACTCTGCTAGTCTGCGAGGCGGCCGAGCTGGACGTGGCTGAGGAACATCAAAAGCTCGCCTCTGTCTAACGCCTAAAACTACCTTGCTAGCACTGCCTGGTCTATCTCGGTCCATCACCTGGACAAAGTCTCCAAATCACCTCAGAAAGGGTGTGGTAAGCCTAAAACCTATGGCTTATTATTTTTAAATAAGTACTCTATTCATTTCTATGTCTCAAAACATACATGGGTCAGTCGAAAATACCCAGTAAAGTCAAAACTGCATGTTTTTCAAAAGATAAAACCTAAAAACCTGCATGGGTCAGTCAAAAATCCCCAGTAGAGTAAAAGTTGCATATTTATTAAATTCTAGGGCTTTTAAATTTTTTTTGCCAGAGTCTCCTTTGTAAAATGAACTATCTGCATAGACACAGGCATGTCCAGGTGGCCATTCAGTAGCACACCTTCTCAAAAATATGAACAGTTCATATTTATGAAATAAAATCAAAAGTAAACTTCACATAGTAGCTAAATTACCATGGACATTTTTAGTTAAAAATTCAGGCTCACTAGGCCTCCAAAAGGATGAGTAAACTAATCAAAAAGAGTAAAATATGACTTTCTCATAATCTAAATTTTTTTACATCCAAACGTGCATTACAGTAAGATATGCATACATAAGAAGTCAGAAAATTTTTAGCAGGTCATATAAGCATACATTTTTCATACATTACGTCTAAAAGCCCCTACATGGTTTACATGCTTTTAATGGTCAAAACTTGCAAAAAAAAGGACGTAAACCATTACCTGCGATGCGCTGAACGAGTAAAAGCTGACGAAATCAGAAAAAGGCTGCCCGAACTCCGTAGATTTGAAAAAGAAAGTCGGATTCGGTTTGAAACTCGAAATGAAACTTAAAAATAATGAATCCCACTGCCCAATATAAAGCCACAGGTAGAAGCGGACCCATCTGCGGCAGCCGCACCTCTACCTGCGGCTCTCTAAGGTGGGTCCCACTCCCCCGGGCTAGATTCAGTTCAAGTTGAAACGGAGTTTATATGAGCTGCCAAGTCAAATCTGAAGAAAAATCGCTACGCAATTGAGCGGTTTGTCCTGAAATCCTGCGTTTAAGCAGCATAATCCTGACAGAAAGGGGTACTCTCTGAAAACCCTTGGTATTCATCTCGAAGCAATGTCCGGGGACTAATGATGAAGAATACTAAAAAACTGCCAAAAAACTGCGCAAAACTGTCGAAAACTGCCACTTTCGAAGTATCAGGTACTGACCGATGATAGTTTAGTTGTTGGCACAACCCCAGCGAAGCGTCGGGTACTGATCGATGACCAATCAACCGTTAGCTCAACCCCAGCAAAGCATCGGGTACTGACCGATGACAGATCAACCGTTGGCACAACCCCAGCGAAGCGTCGGGTACTGACCGACGACAGATCAACCGTTGGCTCAACCCCAGCGAAGCGTCGGGTACTGACCGACGACAGATCAAACATTGGCACAACCTCGGCGAAGCGTCGGGTACTGACCAACGACAGATCAGCAGTTGGAACAACCCTAATGAAGTGTCGGGTACTGATCGATGACAGTTCAGCTGTTGGCACAACCCCAGCGAAACGTCGGGTACTGACCGATGACAGATCAACCATTGGCACAACCCCAGCGAAACATCGGGTACTGACTGATAACAGTTCAGTCATTGGCATAACCCCAACGAAGCGTCGGGTACAGACCGGTGACAGTCCAGCCATTGGCTTAACCCCACCGAAGTTTCGGGTAAAGACCGAGACAGTTCGGCCGTTGGCTCAACCCCAACGAAGAGTCGGAAGGGATCCGGTGACGGAAGCAATATAATAGTCCATCCCTGATGATGGAATCTGTTATACACATCCTCAGAGGGAGCACCAAAATGAAGTGGGGATTCAACTTACTGTGGCAAACTACAAGTGCAAATTATTGTCAAGATAGGCATCGGGAGCACTTATTGGAATAACTCGACGACAATAATGCCATCCCCATCAGAGTCACCTAGGCTATCATGGATGACGTCATCCCCATCAGAAAGTGACTAAAACAGTTCACGATAGCCTATTATTGACATCCCCAGCAGAACCTACCGTAATCAATCAGTGATAATCCTACCCCCTTGAAGGTATCTAACATTCATCGCATATCATGCCATGCATTACCTCCCCTTTGCGTGTGAATTTTTTTCTACTAATCTTTATCCTGTCCATTCCCCTACATTGCATGAACATGATAAAGAGGGGCATCTGTAGACACTCGAAATTTCCTTTCCCTGTTACTAACACTGTAGGAAGGCAACACTGTCTTACAAACTCAACCCCGGTCTCAATACTAGGCCAATAAATCAACCCCGATCTAAATACCGGGCAGTCAAATCAACCCTGGTCTCAATATCGGATCATCAAATCAACCCCAAGCTCAATACCGGGCCATCAAATCAACCACGGTCTCTATACCGGGCCATCAAATCAGCCCCGGTCTAAAATTGGGAGGTACAAGTCAGCTCCGGTCTCAACCCGGGAGTTACAGGTAT
This sequence comes from Panax stipuleanatus, assembly GCA_020205555.1. NCBI lineage: Eukaryota > Viridiplantae > Streptophyta > Magnoliopsida > Apiales > Araliaceae > Panax > Panax stipuleanatus. The sequence goes on along the minus strand of CM035119.1, from coordinate 112,045,681 downwards.
GCCCCAGTCTCAACCCGGGAAGTACATGTCAGCCCCGATCTAAACTCGAGAAGTACATGTTAGCCCCGGTCTCAGCCAGGGAGGTACAGGTCAGCCCCGGTCTAAACCCGAGAGGTACAAGTCAGCCCCGATCTCAACCCGAGAGATACAGGTCAGCTCCGGTCTCAACCCGAGAAGTACAGGTTAGCTTCGGTCTCAACCCGGGAGGACAGATCAGCCCCGATCTCAACCTGGGAAGTTCAGGACAACCCCGATCTCAACCCGAGAGGTACAGATCATCCCCGGTCTCAACCCGAGAGGTACAGGTCAGCACCGGTCTCAATCCGGAAGGTACAGGTCAACCCCAGTCTCAACCCGCGAAGTACAAGTCAGCTCCGGTCTCAACCCGGGAAGTACAAGTTAGCCCCGGTCTCAACTCGGGAGGTACAAGTCAACCCCGGTCTTAACCCGAGAGGTACAGGTCAGCCCCGATCTCAACCCGGGAGATATAAGTCCACCCCGTTCTCAACCCGAGAAGTACAGGTCAGCCCCGATCTCAACCCGAGAGGTACAAATCAGCCCCGATCTTAATCCGAAAGGTACAGGTTAACCCCGGTCTCAACCCGAGAAGTATAGGTCAGCCACGGTCTCAACCCGGGAGGTACAGATCATCCCCGGTCTCAACCCGGGAGGTGCAGGTCAGCCCCGATCTCAACCCGGGAGGTACAGGTCAGCCCCGGTCTCAACTTAGGAGGTATCGATAAGCCCCGGTTTCAACCTGGGAGGTACATATAATCCCCGGTCTCAACCCGGAGAAGTACAGGTTCGCCCCAGCCTCAATTCGGGAGGTACAGAGCAGCCCCGATCTCAACCCGAAATGTACAGGTCAGCCCCGGTCTCAACTCGGGAGGTACAGATTTGCCCCGATCAAAACCCGGGAAGTACAGGTCAGCCCCGGTATAAACCCGAAAGATACAGGTCAGCCCCGATCTCAACTCGGGAGGTACAGGTCAGCCCCAGTCTCAACCCGGGAGATACAGGTTAAACCCGGTCTCAATTCGAGAGGTACAGGGTATCCCCGGTCTCAACTCAGGAGGTACAGGTCAACCCCAGTCTCAATCCAGGAAGTACAGTTTAGCCCCGGTCTCAACCCGGGAGGTATAGATCAGCCCCGATCTCAACTCGGGAAGTACAGGTCAGCCCCAGTCTAAAATTGGGAAGTACAGGTCAGCCCCGGTCTCAACCCAGGAGGTACAAGTAAGCCCCGGTCTCAACCTGGAAAGTACAGGTCAACCCCGATCTCAACCCGAAAAGTACCGGTCAGCCCCGATCTAAACCCGGGAAGTACAAGTCAACCCCGGTCTCAACTCGGGAGGTACAGGTCAGCCCTGGTCTCAACCCAAGAGGTACAGGTCAGCCCCGGTCTCAACCCGAGAGGTATAGGTCAGCCCCCATCTTAACCCGGGAGATACAGGTCAGCCCCGGTCTCAACCCGAGAAGTACAGGTCTCAACTCGGAAGGTACAGATCAGCCCTGGTCTCAACCCGGGAGGTACAGGTCAACTCCGGTCTTAACCCAGGAAGTACAGGTCTGCCCCGGTCTCAACCCGGGAGGTACTGATCACCTACGGTCTCAATCTGGGAGGTACATATCAGCCCCGATCTCAACCCAGGAGGTACAGGTCAGCCCCGGTCTCAACCCGGGAGGTACCGGTCAGCCCCGGTCTCAACTCGGGAGGCACAGGTCATCCCCGGTCTCAACCTAGGAGATATAGGTCAACCCCGGTCTCAACCTAGGAAGTACAAATCAGCCCCGATCTCAACCCAAAAAGTACAGGTAAGCCCCAGTCTCAACCCGGGAGGTACAGATCATCTCTGGTCTCAACCCGAGAGGTACAGGTCAGCCCCGATCTCAACCCGAGAGGTACAGATCAACCCCGGTCTCAACCCGAGAAGTACAGGTCAGCCCCAGTCTAAACCCGAGAGGTACAGGTCAGCCCTGGTCTCAACTCGGGAGGTACAGGTTAGCCCTAGTCTCAACTCGACAGGTACAGGTCATCCCCGGTCTTAACCCAGAAGGTACAGGGTAGCCCGATCTCAACCTAGGAGGTATAGGCCAACCCCGATCTCAACTCAGGAAGTACAGGTCAGCCCCGGTCTCAACCCGGGAAGTACAGGTAAGCCCCGGTCTCAACGCAGGAGATACAGGTCAGCCCCGGTCTCAACGCGGGAAGTCAGGTCAACTTCAGAAATAATCCTGAATCCTCACAACATCTCTAGAGGAAAATTTGGAGTGACCAAGTCCGCCTCGGAGACAACACTGAGGACAAACAGACTCGAATGGGATCCAAGTATTGGAAACAACCCCAGGAAGTCAGCCGAAGGCCATGCAGACACTGAAGGCAACCCCGGGAAGGGAAAATGGTCATTTTACCAACCTAAGCCGATTTGGTCTAACTCAAGTTGAATTGATGCCACCAAGGTCAGAACAAACTTTAACAATGATCCCGAGTGCAAACAACGCAAGGCAGCTCAATGGATAAACTGCGGGGAATCGGAGACCTGGTTATGAACCCGTCTTCTTGGACCCAAAAAATGTTTTATCCCATGTCATTGTGACACTCTCGACGAGGGGTTTTCAAAAAGGTATCGAACACCTCAAACGGACGCTCCGATCAAAAGTTAAAAAGTTTCGAATCAGACCTCGTGCTGCCGTAGTGCACGCACTTTGAGACGACAGAACCCGCTGGGAGGCCCACGCCATGTGGAGCCGCACCTCTACCTGCGGCATTGATAAGGATGAAATATGTTATGTTTTATTCTCTTAATACTTAATCTTTTATATTTATTTTGTACCTAAATACATTCATTGTTCTTATATTTTTATTTTAGGTACAAATGAACCAAAGGAACGAAATGGGCTTAAAATAAGCAAACAAGGATCAACTTGCAGCAACTAGGAATAATGGAATTAAGCTACATGGAATGGGATTTAATTCCTAATGGGCCACGAAATGATTGGGTAGAGGGGCTTGAAAGAGCAGCCACGAAATAGGCTGGTAAAGCCATTATATTGAGCTATTATCACCTTATTAACTAGTGGGGGCCACGCCCATGCATGGTAGAAACTCATGAATCCCTTTAGTAGCTTGGAAAAGGAGCTTTGGTCCAGCAAAATAAAGGAGCAGCTGGTAATTCATATGGGCTACGTCCGGAATTCCTAGCAGCTGTCAAAAGAATATTGTCATGGGCCCACGTTTGTGGCAAGTATGAAAGATAAGGAGGATGAGCCACGAAATTGAAGGCTGGGCAGTAGCTTGTTTCGCCCAGCGGGGCAATTGGCTAAGGACATCCCGCCCAGCGGGAATGGGGAAATAAGTTACACATCTCCTTTCGCGAAGTGGAATTGGAAGCAAGCTAGAGCATAGTTAGGGCTGTTATTATATTATATAAATAGGGACTTGATACCTTGTATCTAGGAAGAAAAAAATACTTCTTCTCTCTATAATTCTTGGTTTTTCTATGGCTATGGATAGCTAATTTCTTGTTCTTGGATTAAGGAGACGGAAGCCTTGGATTAAATACACTGTGAGATCTAATTGATTTTAATTGTTCAATTATTATTTTGAGTATTGATTATTCTTCTGTGCTTGAATTATATGATTGATTTGTTTAATTGCTAGGATGCATACTAGTTTATTATTCATTGAAATCTACTGCTAAATTAGATATCGAATCCGTAATTGTTTGGTCACTCTAATTTGCGAAGCAACTAAGATTAATAATTAACTGCAGATCACGAGATTATTATATCTTAGGAAAAATATTCAACTAAATTAAATGCAACCGCTTGTGCTTGTGTTGTTTAGCTTCATCGGTTTTTCTAATTCTTAAAGCTTCTACTAGATTAAACTTTTAGCGCTTGTCTGAAGTTATTTAGTAGATAGGGTTATTTAGATCGCTTGTTTCTATCTAACTAAAAATAAGGAAAAACATGGAATTAATTCTAACGATGAATATTCAAGATATTAATTGTGTATGCTTGAGTCAATGATCAGTGTATGTTTCTAAGGTGGAAGTTGACTTAACCCAAGGTTTGTTCTCTTGATTTAATTGTTACTTTATTTTATACATTAGTTATTTTAATTAAAAATATTCAAAAACCCCTCTCTTTTGGAATACAAAGTATATAAAAATAGATTAATCAGTCTCTGTGGGATCGACTCTTACTTGCACTACTACATAATTATTTTTCGCAGTAAGGTTTATTTTTGGTTGTCTGCGACAGCACACCAAATTTTGGCGCCGTTGCCGGGGACTGATTTTAGTTTAATTTTATTTTTATTTTTTTTTGTAATTCTTATTTTATTTTTTTGATAATTTGAATTTCCTTGATTGTTTATGCCTGAAACTCGATCTACTAATTAAGGTGATTTAAAGTGTGATCCAGAGATAGAGAGAACTTTTCGCAGATTAAGGAAGGAAGCTCGGGAAATTCGTGAAGAAAAGGAAGTCATGGCAGCAAATCGAACCCTGAAAGAGCTTTCGGCTCCTGATTTGAACCAACAACCCTTATGCATAACTTTCCCTAATCTTGATACTAACACTCATTTTGAATTGAAATCTGGACTAATACATCTTCTACCTTCTTTTCATGGTTTGGCAGGTGAAGATCCCCACAAACACTTGAAGGAATTCCATGTGGTATGTACGAGTATGAAACCTACCGGAGTCACTGAAGAACAGATCAAGCTAAGAGCCTTCCCATTTTCTCTGAAAGATTCAGCTAAGGATTGGCTTTACTATCTACCCTCCGGAAGCATCACCACATGGGAAGAGATCAAAAGACTTTTTTTAGAGAAATATTTTCCAGCTTCAAGGGCAGCCAACATTAGGAAGTCAATTTGTGGTGTGAGGCAGAACAGCGGAGAATCCCTACATGAGTATTGGGAACGTTTCAAGAGATTATGTGCTAGTTGCCCTCATCACCAAATCAGTGATCAGCTGCTCATCCAATATTTTTATGAAGGTCTCAGTTGCACCGAGAGAAGCATGATTGACGCTGCTAGTGGCGGAGCTCTGGTGGATAAGACTCCCGATGCCGCAAGAAACTTAATCGCAAATATGGCAGCCAATTCTCAACAATTTGGCACTAGGCTGGGTTCTGCACCTAGGAATTCTAGTGAGGTACAGATTTCTTCTATTGAACAACAAATTGCGAGTTTAACTTCTCTTGTTCGTCAACTGGGTGCAGGTAACACACAAAAGGTGAAAGCTTGCGGAATTTGTGCGGTAATCGGTCATCCGACGGATATGTGTCCAACTCTCCAAGAGGAGACCGTTGAACATGCAAATGCAGCAGGAGGGTTTCCGGGGCAACCTCAAAGGAAATATGATCCCTTTTCAAATACATATAATTCTGGATGGAGGGATCATCCTAACTTTAGCTACGGGAACCCACAAGCAAGTCAACCAGCACCTCAAACTTTTCCAAATCAGCAGCAGTACAAACCATCGTATCTCAATAGACAACAACAGGGCCAATCTTCGACCCCTAGCATGTCTTTAGAAGATATTGTTAAAACACTTGCCACTAACACTTTAAATTTTCAACAGGAAACGAGGGCAAGTATTCAAAATTTGGATACGCAAGTGGGACAAATGGCGACTGCGATTAGTCGATTGGAGGCACAAAGTTCAGGAAAATTACCCTCCCAAACAGTGGTGAACCCAAAAGAAAATGTAAGTGCAATCACGTTAAGGAATGGTAAAAAGATAGTAATTCCAGAGAAGACAATGCTTACACCACAAAATCAAGACAATGCAGATAAGAAAAAAGAAGAAACAGACAGCAGTGTTCTGAATGACAAGGGTGAACCAAAGCATAAATTTCCTCCTCTCTCTGAATATAAACCGAAAATCGGTGAACTTGATGGTAAGGATAAATTGGAAAGTGCGAATTTGACATTGAACACCGAGTTGCAAGCAACTGCACCAATTCCGGATTTGAAGCCTCTTCCTAGGCGATTAAATATTTCTATGAGGGTTCCCGAGAAAAAAAGGTGGAAAATGTGGACCTTGAAGGATCCGGTCTATACTAACAAATAAAGCGTTGGGTCGAGCCAACGACCATAAACAAAGGCGCTGCATGGGAGGCAACCCATAGGGGAGTATCTCTCTCATTTTCTTTGCATTTTACTTTACATTAGGGACAATGTAAGTTTTAAGTGTGGGGGGAAGCATTTAGATATTTTCCAAATTTTTTATTTTTTATTATATTTATTTTGAATTTTGTGGGTATATTCACTGCAAACCCTTACGAGACAAAACTCGTCCACTTGGGGTAACCTTGGGGTTTAAAGGCTTGTTGCACATGCTAAGTGCAATCGTGTTTCCTACGAAAAGGGAGTAGTTTTAGGATTTGTCACTTGAGTAATAAGTTAATTTGGACTTTGATTTTTGACCAATGATAGAATTTTGATTTCTTTGTGATAACTTCTAGGAGGACTGATAAACAGTGGGTAATCTAAATTCAAGTTTTCTTTATTGATCACTACTTTATTTGAGACCCTTCACTATTAAGCACATATCCATTTGTTCGACCTAGTTTTGACTTGGAAGAAATTTATCTGATTGAACGTCTAGGGAAGAAATTTTGAACTCTCTCAATTGTTTGATCACCACTTGAAATTGATATGAGGTATTAATTGAGAAAAGGGAAATGATTTAGGCAAAAGTTTGCAAGATCGATAGAAAGGAAAATTTTTTAAAAAGTAATCAAGGAATGATTCATGTGGTGGGATGAGATGGAGCGTAAAACGCACTCACTCATAAACACGTGACATGCGAGATGGAGCGTAAAACGCACTCGCTGGTAAGATGGAGCATAAAATGCACTTACCAAAGAAAAAGAAAAAAATATAGAAAGAAAAGCTTTTTGATCCTTTGATGTTATTTGCTGATGTTAACTGAAAATTGGTGGGAAAACAAGTGGTTGAGTTTATCTTTCTCCTTTAAGGTTTCAATTTTAAATTTTTTTTCTGTAGTCTGACTAGTTTGATGCAGGTGGATACATACACACACACAAAGGGTTGAGAATAAAGTAGGATTGATAAGTAAAGTTGGGTTTCGGGTGATACATTGTTTTGAAGTTCCCCAGAGTTATTATTTTTAATCTTTGAGGTCAATGTTGAAGTTCATGTTAACTCATGGCTCAAGTTTGTCAAGTGTGTTTAGTTAAATTATTTTTATGTTATAATTTATTTTTGTTTTGCCCGAGGACGAGCAAAAGATAAGTGTGGGGGAATTTGATAAGGATGAAATATGTTATGTTTTATTCTCTTAATACTTAATCTTTTATATTTATTTTGTACCTAAATACATTCATTGTTCTTATATTTTTATTTTAGGTACAAATGAACCAAAGGAACGAAATGGGCTTAAAATAAGCAAACAAGGATCAACTTGCAGCAACTAGGAATAATGGAATTAAGCTACATGGAATGGGATTTAATTCCTAATGGGCCACGAAATGATTGGGTTGAGGGGCTTGAAAGAGCAGCCACGAAATAGGCTGGTAAAGCCATTATATTGAGCTATTATCACCTTATTAACTAGTGGGGGCCACGCCCATGCATGGTAGAAACTCATGAATCCCTTTAGTAGCTTGGAAAAGGAGCTTTGGTCCAGCAAAATAAAGGAGCAGCTGGTAATTCATATGGGCTACGTCCGGAATTCCTAGCAGCTGTCAAAAGAATATTGTCATGGGCCCACGTTTGTGGCAAGTATGAAAGATAAGGAGGATGAGCCACGAAATTGAAGGCTGGGCAGTAGCTTGTTTCGCCCAGCGGGGCAATTGGCTAAGGACATCCCGCCCAGCGGGAATGGGGAAATAAGTTACACATCTCCTTTCGCGAAGTGGAATTGGAAGCAAGCTAGAGCATAGTTAGGGCTGTTATTATATTATATAAATAGGGACTTGATACCTTGTATCTAGGAAGAAAAAAATACTTCTTCTCTCTATAATTCTTGGTTTTTCTATGGCTATGGATAGCTAATTTCTTGTTCTTGGATTAAGGAGACGGAAGCCTTGGATTAAATACACTGTGAGATCTAATTGATTTTAATTGTTCAATTATTATTTTGAGTATTGATTATTCTTCTGTGCTTGAATTATATGATTGATTTGTTTAATTGCTAGGATGCATACTAGTTTATTATTCATTGAAATCTACTGCTAAATTAGATATCGAATCCGTAATTGTTTGGTCACTCTAATTTGCGAAGCAACTAAGATTAATAATTAACTGCAGATCACGAGATTATTATATCTTAGGAAAAATATTCAACTAAATTAAATGCAACCGCTTGTGCTTGTGTTGTTTAGCTTCATCGGTTTTTCTAATTCTTAAAGCTTCTACTAGATTAAACTTTTAGCGCTTGTCTGAAGTTATTTAGTAGATAGGGTTATTTAGATCGCTTGTTTCTATCTAACTAAAAATAAGGAAAAACATGGAATTAATTCTAACGATGAATATTCAAGATATTAATTGTGTATGCTTGAGTCAATGATCAGTGTATGTTTCTAAGGTGGAAGTTGACTTAACCCAAGGTTTGTTCTCTTGATTTAATTGTTACTTTATTTTATACATTAGTTATTTTAATTAAAAATATTCAAAAACCCCTCTCTTTTGGAATACAAAGTATATAAAAATAGATTAATCAGTCTCTGTGGGATCGACTCTTACTTGCACTACTACATAATTATTTTTCGCAGTAAGGTTTATTTTTGGTTGTCTGCGACAGCACACCAGGCATCAGTAGGTAGAGTGGAGGCTCACTGGTTTATATATTGAGGTGCACCCCCCTCTCATTTCATGATTTCAGAAACGCTCCGAACCTCTACCCGTTTGGTTTTTCAGCTATTTTCTTGTCTTCCAAACCCAAATTTTTTTACTCTAACATGTAGATATTCCCACATACTACCACATATCAGAAAATAACCGGTAGATTTGGACGTTTAAAGCCTAAGATTTGGTAAAAAGCCCGTGTAGCAGTCCATTATGAGTATTTTTACGATCAGAAAGTTATTCTTACTTCTTTGCACTTTTATACACTTGCATATCAAGTTTTGTTTTCTAAATATGCCCGAAACTCAATTCCGTGACCGTTTTTGTAAACTTTTGGTATTTTTTGTACATAAACGTATTTTCTGGCATTTCTACAACTTGGATTGACGATCCGTCGCTTCTAGTAGCTTTTATATACTTTATCTTCATTACTAGCAACTTTGCCGGACTGGGTTATCTTCCCAGTCCGGGTTTGGCTTTTTTTTGTATATATTCAACTGTATATATACTAACTTTTCAATTCTGTCAAGCCCAGATGCCAAATCCGCAGTAGTTTACTGTTTTATATATAAATATATATATATATATATATATATATATAAGCAGCCGTCACCACACTGGGTTATCTTTCCAGTCTTGGTTGACTACTTTCTGTCCATATATATATATATATATTTGTATTTCAGTTCGGCCTGGATCATTCTGTGGCCTTTTTACTGTTTTTGCACCATTCACCATACTGGGTTATCTTCCCAGTCTTGGTTGACTACGTTTCTGTATATATTTATATTTTAGTCTGGGCACAGGCGTGAAAATCCATCGCCTTTTTTGCTGTTTTATATATATATTTCAATTATGTTCAACCTGGATCATTCCGTGGTTTTTATACAACTTTTATAAATATATATATATATATATATATATATTTCAATTCCAGTCCTGGCACCGGTGTGAAAATCCATTGCCCTTTACAGCTTTTGTATATATAATTATATATATATATATGTATATATATTGCTTTTCTCATTTTTATAAAATTATTGCTTTAAATATTCATTTTATATGAATCAGCACTGACATTTCTTCGGGCGAACTAGATTTATTTAAATCTTGTCATCTCTAGCTTTCAAACGGTTCAAAAATAGGTACAAACAGAACCGGGAAGCTAGAATAGCTGAGATTTATTTAAATCTAGCCTTTTTCTAGTTTAATTTATAAAAGATACATCGCGGCCCTTAGATCGCTATCTAGTGGGAACGAGATGCTTCGGTCATGTGCGAGCCAGAATTTAATGAATGAATCCTTGGTTCTAGCGATATTTGGATATATTTCTGTACAAATTTGAGCTGTGCAGGTTTATTGGCCTCCCTATGTGAGCCTAGGAATCGTGGGATTCATGATCAAACTGATCAGAATCTGATTCCCACGATGGACAAACTCCACTTTACAAATGTACCCTGCCGGTTTTGTAAAAATGTACATACAAAAGACCTTAAAACGGTTATCTGGATTTAAGGTCTCAACATAATGTAAATATGATTTGTCGTGTCAGAGTCCCTCTGATGGCTATCATGCCCATGAGGCCATGAGGAGACCAACACTTGTATATATTTTATGGTTGAGGATACTTCGCAGCCAGACAATCACCATTCAAATTGAGCCTTAAGGCTAAAGATAAAACTAAAGTATTAATATGCTTCAATTCCGATGTTAGCGTAAAGGTTTGAAAACCTTCTTTCAAAATATCATTTCAATAATCTTATCGAAAAGAAAAGCTTTTGCAAAATCAAATCAAACACTTCTACAAATCAAATCAAAGACTTTTTGCAAATCAAATCAAACCCTTCGTATATAGGTTCAACGATGCATAAACATACTTTCAATCAAATATATGCCCAATTTTCAAACAGTATTCACACACACATTTTAATTTTTTAAGGGAAATATTGAAAAGATGTGGTACCGTGTTTACACGGGAGTTGTGGGGTGCCTAACACCTTCCCCACACTTAACCAAGCCCCCGAACTCAAAACTTTATTTTCAAAGATCAAGTTTCGACAGTGTCTAGTAATTGGGCCTTTTTCAAACAAAACTCGGTTGAGCTGGTACAACCATTTCAAATCTACCAACTGACGACTCTGTAAAACGTTCAAATCGTCGACATGATACATGTTGGCCTTTTCCTAAAAAATCCTTCAAAATCTTTTTCGCAAATAAAAAGAGTAAGGGTAGAGATAACTTAGGAAGAGAGAAAGATCCGGGTTGTGACCCGACTCGCGGATTTTTTCCCGACGTCGACACTATGGTGATAGAATAAATTAAATATTTAATGTTTATTATTTAATATTTTAGAAACATTAAATATAAATTAATAAGATGAGTCTTATTAATATTATTACAATTATTATTATTTTAATTTCTAAAGGAGTTTAGGAATTAATTTAATATTAGTACTCTCATTTATTCCTAATAAGATTAGGAGGCAAATTAATTAAAGGAGTTTAATTAATTAATTAATCTTAATATGATTGGGAAGCCTTATTAATTAAAGGAGTTTAATTAATTAAATGAAAATCTATTTTTAATAGGATTAGAAGGATTGACCAATATCTATATAAGAGAAGTCTTATGTTAGATATCAGTTAATGCAATTCCAATTATTGGAGAGTACTCTTTTTCTATAGAAGATAGAAAACTAGGGTTTAGCCAACCAATAATTCTTATTCCTTGGTGGATCACCTCTACAGGCCAAACACTTGGGTGGCTAACGTTGATCAAAGGAAGGAATCTAATCCCGAAAATTCAAGTAGATCGCGAAGAACAAGGAGTTGAACTTATACCTGTGGAAGCTTCGTTCTATAAGGGTATGAATTCCATAACTTCTTATTTATCGTTTTAAATTAATAATTTGCATAAAGGATGATCCGAGTAATAATTTTGTAGAAATTTTTAAAACTCTGATATACCATGATTCCGCTTATTTTGTAATTTAATTGTGCCCATGATTTCATACAAACCCAACAGCATGGATTACCGCAAATTGAACAAAGCCACGCGCAAGGATCACTTTCCCTTGCCATTCATTGATCAAATGTTGGATATGTTGTTCGGGTCACAAATTATACTATCTTCTTGATGGGTATTCGGGGAACAATCAGATTGCCATAGTGCCGGAAGATCAAGAAAAGACCACGTTCACATGCCCTTACGACACTTTTGCATTCTAGCGTATGTCTTTTGGTCTTTGCAATGCTCCGTCGACTTTTCACCGATGTATGATGGCCATCTTTTCGGATATGGTAGAACAGAATTTGGAAGTCTTAATGGATGACTTTTCGAGGTTTGGAGATAGTTTCGATCTATGTCGCAAAAAATTGGTTTTGGTATTGAAACACTGTGTGGAGACAAATCTGGTGCTCAACTGGGAAAAGTGCCACTTCATGGTACAAGAAAGAATAATTTTGGGGCACAAGGTTTCTGCAGTAGGGTTAGAGGTTGACAAGGCGAAAATTGAAACTATTGACAAGCTACCTCCACCAACATCTGTGAAGGGAATAAGGAGTTTCCTCAGTCACGCGGGTTTTTATTGTCGCTTCATCAAAGATTTTTTGAAGATTTCAAAACCCTTATGTTCGCTCCTTGAAAAGGATGTGCTATTTAGAATGGATCAGTTGTACATTGAGGCCTTTGAAGTGCTGAAAAAGAATTTGGTCACATCTCCAGTCATTGTTGCTCCCGATTGGACCTTGCCATTCGAGCTGATGTGTGACGCAGGTGATTACGCAGTTGGTGCGGTATTAGGCCAACGGAGAGACAAATTTTCCATACCATTTATTATGCAAGTAAGACTCTAGCTGATGCTCAATTAAATTACACCACCACTAAAAAAGAGTTGCTTGCAGTAGTCTTTGCCTTCAACAAATTTTGAGCTTATCTGACAGGGACCAAGGTAATTGTCTACATTGATCACTCCGCCATAAAATATTTGATTTTGAAGAAGGATGCAAAACCAAGGTTGATTCGGTGGGTTCTTCTACTGCAAGAGTTTGATTTGGAGATCCGAGACAGAAAAGGTACAGAAAATCAGGTGGCAGATCATCTTTCACAATTAGAAAATTCCAAAACTCAAAAAAACGATGAAGTGGTGAGCAACTTTTTCGGATGAGCAACTTTTTCGAGTCACAACGGAAGTACCTTGGTATGCGGACTATATCAACTATCTAGTGAGTAATGTACTTCCGCCGGATTTGAATTCTCAACAACGGAAGAAGTTCATTCACGAGGTCAAGCAGTATTTCTGGGATGAGCCTTTTCTGTTTAAGACTTGTGTAGATTAGATGATCAGACGTTGTGTGCCACAGGAAGAGATGGAAAGTATACTAAGTTATTGCCACTCATCTGATTATGGAGGACACTACGCAGGTGATAGAACAGTAGCAAAGGTATTACAATCGGGATTTTTCTGGCCTACCTTGTTCAAAGATGCCTACCTTTTTGTCCTAAAGTGCGATCGATGCCAACGGGTTAGTAATATCTCAAAACGCAATGAAATGCCTCTCGACACAATTCTCGAGGTTGAGCTCTTTGATGGATGGGGTATTGACTTTATTGGGCCATTTCCGTCATCCTTCAGTAATCAGTACATACTATTGGCTGTAGATTATGTTTCAAAATAGGTTGAAGCAGCATCGTTACCCACAAATGATGCCAAGGTAGTCCTGCGATTGTTGCAGAAGAATATCTTTACCCGATTCGGCACACCGCGAGTTATATTTAGTGACGAGGGTACTCACTTTTGCAACAAGCACTTCACAAAATTGCTTGCCATGTATGGGGTGAAACACAAGATTGCTACAGCCTATCGCCCACAAACCAATGGCTAAGTGGAAGTTTCAAACCGCGAGGTGAAAAGAATTCTGAAAAAAGTGGTGAATCAGTCTCGAAAAGATTGGGCAATGAGATTAGACGATGCTTTATGGGCATATATCAAACATCTTACCAAAACCGTATTGGAATGTCACAGTACAGAATGGCTTATGGAAAAGCGTGTCATTTACCGGTAAAACTGAAACATAATGCATACTGGGCCATTCGCAAGCTTAATTTTGATTTACAAGCATCCAGCGAGAAATGATTGCTTCAATTGAATGAGATGGAGGAATTCAGGCACTATGTTTATGAGAATGCCAAACTATATAAAGAGAAAGTCAAAAAATGGTATGATAAGAAAATTATTAATCGAAAGTTCGAACCGAGACAAACAGTACTGCTATTCAATTCTAGACTGAGGTTATGTCCAGGGAAATTGAAATCTCACTGGTCTGGCCTTTTTGTGGTTATATCTGTCGCTCCACACGGAGCCATTGAGGTGGAGGAGCCAAATTTGAAGTGAACGTTCAAGGTGAATGGGCAAAGGCTTAAGCATTACTCGAGTGGTCCCATTGATCGACAACTGGCATCAGCCCATTCACTGATCCAGAGGACAATTGAGCAAAGCAAGAAAGTCGGGCTGATGACTATAAACCAAGCGTTTATTGGGAGGCAACCCTATTTCTAGCTTTTCCTTTCATTCTTTTAATTTTTTTTCATTTAGTTAAATTCTAGATTTTCTTTTAGCAACTTTTCTTTTATTTCAGTAAGTTATTTGTTTAATGTAGTGTAGGTAGCAACAAGGGAAGAAAAAAGATCAAACAAGCCAGTCAAGATGGCAGAGTGGCGCGGACCGCGCCAATAACTAAGCCATCATCGCGCAGGGTGTGCTACCTATACAGCAAATCAAGAAAACCTACGCCAAATAAGTGCGGGGCGGCCCGTAAAGGGCACTGGGCACGCTACCAGACCAAAAATTCTGCATCATGAGGGCGGGGAGCGCGACCAACACTGAGATTAGAGCACGGGGCGCGCCTCTCGGCTGAAATCAATTTTAAAGCAAGGGTTTTCGGCCCTGTGTTATGCTTTTCTCTGAATCCCATTAAATTTCACCATCTTAATAGCCATTCTAACCTAAATATCCCCAAATCGTACCCTCCTAAACACCAGCTCCCTAATCATCCCTAATCACACTAAAATTCTTCACCGCCTAATTCGGTCACAACTTCATCTCTCATTCGATTTTCACACTCTGGCTAAATTGAAACACAAGCAGAGGAAACCTCCTACTGGACTGTGCTTCTATGCCTCTGAATCTGACCACTGATACACCAAAAATCAGGGAGCAACTTCACCAATCGTTTGAGTATCAGATTTCAAGAAGGTAATAATGGTGAGTTTTGTTGAGGTTTTCAATTGCTAATCTGAAGTAGGGTTAAATAGCTTCATTTTAATTGTGTTGGGATACTTTGGGCTACTGAGGGCCTAAGGTTCATATTGAATTGCTATACTTGGGGATATTCACTTGATCAAAAATAGTTAGTGTGGGGGAAATTGAAGTTTGCCCACCAGGTGTTTGTGTTATTGCCTCAACATCTGTGCACTTAATTTAGCTTCAAACACCAACTGTCTTGCACACATGATACACGATAGCTTCCAAACGACAAAGGGGCTCCAGTTCTACAGCTAGATAACCATTTGATGGGTCCAAATTTGTCAGTAAGGCGGCAGAAACAATGTTTAATACTGTCTTAGACAAGAAGACATTGGTCCTAGAAAGGGGTTTAAAGCCAGATGCAAACTTGGATGGCGATATGGCGCTCATAATTGTGAAGCGCAATTGGTTTTAAGTAGTTGAGCAGCCTAAGCCGTTAGTGATCAACATCGTTAAGAAATTCTACGCCAACGTCATTGAGCATGTGGGTCGAGTTATGATGGTGAGGGGAAAACCGGTGTCGTTTCATGCCACATCCATTAACGACTACTTTGTGTTGGAAACGCCTAATAATATACGGTACGAAGATCACCTTCCCGACTTGGATTAATTAATAGTGTAGGTTTGTAAGCCCGGGACACAATGGGTAACCAAGGTGGGAACTGATTTGAAACTAAGTTTCCCACATTCTGCACTCAGTAGATACGGCAAAGCGTGGTATCCATTTATTTGTGCCAAATTGATGCCAACACGCAATAAAAACCATGTTACGAAGGAAAGGGTGTGGCTTCTCTATGGCATCGTTTATCACCACTTGAGCCAGCAGAATACAGTAGAAATTCTTGAAGTGGACGTCGGCTGATGTATCCAGGAGTCTATCGAGCGGATTCTAAGAGGAGGTACTATCGTAGGGTTGTTGCACGGTTTTCTTATCATATACTTATGCCGAAAGGCTGGAGTTCAATGGCACACCTCCGAGCTAATACAAAAACCCATGGCAATCATTGATCACGTAACAATTAAAAAGTATCGGGCATGGGATGGAGCTATTTCACACCCACAAGGAGAGGGCTACATTATGATCCACCCACCATCACCGCCAGTCCCGGATCAACCAATAGATGAAGGGGGCGAGACTGAGCCAGCTAATAGATTTCAGAGACGGAGTCAACGATAGAATTTACGATTTTCTCAACGCTAGGCAACAATGCATGAATACAACATTGGAGCATTCACTGCACTAGCAGATGCTTTTTCTTGATTCAACCCCAACTCTGATCCAGTCCAGATGCCTATTCCTCGTATCCTTCCTGCTTATCCCCCGTCGGATGATGAAGGGAGTCACGACGAGTCTTGACTCGTCGCTCAGGGAAGTCCTCTGTCCTAATTTTTCCTATTTTGACGTAATGAGGACATTACTTGCTTTAAATTTGGGGTGAAATTTATTTGTGTCTATGTGTGATAACTGTCATTCATGCATAGTTGGTTGCATTTTTAGGTTGCATTTGTAGTATATAAATGTCATTCGCATTCTTAAAAAAATCATTCATTCATATAGGTTTCATGTGTTTCGCATTATAGTTGAACATTGGGCTGTGGAATCTTAATAATTGTCTGTGATGATATTGATTGCTTCTAAATTATGGAAAATTGCAAGTGTATGTGATCAAACTCGAACGTAAGATCTGAGTGATATTCTTCTTGACCTTTTCACGTGAAAGCACACATTTGAATTCCAGTTCGGATTAGGGGAATGATGCGTGAAAATACATGGATATCTACTTTCTCGGAAAGTCCAATAATAATCTAGAAGGGGAGTGGAATAGATTATTACCGTTTAAATAATTATCCTAGGCCTTTTTTGAATTTTTAGTTAATTAATTTGCAGTGTTAAAATTAATATGAATGACGATAAAAAATTCAATTACACAATGCACAGAGATTTGTCTGGTTCACAATATACATCTAGGGTATGTTGCTACGTCCAGTCTCAAGCTCCTCTCCAGGACTTGAGATCCTATTACTATTAGTAATAAATACTCCTTCAACAGGCGGAGAAGCCTTTACAAAGTTTTATAGACAAACTTTCAACTATACACAACTACCTATCTTGGACAGTAAGCTCACAGCTCCTTCTTCAAGCTTAGTTGTATTTTCTTTTGAGTTTAGTTCTATTCTATGATATTCTTTTGAAAAGACAGCCTCTTCCTCACCTCACAAGTACACTAGAGATCCAACTCCCAGCTGACCTCTCTACGACTCTGGTCTTGGTCAAAGAATTACTCGTTTTTCTCACAGATACATAAAATAAACTAACTCTATCCTTTTCTCTTATTACAAAATGTTTGACATAATTTTGCTTCTTAAAATAAGCAGATACAATTTAGTACAGATGTATAAAAGTTTAAATAACTTTTATTTTGTGAAAAAAATATACTTCTTGAATAAGCAAGTATATGAATTCAAGCTTTGATTAAGAAGTGCTTCTGTATAAGCAGATATGTAACTTTAGTTTAGTATTTAAATTTCTTTATAAAATAAAGAATGTCTTTCTATAGAAACCAATTTTGAATTTAATAATAAATATAAAAGTTTAAATAACTTTTATAATTTAGCTTTTTGTTAAGCAAATAAATTCACAAAAGTGTGTGATAAACAAATGTAAATAACTTTTATGTTATGCAACAGATAAATTATGAATGTTCAAATAATGATGGATGTCGACGCCGAAAAAAAATTCGTGGGTCGGGTCACAACCCGGATCTTTTTCTCTTCCTAAGTTATGTCTACCCTTACTCTTTTTATTTGTGAAAAAGGTTTTGAAGGGTTTTTTTAAGGAAAAGGCCAACATGTATCATGTCGATGATTTGAACGTTTTACAGAGTCGCCAGTTGGTAGATTTGAAATGGTTATACCAACTCAACCGAGTTTTATTTGAAAAGAGGCCCAATTGCTGGACACTGTCGAAACTTGATCTTTGAAACTAAAGTTTTGAGTTCGGGGGCTTGGTTAAGTGTGGGGAAGGTGTTAGGCACCCCACAAATCCTGTGTAAACACGGTATCGCATCTTTTTCAATATTTCCCTTTTAAATCTGCAATGTATGTGTGAATGCTGAAAGAAATTGGGCCTATGCTTTGATTGGAAGTATGTTTATGCATCGTTAAACCTATATACGAAGAGTTTGATTTGATTTGTAAAAAGTCTTTGATTTGATTTGCAAAAGTGTTTGATTTGATTTGCAAAAGCTTCTTTTTTCGAAAAGATTATTGAATGATATTTTGAAAGAAGGTTTTCAAACCTTTACGCTAACATAGGAACTGAAGCATATCGATACTTCAGTTTTATCTTTTAGCCTTAAGGCTCAATTTGAATGGTGATTGTCGGGCTGCGAAGCATCCTCGACCACAAAATATATACAAGTGTCGGTCTCCTCATGGGCATGACAACCATCGGAGGGACTCTGACACGACAAACCATATTTTCACTATGTTGAGACCTTAAATCCGAATAACCATTTTAAGGTCTTTTGAATGTACATTTTTATAGAAAAACTGTCAGGATACATTGGTAAAGTGGAGTTTGTCCATCGTGGGAATCAGATTCTGATCAGTTTGATCATTAATCCCACGATTCCTAGTCTCACATAGGGAGGCCGATAAACCTGCACAGCTCAAATTTGTACAGAAATATTTCCCAATATTGCCAGAACCAAGGATTCATCAGTAAATCCTGGTTCGCACCTGGCTGAAGCATCTCGTTCTAACTAGATAGCGATCTAAAGGCCGCGAGGTTGTTTTTATAACTAAAAATAAAAAAATGCTAGATTTAAATAAATCTCAGCCATTCTAGCTTCTCGGTTCCGTCTGGACCTCTTTTGAACTGTTTGAAAGCTAGAGTTGGCGAGATTTAAAGAAATATAGTTCGTCCGCAGAAATGTCAGTGCCGATTCATATCCAATGAATATTTAAAGCAACAATTTAATAAAGATGAGTAAAGCAATATATATATAATTATATATATACGAAAACTGTAAAGGGCGATGGGTTTTCACACCGGTGTCCGGACTGGATTGAAATATATATATATATATATATATATATATATATATATATATATATAAAAGCTATATAAAAGCCACAGAATGATCTAGGCTGGACAGAATTGGAATATATATATATAGAAAAATAGTAAAAGGGCGATGGGTTTTCACGCTTGTGCCCAGACTAGAAAGTAAATATATACATTTATAAAAAGCTGTATAAAAGCCACGGAATGATCTAGGCTGGACAGAATTAAAATATATATAAAAATAATAAAGGGCGGTGGGTTTTTCACTCCGAGGCCCGGACGGAAATATAAATATATATTTATATATAGACAGAAAAATAGTCAAACCAGAACTGGAAAGATAACTCAGTAATGGTGAATGGTGCCAAAAATAATAAAAAAGCTACAGAATGATCCAGGCCGAACTGGAATATAAATATATATATAGACAGAAAAAGTAGTCAACCAAGACTGGGAAGATAACATAGTGTGGTGAATGCTGCTTATATATGCATATTTATATAGAAAAGCAGTAAACTACCGCGAATTTGACATCCGGGCTTGATAGAATTGAAAAGTTAGTATATATACAGTTAAATATATACACAAAAAAAAAAGAAGCCAAACCCGGATTGGGAAGACAACCCAGTCCGGCGAAGTTGCTAATAATGAAGATGCAAGTATATAAAAGCTACTAGAAGCGACGGATAGTCAACCTGAGTTGTAAAAATGCCAAAAAAATGCATTTAGGTACTAAAATGTACCAAAAGTTGACAAAAACGGCCACGAAACTAAGTTCCGGGCATATTTAGAAAACAAATTTTGATATGCAAGTGTATAATAGTACAAAGAAGTAATAATAACTTTCTAGTCGTAAAAATACTCACAATGGACTGTTACACGGGCTTTTTACCAAATCGTAAGCTTTAAATGTCCAAATCTACCGGTTATTTTCTGATATGTGGTAGTATGTGGGTATATCTATGTGTTAGAGTGAAAAATTTGGGTTTGGAAGACAAGAAAATAGCTAAAAAACCAAACAGGCAGGGGTTTAGAGCGTTTCTAAATTATAAAATGAGTTGGGGGTCACCTCATATATATAGACCAGGGAGCCTCCACTCTACCTGCTGTTGCCGCAGGTAGAGGTTCGACTCCACATGGCGTGGGCCCCGCGACAGGTTCCGTCGTCTCAAAGTACGTGCACTCCGAGCAACGCGATGTCAGGTTCGAAACTTTCTAACTTTTGATCGGAGCGTCCGTTTGAGCCATGCTGTACCTTTCCGGAAAGCCCTCGTCGAGAGTGTCATAATGGCATGGGATAAAAAATTTTCTAGGTCCAAGAAGATGGGTTTATAACCAGGTCTTCGATTCCCCATAGTTTGTTCGTTGAGCTGTCTTGCGCTGTTTGCACTCGGGATCATTGTTATGGTTCGTTTTGACCTTGGTGGCATCAATTCAGTTTGAGTTTGACCGAATCAGCTAGAAGTTGATAAAATGACCATTTTACCCCTCCCGGGGTTGCCTTTAGTGTCAGCATGGCCTTCGGCTGACTTCCTGGGGTTGTTTCTAAGGTTTGTATCCCAGTTGATTCTGTTTGTCCTCAGGGTAGTCTCCGAGGCTGACTTGGTCACTCTAGGTTTTCCTCTGGAGATGTTGTGATACTTCAAGATTGTTTTTGAAGTTAACCTGACCTCCCGGGTTGAGACCGGGGATGACCTGCACCTCCCGGGTTGAGACTGGGGCTGATATGTACTTCTTGGGTTGAGACCAAGGCTGACCTGTACCTTTCGGGTTGAGACCGGGGCTGACCTGTACCTCCTGGGTTGAGACCGAGGCTGACCTGTACCTCTTGGGTAGAGACCGAGGCTGACCTGTACCTCCCGAGTTGAGACCGGGGCTGACCTATGCCTCCTGGGTTGAGACCAGGGCTGATTTGACTACCTGGTATTAAGATGAGGGTTGATTTGACAACCCGGTATTGAGACCGGGGTTGATTTGATGGCTCGGTATTGAGGCCGGGTTTGAGTTGAATGCCCGGTATTGAGACCGGGTTTGATTTGATGGCCCGATATTGAGACCGGAGTTGATTTGATGGCCTAGTATTGAGATCGGGGTTGATTTGATGGCCCAGTATTGAGACCGGGGTTGAGTTAATTGCCCGTTATTGAGATTGGGGTTGATTTAATGGTTTGGTATTGAGACCAGGGTTGAGTTGATGGCCCGGTATTGAGACCGGGGTTGAGTAGATTGCCCGGTATTGAGACGGGGGTTGATTTGATGGCCCGGTATTGAGACCGGGGTTGAGTTAATTGCCTGGTATTGAGACCGGGGTTGAGTTGATGGTCCGGTATTGAGACCGGGGTTGATTTGATGTCCCGGTATTGAGACTGGGGTTGAGTTAAAAAGACAGTCTTGCCTTCCTACAGTGTTAGTGACAGGGAAACAAAATTTTGAGTGTCTACAGATGCCCCTCTTTATCATGTTCATGCAATGTAGTGGAATGAACAGGATAAAGATTAGTAGACACGGGAAATTCACATGCAAATGGGAGGCAATGCGTGGCATGATATGCGATGAATGTTAGATACCTTCAAGGAGGTAGGGTTATCACTAATTGATTACGTTAGTTTCTGTTGGGGATAACGTTACCCGTGATAACTCTTGTGGCGGCACTTTTCGACGATTACTGGTAGGATAACCTGCAGGTTATCAAAGTTAGGCTACTGTATCGTTCTGCTGGGGATGTCACTAATAGGCTAACGTGAACTATTTTTGTCACTTTCTGCTGGGGTTGACGTTATTCATGATGGCCTATGTGAATTTCTTTGTTTGAGACCAAGGGTTTTCCCTCATTCGTCAATATTCTTTGTTGGAGAATATTTCCTTTTGGTTGATGCCGTTGTATATTTCTAAAGGCCCTCTGCTGGGGATATATCTTGGTTGCAGATTTACCTCAGTGGGCGTTTCTGATGCTTATCTTGACGATAATTTACACCGGTAGTTGGCGATAGGGGTTCGAATCACCAATCCTTCTTGGTGCTCCCTTTGAGGATGTGTATAACAGCTGCCACCATCGGGGATGGATTATTATATTGCTTCCGTCACGGGATCCCTTTCGAGGCTTTGTTGGGGTTGAGCCAAATGCTGAACTGTCTCGGTCTATACCCGACGCTCAGTTGGGGTTGTGCCAACGTCTGGACTGTCATCGGTCAATACCCGACGCTTCATTGGAGTTGTGCTTACGGCTGAATTGCCTCAGTCTGTACCCGACGCTTCGCTGAGGTTGAGCTAACGGCTGAACTGTCATCGGTCAGTACCTGACGCTTCACTAGGGTTGAGCCAATGGCTGAACTGTCATTGGTCAGTACCCGACGCTTCGTTGGGGTTGTGCCAACGGCTGAACTGTCATCGGTCAATACTCGACACTTCACTGGGGTTGTGCCAACGGCTGAACTGTCTCGGTCTGTACCCGACGCTTCGCTGGGGTTGAGCTAATGGCTGAACTATCATCGGTCAGTACCCGACGCTTCGCTGGGGTTGTGCCAACGGGCTAAACTGTCATCGGTCATTACCCGACGCTTCCCTAGGGTTGAGCCAATGGCTGAACTGTCTCGGTTTATACCCGACGCTTCACTGGGGTTAAGCCAATGGCTGAACTGTCATTGGTCAGTACCTGACGCTTTGCTGGGGTTGTGCCAACGGCTGAACTGTCATCGGTCAGTACCCAACACTTTGTTGGGGTTGTGTCAACGGTTGAACTATCATCGGTTAGTACCCGACGCTTCGCTGGGGTTGTGCCAACGACTGAACTGTCATCGGTCAGTACCCGACGCTTCGCTGGGGTTGTGCCAATGGCTGAACTGTCATCGGTCAGTACCCGACGCTTCGAAAGTTGCAGTTTTTGGCAGTTTTGCACAGTTTTTTGACAATTTTTTAGTATTCTCCATTATTGAACCCCAGACATTACTTTCGGATGAATACCAAGGGTTTTCAGAGAGTCCCTCTTTCTGTCAGGATTACGCTGCTTAAACGCAAGATTTCAGGACAAACCGCTCAATCGCTTAGCGATTTTTCTTCAGATTTGACTTAGCAGCTTATATAAACTCCATTTTAACTCGAACCGAACTGAGCCGGAGGGAGCGGGACCCACCTTGGGGAGCCGCAGGTAGAGGAACGGCAGCCGCAGGTGGGCCCGCTTCTACCTGTGGCATTATATTTGCTGCGGGAATTCATTTGAAATCAGTTTCATTTCGAGTTTTAAACGGAATTTGATTTTCTTTTTCAGTTCTACGGAGTTCGGGCAGCCTTTTTCAGATTCTGTCAGTTCTTACGCGCTCAACGTATCGCAGGTAACATTTTACATCCTTTTTTCGCAAGTTTTGGCCATTAAAAGCATGTAAACCACGTAGGGTGATTTTAGACGCAATGTATGAAAAATGTATGCCTATATGACCTACTAAAAATTTTCTGACTTCATATGTATGCATATTTTACTGTAATGCACATTTTGACGTAAGAAAATTCAGATTCTGAGACAATTATATTTCTCTTTTTGATCAGTTTACTCATCCTTTTTGAGGCCTAGTGAGCCTGGATTTTCAACTAAAAATGTCTATTGTAATTTGGCTACCATGCGAAGTTTACTTTTGATTTTATTTCATAAATATGAACGGTTCCTGTTTTTGGGAAAGTGTGCTACTGAATGGCCACCTAGACATGCCTATGTGCATGCAGACAGTCCATTTTACAAAGGAGACTCTGGCAAAAATTTTTTAAAAGCCCGAGCATTTAATAAACATGCATTTTTGACTCTATTGGGAATTTTTGACTGACCCGTGCATGCTTTTAGGATTTAGCTTTTTGCAAAACATGCAGTTTTAACTATACGGGGAATTTTTGACTAACCCATGCATATTTTAGGACTTAGAAATGCATCAAATATTGATTTAAATTAATAAGCTACAGGTTTTAGGCTTACCACACTATTTTTGAGGTGATTTGGAGACTTTGTCTAGGTGATGGACCGAGACAGACCCGGCAGTGCTAGCAGGGTAGTTTCAGGCGTTAGACGGAGGCGAGCTTCTGATGTTTTTCAGCCATGTCCAGCTCGACCGCCTCACAGATTAGCAGAGTCGGTGATTCGTCCAGACCAGGACAAGCAACCGATTGATATTGATGATGAGTAGGCTCCTTTTGCTGCTCCTACCCCGGCTCAGGCCCCATGTACGGAGCTTCCTGGCATTGTTGTGCCGACTCAGGAGTTGTTGGGAGACTTGAGTCATCATTTATCGAGATTTCTCCATGCCAATGAGGTGACTTAAAGTTTTCTTTTTCCTGGATTCTCTTTCTTTTTTTTGTTATTCTCGGGGCACAGGTTTTTGACATGGATTGGCTTTTGATGCAGGTTCCCGGCTTTACGTAGCCTTGAGGGAACTAGTTCAACGTGCACTCCCTGTACCATACTTTGCACCAGGACTACAGGGATATCGTTGACGGCTGGGGGTTTCAGGCCTTCTTCTCTATTCTTCCCAGCCGGTGCCCTTGAGGGTATATGAGGGCTTTATTTGAGTGCTAGTTCCACCAGACTCAGTCCCTTCATTTGTTGGACTGTGAGGTGATGATGACCCCTATGGACTGGAGGTTCATCACCGACATTGAGTTCGAGGGTGAACCAGTGCCTGTCGTGGCTGACATCACACCCACTGCCGTTCGGTCCCTGCTGGGAGTTCCTGTGATGACAATCAAGGGTCGGAAGGTCCGATCGGGTCCCTTGAGCATAGATGCCCAGAGTGGGGCTTTACTTGAGCCTTTTCCTGATGATCAGAGGGTTAGGGATCGCATCTTGAGGCGATTGTTTCTGGTGATCATCAGGGATTATTTTGCGGCAGACAACTCATCGACTGTGTCCTTCACCCTAGTCAGTGCTACCCGATATGTAGATCGCCTCAGTAACTTTGATTGGGGTTCTTACACCTTTGCCTATTTTCTCCGGGGCATGCCCATGCTTTCGGAGGGTTTGACGGAGGCCTGGTTAGGGTTCTACCCATTTCTGCTGGTGAGTACATCTTTCTTATACCTTTTTGATTTCTGCATTTACATTTGTCAGTCTTGGTCACTGAAGACTTTTGATATTTATATGGTCAGTTCTAAGCGTATGAGAGGCTTCCTTACCTACGGCCTGCCACTACTTTAGGTCTGGAGACCTATCCCCTGGGACGGCATTGGCATCACTCCACTCTGACGGAGGTCCCTGTTGCTGAGGGTTTTACTCATTCCCGCTTGCAGTTGGAGCTTTTGATAGCCAAAGCAATCTCATGGATCCCATATACGTTTGAGTTTTTGACTGTTGGATTTGAGGGAGGCTTCCCCACTGGTCGGGAGTTTGCATTGTCGGCCCGCAGAGTCTCGTTATTGACAAAGGGAGGCTGGGAGCTCTGTGTAAGAGAGCGTGCTATTAGGAGTATTACAGGACAGATCAGCATTCCCATTGTTCCTCATGTTTAGCATCATTGGCCATTGGTTCAGCCACTGACAGACATCCCTATGGAGGGCATAGACGGCTTTGCTCAATCAGATGGCCCTTACAGCCAGAAGACATTCAGCAGCTGGTGGAGTCCTCACACTATTGGAGCTGAGACTTGGGCTACCCAATTTATGGCAGACATGGTGCCTGGGTCTATGATGATGACAGACTGGATAACTTATCTCAAGGAGCCGACTCATTTGGACCAGATCACAGGGCTGACCCAGCAGTTGGAGAGAGCTCATTTGTTTATCAGGCATCTTGGCCGAGATCCGTCAGAGGAATCTTTTTTTGACCCTTCTAGCTCAGGAGTGAGTCCCTCATCAGGTCCATTTTCCAGCAGTTTTGCAGGGGCTGATCCTTCTTTGTACCGCCCAGACATGCCTGATGACCGCAACTTTGTGTCCACAAAGGAGATGGAGCAGGTTAACCACCTGAGTGTAGATATTTTGGATCTTTTTGGATAGCTATTGTAGCTATATCTTTTAGTTGGCCACTGTTTTGGTTGTTGGGCGAATGTGCTCCATTTTGATAGACCACTGTTAGTAGTTGGGTGGTAGTGCCCCAGATTCTTGTACTTTTTATTTTACTTTGTAATATCTGACAAGGATGATACTTGCAGTAAATAGTTTATTGTAGATATGCATGTTATTTCCTATCTATCGCATCATGTTTTATATTTGTCATCATCCATATAGTATGTCATGTGTATGCATTTAGACAGATGAGTTCAGATTTGACCCCTGAATGGTCTTATGATACGGTGATACAGATGGCATCGTCCACCATCAGTTGCATTGAGCACTTACCACCATCTGAGGTGGCATCATCCTTGAGATCGTGGTATGAGAGTCTGCCCTTCCCAGCTAGAGGGGCAGTGGATCAAATGCTGGGGCATTCATTGGCCCATGTAGACTTTCAGGTGCTATACGGGTTTGTGGATGGCATCATATCCTGTTGGATACCTGATAGACAGGTCTTTCGTTTTGGGCATCATAAGTTGACTCTGACCCTTTAGGAGTACCAGAGGTTTATTGGCTTGGCTTTAGAGGTGCCATGCGCTCGTACGACGATTTGTGATATGAGGAGACCGTTTATACGGATGTCAGGTCTTCGCTAGAGGGTAGTTATGGATGAGATCATCTCTAGACGTGTGATCGCCATTGACTTTTTGATCGATCAGTTTGGTGAGCTTGATAGTTACGATCGACATGCCAGGGATTTTATTGTATCGACAGAGGCGTGGCATTTGGCCAGGATAAATGTTTTACTAATGTGCATCGTAGCCTACGTCTATATGCCGCTACGCTTGGACCATTTGGAAGTGGGATTGATAGTTGTGGTTAGGGCCCTTAGGCAGGGTAGTACCATTATACTGAGGATATTGGCTGAGACGCTGAGAGCAGCCACCTACTGCAGTACCCACCCGGAGGGGATTTTTAGAGGCAGTTCGGTCTTATTGTATGTATGACTCATGTCCCATCTACGACTGATTGGATTTTTTTGACACTAGAGGTATTGTTTCACCCATGAGATAGCCATATCACTTTTCGTCCAGCCTGCGGAGTGTACCAACGCCGAGACATGGTCATCATTTCTGTCTGATATTGTGCATCCGTTCTCGATTCTTTCATGCTCCAGGCTAGTCTCCCCCTATAGCTTTATCACCCATGCATCTGGCATGGACTATTTGCCTCTAGCGGGATTGAAGGGAGTGATTACTTACCATCCTCTGGCTGTTATGGGCCAGTTTGATCAGTTTCAGAGCCTACATCAGTTTGAGGGGGCTGTTGATCAGAGGATGTCAGCTTCGTCTATATCATCTGCTGATTTAATTAGGGTGTATGAGTGTTGGACTCATAGGGAGAGGGCTGATTTCTCCAGTAGCCATCCGGATCGTTCTCCAGAGTACTCAGCATGGTTGGAGGCCAATATAGCATCAGTTGCATTCATCCAGTCAGCTTCTATAGTGGATTCAGACGAGGAGGAGCCTATGGAGGATCCTGAGTCTCCTACTGAGGATGAGCTTTTTATGGATCTGACAGCCGCATTAGTTAGTGACCCGCCAGTCATTCCTGCAGGGACAGATCCAGCTTTGGCAGACTCACTAGCTAGGATGACCTTTGAGAGAGATCAGGCTAGAGCCCTGATGTTGACTGCCCTGTCTGGCAGAGACATGGCTTTTGCGGAGAGGGATGCGGCTCGAGCCACTCAGGATATGATATTGATTGAGAGAGACGAGGTTCGATCTTCTTGCGATGCTACTTTTGTCGATATTGAGGAGACATTGATTTCCAGGGACGCAGCTTTTGTGGAGAGAAATGAGGCTATAGCTTCCCGGGATTTCCACATTGCCGACAATACTGCTCTCCGATCTTATACTAATGGTCTGGTTACCGAGATGAGTGCATACATTGATGATCATAGTTATTGGTCTACAAATTTTATTCGTCATAATCTAGATGTGATGCATATTGAGAAGAATGTGTTCGACAATGTGTTTAACACCGTGATGAATGTTACAGGGAAGACAAAAGATAATGATAAGGCACGTTTGGACATGAAAGATATTTGTAAGCGTCCTAGATTAGAACTTTATGAATCTCCTAATGGTAAGATTGTCAAACCGCATGCAAGGTACACATTGTCCAAAAAGCAAGTTGAAGATGTGTGCACATGGGTTAAGTCTCTGAAACTACCAAATGGATATGCGTCAAACATTGCAAGGTGTGTTACGGGTGAGAAATTGCAAGGGATGAAGAGTCATGACTGTCATGTGTTCATGGAGAGACTCATGCCTATAGCATTTCGGGATCTGCTTGATAAACCAATATGGGATGCTTTGACGGATCTTAGTCGTTTCTTCAAAGACTTATGTTCAAAAACATTAAATGAGAAGGACATGTCTGTACTTGAGAAGAATATCACGTGTAAACTGGAAAAAAATATTCCCACCTTATTTTTTTGACTCTATGGAGCATTTGCAAATCCATCTTCCCTAGGAAGCTCGTGTTGGGGGTCTAGTTCAATATAGATGGATGTACCATTTCGAGAGGGTGATGGGAAACCTTAAGAGGAAGGTGAAGAATAGAGCTTATGTCGAGGGGTTGATATGTGAGGCATACAGTTTGGATGAGATATCTACGTTTGTCTCAGATTATTTTTTGGACGAAGTTTTGACAAAGGCCAATCGAGTCTCAAGACATGATGATGGGGGAAATGTTAAATTAAATGGAAAAGGGAAGCGCATATTCCTCTCTGAGCAAGAATTACATGCTGCATATACTTGCATTCTTCTCAATTGCGAGGAGATTGATGAATTTGTGAAGTACACATGTAAACTTGAAAATTTATCCCTTAACTTTCAATGACATGTAATATATATTCCAATATGTTAATGTTTATAACATTGTATAGATTGTACGATGACGAGTTAAAAGTGAAGCATCCCGGCATAACTGATAAAGATATTCAAATCAATCGTGATAAAAAATTTGCACTTTGGATAAAGGACAAAGTAAGTTCAATTTCTTAAGCACGACATATATATATATATATACACCATATTAACTATGACTTCATTTAATAAGATGGAGTTTTTGTAGGCTTTGACTGAGTGATCAACTATTTCGGCTAATGTACAAGTCCTAGCTATGGGACCAGACATGGACCAAGTCAGCCGCAATGGTTACAAAATAAATGGTTGTGAATTTTATACAAAGGCATATGGGCGCGGTAAAAGAACAACGAACTCTGGAGTGTGTGTCCAAGGAGATTGTTACAATGAGCTTGGTCGTGCCTTTTATGGGGAGTTGGAGGAAATCGTAGAGTTGTTGTACAAGGGTACGTACGGGGGTCATATTAACTTGTTCAAGTGTCGTTGGTTTGATTCAGAAAAAGGGATACGTGTTGACAGACATGGAATCGTCGATATTGACCTCCATAGGTCTGCGTACTCCAACGAACCATTTGTTTTACCAACTCAAATAGTACAAGTATACTACACTCCTAGTCCTGTTAGGAAAAGGGATAGACCGCCTACAGATTGGCAAGTTATAATTTATACTCCCGGGCGCAGTCGTGTAAAAGTAGTTGATGGGGAGATTTACCAAGAGCAGATGCTTCATAGACAAACTATAATAACTGTGGAGGACGACAATGAAGTAATCCAGTTAGATGGTGGAGATGAACCACATGAATTAGATCCTGAGTCAACACTTGTGTCAGATGGCATTGATACTGAAGAGAAAGAGTTATTAACTGACACTGACATTGAATCTAAAGCAGATGATGGTTATGAATCTGCAATACGTATACAAGATGATTCTGACTCAGAGATTAACACTTAAACAAATGAAATGTATGTTCCTGTCATTATTGTCATTTTATATTCATATATACATGTAATCAAATATAACCCATACTAACATCTTTAAATCATTGTCATGTTTATGTACTTAACTATTTAAATGAATATTCTTGTCATTATTGTCATTTTATATTCATATATGCATGTAATAAAATATAACTCATACTAACATCTTGAAATTTGTAATATATAGATGGCTTCTGAAGCAGCGCAAAAAAAGCGCGGCTTGGGTAGGGGGCCTAATCATGTGCCAAAGGCCCTACTAATCCGGATGATCGGATTCTTATTCAGATTCGTCCTCCTTCGAACAGCACGTACGTCCGCATCATTTATATATAAGCATTTTAGATTCCATTTATACAAGATATATAACTAATGTAAATTGTTGTGTATTATAGTTATTTTTTAGATAATAAGATCGTCAAGTGCATTTCATAGCTGTGCTTACAGAATTGGCCCACACCTGTGATTACGTGGGCGAGCACACCTATCGCCCACAAGGATGCAGTTTGGGCTGAATTTCAGGTATGTTTTTTTTTTAATTATGACATATAATATAATATTCTAAGGAAAAAAGTGCGCCGCCAGCACCAAAGACAATTTGAACAAAGAACGACAAAAAGCCCTTCACAATGCATCGATCGACCATCCAGACCAGGGAGAAGATTACATGCACGAGCATAGCCCCTGGTGGTGCACCCAGTCCATATGGGCTGAGATGTGTGCCCAATGGAGAGATGAGAGATGGGTCAAAAAACGCAAGATTGCCGCCACTAACAGATCCTCGGGTGTACCTAATGGCGAAAAGGCTAAAGGAACCTACAGGGGCGGCAGAATTTCACAGTTGCAGCATATCACTGCCAGGGTACGTATGAATAGTTTTATAATGTTTACAATCATGAATTATAGAATATCACATGTTTACTTAGTAATATTGGATTATGTTTTGTATAAGAGTCTCAGTCTCAAGGTCAGCCTATCCATTGGCTGGATGTGTACGTGGCCACCCGTGATGGTCTGCCTGATGCTGTCCAGATAGTGGTAATAAGTTTTAACAACTTTGATCTTGTTTATCAAGTTTTACGTCATTCTTTAGAATTTTACCAATTTATTTTTAACTATTTAATTGTTAACATGATGACAGGATACTTATAAGCGTTTACTGAATGAGCGCTATCCTGAAGGCACCCCACGTCCGCCAATTGATCAAGAATTGTGGGAGAGGGCGTCTGTTGTGAAGAAGAACTACGTCAAAGGTCAAGGACAACGACGACGCCCAACCTTCAGTGGCTCAGGCAGCTCTGCTACCCAGTCTTCACAGTCATCGAGTCATCCAGCTATTCATACTTCTGCTGACTGTGTGAGAGCTATATGTCGAGATCGCGATCTTCTTCGTATACTGGGCGGGCATCTGGCGGCTCTGAGTCCTGATGAGTTAGCTGATGTAGTGGCGAAAGCAGCAAGATCACAGCATGGGGATGGCGACGAGGTAATCAAAATTAGTGACTTATATATATATATATATATATATATATATATATATTGTTGTGTTTAATTTGTTGTATATTATCGTAATACCAGTATCAACATATATACTATATATGTAACTTGTTTTATTATTTTGTTAATTACAGGGTGATCAAGGAGAAATTAATTTGGACAACAATGATGCATGACGACCAACTTAGTGTTGTTTTGTAGTTATTTATGAATCTTGTACTTTTATATTCATTCTTTGGATGTCTGTATGTTACTTAAATATTAGATTTGTTTATATTTATTCAATTCATATTGGTTTTTAAAGGTTTATATAGTTTATATACTAGTTTGGTGTATGTGTCGGTATATGGACGATGGATGTTTATATTGTCGTGCATGTGTGTTGGCATAAAGCAGGTACAAAATAGGTACAGTTTTTTGGGAAATCTGCAAAACGAAAAAAAATCTGGTTGCCAGGTTTTTTTACATCAGCGACCGTATGCGGTCGCTGATAATTATTAGCGACTGCAAATCACTTGAGGGTATTAGCGACCGCACGCGGTCGCTGATGGCAGTCGCTGACACGTGGCCCACGTCAGCCTTTGGTCCTGAACCATTCTGACTCAGCTTAGCGACGATTGACACTAATCTTCATCCATCTGAACGTCGATTAACACTCGCAAAGACTCCATCTCTACTTCTATGGGAAAGACTGCTTCCATGCCATAGACCAATGAATAGGGGGTAGCCCCAGTAGAGGTGCGCATTGATGTCCTGTATGCTAACAAGGTTAGAGGCAGTAGGTCAAGCCATTCTTTGTGGTTGGCGGACATTTTCTGCATGATCTTTTTCATGTTCTTATTGGCCACTTCGACAGCACCATTCATCATGGGCCGATAGATGATGGAATTGAGATGTTTGATGTGGAACTTACTGCATAGCTCTTTCATCATTTGATTGTTCAGGTTCTTGTCGTTGTCTAATAGGATCACCTCTGGTTGTCCATATCGACATACGACATTGTTTCTGATAATGCTGACCTCTTTGGTGACATTAGGAAAGGAGGCAGCTTCAACCCATTTGGTGAAGTAATCGATCATGGTAAAGATGAATCGATGACCATTGCTGGCTTTTGGTTCTACTGGACTGATCACATCCATTCCCCACATGGAGAAAGGCCATGGTGAACTCCTTTTGTGTAGCTCATTTGGAGGAGCATTTATGGCATTTCCATGTACTTGGCATTGAAAACACATTTGGACGTGATCGTCACAATCAGCTTTAAGCGAGATTCAATAATGTCCTGTTTTTAATATCTTCTTGGCCAGCAGATGACCGCTCATATGTGGACCACAGACTCCACCGTGGACTTCATCCATCAATCTTTGGGCGTAATCTTTATTAAGGCATCTTGTTGTCCCGATATAGGTATGACAATAACACGCAAGTATACGCGGTCAACAAGTAATAAAGAGTAAGTACAAATATCGTTCCCACGAAGAATTAATTGATAAAAGACACCAACCCATTAGCACATAATCATTTCAGTCTTATTTAAATGAGCGGTAAAGAGTTTAAATATTAAACTAGCCAAGTAATTAAACTTAAACTAATTAACCCTAGAGTAAAGTTAGATAATGAAGATATGAGATCTCAATTTTCCCTAATGAATCATCTAAATCAACAAACTCCCATTTAGGTCAAACTAATCGTCCCAGATTATTAGTTGATAACACGAAAGTGAGATAAGGCCATCTTTCAATGCACCTAATCCATATAACATACAATTCATAGATGATAGAACGCATATGAACACCCACATTACTTAAACCACTATATGTCTATGCGGTCTACAAATAATTAAGGTTTAAGTCCAGGTCCTCAATTAACTACGAGCGGCGCTTTGGTATATATCTATCCTAAGCACAATCATACATTCAACGCCATGTAAACATACAATCGCCCGCCACTACAATTAGATCTAAACCCACATTTCGTCTTTCAAGTCAATATAGGTTATCACAGTAATTGGTCGCGAATCAATTAAGCAATTAAAGCACAAATCGTAACATAACAATCAATAAAACCAACATGGAAGCATATCAATATAAACTACTCAAAAGGTTCCATTAAAATCTCAAAATAGAGTTTAAGATATCATATTGAAGCACGTCTATCATCCACAAGTTGAGTACACATCATAAGATTACAAAATAGAAAGCAAAGAGAATCTAAAGATAGAAAATTGCAAATCTGAGTCCTCAAGCTCCAATATTGAATCTTCAATGCTATCCACTTGTTTCAATCTTCTTCTCCAAACAAAACTCTAGAAACTAACAAATTAAACCTAACCCTAATCTACTCCTAACCTAATCTAGACAAGGAAATGAAAGGAAAAGGAAAGGAAACAAAAGAACAAAAATTAGGGCTAAGCTCCCAATGGGAGTATATTTGTCTTCCTCTAAAAATGGGCATAAGCCCTCATATATATGCCTTTCCCATTTGCTGAAATGAAAAGTCAAGTCTAGCAAAAATTCGAGCTGGCGCAGCAGCGCGGGCTTTTGCCTTGGTCTTGCCGCAGTCGCGCGGGTCCTCAGTCTTAGTTGTCTGCTCTGCTACTTGGCGCGGGCGTGTGACTTTGCTGCCTTAACCAGGCGCGGCCGCGCGGGCATAAAAATTTGGCTTTTTGCTGGTTTGCTTCTGGCTTCTGCTGCAATAGGCTTCTCTTGTCATCTTCAATTGGCAACATTTCCCATACCAGATAAGCTAACCTTTTTTGATCCTCTTTGCATCACCACATTCCCATTTAGCCGCTTGACCTCCTTCCATTGTCATGCCATCATTCCACTCATGCTCCTTTTGGCACCATTTTATCCTTTTAAGCTCAATATGCACCAAGAGAGTTCCAAAACATGCAAACTGCAAAACAAAGCAAAAAGGCATGAAAAGCACAAAGATACTTGAGTTTAAACAACAAAACAAGTTAGATAATATATGAATAAGTGGTCATAAAAATCACTTATCAAATACCCCCAAACTTAAACGTTGTTTCCCCTCAAGTAACCAAAACAAAACCAAACAAAAGACGCAATGCAGTATCTACAATGAATGTAACCTATCCTATCATGAATGCGAATCCAAGGATCAGCCAGTATTGAACTCCAAAAGCAATGCCTCAGAAAAATCACAAGATAATTAAACAGATAAGCTACCCAAGACAAGATCATAACGTATATTCTTGCAAATCCAAACCTGTCAGCACTGATATAGCGTGCCTTGTGTGCCTAGCAAGCATTAAACATGCCTTAGAACAACTAGATCACATACTATGCTTCTTAGGGGAAAAATAAGTTTCAACTCAAGAAAAGCAGTAAATTATATAATTTCTAACTAAGACCATGTATTACTTAAGCTAAGAGTCAACAAGGGGTTTATTAAGCTTTTATTTACTCACGAGGGCATTTTTGCACTTTTCCGTGTACACAATTGACTGTGCAACGCCTAGTTCTCTTAGGCTTTTCAATGATATCCATGTAAGGAGCTTTCGACCAACGACTCCCAGACCAGACGGCCTTAGGGCGCTGGGTGTAGAGACACCCCGAGGGCTTACTTGCTTGAATATCAAAGGCCACAGAACTCGACGTAGTCGAAATGTTTATTCTAAATCATTTTTCTTTTTCTTTTCTTGGATTTTTATATTTTTCTATTCTTTTTCCTAGGGGAGTGCGTCTTACGCTCTATCTCCCCAAATAGCATGCATACCTCCTGCTTTCCCCCGAACTTAAGCTTTTTACAGTCTAGCTATTATTATTTGATTACTGAAACTCTTTCATTAAAACACAGATTTCCCACCAGAAGACAAGTATATGAAAATTTAAACTGAGCAAATGATGGTGGTCACTCTATCGTGCTAACCGGCTACACAGCATCTGACAGATAAGGATTTACATATATGATCTTATAAGCAAGCTTAAGTCTCAAATTGGTTCAAAAATCAAGTAATTTGCGTTTCCTCATGGGCCAAATAAATAACAACCCAACTAAAAACTGGATTCATGCAATATGTCCTACACAATTAACAAAAACAAAAACAAAAATTTTAAAATTTTGACAAATTTTAACAAAATACAACCTACATGCACTATATGAACTAACACAGTATGCAAAATGACATGAACTACACTACATGCAAACTAATACCCCCAAACTTAAAAACTGCAATGTCCTCATTGGAGATAAAAGGAAAAAGAAGAACTCCCCTAGTTGGCTTCGTCTGCTACATGAAATGATGTGGCGCTCAGTTCTGCTAAATTTTTCCTTAAGTCTGAGACAACCTGCATGGCGCGCCCTTCCTCAGATTTTTGATATGCAGCTTTTGACATGCATTGAGGATGGGACTTTTGACTTTTGATTCATTCTAGCAGCCTTGACCTGAGAAAAGCATACAACATTTATTAAGCCCACTAAATCAGCAAAACTAATATTAACTATTTACAACTAGGAGAATTAACATAGGTGGACATATATATGAATTACCAAAAACTCCTATATGTGCGTATATGCAACATGCAAGTGCATCAACAATATGTCCAACACTGTATAGTCCTAAAAATATACGCATCAATGCCTAAGTCCAAAAATGTAGGCAATGAACTCCTAACTCCAAGAGTATTCAAAAATAATTTTTTTAACTAAAAATTAAACTACTAAGAATTAAACAGGGGGGAGGGAAATGGATATAAGTATGTAGAATTAAACAAGTATGGAGAAGAGAGAAATTTTATGGGGTGCCTCCTATGGAGCGCTTGGTTTATAGTCCGTTAGCTAGACTTTCTCATGCCACCTCTATCCGATTCCCCAACGATATTTGAGAAACCCTCCATCCATTAGAATTGTTGTGTGAGTTTGGAGGCTCCCCATCATGAGAGGCTTCAGATTTAAATTACCTAGCATCTGATGTGTAAATGAATCCCCCGTTTGGAAGTTTGGGGAGCTAGGCACTTCTTCCGTTGTGTTTGTAAAGTGATCGGGGCATTGAGGCATAGACCACACAACGGGCTCTTCTTCAATTCTCTCTTCTTTAGACCACCATGGTTTTCAGAATATGGACTTTCTCATATCATCAAGATCTATATCTGTGATGTGACTACCAAGGGGACAAAGGTGTGCAAACTTTACTGGTTTTTCCAACTTGGGCGGAGAAGGCTCTTGGGGTGTTGTCACCATTGGCTCACATTCATAATTGTTCACGTCCCCAATTGTCTCCTCGATGTCGCCGTCTTTCAGTTCATCCAGTTGCATGTGCACCTCTGGCTCTCCATCAGTTTCAGCATCCAATTCATAGCACCAGGTATTCTGAGGGCCTTGGCTCACAGCTTCAAACATTTGAGGTTCTTGATTCTGACTACTTTGAATTTCTATCCCTTGCTCAATCACCTCCTCCTTCATTAAAGCCATGCTGATTTGATTCGCCCAATTCTGAAGATTCTCAATTGACTTCGCTTACTCAATCAAGATCTCCTTTGTTGATGCTATGGAATTTCCCCATAAACTTTCCAATCTTGCCTTTTCTGTTTCAGCCTCGGGATCCATCTACTGAGTCTCACTGGTTGGAGTATTGTTGATTAGGGCCATCTGGTTCTGAAAATTGTGGTTCGATATTTCCTAGCTCCTAATCATCTTCTCTTGGTTTGCTAAGCTCTTATACATGAATTCCATAGTTGACTGTTCTTCTTGTAAACACGGAGATTGATATGGGGGTTCTGGTGCGTATATTGGACTTTGCTCGCAGTATTGGTCTTGATAGCTCGCTGAAGAGTTTGGGTGATACTCCAAATCTTGGTGATAATTGGGATACTCGTGATTGAAGTAATCACCCCCATACTGCTCTTGCCCATAACTGATGGGGTCCTGATTGCTCATATAGTTTCCAGCACAATAGTCATAAGTTACTGTCGTCTCTCGACTCTGTTGGGCTGTAATAGTGTCCAACTTCCTCGAAAAAGTCTCAAGTTGTGCTGATAGTGTACCAATGGGGTCGAGTCCATTATTATACGTTTCCCTTGGTTGATCTTTCCTTATGTAAAACCATGGATAAGCATTGAGATCCATTGTACCTGAAAAGAGAATATAGGAAGAAAATTAAACAAAATAAAAAATGTTTAAATTAAGACTAATTTGATTGAAACCAATGTTGGCAAACAGTTATCAAATTAATTTCCCGGCAGTGGCGCCAAAAACTTGTCCCGATATAGGTATGACAATTACGCGCAAGTATACGCGGTCAACAAGTAATAAAGAGTAAGTATAGATATCGTTCCCACAGAGAATTAATTGATAAAAGACACCAAACCACTAGCACATAATCATTTCAGTCTTATTTAAACGAGCGGTAAAGAGTTTAAATATTAAACTAGCCAAGTAATTAAACTTAAACTAATTAACCCTAGAGTAAAGTTAGATAATGAAGATATGAGATCTCAATTTTCCCTAATGAATCATCTAAATCAACATACTCCCATTTAGGTCAAATTAATCGTCACAGATTGTTAGTCGAGAACATGAAAGTGAGATAAGGCCATCTTTCAATGCACTTAATCCATATCACATACAATCCACAATTGTTAGAAAGCACATAAACACCCAAATTACTTAAATCACTATATATCTATGCGGTCTACAAATAATTAAGTTTTAAGTTCAGGTTCTCAATTGACTACGAGCGGCGCTTCGGTATATGTCTATCCTAAGCACAAATCATACATTCAACGCCATATAAACATACAATCGCCCGCCACTACGATTAGATCTAAACCCACATTTCGTCTTTCAAGTCAATATAGGTTATCACAGTAATTGGTTGCGAATCAATTAAGCAATTAAAGCACAAATCGTAATAGACAATCACATAACAATCAATAAAATCAACATGGAAGCATATCAATATAAACTACTCAAAAGTTTCCATTGAAATCTCAAAATAGAGTTTAAGATATCATATTAAAGCACATCTATCATCCACAAGTTGAGTACACATCATAAGATTATAAAATAGAAAGCAAAGAGAATCTAAAGATAGAAAATGCAAATCTGAGTCCTTAAGCTCCAATATTGAATCTTCAATGCTATCCACTTGTTTCAATCTTCTTCTCCAAACAAAACTCTAGAAACTAACAAATTAAACCTAACCTTAATCTACTCCTAACCTAATCTAGACAAGGAAATGAAAGGAAAAGAAAAGGAAATGAAAGAACAAAAATTAGGGCTAAGCTCCCAAGGGGAGTATATTTGTCCCCCTCTAAAAATAGGCATAAGCCCTCATTTATATGCCTCTCCCGTTTACTGAAATGAAAAGTTAAGTCTAGAAAAAATTCGAGCTGGCACGGCAGCGCGGGCTTTGGCCTTGGTCTTGGCGCGGCCGCGCGGGTCCCCAGTCTTAGTTGTCTGCTCTGCTACTTGGCATGGGCGCGCGACTTTGCTGCCTTAACCCGGCGCGACCGCGCGGGCATGAAAATCTGGTTTTTTGCTGGTTTGCTTCTAGCTTCTGCTATAATAGGCTTCTCTTGTCATCTTCAACTGGCAACATTTCCCATGCCAGACAAGTTAACCTTATTTGATCCTCTTTGCATCACCACATTCCCATTTAGCCGCTTGAGCTCCTTCCATTGTCATGCCATCATTCCATTCATGATCCTTTTAGCACCATTTTATCCTTTTAAGCTCAATATATGCTAAGAGAGTTCCAAAACATGCAAACTGCAAAACAAAGCAAAAAGGCATGAAAAGCACAAAGATACTCGAGTTTAAACAACAAAACAAGTTAGATAATATATGCATAAGTGGTCATAAAAACCACTTATCACATCTTAACAGGCCCATTCCAGTATCCCTTTTGTATAGGGCATCTCCGCTCTGATAGAACTACATAGCCATTTTGTGAATCCGCTTCCGTTCGGATAGGCTTGCCTCAGCGAATGTAGATCCATCTCGGAGATATTCCTTAATGTCTTGATACCAAGGGTGTTTGATAGGAGGTATTTCATCTGATATGTCTCCAATGTAATTCTCGTATGTCGGGACTTTCTAACTTGTGAATTTGATGCAGGGAATCCCACTCATATTGGATATGTGGCTCAAGGAAGCCAACGTTGCCAATGCATCAGCGAAGTCATTCCTACCCTGAGGAATATGGTTGAAGGTTATATCTTCAAACTCCATAGATATTTTGACGACTTGCCAATGATAGGGCAGCAAATGCAGTTCTTTGGTGTGATATGCCCCAGTGGTTTGTCTAATAACCAATCCAGAGTCTCCGAAGACTAGTAAATGTTTGATACCCATGGATTGGGCTAACTTCAACCCCATTATGCAGCCTTCATACTCGGCTGTGTTGTTGGTGTTGCTAAATTGCAGTTTGGTAGCCACAGGATATTGTTCTCCTGTACCAGAGATAAGGACTGCCCCAGCTCCGGCACCTTCCATGTTTACCGCTCCATCGAAATACATTTTCCATGGTTGGACTGTATTCTCTTGTTGGAGTTGTTGAATTGTCATGATCCCTTCATCCGAGAAATAAATCTCTAGGGCTAGAACACTCCTGATGGTGCCTCGACTAATTGATCTGCAATGCCTTGACCTTTGATGGACTTCTAAGTCACGTAGATAATGTCGAACTGCTGCAGGATCAACTGCCATTTGGACAGTCGACAATTCAACATTGGCTTATTGAATACGTACTTTAGTGGATCCATACGGGATATGAGATAGGTCGTGTGCCCATGGAGGTAATGTTGTAACCTCATGGCGGCCCATGCTAACGCACATCATATTTTCTTCATCAGGGTGTATTTTTGTTCACCACTGCTGAATCTTTTGCTTATGTAGTAGATGGCTCTTTCCTTGCTACTATCATCTTTCTGTCCCAGCATGCAGCCTATTGCATTGGCATTGACAGACAATTACATAAATAAGGGAACTCCGTCCCTTGGGGGTACCAAGACTTGTGCTTTAATCAGCTGCTTTTTGATAGCAAGGAAGGCTTTCTAACAATCCTCATTCCATTTGGTGGAGGAATTCTTCCTTGGTAGCTTGAAGATGGGTTCACAGGTTGATGTACGCTGGGAAATGAATCGACTTATGAAGTTGATCCTTCCCAAAAACCCGTGTATCTCCTTCTCTATTCATGGTACGACATCTCAGTGATGGCTTTGATCTTGGTAAGGTCTAGTTCAATGCCTCGATTACTCACCAGGAATCCCAGCAACTTGTCTGATTTGACGCCAAAAGCATATTTAGTTGGATTCAGCTTGAGGTTGTACTTACGCAACCTGTTGAACAACTTCTTGAGATGGTTGATGTGATCGTCTTCCTTTCGGGATTTGATGATAATATCATCCACATAAACCTCTATCTCTTTGTGCATCATATCATGAAATAGGGCCATCATGGCTCGCTG
Organism: Panax stipuleanatus; assembly: GCA_020205555.1. Lineage (NCBI taxonomy): Eukaryota > Viridiplantae > Streptophyta > Magnoliopsida > Apiales > Araliaceae > Panax > Panax stipuleanatus. Next base: position 112,004,677 of record CM035119.1, on the reverse strand, counting down.
CTATGTGGCTCCGACATTAATGAGGACGAAGGACAGTTGTGTATAGCAGAAGGTTCCTCAGGGAGTGATGGAAGCTGTTTTCTCCCGGTCTTCTTCAGCAACCATGATTTGATGGTAACTAGCAAAGCAATCCACGAAGTAATACATGCCATACTGCGTTGTATTGTCGATCAGGATGTGGATAAAAGGTACCAGAAAATTATCCTTGAAGCAGGTTTTGTTTAAGTCTCGATAATCCACACATACTCGTACCTTCCCTTCGGGTTTTGGCACGGGGACTATGTTTGACAGCCACTCCGGGTATGTTGATACCATGATGATACCGGCTTTGAATTGTTTAACGACCTCTTCTTTGACGTTCAGACTCCATTCAGGCTTCAATCGCCTGAGCTTTTGTTTGACTGGCTTGAATCCATCTTTGATGGGCATTCGATGGATGACAATATCAGTAGATAGGCCAATCATGTCCTCATGTGACCATACAAACACATCCTAGAACTGTGTTAGGAGTTCAATCAGATCAATTTTTTGGTCTATTATGAGGTCTATGCCTATCTAGATTTCTTTGATGTTTTCGAAGGTTCCTATATTGATAGTGGTGGTTTGGTCAAGATTCGGTTTGGTTTGTCTTCGACCCATTCTTTGATCTCCTCGGGCACCTCATAGTCATCTTCCTCCTCTTGATCAATATCCATTAAGCCGAAGTTCAGTTCTACGTCAAAGTTGTAGTCACTTTGACAGGTTGGCATCTCATCAGCAGAGACAAACAAATCCAACTCTGGAGTCCTAAAAACAAAAATGCTTTCACTTCAATATATGCAACTGCTTAAATATATAAAGCATTTGGCAAAGCATGACAAAAGTTACTGCTATAGCTGTGCAATCAAAAGTAAGCAGTAAATGAAAGCATATTACAGGGCTGACGGACTCTCTGCCCCTTTACCCTTTTTGAATGAGGCACGGGACACTGCTCCAGTTATCCAGAGTTAGATCCTCATGAATAGGGAGAATCGAGGAATTGTGCTCGTCTGCCTCATCTCGGATAATGATTGAGACATCCTTTAGAATAGGGCCGAGGTTTTTCTTTGAACTGCCCCTGTTTCCCTTCTTGATGCGAGGAATTTGAATCTGATCCTTGTCATCACTGTCCGGGATCTCATCATTCATACCCTCGTAGTTTATGATAACCCGCATGTTAACAAATGGGTCTCATCCTTTATACAGCATTTTTTTTTCTCTTTTTGCTATCCTTCTCAAGCTTTGGGGATTTCCTTTCCTCGACCGGTATGATTGGAGGAAACAGCATGGCTGATACAACAGCAGGGATCTTCCTCATTGGCTTTTCGAAACCAACATCAATGAGATTTGGCAGTAGTATTGTAGAAGCATGAGCCTTAGGGTGCTTATGTGGATTTCGGCGGCTTGACCCAGATGAATAACCCAATCCGGCTCTCCCTGTCTTGCTCGGGATTTGGACTGGACTTCTGATACCTTGTTGGTTCTTTCCTAACCCTTCTCTAGGTTGGAAACCGAAAGATACCATCTCTTGGCCTACTGTCATCACTTTAAGGGAGACTTTAGGCTTCAAGGCTGGTGCCCCAACTGGTAGATATTGAGTATCACTCACCTTTAGGGCTTGAAAACTAGTAGGTTCAATACTTGCATCCAGGCTGATCACCGGCATGTCTCCCTGTATGCAGACAGGGTATTTTGGCTCGACATTGATCGTGATGAGGTTGCCGTTGATAATGTATTTGAGTTGTTAATGGAGGGTGGATAGCACTGCCCCTGCCATATGGATCCATGGTCTGCCCATCAACAAGTTATATCCAATGGCGATGTTGAGCACCTGAAAGGACACATAGAAAGTATGCGGACCAATCTCCAGAGGAATCTCTATTTCTCCCTTGGCTTGTCGACAAGATCCATCAAAAGCCCGAATGACCACATGATTGGTTTTGATTTGGTTCAGGTTAATCTTCATTCTTTCCAAGGTATCGTAGGGATAGATGTTGAGGGATGATCCTTCATCTATGAGCACACCTTCGATCACATACCCGGAAGACATCACTGCTATGTATAGGGATTTACGATGACCCGTCCCTTCTGTGGGGATATCATCGTCAGTGAAAGATATCACATTGCTGTTAAAAATGTGTTCTACCACGTGACAGAATTTCTTGGCATCCATGGTCTTTGGCAGATGGGCTTCTTCTAATACTTTTACTAGAATGTTGCGATGATCTACCGATGATAAGACCAAGTCTAGGATGGACATTTGCTTGGGTGCATCCTTCAGACTCTGCACTACCTTGATTTTATTGTGTCCCGTTTTGTTGAGGAACTCTTCGATTATCTCTTCAGCCACCTTTTCTTTGGCTTTGATGACTGATTTGATCACCCGCTGAGGCAAGTACAATGGATTATCCTTTAGTACAATGACAATGTTGTTTGAGGTGGAACCTTCGTCATTCCCGTAGTTCCATGGGACCCTCTTCAGACTAATAACTGGATACTGAGGTCTGAAGGGAAAGATTAAAGGCTCGAGCGCGGCCACCTTCATAGGATTTTATGTTTTTTGGACCCCTTTCCCTAGCAGTACTAAGGGTGTGAGGGTTGGTTCATTGACACAAGAAACAACGGCCACTGTTTCCTGATTCCACGCAGTGGGAATAAAGAGAGTGTCTTCATCTGGGAGGCCATAATCTCGATTCCCTTTTATTAATTCACCCCTTGCAATCATGTTCTAATTCAGGTTACAAAGCGCCTAACAATCCTCAGTATCATGGCCGAGTGAGTTGGAGTGGTACTGACAAGTTTGGTCAGGCATGAATTTCTTGGATCGAGGGTTCAGTGGAGGTAATAAATCTGCAACCATTCCCTCGTTGATTAACATTTGGAGGATTTCTTCCATTGGCTGTTTTAGGTTAGTGAAATTCCTTTGAAATGCGAGTTTTCTACCAGCTTGGAAATTCTCCTCTTTGGCCATCTTGTCGGCCCAAGGTTCATGCTCATGAGATTGGTAGTGATCTCTCATGGACTGATTTCTGATGTGGGAGGATTTGCATCAGACTGGGTGGTCTGTTTTATCATCTGTTTGGTGATCTGATGTTAGTATACAACCAATTTTGCTAACTGTTCAATTTGTTCCTTGATAAACCTTATCTTCTGCTCTATCAGGAATCGTCTTTCTGAAACTTCCCAGCTGTCTGGGCTGATGTTGCTGGATGGCATTGACTCTCCCATATAACAGAGGTATTTGGATCCTTCTCCATTTCAGGTGATGATCTTGTTGACATTCTCCTCTTTGTGCTGAGGTAAGGGATTATCTTGCACGTGAGGTTGCTAGGGCTTTGTCATCACAATCTCTCTATTGTCAATCAAGTCTTGGATTTTGTGCTTAAGAGACTAACAGTCTTGTGTGTCATGGCCTGGAGATCCAGAATGGTAGGCACACTTCTTGCTTGGGTCGAAATTACGTCCACCAGTATTGGTTGGTGGAAGGAGTTGCACAATCTTCTTCTGTGCGGTTAACAATTTCAACACGTTCTTGAGTGAATCCCCTAATAGGGTGAATGTTCTCCGACGCCTGGCCTCCATATTTTTCTAAAATAGAGGGTTGGGAGGCTGTGCAGGAGCTTGAAAAGGGGTATAATTCCTCCTTTGAATGGGTATATTATTTTACTCGCCCCTTGGATTCTGTCCTTGCAATACTAAGGACACTTCTTCATCTTTCTTCTTATGTACCCTCCGGGGATTACTCCCGTAATTTTTGGACTGGATATGCTCAGCAACAGTTTCTAAGGCAGCAAGGTCCTTTATCGTCCCAGATTTCAACCCCATTTCGGCCATCTCTCCGTGCTTGATCATTTCAGAGAATGGTTTTCCTATTCCTGCTAAGACCCTCTCATAATATGGAGCTTCTTGAATATCGATGAAGGTCATGACTATCTTAGTCTCATTCATAGGTGGAATGACTTGTGCTGTAACTTGTCTCCATCGTTGAGCATACTCTCTGAATGACTCAGAATTTTGTTTCTTGATTTTGGTTATCTGGAATCTGTCTGGAGCCAGCTGAGATTGGAAGCTGTATTGACTAAGGAAGGCATGAGCTAATTCTTCCCAACTGTGAATTTTGGAGTTGTCTAAACGGGCGTACCAAGCTCTAGCCTCTCCGGTCAGACTCTTTTGGAATAACTACATTCGAAGTTTCTTGTCCTCTGCATAGGATCCGAGTTCTCGAATGAATACCTTCAGGTGGGTATAAGGGTCTCCCAATCCGTCGTATTTCTCAAAATCAGGAGTTCTAAATTTTTCGGGATAACGAGCCCCAGAGAAGATAAATAGGTCTGAATAGTTGACACTGCCAAATGCCCTAGTCCCTTTGATAGATCAGATGGTTTCTTCCATCTGTTGTACTTTCTTTAGAATGTCACCAGCTTCTTGTTCTTTATTGAGGGTGGTAATTTCAGGGGTTTTGTTGGTTGTGTCCTGGTTTTGTGGTCCAGGAATCTGAGTCTCGGCTTTTTCAGTCTCTTGACTACCACCACTACCACCAGGTGTTCCCGGTTCTATGTGAGCTTGGGCTTGCTTCCCTTTAAGAGCTTTGCTTTGCTCTCTCAAAAAATTGGCCAATTCGGCTATCTGATTCTTCAGTCCTTCAAACTCTTCCCTAGAGACAGGGGTGGATTCTGGCTGAGCACTGGAAGTCATGTCCGTAGGTGGACTTAGTGCTTTCTTAGACTTAGATCTAGTGACAGGACCAATTTTTCACCTACAACAAAACGTAGGCGTGTCAATTTCCTGATGTAAGTAGGGATAGGATGCATGCCATGATGTGTTTTTATGGTTTTTTAATCTTATCTTGCAAAACAGAGGTCAGTTGTTTTGATGACAGGATGACAAGATGTATTATAACAGGGAATGTAAATTTTTATTATGATATTTACATTGTGCTTCTTTACATTGGAATTAAAAGCTTGACACTGAATTGAAAGAGGAAGGCATAAAGAAGCTTCCCATCGGATTTGGTTAATCAGAGGCTGACCTATCTTAGGTTACTCTTACGGCTTTTTGGCATGAAGGTCCCCAGATCATCGCAATCTACTAGAAGAGAAATTAATCTAATCTTTCAACTGGAGCGAATCTGGGTGGTGCATTTTTATGAGCCCTAGAGACTTAGCCGTCCCCAGAGACATTACTTATCACCTACTAGTTTGCCTCCCGGAGGAGGAATCACATAACATACATTCACATACATCTCATCCCACCGTTATGCATATGATGACATTGGTGCGAAACACTAATATGGGTGCGAAGCACTAAAAAAAGAAAGCATTCATTCACATTCGTTCAATGTAAAGACGCAGCATTCACGCATTCATTTAATGTAAAGACGTAGCATTCACACATACGTAGTTTTGAAAGGGAATTTTTTGAAAATATTTGAACGCGGCCTAAGCCCTCTACTGTCCCCAGCAGAGTCGCCACCTATCGACGTCGGGAAAAAATCCGCGGGTCGGGTCACAACCCGGATCTTTCTCTCTTCCTAAGTTATGTCTACCCTTACTCTATTTATTTGTGAAAAAGGTTTTGAAGGGTTTTTTAGAAAAAGGCCAACATGTATCATGTCGACGATTTGAACGTTTTATAGAGTTGCCAGTTGGTAGATTTGAAAAGGTTGTACCAACTCAACCGAGTTTTGTTTGAAAAGAGGCCCAATTGCTGGACACTGTCGAAACTTGATCTTTGAAACCGAAGTTTTGAGTTCGGGGGCTTGGTTAAGTGTGGGGAAGGTGTTAGGCACCCCACAACTCCCGTGTAAACACGGTACCGTATCTTTTCACTATTTTCCTTTTAAATCTGCATTGTGTGTGTGTGAATGCTGAAAGAAATTGGGCCTATGCTTTGATTGGAACTATGTTTCGTTGAACTAATATACGAAGAGTTTGATTTGATTTGCAAAAAGTCTTTGATTTGATTTACAAAAGTGTTTGATTTGATTTTCAAAAGCTTCTTTTTTCGAAAAGATTATTGAATGATGTTTTGAAAGAAGGTTTTCAAACCCTTGCGTTAACATAGGAATTGAAGCATATCGATACTTCAGTTTTATCTTTTAGCCTAAAGGCTCAATTTGAATGGTGATTGTCGGGCTGCGAAGCATCCTCGACCACAAAATATATACAAGTGTCGGTCTCCTCATGGGCATGACAGCCATCGGAGGGACTCTGACACGACAAACCATATTTTCACTATGTTGAGACCTTAAATCCGGATAACCGTTTTAAGGTCTTTTGTATGTACATTTTTACAGAAAAGCTGGCAGGATACATTTGTAAAGTGGAGTTTGTCTATTGTTAGAATCAGATTCTGATCAGTTTGATCATGAATTCCTTGATTCCTAAGCTCACATAGAGAGGCCGATAAACCTACACAGCTCAAATTTGTATAGAAATATATCCCAATATCACCAGAACCAAGGATTCATCAGTAAATCTTAGTTCGCACCTGGCTGAAGCATCTCGTTCCCACTAGATAGCGCTCTAAGGGCCGCGAGGTTGCTTTTATAACTAAAAATAGAAAAATACTAGATTTAAATAAATCTCAGCCATTCTAGCTTCCCGATTCCGTCTGGACCTCTTTCGAACCATTTGAAAGCTAGAGTTGGCGAGATTTAAAGAAATCTAGTTCGCCCGCAGAAATGTCAGTGCCGATTCATATCCAATGAATATTTAAAGCAACAATTTAATAAAGATGAGTAAAGCAATATATATATAATTATATATATACAAAAACTATAAAGGGCGATGGGTTTTCACACCGGTGCCCGGACTGGAATTGAAATATATATATATATATATATATATATATATATATATATATATATATATATTTATAAAAACTGTATAAAAGCCACGAAATGATCCAGGCTGGAAAGAATTGGAATATATATATAGAAAAATAGTAAAATGGGCTATGGGTTTTCACGCTTATGCCCGGACTAGAAAGTAAATATATACATTTATAAAAAGTAGTCAACCAGAACTGGGAAAATAACCCAGTAATGGTGAATGGTGCCAAAAAATAGTAAAAATGCCATAGAATGATCCAGGCTGATCTGGAATATAAATATATATATATAGACAGAAAAAGTAGTCAACCAAGACTGAGAAGATAACCCTGTGTGGTGAATGCTACTTATATATGCATATTTATATATAAAAGTAGTAAACTACAGCGAATTTGACATTTGGGCTTGACAGAATTGAAAAGTTAGTATATATACAATTAAATATATAAAAAAAAGCCACACCCGGACTGGGAAGATAACCCAATCCGGCGAAGTTGCTAATAACGAAGATGCAAGTATATAAGAGCTACTGGAAGCGACGAATAGTCAATCCGAGTTGTAGAAATGCCAGAAATGCATTTAGGTACTAAAATGTACCAAAAGTTGACAAAAACGGCCACGGAACTGAGTTCCGGACATATTTAGAAAACGAAACTTGATATGCAAGTGTATAGAAGTACAAAGAAGTAATAATACTTTCTAATCGTAAAAATACTCACAAAGGACTGCTACACAGACTTTTTGCCAAATTGTAGGCTTTAAACGTTCAAATCTATCGGTTATTTTCTGATATGTGGTAGTATGTGGGTATATCTACGTGTTAGAGTGAAAAAATTTAGGTTTGAAAGACAAGAAAATAGCTAGAAAACCAAACAGGCAGGGGTTCAGAGCGTTTCTGAATTATGAAATGAGCTGGGGGTCACCTCATATATATAGACCAGGGAGCCTCCACTCTACCTGTTGCTGCCGCAGGTAGACGTGCTGCTCCACGTGGCGTGGGCTTCGCAGCAGGTTCCATCATCTTGAAGTACGTGCACTCCGAGCAATGCGATGTCAGGTTCGAAACTTTCTAACTTTTAATCGAGTGTCTACAATGGATATCAAGTATAATAATTCAAACAATTTGAATAATACTTGATATAAAAAATAAATTTATTATACTCAAAAATATATATAAAATATATTTTATCCATCCTATGAATAATAAATAAGGTCACTTAGAATTTTAATGACCGTTTGAATGATATTTTTGTTTAAGAAATACCTCCAAATAGCGGTACCTAAAACTGACCGAATCTAAAAGTTTCATTGTTTAATATTTGTATAAATATTTTCGATAGATCACTTAGAACTTTAATAACCGTTCGAATGATATTTTTATTTAAGGAATACCTTCAAATAGCGGTATCTAAAACTGATCTACTTTACAATATTTATATAAATAAAGAGTATATCTATAAAGAGCCGCTTAGAATTTTAATGACCGTTTGAATGATATTCTTAAGGAATACCTCCAAAAAGCGGAATCTAAAACTGGCTTTTTATTGATATGAATAGATGAAATATAAATATATATAAATGTGTATAATACTTTTTATTTGTATTTTTATACCTGTACACAAATATGAGATAATAACAAATAAACAATTTTACTAACTTATCTCAAATAACTTTGACCAATTTTTTCTTCAAAATATCAGAACTATTGATTGGAAGAGAGTAAGCTTTTTAGAGAGATTATATAGGCAAGGAGAGTATAAGCTTTTCTTAATCTGGAAATTGGTAACAAAGAATGAAGAAAAACTTTCCTATTTATAGAAAATTTTGGCCAGGGATATTTTCGGAATTTTGAAAAATTAATTTAAAATTAATGACCAGGATTGATTTTGAATGAAAAGAATGGATAGGATGAAAACTTAATTGCTTCACACGGATTGATATGAGACTCTGCCCACTTAACATTTTCATTCATCTGCCCAAGCTCAATTTTCTTTGGTTTAATAAAAACTTTCACCCAGCATGCTCACAGACATTTCGCCCAAACAAATTTTCGCTCACCATGCAAACAATCATTTCGCCCAACAAATTTTCACTTAGCATGCAAACAAACATTTCGCCCAAACAAAATGAATTCAGCATAATTAAATCCTGGGCCCCATGAAAAAGTTCACCAGCATTGTAAAGGCTATACAAGCCTTTGTTTTATCAATATGTTCGTTCACATAATTAAATACCATGGGTCCCACAATTTTACCCATTATTTCCAAACTAAGACCAATATTCTTCCCATTTTCGGATGGTGGAGGAATTAAAGACTAAAGTCTTTTTGGAAGATTTTGATAAAAATATTTTATATATATATATATATATATATATATATATATATATATATATAATGTTTTTGAAAAGAATGAGAAGAAAATCAATTTTTAGGAATAGGGATTCTCCTCGCCTTAGAAATTGTTACTTTTTGAATTAATCTCTTTTAACACTTGATATTATATTATCAAGGTCAATTTAAAATTAATTCAATGTTTAAGATGAAAATTATTTTTTAATCAAAATAAATAAATAAAAATAGTTATATCATGTAGAACCTATGGAGAGGATTCTAACCTATTTTACTATTTTATTGTTATCATCAAAATATACCAAAAGTTGGAGACCTAACAATCTCCCCCTTTTTGATGATGACAATTCTACTAAAAATATTAAGACTCCCCCTTAATATGTGAATCTCCCCTTTAAAAAATTATTTTTAATTTTGTAATATAATGTTGATATAAAAAATATATTCAACCTACAATTTTGGCAGTTTATGCAGTGTAAATATTGTAAAAATTTAACCACAGAACCAGCAACCTGCAAACAAAGTTATATTTTCGCAAAGAAATCCAGATCCTGCAGACATATTTATATTTTTCTTAACTTTGCAACCTGTTGTATTTCTTAACTCTACAACCTGTTATATTTCCAGTAACAAAAAATAATAACATATCCTACAACCTAACAGATCCTACAGACATAATTATATAACAAATCCTGCAAACATAGTTATATAACAGATCCTGCAGACAGAGTTATATCCTGTAGACAGTTATATTTTTCTTCTCCCCCTTTGTCATCATAAAAAGAGAAGAGAGAAATCTGTGGATAATTACCTGAAAAAGAGTTAGTTAATAGTTTCTAATTATCATAATAGTTTTTTTTTAAAGAAATATCTGCATAGTTAAATATGTTAGTATACTAGTTATTACAATCCCAAATAGTTAGTGTTATAATATATATATATATATATATATATATATATATATATTACAGTCCTCAAATAGTTAGTAATCCTCCAAATTAATGAGGGGAAATTGAAGACCAGTGATGGGCAGGAGATCATCAGAGAAGATTTAATTTAGATCAACAGGAGCCGAACTGGCACTTGAAGTGACAAGAGGAGGAGGAGGAATGGGTACAGTATGACATTCCATCAAGACTTGGATAAGATTCTGAAGATGAAGTATCATTTGCTGCAGTTCTTCAATTTTGGTCATGAGAGTTCCTTGATTTTGTAACATGAGTTGGTTCATGTTACCAATAGATTCTACTTGGGAAACCATATTGATATGAGTCTCAATGTGATCAATATCTGGGCCTTTGAAGGTGATCAAGGGTTTAGGTGGAAGTTTTAAATGAGTTACTAGGTTACTATTTGGAATTGGTTGAGACTTATGAGAAGTAAGATCAATGCCAAGATGTTGGAATATACGAGTTAAAAGCAGACCAAAACCTATGCAGTTATGATTGTAACAATGCTCAAACGAAGACAACAGAAAATATGGGAGATTATATGGCATGAACTCATGCAATACACATTTGATTATTTCTAAGTCAAATGGACACAAACTCTTGTCTGTCCTAATTAGCATAAAATTTGATCTGATTATTATTCCCAGAAACTGACAAAGATCAATTAAAAATTCAGCACCAACATTTAATGGATAATCAAATAAAATAGCTGGTATTATTTGATCTGTTGCTATCCCAAGATTTTGTTTAAAAGTGGTACATTCAAGCACAGAATACCCTATAGGAAAAGCATATTCATTGAGTCTAGGGAGTTCAAGCATAGAGTGCCTAAGATGTAAAGCAGTGATAAGAAATTTTTCATCAATGATATGTTCAGTGCCCTGAATGTAAGTAGTGATGCCCATAATACAACCAGTCTCATCTCTATTTGTAACTAAGTGACTGTAAAACTCAGCAATTAAACCAGGATAGATATTTTTGTCATTAAAAACCACTAGAGATTCCCAGCCAATGTTCCTAAATTTTTCAAGAAGAGTTGGAAAACTGTTAAAAGTAATACCTATGCCAGGACACATACAATGTCTTATGAGTTTATATTTGGTCTGTGCATGTGGTGTAACTAATTGAGGTAAACAGACATCAGGGTGAACTTCATATAAAATGGACCTCTTTCTTTTGGAAGATGATGAACTGTCCATGTATAATTTAAGAAAAGTAAAACACGACTCAGAAGTGAACATAGAAGAATGAAAGTTATGTTAGGTGTAAGTGAAAAATAGTGAATATATGAGTTTTTATATATGCAGTTCATAAGTGGATGAGTTATTGCAGAAATTAATGCTCAGTTAGTAAGAGAAGCTGCAGAGTTAGCATACAAAGGAAGAAATGGTTACAAGTTTATTTTTTTCAAGAAACCAAATCACACGTTGCAAATCTTTCTTAAAACAGTGTCACATATTTGCAGTGATAAGTAGTATTAATATTTATTTAGTCAAAGAAGCAATAAGAATAGTCATATTGTTCAGTCTGACAAGGAATGTTTGATACATATTAACTAGGTATGTAATAGAGTTCAGTACATGTATGTACATTAACTATAGTTGTCAACAAGCCAAGTTTTAGTCCACTATATAACAGTTGGTTAACTATTTGCAATCAGACAATAGCAATAAATTTGAATAACTCATTTTGTAACTTATAAATACTTAAGATCTTAGTTAAATCCATACGGCAGATATCTTTGTATAGTAATGTTAGCCAAATATATCATGAGGAATATATTCAATTGTCATAGTATGTCTGTTCATAACACTTCTTTATCAAAAAGGAAGCACAGAATGACAATAGTTATGCTAGATATTAGGCCAGCACAATATTTAAGTTCAGAATGTCAGTTTGAAATATATATCTCTTTAGCGTCAGTAAAGATCATTTAAGTGCGAGTTCATAACAATAGCAACCAAGTCTATCATAGCAGGTATACAATTAATATCATCAGGCTTAATATTTCACAGTCACAAGTATCTATATAAGTAAGCCAATCAGTTATTCTAACTTCATACCTTGCATAAAATTATCTAACCATGTTAAACAGTTAACAAAACATTTTATCAGAGCAAAAATTAATCAGTTCACAGAGGTGGTTCGATACCTCAGAAGCTTTGCTTATTAAGCAGCATAGAAATTTCAAGCATGTTGATTCATGATGCGCCAGCAGCTTTGGCAGACATCAAACTATAGACATATATAAATATATATGTATATATATATATATATGTGTGTGTGTATAATATATAATATACGATTTGAAAACCTAAGAAAAATCACAATAAATTGTAAAATAATTTTGGTAACAAAGAGTTTTTTTTAAAAAAAATAAAAATAAAAATCATAGATATTTTTCAAATCTATGTAAAAATTGTGCCGATTATAGATCTAAAGAAAATAAGTATATAGTTTTTTTTTAAATTATCAGAAGCAGAAAATCGAAGGCTATCATTGACAATCAGCCGAAAGATATTAAAAAAAATTAAAAAAAATTCTAAAGCTATTATTATTATTTTTTTAAAACAAAAAAAAAATCGATTAAAAGAAAAAATCTCGAACGCTAACAAATTGAAAGTAAAACGAATAAAAAAAATTGATCAACAATCAGTCGAACACCGAAAAGCGATTGATGAAAAATAATAGAAAAACTGAAAAGATCGAACCTTATTTGGAGAAAAGAAGTTGTGCGAAGATGAGTTTGATAGCAGGGATTCACTGAATCAAAGTATTTTTGTAGAAATCATACGAAGAATCGAGTTTGAGATGAAGAGTAAATTAGGGTTTTGAGAGAATTTCAGAGAGAGAAGAGAGAGCCGTCTGTAGAGAGAGAAAAGAGAAAATAAAAATATGAAAATAATTAAAATTTGAGTTTTATATTTAGACTTACTGTATTGATCGAACGGATGAGAGTAAATCTGAGATGTGATCAATGGTCAGGATGAATTGTGTTTTAAAGAAACACAACTGAATTGATCCAATGGCTGCTGACTTATTTGCTTTATGATCGAACGGTGAAATTGCCTGATCTGTGTGCTTCATGTTGATTGGCTAGGATGAGTTACACATGTATCAACTGATCCTAATGGTGTACATTATTTTCAGAACATTGATCTAATGATTATATGAATGGATCCGTTTGTTCTTTTAGATGAATGATGATTGGTCCTAATAGAAAGTCATGGATTGACAGTCTTGTAGCCTTTAGATCAAGAAAGAATGGATGGAGCTGATTAAAATTTCATAAATAATAAATTAAAAATATAAAATATATGAATATTAAGTGAAAAATATTATAATTAATTATAACTATAATTAGCTTAAAGTATAAATGAATATTATTTAGCAAATATTATAATTTAATTGATTATAACTATAATTAACCTTTTATAAATGAATAAATATTATTTGAAAAGTATTATAAACTAATGAAGTGTAATTATTGTTATTTTTTATATACTAAACTTTAAATAGATATTATTTGAAAAATATTTTAATTAGAACTGAGATATGTTACTTATATTAAATTTTGAAAAATGTCATAATTTTTAAAAATATAGTTTTAATAAATAGGTGTATAAAGAATAACTATAAAATTGAATAAATTTCTTTAAAATTTGAAATATTTATAATTATATTAAAAGTTACAGCACATAATCAAGAGGTAGTATCCAACATACCTAATTCAATTCTTAATTTATAAAAATCTATCTGTACTTAATGGTTTAGTTAATATATCAGCAGTATTTAATTCAGTATCAATGTGTTCTAATTTGATAAACCCATTATTGACGTTATCACGTAAGAAATGATATCTAACATCTATATTTTTGACCTAGCATACAATAATGTATTTTTGCTTAAGTTAATAGTGCTTATATTATCACACAAAATTGATACGCAATTAAATTTTAAATTGTAGTCTGTAAGAGTTTGCTTCATCCACAATATTTGTGCACAACATGCAGCAGCAATATATTCAGCTTCAATGGTTGAAATAGATACAGAGTTTTGTTTCTTTGAAAACCAAGAAACTAAACATCCTCCGAAAAACTGATAGGCTCCACTAGTACTTTTTCGATCAACATGATGTCCTGCATAGTCAGAATCTGAAAAGCATACCATATTAAATGGTTGATTTTTAGGATACCATAAACCTAAGTCTGTGGTACCTTTAAGATATCAAAAAATTCGTTTTACTGCAATCAAATGTGATTATTTAGGATTTGCTTGAAATCTAGCACATTTGCAAACACTAAACATGATATCATGTCTACTTGTCGTTATATATAATAAACTTCCAATCATTCCTCTATATTTCTTTGTGTCAACACTTTTTTTATTTTTATCAGCAATTAATTTATCAGTAGTGGACATAGGGGTATTAAGAGGTTTTGCAGATTCTAAACAAAATTTCTTGATCATTTCTTTGCAGTATTTAGATTGAGAGATTTGAATACCTTTTTATCCTTGTTTGATCTGTAGTTCGAGAAAGAAGTTTAACTCTCCCATCATACTCATTTCAAATTCTTTGCTCATGCTTTCAGAGAATTCATTACACATAGTAATATTAGTTGAACCAAAAATAATATCATCAACATATATTTGTATAATAAGTATATCATTATCTTTATTTTTTGTAAATATAATAGTATTAACAGTTCCTCTTTTAAAACCATTTTCTAGTAAAATTTTGTTTAATCGTTCAGACCATGCTCTAGGGGCTTGTTTTAATCCATATAAAGCTTTATGCAATTTATAAACATAATCAGAATGCTCAAAATCTTCGAATCCAGGAGGTTGTTTAACATAAACTTCCTCTTCAATAACACCATTTAAAAATGCAGATTTGACGTCCATTTGAAATAATTTAAAATTTTTATGACATGCAAATGCTAACAGCATACGTATAGATTCAATTCTAGCAACAGGAGCATATGTTTCATCATAGTCAATACCTTTAAGTTGATTATATCCTTGTGCTACTAATCTTACCTTATTACGTATTATAGTTCCACTTTCATCTAATTTATTTCGGAAAACCCATCTAGTTCCAATAATGGAGGTATCCTTGGGTTTTGGAATTAATTCCCAGACTTTGTTTCTTGTAAATTGTTCAAGTTCATCTTGCATAGCTAATATCCAATCTTCATCCAATAAAGCATCTTTTATGTTTTTAGGCTCGATTTGAGATAAGAAGGATAAATGACCAGCCAAATTATGTGCTTGTGAGCTAGTAAGAATTCCTTTATCAATATCACCGATCACATTTTATATAGAATGATTCTTAATTATGTGTGATTCTTTGGGTGTGACACCCCCAAATCCGGGTACTTCAATTCCACGGGACTTGGTGTTCACTATACGAATATCATCTATCTATCTACCCATAGTAAATGCAAACCATGCAATAAATAGAATTAAATCCTCCCCTTATGGGGTTACAACATCTGAGTAATAAATAAAATAAATCCCATGTCATACTAACCTTAAACATCCGTGCGGAACATAAACAAATAAATAAGTCTTACACAACTCTAATATAAGTCTGAAACATAAACACATAAAATAAACAACAAGTCTTCATCACTTGTTGACCTTGCCCTTGCCTTTGCTAGTAGAAGGCTCGTTGGACCTTTCGTTCTTAACTGCAATGTTATTATTACGCAAGAGTGAGCACGATTGCCCACAAGTATAATAATATGACAACAATATAATAACATGCGAGTGAATCAAAGACATCTGAATAAAGAAACTCAATTTTTGACTCAAGAATGAATAACAGGAATCAAAAGAACGTCTGAGGGTCATAAGACCTTGAACTATGTCCTAGGTTGTAAAGTTTTTATGCTTTAAACCTTTAACAGTCATAAGACTATGGACTCTACTTCTCGTACTTAGGGGGATCAGCCCTTAGTACCATATTGTGCACAATATCTCAACGCTAAAGCGTAAATAATCCCCTTTTACAGGGTTGTTCTTCTCAGTTTTGATATCAGAGTCCGCACCAAAGGAAGTTTGGTTTGGATAAGCTCAATAAATATTTTAGAATTTAGAACGTTCATCAACTATGGACTAGTCGAATCAATTAGGGTTCACTAGTCCTATAAAGTTCAACAATAACATCGATATTCAACTTGAATAATAAATTTCAAGAGTATACAATCGAATAAGTATTGTATAACTGAATCATGCTTTTAAAAGAGTTACAAGATGTAATATGAATTTCGAACTGGAACAATTAAGAACACGAGCTTACTTGATATAGAAACACAAGTCTAAGACTTAATAAATGAATAAATTAGAATTTAGGGAACTTGCTAAATCAATAAGTTAGGGATATGATACTTGCCTCTTGCACAAGCTACAAATATAATTACAATTCACTTCCTCAACGTCCTACACATTACATTATGTATACGACATCGATTAGTTTTCATAACTACCATGTTTAACTGTTGAACTATTCACTTAAGTTCGACTTATAACTTGGTTTATAATATTACTCAATGGCTAACCACATAACATGAATGTAAACTCACAACATGCATATCACACATGTATAGCCCTTTAAACAATCATAATCAAGTTTTACAATTACGATATTCAAGTTCGCACTTAGTTTGTTAACTTGAACCTTCACATTATCTTATACATGTCAATAACTTAATTTATTAATCATGAACTTCAAATCATATAATATTCATGTATGTAACTTAAAACATCTTTTATTATCGAGAACACTACACTTGTGTGCGTGCATGTCCGAAGCCCTCCGATTGCCTCCGAATACGCATCAGTCACAAAGATGGCCATTTTTACCCATTTTAATGATTTCAAATTGAAAAACTTAAAGAATGAAAGTTGTAGGTCTACTCGTTATCTTTTCGAATCATCTTGAATCGCCTTAATCGGAGTTCGTATGAAAAAGTTATGCTTATTTTACTACAGGAGGTCAAAACAGTCTCGAAAATAAAAAAAAAACAAAGGCTCCCGGATAGCCCTTATACCCGCTGGGGCGGGTCCCCCTGCTGGTGAACTCTCTGGTTCGCGATGAACACCCAGAGCAACCCAAATAAATTCAAATTAAACTAACGTAATGAATTTTAAGGCTACCCATAATGTAAAAACTTCACAGAAACGCTATACAATATTTCTAGCATGATCTTGGCAATTAAAATCATGTAATCACACAATCCAAGGCATCTAATTTCACTGTTTTCATACTTTATCATGTTTTGAAGGAAAATCAAGAAATTCAACGTTACAGATTCGTTATAACACTGAATCCGTTCGTTTAGCTTCCGTTTTGTTCGTATAAACGTGTACAATTATATGCAAATATTAATTCAAAGTTAAACCATCGATTCATGGTATAAAAATTGTACGTAAGGGCCGTATGACCATATATACGACTCTGTAATTTTGAAAACCCAAATATAAACAAAAATTCGATGGTTTGATCACTGAAGTTATGCATATATGGCATATAATATGTTATAAACACATATGAACACACATATAGCTATATAATGAACAAATATCAATTTTCCCATTCACAGAGAATTTTTAAAGCACGTAAATGGAAAAACTCTGTAAATTTTTAAAAACCCAACTAAGGCCTAATTACATGAATTCGATTATTTTAATTCATTCATACCAAATACAAAACATGTTATAATGATATAATAACACATATATAAGCATATAATCAAAATTGCTAATTTTTCCCATACACAGAGAACTCAGAATATATGTTCATGAAGGAAACATAGTACGTGAAATAAATTGGGACAAAGGAATTACCCCTTGTAAACTCTTTGAAGATGATGATATGGGCTTTAATTCTTCAATCTCTTCTCTAATCGATTCTTCTATCAATTTTCTCTCCTAATCTCTCTAAGTTCTCTGATGTTTGTAATATGAAATATAAGACTGATGTATAAGATATATGTATAGCGTAATACGTATAATGTGTATAGTGGGTGAGTGGTCGTCGGTTAGTCCCATAGTGGGTTAACTGATCAACTCCCCATAAGGCCATGTTTGGTTTCTCCCATGCACTCTCCTTTCCCTTTAATTTAATTAACTTACTATAATATAGTTTAATAATGTCACACTTTTAATTAATCAATTAATGTTATTTAAATCAATTAAATAAAATAGCATAAATCCACATTAAATCACATAGTCACATAATTAAAATTCTCATTCATTAATTATGTCAAATCATTAAATCTCCAATTAATTATTAAATTAATTAGAATAATATTATACTTATTAATTAATATATTAATCAAATAAGCTCAATTAGATTTATACTTTGAATATAAAAATTTACCACATTAATTTAACTAATGTAACACATATAATTAAATTAATCTACCACAATTTTATCAATTAATTATTTAACTCAATAATTAAATCATCAAAAAAAATATTTATTTAATTCAATAAATATTCAAATTAAATTACAAAATCTCGTTCGTCATATTGGGTAAGTCGTTTAACTGAAGATTAGGTATTTTAAGAGGATTAGTACTGATAGGTGGTGAAGAATTATCAAGTTTTGGTTCTTCCATATTTCTGAGAATATCTTCAATGACAATATCTTTGTCAACTAGTTCTTTATATTTAGGAGGAGGCTGAGTTTCATCAAAAGTTACATTCATTGACTCCTCAACAACTAGACTTCTTTTGTTAAAAACTTGATATGCTTTGCTATTTAGAGAGTATCCCAGAAAAATTCCTTCTTCAGACTTTGGATCAAATTTCAACAAGTGTCCTTTAGTATTTAAAATAAAACATTTACTCCCAAAAATACGAAAATAATTTATTTTTGGAATTCTTTTATAATAAAGCTCATAGTGAGTTTTAAGTAAAACTGGTCTTAATAAAACTCTGTTTAAAATATAACAGGTTGTTGCCACAGCTTCAGCCCAAAAATATTTAGGAAGTCGATATTCATTTAACATTGTGTTAGCCATTTCTTGTAGAGTTCTATTTTTTCTTTCAACTACACCATTTGATTGTGGTGTATAAGGAGCAGAAAAGTTATGACTTATACCTTGCTCATCACAGAACATAATGAAATCAGAATTATCAAATTATCTTCTGTGATCAGATCGAATATAAACGATAGAGCTTCCTTGTTGATTCTGAATTTTCTTACATAAAGAAGAGAATGAATTTATGGCTTCATTTTTAAATTTTAGAAAATCAACCCATGTAAATCTTGAATAATCATCAACCAAAACTAGAATATATATAGCACCACCCATGCTGTGTTTAGGAATCGATCAAACTAGGTCCATGTGTAGTAATTCTAGAGGTCGAGAGGTTGACACGATGAATTTAGGTTTATGAGATGCATGAATCTGTTTCCCTAATTCACATGCTTCACAAATATGTTCTTTTAAGAATTTCAGTTTGGGAAGACCTCGAACATGTTCTTTAGAGGAAATATTATTAATTAATTTCATGTTAATATGTTCTAGTCTACGATGCCATAGCCATGGATCATCGTTTACAGATATGAGACACATTATCTAAGTGAGAATATGTATCTAAGTCACATGTGTATACATTTTGATTTCTAGGATATAATAGAACTAATTTTCCAGATTGATCAAATATTGAGCAGTTATAAGGACTAAAAGATATGTTAAATCCACTATCGCACAATTGACTAATAGATATAAGATTATACCTGAGTCTTGTGACTAGTTGAACGTTAGAGATTGTTATGTGTTTATTCCCAACAACCCCAATTCCAACTACTTTACCTTTATTGTTTTCTCCAAACGTTACCTCACCATATTCTGTAGCTTGCAGATTTTTTAACTTAGATTTGTCACCAGTCATATGTCTTGAACACCCACTATCAAGATACCATTTATTTTTATTTAAATCAGCTGCAAGACATACCTGTGATATATAATAATTTTACATATTGGTACCCTTTAACAAGAAGGGTCCTTTGGGTGAGTGTTCCATTTTGTATAAGGAATGTTTGTACATTCCTTCACAAAACTGGATATGGTAATTAGATTTAGTGGAGACAAGCATTCTATGAGTTATAGGACTATAAGAAATGTGATAATAATTTCTATGAAATTCTCTTCTGGTGATAATTGGCGCAGTGTATGTTCCCATGGGAACCCAAATTATTTTTCCTTTATAGTTTCTGTTGCACTGTTTCGGTGTTAACAAAATGGGCATAAAACGCGTGCAAGCATACACGGTCGACAAGTAATAAAGTGATAAATCGAGATCGTTCCCACGGAGAAAATAAGTTAGATTTAAACTATTATGCAACAATTCTATAGTTGTCTTCAGCTGCTCAAACGAGTATTAAGTGTGACTTAATAACTAGACTGATTTTAAAGTAAAATTAACTAATTAACAGACAGCAGGTTCAAATTGGAGAAATATGGGATCCTAACTTCACTTATCTAGATTACACACCTCATGTCCAGTATAATTGATTAATTAGGAATGCTAGCCGGGAGCACGAATGTGAGAAAAGACTATTTTTCAATAAACCAAATCCATACCATATAATATCCACAAAAGAGATAGAAATCACATGAACATCGATAAAGCCTAAATCACTATATGTCTATGCAATTTACAAGCAGAATCGATTTAAGTGCAAGCTCCCTATTGGCTACATAAGGTAAGCCCGTATATTTCTATCTGGATAACGAATCATGAAATTCATCACATGCAAATTTCACAAACCTATGCTAGCATGGCAAAATCTAAGTTTACACTTCCTCTTTCAATTCCATATAAACTATTATAGTAGATGGTGATCAAGCATCTATATATTCAATACAACCATGCTCGGCAAACCATACATATTCAATCATACATCTCAAAGAGGCATAAAAACCTAGACTAAGCAATAAGATTTATTAGAATCCCATAATGGTAGTTAGTTCATCTTTGAACCACAAACCATTATGGGATTTGAGCAAAGCATGAAAAGCAAATATGAAAGTAAGAGATTAAGAGAAATATAGAATGCAAATCTTGTGGTTCTCCTTTCAATAAAATACTAGCAAGCTCAAGTCCAGACCACAATCAATCTCCAATGGAAACCCTAACAATGAAAATCTACTAGAGCTAGAAGAGGAGAAGGGTTAGTCTCCCAATCTCTCTAGCTCTCTAAAACCTAGAAAATAGGAAAAACTTGAATGTTGTAATAAATGTTAAGTGATAAGTCATCCTTTCATTACACAACACACCCTTATATAAAACACTCAGCCGAAATGCAAAATAAAAAGTCAATTAATCATGGCCGGCACGGCCCTGTAGTTCATTTGGGGCTCGGCCGCGCGCTTCCCCAGAAATCTCTCTCTGCTCTGCAAATTGGCGCGGGCGCGCGACTCCCGTTTGTTATACTAGCGCGGCCACGTGGGCCTGCAATTTCTGCTGGCCCTTTGCACATGCCTTATATCAATCCTCATGCCAAGTCCAATCCCACCTTGCCTTGTTGCCATCTTCATGCCAAAACCCTGCTATTCCATGCCATTTCTTGCCAATTCTTTGCCAAAAGAGTTTCCTACCTAAAATGCATAACACAAAGATAAAACGCATTAAAAGACACTAAAGTACTTGAGTTTAAGCCATAATCAAAGCAAGTTGATAGTCAATAAGTAAGTATAAAACCTACTTATCAAATACCCCCAAACTTGAATCATTGCTTGCCCTCAAGCAACAAACACAAATGCAAACTACATGATATGCAACTACGCTACATGAAAAATGAATCCCAAAGATCAGCCATACTATGAATTCCAATAAGAAGCGCCTCAGAGAAATAACAAGACTATGAACAGAGTCACAACTCAAGCTACAGTTATAAAGACATACAATCCATGAATCACAACATGTTGCTAAGATGCGGTGTGTGTGCTATGTCACAAATAAGCTTGAACGAGGCAAAAATTCCACATGCTATACTTCTAAGGAAGGAAAACTGGGGTTTTAAATCAAGAATTTTTAATATATACAACATAATGACCAAACCAACACATAGATACAAGGTATGGTGCAACAAGGGCTTATTATGCTTTTATTCACGCACGAGGGCGATGTTCGCACTTTCCCGTGGTTACACCCGACTGTGCAATGCTAAGCCCTCTTAGGCTTTTCAATGATACCCATTTATCGAGCTTTCGACCAACAACTCCCAAACCATAAAGGCCTTAGGGCGCTGGGTGTAAAGACAATCCCTTCGGGCTTACTTGCTCGAGTATCAAAGGCCACAAGACTTAGCTAGCCAAGGTGTTTATTCTATTTTTTTCTTTTTCACAACTTCTTTTCTTTTCTTTTACTTTTTCTTTTTCTTTTTCTTTTTATTAACATGCATACCCAAAATTCCCCTAAAACTTGCATCTCTGTATCTTAAGGTCATTATTGATTTATTACACAATTCTAGCAATTAAAAACAAAATTTTCCACCTCAGAAGACAAACATGCGCTAATCTAGTCAACAAGTAAATAAAGACAATCTGTGCTATCCGGTAACATCAAAGAAACATGTATAGATTACATTATGTATAAAAATATAACTGAGCTTAAACTAACCACTGAGTTCAAAAATCTATCATATCTCAATTTCATCATTGGCCAGACTGGAATTCAACAGGCTAAACACTTGGGATTATGCTATGCAATGCAATTAAACACGAACTAAATAAGCAAAACAAAATAAAACTAAAAAAATTTTATGCAAAATTTAACTAACACATACTAGAATGCAACTACTATATGCAACCTATGCAATCAAATCACATAACTAGGGTGGAAGCGCGAAACATAGGTTTTCAAAAATTTATACAAACCCATAACCATGATCATGCTTTGTGCTAGTTATCAATAACAGAAAAGAGAGAACATGAAACTATACCTTTGAAGATCCAAGCTTCCTCAGGTACAAGTTCTACTCCTTCGATTCCTTTGATTCCTCTGTAGTGGCTCCTTCCCTTGATCAGTGTCAGCCACCCAAATATTTGGCCTCTAACGGAGATCCACCAAGGAAGATAAAGAACTCAGGAAGATGGGTTATTGGCTTAACCCTTGTTTCTATCTCTATAGAATATGTGTACTCCCAACTTTTGAAAAAATTCACGTACCTTATTTCGGATATAAGACTCTCTTATATAGATATTAGATTAACCCTCCTAATCCAATTAGAATAGAGTTTTATTTAATTAATTAATTAAACACTTTTAATTAATTTATATCCTAATCTTATTAGGATTGAGAGAGAGTACTGATATTATATTAATTCCTAAACTCCTTTAGAATTAAAATAATAATAATAATAAGACTTCTCTTATTAATTTATATTTAATATTTCTAAAATATTAAATAATAAACATTAAGCTATTTAATTTATTCTATCACCATAGATTAAATTAATTATACTTAATGCATTATTACTATTATGCCATTTTCTTCTTAAATAATTATTCTTCCTTTTATGGTGTGACCCTTTAGGTTCTCCATATTAAACCGGTTGTGAATAAATCAATTAGAACAATTCTAATCTTATTTAAATAAATAAATTAAACTAATAATCTATTTAAATAAATAACATTTATTCTACAATAGGGATAAGCCTCCCTAGCGATCAACGACTTTTCAGATAATATAGATTTCAACATTAATCATAAAAGAACCTGTGAGTTAATAGTTACCATACAATTCAATCCTTCCATCATACAATGTCCCAATTAAATATAAGACATGGATTTACTATCAAGTCTTAATTTATTTAATCATATGTATTCCGATTAGAAAACGCACAACTCCAAATAATGCAAATTAGAAACCTCCTTCTAATTTCATTCTACCTTGGCCAAGGATTCCTGGGTTGTCATTTAACGAATCACATAGGACATATCTCCTCTTTTACTAGAGGTGGTAGATTCTTTATTGATCATACATTATCTCCATATGCAACTCATTATACCCAAGCATACCCTATATATGCCTTAAAAGGCCTTAAGGAATAAGTCAAAGTATAATTTGTTACATACAAGATACTATGATGATCTCAAGTCCAAGGATCACTTGTACTACTATCACATTAGGAATTCCTTTTGACAGGCGAGTAAAACTCCATTAGGTATTCTATAGCGAGTCACGTTCAGTGAACTTATTCTCCAATAAGCACCTACATACTTGTTTTAGTGTCTCCACACAAATGACCATGAGATCAGTCATCCTCATCCAATGAGCAAGCAACATATGTACCAATCTATCTGGATTTACTAATCCCCATTTTAGTAATCCCACAATTGGAAACTATTTTAGTTTTTAAGATTTTTAAGAATTTAGATCTCATTAGCATGATCTCATCATGATTCTAAAATCATTGCTTAAAACTATGGGTTATTTATATATTATTAAAAACAGCACCATGTAGATAATTAAATGCCTTAAATGAATATTTTATTAATAAATAAATAAGATTGTTTACAAAGTATGTGCTTTATCATCATACATGATTGGCTTGTATGCACACTACTATCAGCTAACATGCAATTAAAACTTTATGCAATTAACTACTAACTACACCCAATACCCCCAAACTTAAAATATTCAATGTCCGCATTGAAGGTAAAAGGTCAGGAAAACTCCCCTACTGATTGGCATGGCCACCCTCCTTAGGTGGTGAATCTGGCGGTGGGTATGGCATGGCAGAACAGAAGACGGGCCACTCCACTAGTGTCCCTTGCTGCGCAAAGGCCTCGACTAAGGAATGCGAGAAACCATCGACAAACGCTGCAAAGTTGTTGTGCAATGCGTCCATCCTCCTCTCCAATCGCCTAATCCTGCGATCCTGATGTATGTCACCAGCTGGAGGAGGAGCAGCGGCCTCTGATGGCTATGGCTCTGGTGGAGGAACTACTGGAGGAGGTGGTAAGATGAACCCTCTTCCTCGGGGGTGTGTTGTGCCGCCAGGCCAATCCTCAAAATACTTAACTGTGGCATGAGTGATGTCTCCGCTCGGCATTTGGACCTGTTCATCGTCCCATTCAATCCTTGCCTCAGAGCACAGGTAAGCCACCACGGATGCGTGTGGAATCGACCCGGTGGTACTGCCTCTCATAAAGCACAGCATATTCTGATTTATCAAATGCCCGACGTCGATATATTTCCCCGTGATGATCCCCCACAGTATAATAGCCCTCTCTGCTATAATCTCGTGCTGGTGCGTGGATGGCATCAGGTTAGCACATAAAAACAGGTTCCATGCCTTGGCGTATCTGTTCAGACCGGTGGCTGGGAAATTGGTATGCTCATCGGTACCCACCCTATATTTCCACTTTGTGCCTGGCGTACACAAATTAATGATTAATTGATCCAAATTAGTTTCAAACCTCTCTGCTTCGACCCAATTCACTTGCCCAGCCAGGGGTAGAGGCAAATTTAACACCTCGCGGATCACCGCCGGGCGATAATCAATGGTTTTGCCCCAGACAAAAGATCGGCCACTCTGCATTTCCTTAGCGTTGGCATAAAACTCACGACCGATAGCCAACGGTACAGGCGGCGGTGTTGCACAAACCCCTTGCCATCCCATCTCGCGGATCATAGCAAGCAATTGACCGTCCTCATTCGCCGGCTTCAAACCCCTCTTTTTCAATACTGTTTTGGCCGCGATCCGATAGTACTCCACTTGGGCCTCAATACTGATAAACTTAGTCAAATCCACTGTGATGTCGTCGCCCTGGTCACTGCGAGCGGGCGATGCGGGAGCGGTAGATCGTGCATATTTTGGCCCCATTGAGAATTTCTAAAAAAATTGATATGCAAGCCCTAGATGATGGATGGAGAAGACAAACCCCCAAACTTGAATCTCTGCCAACTGTGAAGCAAACCCTTATTTTTGAATTCGACCGACACCCCCAAACTTGTTTCTCTGATACTCTGCAGTGCAAACCCTCAATGATGTAATTGAATCTCCACAACCTGAAATTGTGAACCTGTAATCCCTCTATGAGAAATCTATAATGGAAAGATGGTGTGAGTGAAGGGTAGAGTTAGGCTGTATAGATATTAAGGGATAAAAGTGATTGCTGGTGGGGATCATGGGAAGAGATGTAAGGAGGGGTGGGGATTGATTAGGGTCGGTTAATAAAGGAGAGGGAGCTCGTGAGTGAATGAATCAACCGGTCAAAAAGAAATGAATAGGAAATAAGGGTTTGGTTTGCCTTTTAAAATTTCTAAACTAGAATTTTTCTGGGGTCTGGCGTGGCCGCGCGGCTGGGTACTCTATATGGGGTGCGGCCGCACGGGTCAGGGACACTCTCTGGAAGTTCTTGATATTGGCGCTGGCGCGCCGATGAGTGCCTTGAGGTTGGCGCGACCGCGCTACCCTGAGCCCAGCCAAAATTTTTCTTTTTCTAGCAGCACTGATATGAAGGCTTCAGCAGCAACTTAAAATACTTTTCTTTCCTGCACACATAGCAATCAAAAATAAGTTGCCATATTCATAATTTGCCTATAAGAGATGTATGTAATATTAAATCCTTAGCAATGCTATGTAAGTGAGTCGTATCTATGTGATTTCCCAAAAAAATTGCTATATGAGCTTATATGCAACATGCCAATACTTCAAAAATATGTTCAGTAAGCTTCTAATCCCAAAAAAAAAAATATGCAATAATGCCTATGTGCAAATTTGTAGGCAATGAGCTTTTCGTTCCCAACAATTTAAGCAATCATGCCTAAGTTTAAAAATATAGGCAATGAGCTTCTAACATCAAAACTGTTCAAAAATAGTCAACTTTTTCAAAATGCTTAGAATTAAACAGGGTGGAAGGAAATGTAGAGTCATGCAACCAGAATTAAACAAGAGGTAGAAATAGACATATGATGCAAGAATTATATGAGATAGAGAAGAGAGATGATGGGGTGCCTCCCATCTAGCGCTTGTTTACAGTCCATAAGCTAGACTCTGTTTGAATCGGTCAAATGGTGGAAAGAATCGAGGCAACCTTCTCTCGATTTACCTCGCCGCCATAATAGTGCTTTAATCTTTTACCATTCACTTTGAAGGGTTTGTCTGGGTATTGATCATAAATCTCCACTGCTCCATGGGGAAACGCAATTTTCACTGTGAAGGGGCCCGAGCATCGAGATTTGAGCTTTCCAGGGAATAGTCTGAGACGAGAATTATATAGTAACACTGCTTGCCCCGGCTCAAATGTTCTTTCTAAGATTTTCCTGTCATGCCACCTTTTGACCTTCTCCTTATATAGCTTGGAATTCTCATAGGCTTGCAATCTGAACTTGTCAAGCTCATTAAGTTAGAGAATCCTTTTCTTCCCCGCAGCCATCAAATCAAAATTTAGCTTCTTGATGGCCCAGTAGGCCTTGTGTTCAAGCTCCATGGGGAGGTGGCAGGCCTTCCCACACACAAGCTGATATGGCGACATACCCAGTAGCGTCTTGTAGGCAGTTCTATAGGCCCACACCGCATCATCAAGCTTTAGAGACCAATCCTTCCTCGTGGGATTTACAAATTTTTCTAGTATTCGCTTCACCTCACGATTCGAGACCTCAGCTTGGCCATTTGTTTGAGGATGGTACGCCGTAGCAATACGGTGATTTAACCCATACTTAACCAAAAGCACAGAAAATTAACGATTGTAAAAGTGGGTTCCTTCATCGCTGATGATGGCTCTAGAGGTCCCGAAGCGTGTGAATATGTTTTTCTGAAGAAAACGTAGGACAACCCTAGCATCATTGGTCGGTAAGGCTGCTACCTCTACCCACTTGGACACATAATCGACCGCCAGCAAGATGTATAAATTTCCACAAGATGAGACAAAAGGCCCAATGAAGTCTATCCCCCAGACGTCAAAGATTTTGACCTCTAGGATCATATTCAGAGGCATCTCGTTTCTCTTGGATATGTTACCCATGCGCTGACAACGGTCACAATTCTGGACAAAGTTATGAGCATCTTTAAACAGTGTTGGCCAATAAAAATTGGCCTAAAGCACTTTGGCGGCGGTCCTCTCACCACCGTAATGTCCTCCATAAGCTGATGAGTGGCAGTCTCGCAGTATGCTTTTCATCTCGCTCTCAGGGATGCATCGTCTAATCATCCTATCAGCGCACTGCCTAAATAAGTACGGCTCATCCCAGATATACCATCTAGCATCGTGTAGAAACTTCTTCTTTTGGGCTCTAGTGAAGTCTGACGGGATAATATTGCTCACTAAGAAGTTTGCAAAATCCGTAAACCAGGGCATCTCGCCTTGCACCACGAACAACTGCTCGTCCGGGAAGGACTCATTGATCATCACTTTGTCGTTTTTATCCATTCCCAGATTTTCCAGTCTAGATAAATGGTCAGCCACTTGGTTCTCGGTCCCTTTTCTATCTTTAATTTCTAAGTCAAACTCTTGGAGAAGAAGTATCCACCGAATGAGTCGAGGTTTAGCATCCTTCTTTGAAATCAGGTATCTGATTGCACCATGATCTGTGTATACAATTACCCTTGTCCTTGTGACAACTCGAATTTTCAAAAATTGTTAAAATAAGAATTTAATGAATGAAATTCTTATTATGACGTGTTTTGCATGTAAGTAAATATATATATTCATATATTGGGATGATGAGGTTTAATAGTTAATTTAACTATTGAATAAATTAAATAAAATTATTACGAAAAGGATATTAACTGAATGTTATTAGTTAATTTAATTAAGTTAAAGATTATATTTTGAAATAATATAATTTGGTCATTATTCCTTATTGGCAATGGAGTTATTATGAATTAAATCTCTTAAATAATGTGAGTATTCACTTAATTAAAATAGTGAATTAATATAAATATAATTGTTTTAATAAAATATGAAGGTAATATATTACATGTAAGAGTAATACGTTTATGTAATGGCTTAATATATTATATTTAGCCACGTGAATGTAAATGGGTATGAGAATGAGATGAACCAATATAATTATAAATAAATATTGGTGTTAGGATTAAAGAATAAAATAAATATTCAATGGAAATTATTATGGAATAATTTATTTAAGTATGATGGTATTAAATAAATTGATTAATATTTAAGTAGTGATTAGATGTATGGATTAAATAAATTGTATTGAAACAATTTATGCGAGGAAAGGAATTAAATAATTAGATATTATAATTATATAATTCATGTGAGTTAATTAAAATAAAGGAAATAAATATTAATTATTTTAATGGAAAGGGTTATTTTAAGTTGAGGGTTATGTATATAATTTCGTAATATATGGAGTAATAGTTATACATATTATAATTGTATAATTATTCAATGTAGTTAGCTAAATAATTTAGCAACATAGTTAAAGTGTGACATTTAAAGAAAAGAAGATATACCATATGATAAGGAGAATTATTAGAATAAATTAAAAAGGAGATTAAGGGTTTAGCCAAACATGGCCTTGTGATCTTTTGCCTTTGTAACACCCACATTAAGCCATCAGTTGTAACACCCAAGTTAAGCCATCAGTTTATTTTACGTGGTTTAGCAAGATAGAGAGAAAGAGAGAGACTTAGAGAGAAAGTAAGAGAAAAGAGAATTCTCTATGAAGTTGAGAGCAAAAGTCTGAGGATCAAAGAAGGGGAAGAAGAGTAATCAAGTAATCTTAATCTAAACTAAGGAAGGAATCAAGAGGTGATAATCCAATTATAGTTTCTTAAGTTTTTATTTTCTTGGGTTCTTCATTGTAAATTATTTTGGTGGGTTGAATTGATGAGGAATTGGTAATATGTTTTTATGGATATATATAATCTGTTATGTATCATCTATAAGCAATTGTTAGGTAATCGAATTCATGATGTTATGCTAAAGATGAAGAACTTGTGTTCTTAATGAATTATGTATGTTATAGCTTGGTTGAAGTCAAAGTTTAGTTATGAAATCATGATGAAAACCTTAAATTGATGATGTATCATGATAGTACTCGAAAAAACAAAAATAACCCAAGTTGAACGAGTCAAAACGGATGTAAAACGAATTCGTAGTGAATGAATTCGCTAAATATATGTAAAACATAAAAAATTAGCATGAACACTGAATTCGAACAAATGAATTGTTAATATTTTTTAAGTGTTATAATTATTATGTAGATGAATAGTTCAGTGTTTCACGAATCCATAGAGTCAAAACGGACTCAATCGGATGTGTATAGCTTGAGTTATGGAGATTAGAAGGAGAAAAGGGTCAGAAAATTTGCAAGAACAGCAAACTGGAAAAAAAATCACGTAACAGGCTGCCAGTGGCGCAGCTGCGCTGCCCCCAAGGCTATTTGGGGCGTAGCTGCGCCGAAACAGTGTCAGGAGGGACTATTTGACCTCCTGTGGTAAAACAACCATAACGTTTTCATATGAACTCCGATTGAGGAGATTCAAGATGATTCAGAACGAGCACGAGTAGACCTACAACTTTCGTTCTTTAAGTTTTTCATTTTGAGGTCAGTAGCAAGGGTCAAAATTGTCATTTTTGAGACTGATGTGTATTCGGAGGCAATCAGAGGGCGTCGGGCATGCATGTATGAAAGTGTAGTGCTTCTGACGATAAAAGATATTGTACTAAGTTATAAAACATGAATGTTAGTATATATAATTATGCTTAACATTAATAAATGACGTATTAGATTAGTTGTATAAGCACACTAAGCATGCACAAGAGAGACAATTCGGGTGGGTGGCGAATGAACGTCGAAACGCTATGACAAGTGTTAATGAATGTAAAAAGTGTTTTAAGTCAAATAAAATGAACATTATAAGATATGAAATGGGGTTAGTATAAAACCAATAAGTAGTCTTAGCAAGACTTAAACACTTGAATGAATTTCAAATATTACGAAAAAGAAATATAGTGAAATATAAGTCGATAGTTAACACAATTAAATTGAACATTGTGTATTGATAATAGGAAGGGTTATGAGATGTAGAGTACAGTTTATATTACAATTAATATGCTTTGCTATGTGACTAATAGTTGATGTGCATGATTATATAATTGTATAGGGCACGTGAAGTGCAGATATTTGTAAGTTGTTAAACTGTTATTGGTAAACAACGATCAAGGCAAGTCTTTCAGTTCCTATTTTCTACGTGAACTTGATGATGAACTGTTTTAAATTATTTTGCAAAGAGCATGATATGTTGTATATATGTTATAAGCATGAAATGTTAAAGTCAATTTATGACTACATTGATTGATTAAAGAATATTTATTGAGTAAGGAACTCAATCTTTATATTTGTTATGTGAAGTAAAGCATGTATGCCATGTTACTTTAATTATTATGAGATGCATATTGAGCATGTATTTATGTGCTATGTGATGCATGAAAGCTGTTAGATCTTGCTGAGCTGTCAAGCTCATTCTTGCAAATAATCACTTTTGCAGGTTAAGGATTCAAGGTAACGCTATGTGCTACTTGAAAGAAATGAATCAGATGTAATGCATGAAGATTTATATACTTTGGCTGAATTGTTATTATTTTGGACCTTGTTTAAGGTTTCAGATAATGTATTTGATAATATATGATGGTTAACTGATGTTGAGTTGTAAAGTTTAAATTTTACCTGATGTATAAGGGTTATTGAACGTGGTTGTAAGTTTTAGTTTATAATAACTCTGACGAAACGATTCATGAAATAAAGTTGAATCAAAGTTATGTAATGATAAAGGTTGAGATTCAGGGAAATAAAGAAGGAATAATATAAAAGTTTTAAATATTCTGTATTTTTAGTGATTGTATCATTGATTAAGGATGTAAAGTCTGAATAAGGATGCATTGTTAGCGACCGATGTCGAGAGTTGTATTGTATGAATTTTGGGGTCGTTACAGTGCCAATCAAATATGAACTGAATTTGTCAAAAGCATATACCACTACAAGAAGCTCCTTTTCAGTGGTGGGGTAGATTAACTGGGCGTTTGTCAGGGTTTTGTTTGCATAATATATCACATGAAAGACCTTATCCCTATGTTGTCCCAATACCAACCCCACGGCGAAGTCACTTGCATCACACATCAATTCGAAGGGGAGAGACCAGTCTGGTGCTGTAATGACGGGAGCCGTAGTCAATTTCTTTTTCAAGTGTTCAAAGGCTACCAGGCATTCCTCGTTGAATTTGAACGGGACGTCCTTCTCGAGTAAACTGCACAAAGGCTTAGTAATCTTTGAGAAGTCTTTGATGAAACGTGGTAGAAGCCTATATGCCCGAGAAAACTACGAACTCCTTTTACTAAGGTTGGTGATGGTAGACTTTCAATGGTCTCCAATTTCGCTCTATCTTCCTCTAGACCTTTCTCAAAAACTTTGTGGCTCAGAATAATACCTTCTTGTACCATAAATTGGCACTTTTCCCAGTTCAATACCAAGTTGGTCTCAACACACCTTTTTAAGACCAATACCAGATTTTCCAAACAGATGTCGAAGGAGTCCCCAAAGACAAAGAAATCATCTATGAAGACTTCCACATTGTGCTCGACCATATTCGAGAATATAGCCATCATGCATCTCTGGAAAGTGGCTGGTGCGTTACATAGCCCGAAAGACATCCTTTGAAAAGCAAAAGTGCCATATGGGCACTTGAAGGTGTTCTTTTCTTGGTCCTTTGAGGCTATGACAATCTGATTATACCCCGAGTAACCGTCCAGAAGGCAATAATAGTCGTGTCCTACCAGCCTATCCAGCATCTGATCAATGAACGGGAGAGGAAAATGATCTTTCCTTGTACCTTTATTCAGTCTGCGATAGTCCATGCAAACTCTCCATCCCGTAACTGTCCTGGTAGGTATAAGCTCATTCTTTTCATTAGTCACGACTGTCATGCCTCCCTTCTTCGGGACGCACTGCACCGGGCTCACCCAAGGGCTGTCTGAGATCGGATAAATTATTCCAGCATCTAACCACTTAAGGATCTCCTTTTTGATGACCTCTTTCATAATCGGATTCAATCTCCGTTGTTGCTCTATTGATGGCTTGTTTTCATCCTCCAAGAGTATCTTGTGCATGCAGTAGGAAGGGCTGATCCCCTTGATGTCAGCTATGGTCCAACCAATAGCTGATTTAAACTCTTTAAGGACCCGCAGCAATTTGCTCTCCTGATCGGATGATAGAGCAGAGGCAATAATAAACGGCAACGTAGAAGATTCTCTCAGATATGCATATCTCAAATGATCTGGAAGAGGTTTCAGGTCAAGTGTAGGAGCCACCTCTAGAGAAGGTTGTAGTCGCACTGATGACTCCCCAATGTGTCCTAGTGGTTCGATGGGGATCTTAAACTTTCGCATCTGAGGCACCGTATTCAGAATTTGTATGCACTCCACCACATCTGTCTCTTCTATGTCAGATTCTCCCAGAAGATCACTTTCCAATGGATCTATACTCAGTAAGTGTTCAGCCTCCTCCTGCAGTATCCGGTCGACAGTATCAATTCTGAGAGAGTCTTCCTCATCTGTGGGAAACTTCATAGCCTTAAAGACATTAAACGTGACCTCTTGGTCCTGCACTGTGACGTCCCCAAAATAGGTTCAATACTCAACCCATTCTGAGTCGCCAAATACATGATACAGAATCCAAATACAATCTTTTATAACATACGGTCGTGCAAAATACGACCACACAAACTATGAGTTTCATTACAAATCGTATATGATACGAAATATAAACACTCAAATTCATTCCTTATTCACTACAATTATTGTCCCACTATTTTATAGAATAGTGAGGACTTCTACAGATATAACTCTGATCATCACACTGTTCCCCGACTAGTCCCTGTGATATTCTCATTTCCTGAAGAGAACAATGGAAGAAAAGGCTGAGCTCAACTAGCCCAGTAAAGAATATTATGACTAAGATAATGAAGGATAAATCATCGTTAGTCTTCAATAAACCAGATAAAATATGATGGACAACAAATTTTAGTTCAACAAATGCAGCGGAAATAACAATTCATTAGAAGAGTTAAGTAAAGAATGATGTCTACTACTCCCTCCGTCCCAATTAATTGCTCAGTTTTGACTTTTTTTAGTCAAATTGACTATTTTTTAAAACTATTTTGTGTACCATTTTTGCCAAAATATAAGTGAAGAGGTTATAACAAAAAAAAAGTATATACGATTTACTACTTATACCAATTTTTATAATGTTAAAAATATATTTATACATGCTTAATTATTAATTTTAAAAATAGTCAATTTGACTAAAAAAAGTAAAAACTGAGCAATTAATTTGGGACGGAGGGTGTATCTTCTATGAGTTAAAAGTCCATCATCAATATTTTATCCCTGTAACATCAATCAATATATATCTCAAATCAAATATTCATCTTTGCACTACGGGCCAAAAATATTCATTTATATCACTAGTGGTCATGTTCATCTCAACACCTGTCCATCTTTGCACTACGGGCCAAAGATATTCATCAAGTAATCATTCATCTTTGCACTCAAGGCCAAAGATATTCATCAAGTAATCATTCATCTTTGCACTATAGGCCAAAGATATTCATTTGTATCACCATTTAAGACTGAGGATGATGAAAAATAATATAAAAAACGAATCCAGTGAGATAAAGGACAAAGATTAGGGATTCATAATTTAGTTTATCCAAGTTCAATAATACTCCGTAATAATCAATTGTGGAGAAAAATTCAAGAATAAAGTTCAAAACTTGGATCCAATCAAATATAATTTAGATTAAAAAAAAATATTTTTTAACCGTAAATAGTAACTCGTAAATAGTAATTCGTGAATAGTAACTCGTCATGAAAAGATGAAAATTTTTAAAAAAAGTTCAGACCAATATTTCAGTGAAATGATATTAGATGAATCGTAAAACTCAAAGAATTTCTGATCATTTCAGGAATTATAGAAGCAATACTTATCATAGTAAGTTTAAATTTAAGAATATGAAATAAAATATTATCACTTTCATAATATGGAATATGAAAGAAAATAATATTCTTTATGAATATTGAAAGAAAATAACATCATTTACGAGAAAAATAATATCCTTTACCTTAACAGGAGAGTAGTTTTGCCTGGAATATAGGATATTATGCTGACAAAAACTTGCATTGTTATCAACACTCAAAGTATCTAAATACTCACAAGAAATACGCTCGATATTATAGAGAGAAAATTTTCTGATTCTGGTGTGATTTTCATTTCTAACTAAGCACCCTATTTATAGAAAAATGCCAGAACACCAAAGTTGACTTAATTAACCAACGGATGAATTTTCAAGCCCATCACTTTTGAAAAGAACAATCAGCACACCACCATTCAAAGCCTCCACCAAAAATTCCACCAACCACATCTTTATATAATATATATATATATATATATATATATATATATATATATATTAAAATATTTATTTTTGAAACTTCAATAATTCATAATAAATAGCCCTTTTATTAGAAAAAATACGAACTTTATGTCCATTCCATATGAAATTTAATTCTCTACAACTTTGTAAAAGAAAGTTTTTCCAAATTCCGAACGAAAAATAACTCAAATTTATATACGGATGATTTTTCCACACCTCCATTCCGACAAAATACATATACTGATAAAAACAACCATCAGCACTAATTCCTTCATTTATATCAAAATTGGATAAATATTTACTCATCATATTTATCAACAATTTAATTATTCATAAATAATATTACAGAACCACAATAATGATAACCAGGTCATTCCCAGGAAAGAGAGGGCTTTTCGATAAGGATTTCTTCTTACTGGCGCGCAATTAGATTAACTAACCCCTTTCCTAAACAGAACTTCCTAGACATTGCCAATAATGTTGTCTAATAATATTATTCAAATAATATTAATTATTGATTTGATAATGTGAAATACTGTGCAGTGGTTACTCTGACAATTATTGAATCAATAATATAAAATATCAACGGTAGCAATTATTGAATCAATAATATATAATATAAAATATTAAACAGTAATTACTATAACAATTATTGAGTAAGTGACTTCTTACGTAAGAATTAATAATTCGAAATACTGTGCAATACCTTGTGCAACAACGCATATTACTGTATTTTAATCACCGGGTATTTCAACAGTTTAACGGTAAAAGTTTTGCCGTTATTTTTATAAAAAAATTACTTCTGTCGCTTTCTATATCTAACATTCATTCCGTCACCAATGACTGCGCCGTCGTACGAATATTCTCTGACAAAAAAAATATTCCTCGACCCAACGAATATTCCCTGACACAACGAATATTTTATAACACTTGCTTACTTTGTAAAATTTGCACATTCCACCCATAACTTACCACATTTATCAAATCAACACCTTACTATTTCAAAATAATATATAGAGGAAATTAAATCTTATTCATAAAAAGTTGGGGTCTTACAACCTCTCCTCCTTATGAAATTTCATCCTCGAAATTGACGTACGTACCTGGTATGTCAAAAAGGTGAGGATACCTCGCTTTCATTTCCGATTCTAACTCTCAGGTCATTTCCTCGATATCATGGTTCCTTCACAAAACTTTAACTTGAGGTATAATCTTTGAGCATTAGACATGTTCCTTCTTATCCAAGATCTTCATAGGTACCTTCTCGTACGTTAAATCTTTGGCTATCTCGTCTGGTTCTAACTCAATAATGTGGTTTGGGTCTTTCACATATTTACGTAGCACGGATATGTGAAAAACGTTATGAACACGAGACATGCTTGGAGGTAAGGCAAGTCTATAGGCCACATTTTCTACTCGGTCAAGGATTTCAAATGGACCAATAAATCGTAGATTGAGCTTTCCTCTCTTCCCGAATCTCGTAACTCCTTTCCATGGAACAACACGTAACAATATATGATCTCTGACATTAAATTCTACGTCTTTTCGATGAAGATCAGCATAACTCTTTTGTCGATCTTGTGCAGTTTGTATACACGTTGCCGGATTATTTGAATCTTTTCCGTAGTCATACGTACTAACTCTGGTCCCAACAATGTTGCTTCACCTACCTCATCCCAGCATACTGGAGAACGACACTTTCTTCCATACAGCGCCTCGAATGGAGTCATGCCTATACTTGCCTGATAACTGTTATTGTAGGAGAATTCCACCAATGGTAAGTACTTGTCCCAACTCCCTTTGAAGTCTAGAACACAGTGTCTCAATAGATCTTCAAGAGTTTGAATAGTCCTTTCCGATTGTCCGTCCGTTTGTGGATGATATGCCTAACTGAATCGTAAATCCGTGCCCATAGCTTTTTGCAAACTGACCCAAAATCGTGAAGTGAATCTTGGGTCACGATCTAAAACTATGGATACTGGCATACCATGCAACCTCACAATCTCATTCAAGTACATACGAGCAAGACGTTCAAGGGAATAAGTCTCTCGTATAGGCAAGAAATGAGCAGACTTGGTTAATCTACCAATAATAACCCAAATCGCATCTATGCCTTGAGAAACCTTGGGAAGACCCGTAACGAAATCTATGGTAATGTGTTCCCACTTCCATTTTGGAATCTCAAGTGGTTGCAATGGACCCTTTGGCACTTGATGCTCCGCCTTAACACGTTGACACGTTAAACACCTCAAGATAAACTCCGCGATCTCTTTCTTCATATTGCTCCACCAAAATGTATGTCAAAGATCACGATACATTTTGGTACTTTCAGGGTGGATTGAAAATGGTGTGTTGTGTGCCTCCATCATGATTTTATACTTCAAATCAGAATCGTTAGGAACACAAAGTCTGGAGTTGACTCGAAGTATTCCTTCTTCATCCATTCTTGCTTCTGGAATAGCACCTTCTTGCACTTTCTTCTTCATCTTTATCATCTCCGGGTCTGTAGCTTGAGCAGCTTTAACTTTATCAATCAAAGCTGGTTCTACGCGTATACTTGACATCATCACGTGGGTTCCCGAAGTCTTGAACTCTATCTCCACCCTTTTTAAGTCACACAAAATGGGCCTTTGTGTTGATAGCATCACACTCATTCCCGCATATGATCTTCTACTTAACGCGTCTGCTACCACGTTCGCTTTTCTAGGATGATATTGAATGGTATGGTCGTAATCTTTCAACAGCTCAAGCCAACGTCGTTGTCGTATATTGAGCTCGTTCTAGGTGAAGAATTATTTAAGACTCTTATGATCCGTATAGATCTCCACTTTCTCCTCATACAGGTAATGTCTCCAGATCTTCAACGCGAAAACAACAGCTGCCAACTCTAGGTCATGAGTAGGATAATTCCTCTCATATTCTTTGAGTTATTCCGAGGCATAGGTTATGACTTTCCTATGTTGCATGAGAACACATCCTAACCCTTTGCCTGAAATATCTCTGTAGATGACAAATCCATCCGAACCAGATGGTATTGTCAGAACAGGTGCTGAAATGAGTCTCCTCTTGAGTTCCTCAAAACTCTTCTCGCATTCCTCGTTCCATGCAAATTTTGTATCTTTTTGAGTCAGCTGAGTTAATGGAGTAGCGATTCGAGAAAATCTTTCCACGAATCTCCGATAATAGCCAGCTAAGCCCAGAAAGCTACGTATTTCGGTTACTGACTTAGGTTGCTCCCAACGGAGTTTCAACAAATAAGTCAAAGTTTAATTTCTCAGTGATCAAGTTCAAATGTTGATCACAAGTAGGTGAAATAAAAGAATGGGTAGAACCGGTATCTAATAAGGTATAGACTTCGCAAGAGTCTATTATTAGCTTACGTACCCGTGATAACTTCGTTCAGGTTCCTCGTATTTTGGGAAGTCACGACAACCGCTCTCCCTTGAATAGCTGACTTTGACTTGTCTGAGACAGCCTTTGGAGTCACCATCCCAGCTGGACTTAACTTTGCCATAAAGCACATTCCACCCTCAACTGCTTCGTCGCACTCCTGATCCATGATTTGAATCATTACTCTTCGATCCATATCGAATTGGGGTTGACCGCTCTGCACAAGGTAATTCTAAACTCGATGTTGGATTCTCCCAATTGCTGTCCAAAAAGTGAAATTCATATCGTCTATTTTGGCCTTCTTGGATCGGACGTCTCTTTCTAAAATATCAACGCGTCGTGCGGCTTTTACCCATGCATCCTCCATTCTTATTCGTTCAGTTGTTTCTTCTTTCATCAGAATTTTGACAATTGCATTCTAAGATTCCAACTCTAATATCATATGCTCTGCCAGAGAGAGCTTCTATTCAAGCCTCGCATATCGAGTAGCAAAATCTTGAATTGTTGTATCCCTTTGTTTCGCGGCCGCCTGCCGTCTTATTCTCCCGTCATCACATTACCCTGGTTGGTGATTAGCGGTGCCTCAATGGTCTCATTCACTTCATTGTTTAGATTTTCAGCTTCCATTCTCAAATACTGCCACAAAACAGGGGTTAATTAAACAAATTAACATATCACATATTAACCCCATGTTCCGACCGACCAATTAAATACCAAATAAGCTTAGGTAGGACACACTAGCGAAGAATTTACTCATTTCTCCCCTTCTAGTTCTATTCCCAGATCTCCGCTAGAGATCATATCCCTAAGCTCTGATACCAACTGTGACGCCCCCAAAATAGTTTCAATACTCAACCCATTCTGAGTCGCCAAATACATGGTACAGAATTCAAATACAATCTTTTATAACATACGGTCGTGCGAAATACGACCACACAAACTATGAGTTTCATTACAAATCGTATATGATACGAAATATAAACACTCAAATTCATTCCTTATTCATTACAATTATTGTCCCACTATTTTATAGAATAGTGAGGACTTCTACAGATATAACTCTGATCATCACACTGTTCCCCGACTAGTCCCCACGATATTCTCATTTCCTGAAGAGAATAATGGAAGAAAAGGGTGAGCTCAACTAGCCTAGTAAAGAATATTATGACTAAGATAATGAAGGATAAATTATCGTTAGTCTTCAATAAACCAGATAAAATATGATGGACAACAAATTTTAGTTCAACAAATGCAGCGGAAATAACAATTCATTAGAAGAGTTAAGTAAAGAATGATGTCTACTATCTTCTATGATTTAAAAGTCCATCATCAATATTTTATCCCTGTAACATCAATCAATATATATCTCAAATCAAATATTCATCTTTGCACTACGGGCCAAAGATATTTATTTGTATCACCAGTGGTCATGTTCATCTCAACACCTGTCTATCTTTGCACTACAGGCCAAAGATATTCATCAGGTAATCATTCATCTTTGCACTACAGGCCAAAGATATTCATCAAGTAATCATTCATCTTTGCACTACAAGCCAAAGATATTCATTTGTATCACCATTTAAGACTGAGGATGATGAAAAATAATATAAAGAACGAATCCAGTGAGATAAAGGACAAAGATTAGGGATTCATAATTTAGTTTATTCAAGTTCAATAATACTCCGTAATAATCAATTGTGGAAAAAAATTCAAGAATAAAGTTCAAAACTTGGATCCAATCAAAGATAATTTAGATAAAAAAAATGATAATTTTTTACCGTGAATAGTAACTCATGAATAGTAACTCATCATAAAAAGATGAAAATTTTCATAAAAAGTTCAGACCAATATTCCAGTGAAATGATATTAGATGAATCGCAAAACTCAAAGAATTTCTGATCATTTCAGAAATTATAAAAGCAATACTTACCGTAGTAATTTTAAATTTAAGAATATGAAATGAAATATTATCACTTTCATAATATAGAATATGAAAGAAAATAATATTCTTTATGAATATTGAAAGGAAATAACATCATTTACGAGAAAAATAATATCATTTACCTTAACAGGAGAGTAGTTTTGCCTGGAATATAGGATATTATGCTGATGAAAACTTGCACTGTTATCAACACTCAAAGTATCTAAATAATCACAAGAAATACACTCGATATTATAGAGAAATTTTTTTTTGATTCTGGTGTGATTTTAATTTCTAACTAAGCACCCTATTTATAGAAAAATGCCAGAACACCAAAGCTGACTTAATTAACCAACAGATGAATTTTCAAGCCCATCACTTTTGAAAAAAATAATCAGCACACCACCATTCAAAGCCTCCACCAAAAATTCCACCAACCACATGTTTATATATAATATATATATATATATATATATATTAAAATATTTATTTTTGAAACTTCAATAATTCATAATAAATAGCCCTTTTATCAGAAAAATACGAACCTTATGTCCATTTCATATGAAATTTAATTTTCTACAACTTTGTAGAAGAAAGTTTTTCCAAATTTCGAACGAAAAATGACTCAAATTTACATACGGATGATTTTTCCACACCTCCATTCTGACAAAATACATATATTGATAAAAACAACCATCAGCACTAATTCCTTCATTTATATCAAAATTGGACAATATTTACTCATCATATTTATCAATAATTTAATTATTCATAAATAATATTACAGAACCACAATAATGATAACAAGGTCGTTCTCAGGAAAAAGAAAGCTTTTCGATAAGGATATCTTCTTACTGGCGCGCAATTAGATTAACTAACCCCTTTCCTAGACAGAACTTTCTTGACATTGCCAATAATAATATTATTCAAATAATATTAATTATTGATTTGATAATGTGAAATACTGTGCAGTGATTACTGTGACAATTATTAACTCAATAATATAAAATATCAACGGTAGCAATTATTGAATCAATAATTTAAAATATTGATCGAACGGTAATTACTGTAACAATTATTGAGTAAGTGACTTCTTACGTAAGAATGAATAATTTGAAATACTGTGCAATATCTTGTGCAACAACGCATATTACTGTATTTTAATCACCGGTATTTCAATAGTTTAACGGTAAAAGTTTTGCCGTTATTTTTATAAAAAAATTACTTCTGTCGCTTTCTATATCCGACATTCATTCCGTTGTGAGATCCACCAATGACTGCGTTGTCGTACGAATATTCTCCGACAAAAAGAATATTCCTCGACCCAACGAATATTCTCAGACACAACGAATAATTTATAACCACTTGCTTACTTTGTAAAATTTGCACATTTCACCCATAACTTATCATATTTATCAAATCAACCCCTTAATATTTCAAAATAATATATAGAGGAAATTAAATCTTATTCATAAAAAGTTGGGGTCTTACATGCACCCTCATAGTCGATGTAATACCCGAGAATTTTTATATATTATTAAATAATTATATTAATGGAAATGAGAATTTATTTGAATATAAATAAT
Source organism: Panax stipuleanatus (assembly GCA_020205555.1). Lineage (NCBI taxonomy): Eukaryota > Viridiplantae > Streptophyta > Magnoliopsida > Apiales > Araliaceae > Panax > Panax stipuleanatus. The sequence goes on along the minus strand of CM035119.1, from coordinate 111,962,201 downwards.
TTTGTGTTATGAGAATGATTAATTCAATTATATTAAATTGAATATCTATGACAATTGAGAAAAATGTGGAGTTTACGATAAACTCGTTGAGAGCCTAGTATGGCACAGTGATGGGAAATATTAATAATTATATTAATTAACGAAGAATTTTTAAGTGAACAATTAATTAATTGTTAATTGTTATTAGAGAATATTAATTGATTGTTGTGGGATATTAACTATGGTTGATTAATAATATGTGATTAATATTGCAAGAAATATAATAATAATAATCCACTTGTTTATAATTGTGCTGAGATTTATATTTGTTAATGTAATAATTAATCATATGATTATTAATTTGGTATAATTAATAATCAATGAGGAATAAATTAATTAATATTATTGTTAATCTACGAGATAAATAGTCTATTTATTTGACCTTATGAATAATAAAACAAATAAGTGAGTGATTAATATAATAAGATTATATTAATTAATATGTGCAAAAGTGCAATACTTGAATATATAAAGTATATGGAATACAACTATATTATAGAGAGACACTCAAGTGTGACCATGCATGTATATACATAAACTATGTTATATAATGCAATGCGAATATATTACACATAGAAACCATATATTACATGAAGCATAATGTGATTATGTGATGTTAAAACTATATGTTAGGAATTCATGATAATGCTTATGTGACAATAAATATGTGGGTATACACTGTATAATATATCATGAATATATTGTAATCAATTATTGATTGTAGAATTTAATAATGTTATAGTACCTGATTAAATTATATCCGGTATTAACAAAATGTACATGGATTATATGCGTACAAGTTACCTTCACTATATTGAAGTATTCCTTATGCAAATTTATATTGTGACATTAAGTTATAACCTATGTATGGACAATAGGTATATATAATATAACATAAGAGTAGGAAGTATGTTATGTGTGTATAATAATTTAAGTGTTGTGTACTAATAAAATGCTGAGATATATGGCTTGTCCATTCCTCCTTCCTCTCATACACGTGAAAACCTCAAAGGCTAGTCTACTTCCTCATTCTTCTCCCAAGCAATCCTAGCTCATAATTATATGAAGAGTGGCTCTCATGATGCATTCCACCAACTATCTACCAACTTCTTCTTATCTAGTATGCAATTCAAATTTTCATTAGTTTGAAATGGTAGGCACTTGCATTGTCTGTATTTTGTTTTCTCTATAAATATGGCTTCCTTCCTTCTCATTTCACCTTGCTGAGATTTTGTTTGAGTTGATAAGTTGAGAGCATATACATATATCAGTATAATAGCATTGTGAGATAGCAGCAAGCTTAATTCGTAGCAAAGGTATAATTACATGATTCATGTTCTTCATTTTCATTTTCTGTCAAAAATTTCAATTCTTGATTATGCCAAATTGGATTATAATTGGGGTATAGAACAATTGTTTAGTTGTTATATAGTCTTATACATGTGTTAATAAGCCAATGTGACTGATCACAATCAAGTTCGTGAAGTAAATTTGTGTTTGGGCTGGGAACTGCCGAAGCAGGGAGCTCACTGGTGCTGGCCGAAGCACGGCGCAGCTGCGCCGGTTTATTATTGAGGCGCAGCGCAGCTGCGCCGGCCTCTGGAACCAGAATCTAATTTTGTTCCTAAAACTGCTATGTGGTAGTTACTTGTATAGATAAGGCAAGCACGTGAACATGAGTAGAACATATGTATGAGTACATAGGCCTAACGTAAGCATGTTTAAACCAAGATGGTATACCTTTTTGACGAAACGACGTATATGTTTAAAGAGGAACTTAAAGTTATAAAGAGAGACTTGAATATGTTATACTTATATTCTGACTTTCGATGCATGTTATTATGGTTTAGAGATTCATGAAGGATGTGATAACTTGTGTATATATGTATCTTAAGGTAACATGAACATGTTAGACTTCGTTAATAGAACTTACTAACGAAACATGGACTTTGAACATGGACTTAACATGTTGTATTAGAATCCATATTCTGATATTTTTAACATGCTTAATAATGAATATAACATCACTAGTATACCATACGTGTGTACTCGCTTGTTAAAATTCAATAATAAGTTAACCAAGCACGGGTTTACGCATGTTTCTAAAGTAACAAACAATGCTAGTTATGAATAAATGATGTGGACAATCGCAAGCATGTATATTACAATTTGTATGACCTTCTCGCATGTATCTATGGTTTAATTGTATACGTTGTGATTGCATGGCCACATTTGGCCTTAAGCTCTTAGAAATCCTACACTAAGACCCTAATATGTAAAGATAAATTTAGATTTGAATACGTGTATGATATAACTACTTGTGAGCATGCCTAAATCAAGTTATATGATCACCTCGTATATTTAAAATTAACGAGCATGATAGCTTGCATGATTTTATGATGTTGTAAGGACTTGAATTGTTTAAAATGTAAGTCTAGAATCATGTTATGGAAAGTGGAACCTAGATTGCCTTGGGAAAACACGAAAGGACTTTTAACATATCAGTATACCTGGTGTGAATGTTAGCTTGCATGACCGAACAGAAACCACAAGGCACATATCAGCCTTGGCTTAGCCAAAGGGCTGCGCAGCTGCGCCGGCCCTAGGCTTAGCCATGGCGCAGCTGTGCCAGTCTGGAATCAGAATTGAGCCAGTTGTTGATCTGATTTTTGACAGTTAGCTTATGCGATTACTTTAACTTGTAATATATGACTAGTATGCTAAGAAATGTGTTAAGAGGCATGCTAAGTGATAAAATTGAATGTTTGATTATAAACTTCCCAAGGATAAGTCCAAAAGGTATTTGGGGACTATAAAGCAACGATTAAAAAACTATGTGATGACTTCATAATGTCTTGTAAACTGAAATGTGATATATGTACGCAAAAGTATATGATGAAGTATGTGTATAGTATGCAACTAAGTTAAACGTTTATGGGTGCGTTTAAAATTACATATCATATGTGAGCATAAATGACTAATGAAAATCCTATACTTATAATACACTATAAATAGGATTCAAAAGTGTTGAATTACTTTACGTGGATAAACTACGCTAAAGGCAAGTTTCCTAACTTACACTCTTTTACGGTGCAAGTATTCTATCCTTGTATATTGTGAACTAGTTTCTTACTAAATCGTTGAATTGAATTAGCATACTTGAACTCTTAATTCATTAAAGCTATTATACATGTTGAACTTAGTATTGTTCTTGAATATTGTGAAAGTGTCTATGCCATTTGATTCGGCTAGACTTATATTATTGAAAAGCGACCCAAACCAATTGATTGGTGCGGGATCTTGTATTTGACTGAGAAGAACAAACTATAACTGTCGGAGAACCGACGCGCGCACTTGAGTATGATTGATTGTTATGCATAACGAGGGTACTTTAGGCTGATCACCTGCTGTATCTGTTTTTGTTGGATTTTCAGTTTATTACTGTCAAATCCTGTGGAAGTTCATAGTCCTCAGTGACTGCTCAGTATTCAGTTATCTTGAAATCTTGAATTGAATTATTATTGAATCATATTGATATTATTCTGTCCTTAGCGACTGTTATTGAGAACTGTTGATATTCTTGCTATCCTTGAACTATCAAACTTTTCTATACCTTTTCGAGAATTGAGAATTATATCACTTACCCTTGTCGTATATTACTTGCTGGGCAATTTGTGCTCATTCTTGCTTCCCTAAAACATTTCAGTTAAGGCAGAGCAGGGCGAACCTTCGGGCATTGATAAGGGCAAGGGCAAGGCTACCAACTAGCTTGTCTCTTTTATGTTTTTTTATATATTTTAATGTTGTATTAATATGATGAAGTAAGACTGGATTTGATTATGTTTAAGCTTAAGTTAGATTATGTAATAAGTCGTTAATTGATATTAGTATGTAATCTATTAAGTACTGTAGGTTGCGAGACTTGGGGGAATAATTATAATAAATCATTGTAAATTATTCTAGAATAGATTTTCCGCTGTGATTGTGTGATATTTAGTTATTATTATTGCGATGTATTACCATGAGCACGTGATGAACCGAATTCGAGAGACCAAGTGGCGGTCCTGGAATTTGGGGGCGTCACAGTCAATTCCCCTTTCTGTACATCTATGAGTGTTCGCCCAGTAGCTAAAAATGGTCTCCGCAAAATGATTGGTATGTTCTTGTCTTCCTCGAAGTCCAGGATGATAAAATCTACAGGGAATATAAATTTATCCACCTTCACCAACACATCCTCTACAATACCTCTGGGGTAGGTGATGGATCTATCGGCTAGTTGCAACGAAATGCTTGTCGGCTTAGGAGCCGGCAATCCCAAATGAGTGAACACCGATAGTGGCATCAAATTTATACTTGCCCCCAAGTCACATAGGCACTTGTTGAAGGACAACTCCCCAATAGAGCATGGTATTGTAAAACTCCCTGGAACCTTGAGCTTTGGGGGTAACTTTCTCTGCAATACTGCACTGCATTCCTCTGTCAAGGCCACTGTTTCATAGTCCTCTAGCTTCTTCTTCCTTGACAGTATCCCCTTCATAAACTTTGGGTAACTCAGCATTTGTTCCAAAGCTTCGGCAAAGGGAATGTTAATTTGCAGTTTCTTAAATACCTCCAGAAACTTTGCGAACTGCTTATCCAATTTCTGCTTCTGAATCCTCTGTGGATATGGTGTAGGAGGGTAGATTCTTTGGGGTGGTACATGGGTTTTCTCTGTAGATACCTCCTTTTCTGGCTCAATTGCATGTCCCCCATCTTTTCCATCTTCCAAAACAACCTCAGCATTCCCGCCTGTCACTCGAGTGACCCAGGTTCGTTCCCCGGCAACGGCGCCAAAAACTTGTTGCGTCGTTTCGATGTTAACAAAACGGGCATAAAACGCGTGCAAGCATACACGGCCGACAGGTAATAAAGTGATAAATCGAGATCGTTCCCACGGAGAAAAGAAGTTAGATTTAAACTATCATGCAACAATTCTATAGTTGTCTTCAGCTGCTCAAACGAGTATTAAAGTGTGACTTAATAACTAGACTGATTTTAAAGTAAAATTAACTAATTAACAGACAGCAGGTTCAAATTGGAGAAATATGGGATCCTAACTTCACCTATTGCATAGTCTAGATTATACACCTCATGTCCAGTATAATTGATTAATTAGGAATGCTAGCCGGAAACACGAATGTGAGAAAAGACTATTTTTTAATAAACCAAATCCATATCATATAATATCCACAAAATAGATAGAAATCACATGAACATCGATAAAGCCTAAATCACTATATGTCTATGCAATTTACAAGCAAAATCATTTTAAGTGCAAGCTCCCTATTGGCTACATAAGGTAAGCCGGTATATTTCTATTCGGATAACGAATCATGAAATTCATCGCATACAAATTTCACGAACATATGCTAGCATGGCAAAATCTAAGTTTACACTTCCTCTTTCAATTTCATATAAACTATTACAGTAGATGGTGATCAAGCATCTTATATTCAATACAACCATGCTCGACAAACCATATATATTCAATCATACATCTCAAAGAGGCATAAAAACCTAGACTAAGCAATAAGATTCATTAGAATCCCATAATGGTAGTTAGTTCATCTCTGAACCACAAACCATTACGGGATTTGAGCAAAGCATGAAAAGCAAATATGAAAGTAAGAGGTTAAGAGAAATAGAGAATGCAAATCTTGTGGTTCTCCTTTCAGTAAAATGCTAGCAAGCTCAAGTCCAGACCACAATCAATCTCCAATAGAAACCCTAACAATGAAAATCTACTAGAGCTAGAAGAGGAGAAGGGTTAGTCTCCCAAGCTCTCTAGCTCTCTAAAACCTAGAAAATAGGAAAAACTTGAATGTTGTAATAAATGTTAAGTGATAAGTCATCCTTTCATTACACAACACACCCTTATATAAAACACTCAGCCGAAATGCAAAATAAAAAGTCAATTAATCATGGCCGGCGCTGCCCTGTAGTTCATTTGGGGCGCGGCCGCGCGCTTCCCCAGAAATCTCTCTCTGCTCTGCTAATTGGTGGCGGCGCGCAGCTCCCCTTTGTTATACTGGCGCGTCCGCACGGGCCTGGAATTTTTGTTGGCTTCTTCTTATGTTGTGCTGCTAACTTAATGCTTTCCTACTGCTTCTTTCTCCTTCACTATGCTGCTTTGAGGCCCTATGCACATGCCTTATGTCAGTCTTTATGCCAAGTCCAATCCCACCTTGCCTTGTTGCCTTCTTCATGCCAAAACCCTGCTATTCCATGCCATTTCTTGCCAATTCTTCGCCAAAAGAGTTTTCTGCCTAAAATGCATAACACAAAGATAAAACGCATTAAAAAACACTATAGTACTTGAGTTTAAGCCATAATCAAAGCAATTTGATAGTCAATAAGTAGGTATAAAACCTACTTATCAGTTTCCATTTCAAGCATTGCACATATAAGATAAGTGACCATTTCTATTACAATAAGAACAATTAGTGAAAGGGGAAGTATGACTCTCTTTTTCTTGACTTTTAACACGATATAATCCCTTATCTTTTGTTTTACTTGATTCTTCAATATATCCTAGACCTTTATTAAATTCACATCTTTGTTGACTTAACATGACATCAAGGCTTTCCTTTTCTTTTGTGAATTTATGAACTATAGTATTTAAATCATCGTATTTTATTGTTAGATCATTAATTTGATTACTTAAAAGATTATGTTTTTCTAATTCTATTTTAAGATTTTTAATTCCATCCTTTATCATTTGATCTTCTATTTGATTATCTTCATTAATTAATGCAAGTGTTGAATTTTCAACTTCAAGGTTTTCAATAGAAATAATAAGAGTTGAATTTTCGATTTCAAGTCTTTTGTTTATTGTTTTTAATTTTTTTAATTCTTCTTTTAATAGTATATTTTCCGAGTAATCATTTTCTAATTTTCCTTTTTCCACATTTATACATTCATTTGTTATAATTAAGTTTGAGTTTTCTATTTGAAGATTGTGACTTAATTTTCTTACTTTTTCTAGTTCTTCTTTTAATGATAACTCATTTTCTATTCTTTCTTCCTTTTCTATGATTAAATATGAATTTTCAATTTCCAGTTCTTTGTTTATTTTCTTCAGTTTTTCTATTTCTTCTTTTAGTAAAAAATCATTCTCTTGTTTTTCTTCATTTATATTTTCATTTGTTATAATTAAATTTGAATTTTCTATTTCAAAATTTTTGTTAATTTCAGTTAATCTATCTAGAGATATTTTTAATTTGATGAAATCCTCTTTAATTATTTCATTATTTTCATATAAATAATTATATGCTTCTTGTAATTCACAGTATTCTTTGTCAGGAAAATAAATATTAAACGAAGTGTTAGGTAATTGATGTTCAGAATTTACCTCAGATCTTGATGATGACTAATTGTCTGCCATTAGACATAGATTTGCGATTTCTTCAGTTTGTTCAGCAGTCTCTTCTTCATCACTTAGATTCCAACCTTCTTCAGCAACTAGTACTTTGTAATTGACTAATTTTGGACAATCCTTTTTAAAGTGTCCAGGCTGATTGCACTCGAAGCATGTATTTGAATTTTCATTGGAATTGATATTTTTGAAATTGTTGTTGTAGTTGGCTTTAAAGTTTCCTCCTTGGGCCTTTGGCTTAAAGACATGTTTGCCTTTAAAGTTGTTAAATTTGTTATTTGTCTTCAGAAAGCCCTTTCCATATTTTCGAGCTTTGCTTTGAATAACTCTCCTGTGTTGTCTTGATAATAGGGCAACTTCATTGTTGTCTAAACTCAGTAGTTCTTCGATTAGATCCTCATCATCACTTTCTTGATCAACAAGTAGAGCTTTGAATGCAATTCCTTTCTTCTTAAAATCTGTATCTGATTCAGCTTTTTCGACTAGCATGTCAACTTCATGAGCACGAAGATTCCCAATAAGACTGTCAAGAGGATAGACAGTTAGGTCTTGCATTTCTTTGATAGCTGTTACCTTCATTTTCCAGATGGAAGGAAGAGCTTTGAGAATTCTTCTATTTTTCTCATTTGTAGTGTATGTCTTTCCTAACTGTTCTAGCTCATCAATGATCCTGGAAAAACGTGTTTCCATATCAATGATTGTTTCATTTTCTTCTAACTTGAAGCTTTCATATTCTTGAATTAAAGCATCTTTTTTGGTTTCTTTAATATGATTGGTTCCTTCATAGGTTACAATCAATTTTTCTCAGATTTCTTTAGCATTTTTGCAGTCGCTAACTGTTTTGTACTCTTTTTTAATTAGAGCACTGATTAGCACTTTTTCAGCTCTGGATGCTATATTCATGGCATCTTCATCTTCAGTGGTGAATTCATCAATATCTTTTTCAACAGTCTTTTCTCATACAAATTTTGTAGGAACTTTAACTTCTCGTTCTATAGCGAACCAAACTTTGATTCCTTAAGATTTGGCATAGATTTTGAATCTATTCTTCCAAGTAGCAAAATTTGTGTCATCAAATAGTGGAGGTCTGGACATTGATAATCCTTCTCCGCAACTAGTAGCATTTGTGTAGGCCAAAGATGGATCTACTCTTAGATATGCCTTTATTTACTCAACAAACAAGTTAAAGAGCACTGCTTTGATACCAATTGAAAGTCCAATAATAATCTAGAAGGGGGGTTGAATAGATTATTACCGTTTAAATAATTATCCTAGGCCTTTTTGAATATTTTGTTAATTAATTTGCAGTGTTAAAATTAATATGCAATACAATAAAAAATTCAATCACACAATGCACAAAGATTTGTCTGGTTCACAACATACATCTAGGGTATGTTGTTACGTCCAGTCTCAAGCTCCTTTCCAGGACTTGAGATCCTATTACTATCAGTAATAAATACTCCTTCAACAGGCGGAGAAGCCTTTACAAAGTTTTATAGACAAACTTTCAACTATACACAACTACCTATCTTGGACAGTAAGCTCTCAGCTCCTTCCTCAAGCTTAGTTGTATTTTCTTTTAAGTTTAGTTCTATTCTATGATCTGCTTTTGAAAAGACAGCCTCTTCCTCACCTCACAAGTACACTAGAGATCCAACTCCCAGCTGACCTCTCTACGACTCTGGTCTTGGTCAAAGAATTACTCATTTTTCTCACAGATATATAAAATAAACTAACTCAATCCTTTTCTCTTATTACAAAATGTTTGACAGAATTTCGCTTCTTAAAATAAGCAGATACAATTTAGTACAGATGTATAAAAGTTTAAATAACTTTTATTTTGTGACAAAAAAATACTTCTTGAATAAGCAAGTATATGAATTTAAGCTTTGATTAAGAAGTGCTTCTGTATAAGCAGATATGTAACTTTAGTTTAGCATTTAAATTTCTTTATAAAATAAAGAATGTGTTTCTATGGAAACCAATTTTGAATTTAATAATAAATATAAAAGTTTAAATAACTTTTATAATTAAGCTTTTTGTTAAGCAAATAAATTCACAAAGGTGTGTGATATACAAATGTAAATAACTTTTGTGTTATGCAACAGATAAATTATGAATGTTCAAATAACGATGGATATCAAGTGTAATAATTCAAACAATATGAATAATACTTGATATAACAAATAAATTTATTATACTCGAAAATATATATAAAATATATTTTATCTATCTGGTGAATAATAAATAAGGTCAGTTAGAATTTTAATGACCGTTTGAATGATATTCTTGTTTAAGGAATACCTCTAAATAGCGGTACCTAAAACTGACCGAATTTAAAAGTTTCATTGTTTAATATTTGTATAAATATTTTCGATAGATAACTTAGAACTTTAATAACCGTTCAAATGATATTCTTGTTTAAGGAATACCTTCAAATAGCGGTATCTAAAACTGATCTACTTTACAATATTTATATAAATAAAGAGTATATCTATAAAGAGCCACATAGAATTTTAATGACCGTTTGAATGATATTCTTAAGGAATACCTCCAAAAAGCGGAATCTAAAACTGGCTTTTTATTGATATGAATAGATGAAATATAAATATATATATATATATATATATATGTGTGTGTATAATACTTTCTATTTGTATCTTTATACCTGTACACAAATATTAGATAATAACAAATAAACAATTTTACTAACTTATCTCAAATAACTTTGACCAATTTTCTCTTCAAAATATCAAAACTATTGATTGGAAGAGAGTAAGCTTTTTAGAGAGATTATATAGGCAAGGAGAGTATAAGCTTTTCTTAATCTGGAAATTGGTAACAAAGAATGAAGAAAAACTTTCCTATTTATAGAAAATTTTGGCCAGGGATATTTTCGGAATTTTGAAAAATTAATTTAAAATTAATGACCAGGATTGATTTTGAATGAAAAGAATGGATAGGATGAAAACTTAATTGCTTCACACGGATTGATATGAGACTCTGCCCACTTAACATTTTCATTCATCTGCCCAAGCTCAATTTTCTTTGGTTTAATAAAAACTTTCACCCAGCATGCTCACAGACATTTCGCCCAAACAAATTTTCGCTCACCATGCAAACAATCATTTCGCCCAACAAATTTTCACTTAGCATGCAAAAAAACATTTCGCCCAAACAAAATGAATTCAGCATAATTAAATCCTGGGCCCCATGAAAAAGTTCACCAGCATTGTAAAGGCTATACAAGCCTTTGTTTTATCAATATGTTCGTTCACATAATTAAATACCATGGGTCCCACAATTTTACCCATTATTTCCAAACTAAGACCAATATTCTTCCCATTTTCGGATGGTGGAGGAATTAAAGACTAACGCGTTAGGACTCTAAAATCCATTGGTATGATAATGATCACACACACACATAGAGAAAAGGTCTTTATTAATGTTGTCTTGGTGAGAATATGAGAGTTTGGTTGCATATAATTTAAATTTGACCATGATTTATGTTAGTGATTTTTGAGGCGTGAATGCTGATGTTTCTATGGTTCTTGCTCAATATTTGTTTAGACTGCATGCATAGTAGTCGTGTTTGGTTTTTGTTTTAGGCATTCATAAGTTAGTTTTCTTGAGGACAAGCAATTGCTTAAGTTTGAGGATATTTGATGAGTGGGTTAAAAACCTAAGAATTCGGTATTTTCTAGCCTAGTATATTGTTAATTCTTGAGTATTGTATGTTACTTTTGATGGTTTTTGTGTGGTTTGCAGGAATGTAGGCAAGGATGAGACTTAGGAGCTTAACTGGAAGAAAAACATAAAGATTTGGATGAGCTAATAGGGAGGTGCGGGGCACGCCACTTTTACATTGGGATAGGCACGGGGCGCCCCGAGCTGGACAGGAAAGTTTGCACACTACAAGAAAATGCTCTATCAGCGACCAGAAATATCAGCGACCGGATGTACGGTTGCCAATTTGGTTATTAGCGGTTGCTATTGGAGACCTCTATTAAATGTGGTCGCTAGATTATATTAGCGACCGGACGCGGTCGCTACGTGGTCGCCAGTTCAAATTTGCTACCCGAAAATTGGCGTGGAAAGTTTACGCGAAGGTTTTATGCGACCAATCAAAATCAGTGACCGCTTGCGGTCGCTGATAAGTCCACATCATTAAAACTCTGCGACTGCATGCAGTCGTCGATGGCGGTTGTAGATCTATTTCAATGTAACCTGTATCAGACCGTCGCTCGACACACAGCAGAAGGAAAAAACAGAATAGAGAAGGAAAAAAAGAGAGGGAGAAGAGGGAAATGCCGCCACCACCGCCGCCGCCGCCGCCGCCACCACTGTCCGGTATCTTGTATTAGGTAATAATTACTTTTGTCCTTGTTTTTATATTCCTTTTTCAATCCTTTTTTTTCACAACTAAAATTACACATTTGTGAGTGCAAGTTTAATTTGTTAGCACTTGAATATTGTTCTTCATTGTTTGATTTGGTGTCGGCATGTGTAGTTAGTGGTTATTAATTGTTTTTCATTGTTTAATTTGTTAGTTTAAATTTCATAACCAAATAAATTAGCTTAGAATCCTTCTAGGTTTTCAATTGATGTAATTATATATCATGAAATAAAATTGGAGTAAATTGAGAAACCCCTCTTATTCATTACCATTGATGGCATCAAATTTAATTACAGTTGGAGATATAAATATGAAAGAATGATAAGAATACATCTCTAGTGATACATAAATGTATATGCGTATGCATATGTATACACATCCTCTGAGAATGAACCTTTGCTAACATACTTTAGAGATGCTTTAAAAAATAATTCCTCAACTAATCTCCTCAATTAACCTTCATATTTCCGTTTTGAGTCATGAAGCATATTTAAGCTTAATGTGTGTTATTAGCTATTGGTTTTAAAAAAATAAACAAAAGCCAAACCTCAAAAATTGGTTGTTAGGAGTGGTATGTCATATGCTTACAAGTATGCATGGTATGTCATATGCTTACAAGTATGCATAGTATGTCATATGCTTACAAGTATGCATGGTATGTCATATGCTTACAAGTATGCATAGTATGTCATATGCTAACAAGTATGTGTAGTATGCTTAAATATAAGTCATATGCTTACAAGTATGCTTAAGTATGCTTACAAGTATGCTTAGAGAGCTTGACCATGTTATACATTTATAAGCTCATGTTGTCTGTAGTAGGTACCGTGGTATCATGGACCTCTATTCAAACCGTAGTTGGATGAGACGACGAAAGTCAAGTGCCCAGATAGGTGCTACAGCTGAATTTAGAGCTAGTTGAAATAGATTTGTGTAATTGTTCTGCTCCTTAACTTGATAAATACCCTGGACTTCTTCTGACTTTCTTTCAAACTCTTTCTTAAGGATCTTTTTATATGGAGAGACTTTTGTCTTTCCAATGAAGACTTAAACTGCAGGTGGGTGGATGGTTGTTACAACATTGTTGTCGTCTTTATCGTCAACCAATCTGTAAGGTCTGTAAGAGTTTTCTACCACATTTAAAAACAGTTATTCTAGTTCGAGCTCTACAAGCAATTACTCTGAATCTGACAAATCTGCTTCAGACAGTGATGAAGTATCATGTGCTGAATTAGAAGAGTATCAGTGTGCCGAGGGAGAAGCCTGTTTGTGTGCCTTAAACAGACTTTTTTTAAATGTGATGTCTAAAGAAAACAGTCTCATTTTAGATATTATCGATCATCTTGAAGACTCTTCAAAAAAGAGACAGATGATCAAGAAGTATATTAATCTTGCTAAAAGTAAGAAAAAGCCTTCTGATGATGATCATAAGAGATTTGATCCTAGTCAATACTCGTTACAGAAGATCTTCGATAAGGTTAACGATCTGCATAAAGAACTTACTCTAAAAGAGTTACAGGGAATGGTTGTAAATCTACAAGCAAATAATGATGCCCGTGAAATAACAATTGCTAATCTTCAAAAAGAGATCAAGCAGGTTAAGAAAGACATCCGCTTGCTTAAAAGCATGGATTTTGTAAGACCCCAACTTTTATGAATAAAGATTTAGTTTTCTTTATATATTATTTCGAAACAGTAAGGTGTTGTTTTGATAAATACGAAAGTTATGGGTGAAATGTGCAAACATTTTTAAAATGAGCAAGTGGTTATAAAATATTCTTGTTGTCGGGGAATATTCGTTTGGTCGTGGAATATTCTTGTTGTCGGGGAATATTCGTACGACGGCGCAGCTATTTGTGGGCCCCCACAACGGAATAACTGTCGGATATAGAAAGCGACAGAAATAACTTTTTACAAGATAACGGCGTGGTTGTTACCGTTAGTACTGTTGAAATATCCGGTGGTTAAAAAACAGTGATACACGGTGTTGCATAGTAGCACACGGTATTGCACAGTATTTCGAATTATTGAGTCTTACGTGAGAAGCCATTACTCAATTATTATTACAGTAATTACTGTTCAATATTTTATATTATTGACTCAATAATTGCTACGTTGATATTTTATATTATTGACTCAATAATTGCTGCATTGATATTTTATTGACTCAATAATTGCCATGTTGCTATTTTTTATGATTGATTCAATAATGGCTACAGTTGATATTTTGTAATATTGATTCAATAATTGTCGTTGCACAGTATTTCACGTTATCAACTCAATAATTCATATTATTTGAATAATATTATTAGATAGCATTATTGACAATGTCTAAGGAAGTTCTGTCTAGGAGGGGTTATTTAATTGCGCGCCAGTAAGGAGAAGTCCTTATCGGAAGGCCCCCTCTGTCCTGGGAACGACCTAGTTGTTAATATTATAGTTCTATAATATTATTTGTGAATAATTAATTATTGATTTATATGATAAGGAAATATTTATTTTGTGGATATTAAAGAAGGAATTGGCGCTGGTGAGTTTTTATCAATATTTTGGTGTGAGAAATCATCTGTTTTTGGATTTCGGATAATTTATGTTTGGAATTTGGAAAAACTTCCTTCTGCAAAGTTGTAGAGAATTAAATTTCCTATGAAAGGACATAGAATTTGTATTTTTCTGACGAATGGGCTATTTGTTATGAATTATTGAAGTTTCGGAAAATATATATATTATAAAGGGTGGGACCCACTTTTGGTTGGAAAAAAATGGCTGATGGCTTTTTGGTAGCAGCCGGCGGCTGGAGGTTTTAAAAAAATAATAATATTATTTTATTATTTTAGTCTCCTTTGGCATCCTAAGCTTTTCCTATAAATAGGGTGCTTAGGTTAGAATTGAAAATCACACCAGAATCAGAAGTTTTCTCTCTCTATAATATCGAGCGTATTTTTGTGAGTATTTCTATACTTTGAGTATTAGTATTCAGTGCAAGTTTCCTTCAGTATTATATCCGATATTCCAGTCAGAGGTACTATCTTTTTGAGGTAAGGGATGTTATCTTCTTTCGTAAATGATATTATTCTTTTCAATATCATTATACAGAAATATTGTCATGGATTTTATGTTGAAATTCTTACTTTTTCCGTTGGGGTTACTATTCACGTATACGGCACTATTCACGTATACGGCACTATTCACGAAAAAAATTAAATTTTATTCTATTTGTCCAAATTGCTTGTTAAGGTTACTATCTTTGATTGTATCCAAGTTTTGAGCTTTATTCTTGAATTTTGCTCCATAATTGATTATTACGAGGTATTTTTAAATTGGATATACTAAAATACGAATCATTAGTCTTTGTCTTTTATCTCACTGGATTCGTTTTTTTAAAATATTTTTCATCATCCTCAGTCCTAAAAGGTGATGTAACTAAATATCTTTGGCCTGTAGAGCAAAGATGAATGATTACCTGATGAATATCTTTGGCCTGTAGTGCAAAGATGACAGGTGTTGAGATGAACATGACCACTGATGATACAAATGAATATCTTTGGCCTGTAGTGCAAAGATGAATATTTGATGAGATGGATATTGATTGATGTTACAGGGATAAAATATTGATGATGAACGGTTATTTCCGCTGCGAATATTGATCTAAAACATGTTGTCAATAATATTTTATCTGAACTGTTGAAGGCTAACGATAATTTATTTTCCATTATCTTAGTCATAATATTCTTTACTGAGCTAGTTGAGCTCACCCTTTTCATCTGTTGTCCTCTTCAGGAAATGAGAATGTTGCGGGGACTAGTCGGGGGACAGAGTGATGGTCCGAGTTAGAGCAGTAGTAGTCCTCACTATTTCTGATAAATAGTGTGATAATAATTGTAATGAGGACTTAGTTTGAATCTTAATATTTTCTACATATTTGTATTGAGACTCACAGTGGTGTGGTCGTATTTTGCACGACCGTATGATATAAAGTTTGTATTTGAATTCTGTACCATGTATTTGGCGACTCAGAATGGGTTGGGTTGAATGGACCTATTCTGGGGGCGTCACAGTTGGTATCAGAGCTTAGGGATATGATCTCTGGCGGAGATCGGGGAATAGAACTAGGAGGGGAGAGACGAGTAAATCCTTCGCTAGTGTGTCCTACCTAAGCTTATGTGGTATTTAATTGGTCAGTCGGAGCATAGGGTGAATATGTGATATGTTGATTTGTTTAATTAACCCTTGTTTTATGGCAGTATTTGAGAATGGCAGCTGAGAATGTTAACAACGAAGTGAATGAGACCGTGGAGACACCTTTAATCGTTAACCAGGAGAACGTGCAACAAGAAGGCAATGTTCATCCTGAAAATAACGCTGGTCAGACGATAAACGATGAGATGTTTAGAAGTTTTTTGCAGTTTATGCAAAATCAGACGAGGGAGACTCGTGTGCAACATACAGGTGGAGATAATAACAACACACGAGCTGTCACTGCTAAGCAGTTCAAAGAATTGGGACCACCAGAGTTTCTGGGAAAGCCAGATCCGATCAAGGCAGAGACGTGGATTAAACAAATTACCAAGATATTTGATGTCTTGGGATGTACAGAGGAACAGAAGGTTCCATTCGCCACGTTTATGTTCCGTGGAGAGGCAGATTATTAGTGGGAATCCGTGAAGCGTACCCAGCCTGCCGCACTCCAGATGTCTTGGGAAGCGTTCCAGAAACTGTTCAATGACAAGTACTTTCCTGAAAGTATTCGTCATATGAAGGAAGTAGAGTTTATCAGACTCGAGCAAAACAACATGACGGTATCCCAGTACGAGGCTAAGTTCGCAGAGCTGTCCAGGTTTGCACCTCATTTGGTGGAGAATGAGGAACGTATGACGCGGATGTTTCTAAGAGGTTTGAAACCCGAAATACGTCAATACCTCATTTCTCATAAGTTTTCTTTATATTCGGATGTAGTAAACAGAGCCCAGTTATTAGAACGAGATAATGATTATGTTCAACCGAGGGACCACAACCAAGGTCGTACTGGTGGCAGCAGTCATCGGAGCAATGACAACCAGCGAGGAGGAAAGTATGACAGAAGCGGTAACCACTCCGGTGGTTATCGTGGCCATGATAGTAGAAGAAGCGAATCGGGGGGAGATTTCAAGAAGAGAAGGTACAACAATGAGAACACGAAGATGTCAACATCAGCACCAGCATCAACTGTTTCGAGGGGAGGAGAACGACCACCGGTCGTATGCTTTAAATGCGGGAAAGAGGGACATATCAGCCCAAACTGCCCACAACAGTTCAAAGGATGCTATAACTGTGGAAAAGAAGGACATATAGCTCGAGATTGTCCTGTTGCGAAACCAAGTTCAGCGGGGGTGGTGATTCCAAAGGCGGTTGCAGACAAGTCAAAGTCGGTGATTCCTAGAAGAGCGTTTGTCGTGACAGCCCAAAACGCGAGGAATCCACACGAGGTGATTACGGGTAAGCTGATCATAAACTCTTGCGAAGTTTATACCTTGTTAGATACCGGTGCTACCCATTCCTTTATTTCACCTGCTTGTGCTCAACGTTTGAACTTGACTTCTGATAAATTAGACTTTGACTTATCTGTTGAAACTCCGTTAGGAGAAACCTTCGTTACATCTACAGTTTACAAATCTTGCTTGATTCAGATTGGTACCCTTACCTTACCTGTTGACCTTATATCTTTGAAAATACTTGCATTTGACGTGATTTTAGGAATTGACTGGTTAACCACTTACCATGCCAAAATTGATTGTTTTCATAAGGTTGTTAGTTTTCATATTCCTAATCAACCTGTTGTGCGAATCCAAATCACCAAACCACTAAAATCAGTCAATATCATTTCAAATCCCAAAGCTATTCGTTTATTGAAAAACGGATGTCAAGCTTTCTTAGCCCATGTCACTGATCTAAATCAGAATACATCAGATTTAAATGATATTTCCGTTGTTAACGAGTTTCCTGATGTATTTCCCGAAGAACTTCCCGGTCTACCCCCAGAACGTGAAGTTGAATTCTTTATTGACCTTGAGCCCGGTACAAAGCCCATTTCTAAAACCCCATATCGAATGGCTCCTATTGAACTTCAGGAGTTAAAGATTCAATTACAAGAATTGTTAGATATCGGTTTTATTCGTCCTAGTACGTCTCCTTGGGGTGCTCCTGTTTTATTCGTAAAGAAGAAAGACGGGAGTATGCGACTTTGTATTGACTATCGGGAGTTGAACCATGTCACCATTAAGAATAGGTATCCGTTACCTCGTATTGATGACCTGTTCGACCAGTTGCAAGGAGCGCAATTCTTTTCAAAGATCGATCTTCGTTCTGGATATCATCAGTTGAAGATTAAAACTGAGGATATTCCAAAGACTGCTTTCAGAACACGGTACGGGCATTGAGTTCTTAGTCATGTCTTTTGGATTGACTAATGCTCCTGCTGCTTTCATGGATATGATGAACCGTGTATTTAAGGAGTATTTAGATCAATTCGTTGTTGTCTTTATTGATGACATTCTCATCTATTCTAAAAGCCGTGAAGATCATGAACACCATTTGAAGTTGGTACTTCAAAAGCTTCGTGAGAACAAGCTATATGCTAAGCTGAAGAAATGCGAGTTTTGGCTTAAGGAAGTAGCATTCCTTGGGCACGTGGTATCGAAACGTGGAGTATCTGTGGACCCGACGAAGAGTGAAGCAATACAAAGCTGGGAGCAACCTAAGTCGGTGACCGAAGTACGAAGCTTTCTGGGCTTAGCTGGTTATTATCGGAGGTTCGTAGAGGGATTTTCTCGAATCGCTACTCCATTAACTCAGTTGACTCGGAAAGATACAAAATTCGTTTGGAGCGAGGAATGCGAGAAGAGCTTCCAAGAGCTCAAGAGGAGACTTATTTCGGCACCTGTTCTGACAATACCATCTGGTTCGGATGGATTTATTATTTACAGCGATGCTTCGGGCAAAGGGTTAGGATGTGTTCTCATGCAACATGGGAAAGTCATAGCCTATGCCTCGCGACAACTCAAAGAATATGAGAGGAATTATCCTACTCATGATCTAGAGTTGGCAGCAGTCGTATTCGCGTTGAAGATCTGGAGACATTACTTGTACGGAGAGAAAGTGGAGATTTATACGGATCATAAGAGCCTTAAATATTTCTTCACTCAGAAGGAACTCAACATGCGGCAACGACGTTGGCTTGAGTTGTTGAAAGATTACGATCATACCATCCAATATCATCCTGGAAAAGCGAATGTGGTAGCTGACGCGTTGAGTAGAAGATCATATGTGGGAACGAGTGCGATGATGTCAAGTATACGCGTAGAACCAGCTTTGATTGATAAAGTTAAAGCTGCTCAAGCTACGGATGCGGAACTGATGAAGATGAAGAAGAAGGTGCAAGAAGGTGCAATTCCAGAAGCAAGAATCGATGAAGAGGGAATACTTCGAGTCAACTCCAGACTTTGTGTTCCTAACGATTTTGACTTGAAGTATAGAATCATGATGGAGGCACACAACACACCGTTTGCAATCCATCCTGGGAGTACTAAAATGTATCGTGATCTTCGACATACATTTTGGTGGGGCAATATGAAGAGAGAGATCGCGGAGTTCATCTCGAGATGTTTAACTTGTCAACGTGTAAAGGCGGAGCATCAAGTGCCGAAGGGTCCATTGCAACCACTGGAGATTCCGAAATGGAAGTGGGAACACATTACGATGGATTTCGTTACGGGTCTTCCCAAGGTTTCTCAAGGCTTAGATGCGATTTGGGTTATTGTTGATAGATTAACCAAGTCTGCTCATTTCTTACCGATACGAGAGACTTATTCCCTTGAACGTCTTGCTCATATGTACGTGAATGAGATTGTGAGATTGCATGGCATGCCAGTATCCATAGTTTCGGATCGTGACCCCAGATTTACTTCACGATTTTGGATCAGTTTGCAGAAAGCTATGGGCACGGATTTACGATTCAGTTCGGCTTATCATCCTCAAACAGACGGACAATCGGAAAGGACTATCCAAACTCTTGAAGATCTATTGAGACTTTATGTTCTAGACTTCAAAGGGAGTTGGGATAAGTACTTACCATTGGTGGAATTCTCCTACAACAACAGTTATCAGGCAAGTATAGGCGTAGCTCCATTCGAGGCATTGTATGGGAGAAAGTGTCGTTCTCCAGTATGTTGGGATGAGGTGGGTGAAACAACATTGTTGGGACCAGAGTTAGTACGTATGACTACAGAAAAGATCCAAATAATCCGACAACGTATACAGACGGCACAGGATCGACAAAAGAGTTATGCAGATCTTCATCGAAAGGACGTGAAATTTAATGTTGGAGACCATGTGTTATTACATGTTGCTCCATGGAAGGGAGTTACGAGGTTTGGGAAGAGAGGAAAGCTTAACCCACGATTCATTGGTCTATTCGAGATTCTTGATCGAGTAGGAAATGTGGCTTATAGACTCGCTTTACCTCCAAGCATGTCTCGTGTTCATAACGTGTTTCACATATCCGTGTTACGTAAATATGTGAAGGATCCAAACCGCATTATTGAGTTAGAACCAGACGAGATAGCTGAAGATTTAACGTACGAGGAGGTACCTGTCAAGATCTTGGATAGGAAGGAGCATGTCCTACGCTCGAAAATTATACCTCAAGTTAAAGTTTTGTGGAGAAACCATGCAATTGAGGAAATGACCTGGGAGTTGGAATCGGAAATGAAAGCGAGGTATCCTCACCTTTTCGACATACCAGGTACGTACGTCAATTTCGAGGACGAAATTTCATAAGGAGGGGAGGTTGTAAGACCCCAACTTTTATGAATAAAGATTTAGTTTTCTTTATATATTATTTCGAAACAGTAAGGTGTTGTTTTGATAAATACGAAAGTTATGGGTGAAATGTGCAAACATTTTTAAAATGAGCAAGTGGTTATAAAATATTCTTGTTGTCGGGGAATATTCGTTTGGTCGTGGAATATTCTTGTTGTCGGGGAATATTCGTACGACGGCGCAGCTATTTGTGGGCCCCCACAACGGAATAACTGCCGGATATAGAAAGAGACAGAAATAACTTTTTACAAGATAACGGCGTGGTTGTTACCGTTAGTACTGTTGAAATACCCGGTGGTTAAAATACAGTGATACACGGTGTTGCATAGTAGCACACGGTATTGCACAGTATTTCGAATTATTGAGTCTTACGTGAGAAGCCATTACTCAATTATTATTACAGTAATTACTGTTCAATATTTTATATTATTGACTCAATAATTGCTACGTTGATATTTTATATTATTGACTCAATAATTGCTGCATTGATATTTTATTGACTCAATAATTGCCACGTTGCTATTTTTTATGATTGATTCAATAATGGCTACAGTTGATATTTTGTAGTATTGATTCAATAATTGTCGTTGCACAGTATTTCACGTTATCAACTCAATAATTCATATTATTTGAATAATATTATTAGATAGCATTATTGACAATGTCTAAGGAAGTTCTGTCTAGGAGGGGTTATTTAATTGCGCGCCAGTAAGGAGAAGTCCTTATCGGAAGGCCCCCTCTGTCCTGGGAACGACCTGGTTGTTAATATTGTAGCTCTATAATATTATTTGTGAATAATTAATTATTGATTTATATGATAAGTAAATATTTATTTTGTGGATATTAAAGAAGGAATTGGCGCTGGTGAGTTTTTATCAATATTTTGGTGTGAGAAATCATCTGTTTTTGGATTTCGGATAATTTATGTTTGGAATTTGGAAAAACTTCCTTCTGCAAAGTTGTAGAGAATTAAATTTCCTATGAAAGAACATAAAATTTGTATTTTTCTGAAGAAGGGGCTATTTGTTATGAATTATTGAAGTTTCGGAAAATATATATATTATAAAGGGTGGGACCCACTTTTGGTTGGAAAAAAATGGCTGATGGCTTTTGGTAGCAGCCGACGGCTGGAGGTTTTAAAAAAATAATAATATTATTTTATTATTTTAGTCTCCTTTGGCATCCTAAGTTTTTCCTATAAATAGGGTGCTTAGGTTAGAATTGAAAATCACACCAGAATCAGAAGTTTTCTCTCTCTATAATATCGAGCGTATTTTTGTGAGTATTTCTATACTTTGAGTATTAGTATTCAGTGCAAGTTTCCTTCGGTATTATATCCGATATTCCAGTCAGAGGTACTATCTTTTTGAGGTAAGGGATGTTATTTTCTTTCGTAAATGATATTATTCTTTTCAATATCATTATACAGAAATATTGTCATGGATTTTATGTTGAAATTCTTACTTTTTCCGTTGGGGTTACTATTCACGTATACGGCACTATTCACGTATACGGCACTATTCACGAAAAAAATTAAATTTTATTCTATTTGTCCAAATTGCTTGTTAAGGTTACTATCTTTGATTGTATCCAAGTTTTGAGCTTTATTCTTGAATTTTGCTCCATAATTGATTATTACGAGGTATTTTTAAATTGGATATACTAAAATACGAATCATTAGTCTTTGTCTTTTATCTCACTGGATTCGTTTTTTTAAAATATTTTTCATCATCCTCAGTCCTAAAAGGTGATGTAACTAAATATCTTTGGCCTGTAGAGCAAAGATGAATGATTACCTGATGAATATCTTTGGCCTGTAGTGCAAAGATGACAGGTGTTGAGATGAACATGACCACTGATGATACAAATGAATATCTTTGGCCTGTAGTGCAAAGATGAATATTTGATGAGATGGATATTGATTGATGTTACAGGGATAAAATATTGATGATGAACGGTTATTTCCGCTGCGAATATTGATCTAAAACATGTTGTCAATAATATTTTATCTGAACTGTTGAAGGCTAACGATAATTTATTTTCCATTATCTTAGTCATAATATTCTTTACTGAGCTAGTTGAGCTCACCCTTTTCATCTGTTGTCCTCTTCAGGAAATGAGAATGTTGCGGGGACTAGTCGGGGGACAGAGTGATGGTCCGAGTTAGAGCAGTAGTAGTCCTCACTATTTCTGATAAATAGTGTGATAATAATTATAATGAGGACTTAGTTTGAATCTTAATATTTTCTACATATTTGTATTGAGACTCACAGTGGTGTGGTCGTATTTTGCACGACCGTATGATATAAAGTTTGTATTTGAATTATGTACCATGTATTTGGCGACTCAGAATGGGTTGGGTTGAATGGACCTATTCTGGGGGCGTCACATGGATGATAAAGGAAAAGCAGTGGATGAAGAATTGAATTCCTATGTTGTTGAAAGTGATGAGGATCCCTCTAAATTTATCAACGAATTTGCTTCTCAAGGCAGGAGAACAATCCCAGGAGAATCCAGTGGTTCAAAAGGATTGAATATCAATATAATAGATAGAATTATCACTCAAAAGTGGTATGTTATGATTAAAATCCTGATTGAAGGAGAATTCTCGGTCACAACGGAGGCCCTTATTGATTTGTTAAAGGTTTTTATCTGTTGTAATTATTGAGTTCTTCCTCCAGTCTATAACAAAGAAGTTTGCTCTGGTGTTTGAGCATCCGAAAATATTCTATCAGTCTATATTTGTAAGTTTAAAGAGTGTTTTCTTATCAAGTTTGAAGTTTCATCCAGCTTAAACTCTATGTAAGTTTGTTTTCCTTTTAATAATATTCCATTATTCTATGTATAATTATGTGTTCAAAATCTCTATAGTATCCTGGCCTATTTGGTATCAAAGCCAAGATAGAGTGTTGTTCGAAGTTTTAGTACCTAGTTAGTTTCTAAAACTCGGTTGCTCATTTTGTGATAAACACCATTTAAATACTGTTATAGATTAAGCTTAAGGTTTTGCTTTGGGTTAGTTGGTTGTCGTTGCGGCTATAAAGTGTGTTAAGTCGTGTTGACGTAAATCCTGTAGTGGACTTCCCAGTCGGAAAAAACCTTGTCTGCTTATCTTGTTAAGTTTTAAATATCGTTTATTCGTCCAATGGCAAATTTATTCAGAAATCTTACCAGGTCTATGACGTCTTCATCTTCCACTTTGGATTTAACCACTAAACAAGTAGTGGTCATACGTGATATAGAAACTCATTTACAAAATTGATCTATTCCAAAAACTCCTATTTCTTAAGTGTATGATAAAGGATGTTTTTTGTTTAAATCAAATTATATAATAAAAACTTTAGAACAATCTCTCCTGATAACTCAAGGTCATATGACTGTTGAGATGTTACCTAAACGATTGTTAGAAGAAGTCGCTGAAAGAGGCTATAAATATTTACATATTAGTTTAGTCCAAGTAACGGTTAAACCGTTAACATGAACTGGGCTACCCACTTCTCTGTTGTTGTGTTTAAGAGTAAGAGACACTAAAAGTTTAACGATTCTTTATTAAGATGTATTACTTCATCTTTATCAGAAGGACCGGTATACTTTAATAGCTTTCCAAATTTTTTGTCTCTTTATTAGATCCAACAATTCTCAAAACCTTGACTCTGACTTTGCAAACGTCAAGTTTTGAAATGGATCCTTTATCTTCCAACATGGCTTTAATATATCGGATATATATTAAAGTTATGAATACAATTACTCCTGATATTAATTTCAAGAGTAATTCTATTAAGGATAATAGAGGTGAAACCACCGTGTTCCAAATAAATCCTGTAAAAGCTAATATTTCAATTCCCAGAATGCTAAAATGGAATGAAATAGCTATTCCAGGAAATTGGACACTTTATGATGCAGTACCTAAAAAGGTATAAGGAGCTAATCAATGTTTAGAGAATGTTATAGAAAATCCAGATGGATTTGTAAACATTAGATTTGACAACAACAGTTCTATACATCTCAATTTAGACGAACCTCGCCTCAGAAGTACTTCCTCTATTCCTCAAAGGAATATTGAAGAAATTTCAAGAAAATCTAATTCTTCCATCCAAGGAGTTATCAACAGACCAACTGATCCGGTCAGTAGACCAACTTACATGGTAGAAACTCCGTCAGAAGTTCAAAGGGGGTTCAAAGTCCAACGACATCTGATTTTGACTACACTGAGAGTATTTATACTCTACATAATCAGTGTTCCTGCCCAAATCAATCCTTGTTGAAGGCTTTGTTTAATTCTGATAAGAACAAAGAAAAAAGAGAATGGTTTTTTGGTTATTATTCTTTGGAAAATCAGAATTTGATTCGAGAAATTTATTATGATTTCTTAAAGAAATTAAGGAAAAATGTAGACTTCTTTGTTTTTCTTAAACATTGGAGTAAAGCAAAAAGATATGCTTTTCCTTTTTTTTTGGGGTGGGGGGGGGGGGGGGGGGGGGGGGGTAGAGATAAGGCAGTTTCTACTTTTACTACTTTAAATGTTGTAGAAAACTCTTACAGGCCTTACAGATTGGCTGATGATAAAGACGACGATAACGTTGTAACAACCATCCACCCTCCTACAGTTCCAGTCTTCATTGGAAAGACATTATAAAAAGATCCTTGAGAAAGCGGTTGAAAGAAAGTCAGAAGAAGTCCAGGGTATTTATCAAGTTATGGAGCAGAACAATTACCACATCATCTGATAGTTTGTAATCAATCTGTAAATGGCTTCCATCAGCAGTACTCAGCTGTTGAGCTGTTAAGCTGTTTTGGAATAGTACTTTAAAGGAATCAAACCTTCTGCCAGACAATTTAAGTCTGCTCCAGAGTCAATAATGGCCTCCGTTGTGATCGAGAATTCTCATTCAATCAGGATTGTAATCATAACATACCACTTTTGAGTGATAATTCTATCTATTATATTGATTTTCAATCCTTTTGAACCACTGGATTCTCCCGGTGTTCTCCTATCTTGAGTAGCAAATTCGTTGATAAAGTCAGAGGGATCCTCATCACTTTCAACAACAGGGGAATTCAATCCTTCATCCACTGATTTTGCTTTATCATCTATACTTTTAAGCCAACGAATGTCTTTCTTAACCTGCTTGATCTCTTTTTTAAGATTAGCAATTGTTACTTCACTGACATCATTATTTTCTTGTAGATTAACAACCATTCCCTGCAACTCTTTTAGAGTAGGTTCTTTACGCCGATCGTTAACCTTATCGAAGATCTTCGGTAACGAGTATTGACTAGGATCAAGTCCATCATCATCAGAAGGCTTTTTCTTACTTTTAGCAAGATCAATATACTTCTCGATCATCTCTCTCTTTTTTAAAGTCTTCAAGCTGATCGATAATATCTAAATTCTTAACCAATAACAAAGATATATTTAAGAATATAAAATAATTCTTAAAAATCGTCATTTTAAAAATGCATCCGTCTAATTTTAAAAACAGATGGAGTAATCGGGACCCACGTTAATATTAGTATTATTCTCGTGCATAGCACATGACCACATGTACAAAACTTTGTTCTCTAACTTCTTATATAAGGCGAACAGAGATTGAAGTCAGAAACTGTCAGAGGGACTAGAGAGAGTAGGAGGAATCACCAAATGGTTTCGGATTTAGGGTTTAAGAGAGTGAAAATGGATAAACCACAAAATGAAGATTTACTGAGCAGCTTACCCGATCATCTTCTTCATCAAATTCTCTCTAAAATCGAAATCAAATACGCAGTTCAAACCTGCGTTCTGTCAAGGAGATGGAATCGCGTTTGGGCTACTCTTTCCCATCTCAATTTCGACGCAAACAATTCCCGCCGAATGGGCGATTTCTGCAAGTTCGTGAACAAATTTCTGTCCAAACGCAATCACCGCACTGATATATCAACAATCAGGTTTAATTTAAGGAACAGAATCAGACCAGAGCTGATGAAAAAGATTGTGAATTATGCAATTTCTCACAATGTGCAGGAATTCAGCATCAATTCGGGAATTTGTACATACGAATTTCCAAATAGTATATTCTTTTCTCAATCCCTAAAAAAGCTTACGTTAAATATGGGTTACTGGTTCTATAATTCAGAACAACAATCATCTCCATGGGAATTACCGTCTTTAACAAATTTATATCTCTCAGGTTCTACTGTACCGGATTTACCTCAGAGTTTGCCGGTTTTGACCACTTTATGTCTAGCAAATTGCAAAGTACGTCTAATGTCTTGGGATTTGCCGGCATTAACGAGTCTATACTTGGATATGGTCATATTTCAGGGAGGCAAAAGTTTAGATTTAGATAAATTTGTCCATTTGAAGAATCTCACTCTGAGAGGAATGAAAATGTGGTATGATGTTGAGGTTTTCACTATAAATTCTATTAGTCTCACAAATCTCACAATCTCCGATGATTCTTGGAGATCTATGACTTGTAAGCTGGTAGTTTTCACGCCCAATTTATCCTGTTTTGAATATAGCGGTTGTTCTCCGCTTTTGTTATGTGCTGAGGATGGCCTCCCTAATTTAGAGAAAGTGAATATTCATGTTGATGTAATTAAGAGTAAGTGGAAGGAGTTGGAAGAGGGGAAACCAGTAATTCTTCAGCACCTTCTTAGTATGTTTCAAGTACTCCGTGGAGCGAAATTTCTCACGCTTTCCTTCAAAAGCGTTATGGTATATACATTAATTCATATTCTTAATTTACATTTCCAAAAGCAATCAATGTCAATTGTTCCAATGGTTGTTTCCTTTATTGTGGTAGAATATTGATTGAGTGCTACTGTATATTAGACGTGGGCATGAAAAGTATAGATGTATTTAATGCACTATATATACTGTAGAAGTAGAAGTTCAAATAATCACTTTGTCTTGTTTGATAATTTCCCTAGTTTCTTTCAAGCGCTGTGGATCTTTTAGAATACAAACCTTCTCCATTTGGTAACCTGAAGTGTCTGAAGTTAAAAGAGAAGTTCGGATCTTTCACCTTTCCTAGTCAAGTTAGAAACTATTTACTCAGCAGTTCTCCAAGTGCCAGAATTATCATCGAGGTATTTAAAGATTCAGTCTAGCAATTTTTTGAACAGAAATTGTTGCATGTTTAAGCTTGATTTATATTATGTATCCAGGCAAAAGACTGTATTACTCTCTTAGATTTATTATTTAATTGTAATTGAGCATATGTCGTGTTAAATTAGGAGGATCGATTGATGAACTGTCAATATTTGTTTTTTTTTTCTGAAGTGGGCAAAAAAATGCCATTGCTTGATGGTGTGGAAATTCTTGAAGGACTTTCTTGAAATATGTCCTGTTCTAGTTCCTAGGTTTTCATAAAATTATAAACCGTCTTGTGTTTTTGGGAAATAATTGGTAATTGCTATTATAATTTTTGCCTGATGGGCAGTAAAAAATGTACCTATTTTGTATTGGTTCAAGACATTATTTTGTCCCAACTTTAGGAATCAAGTTTTCCCTAGTACAATGATTTTGTTACATGGATTCTGTTGGTGTGAACACCTTATAACATGTCTTTTGTGCTCCTATTTGTCACCATAGTTCTTGAGTTTAAAGGAAGAAATAACGTGCAAATGAGTTGGAAAGTTTATTGTTAAGGTGGATTTATTTTCAATCTTCTTTGGCATTAATAATTTCCAAACAAGTAGGACAAACACTTACTTGTATTCATATTATTTGCTGGCTTCATTGCTTGGGTTTGTTGTGATTGTAGTTACTTTTTCTATCTTCAGGGCGATTAATAGTAACAAATAATATTCCACAATGAATGAATTGGATTTGCTCCATTGAAATTCTGTGATGTCCTTTTCAGCTTTTTACAGTGCATTGTTGGGACATAAAATTGTTCTATACTTGCATCAAAGTTGTCCAATGCGCATTACTCTGTGGAACATAGTTAGGGTCCCCATTCAATTAACCTTATGTAGATTTTTGGTCATATATCCTTCAAATTTTTTTCGAACCTTTCATATCTTAAAAATCACACATTCCTTATATTTCACATACTAATAGGCATCACATTACATATATGAATTTCTTTCACAAGGTTATTTACCCTGTATTATAGTTCAAAATAGCCCCTGTCCAAAATTGGTAGTCTAATTTTCATTTTGAATGTTCCATTCAAAATGAATGCATCAAATCCCAATATGTTTTATTAAATAAGTAATGATCTTGGCCATGATCATGTCAAAGACCTAGTTTTCTTCAAAACTGTGACTTTACTAAGTGGATTGCTGTTTTGGGTTGGATGGTGTATTGGAAATGCTTTACTTCGCAAGAAAATTGTGGTTGACTAATCTGCCTAACAACCATTTGCAAAATTGTCCACACCTTTGAGGTTATTATATACAAGAACACTTTTAACTAAATTTACATTTAACTTGTCAAAATAAATAATCAAATTTACATTATATTGAGCTGTAATGTTCTCTTTCTTTCATTCGGAATAAGGGTTTACTTGTTTGATGTGAGAATTATACCATCTACTCACATTTTCATTTTCAAGTTGGACCAAATGTATATAGGCAATATATATAAGATAACATGAAGCACATGTTTTGTTAGTTGAAAACAAAAGCTTAATTTCTTACTTTGATTCAACTTAAGCTACAACTTTCTTGAAAAACTTAATGCTATAAAATTGAGTGTACAATGATATCTTGGTTTAACATATAGATATACTCTCTCTGTCCTAGTTTATATGGTCAAGTTTCAATATTTGGATGTCAAAAAATAAGTGTCACCTTGTATCTATAAAAAAATAAGAATTAATAATTATGTAGCCACCTATCAATAATACACTTTTTATTGGAATAGTTGATATTACCCTTATGACAAAGAAAAGCTTGTGGGCCACGTTATATGTTCCACATAGAGAGGGTATGCATGGAATACTGTAATATAATATTTAAATGCCTCTCCCCTAAAACTATGTGCACATGCAAACTGGACACGTAAATTAGGATGGAAGGATTGTTTAAAGTTTAAACCTAGATATGTCATTGAATAGAAGACCAGTTGTTGCTTTGAACTTCCATATTTGAGCAAACCTCTGAGCTTTTTCCTTCTTATTTTATTTTCTGTTTCAACCACAAATGTTTTATGAATCTGAGTGGTGATTCCATATTTAGAAATTGAAATCTTGATCATTTATGAGCGTCAAAAAAGAAATAAAAAGGGAGATCAAGTGGATTAACAGATTCAAAACTGATGTATGGGGATTTGTAGGTTTAAGTACGTGGATTGGCATCTAATTTGCTCTCATATTGAATAAAAAAATCGGATCAAGTGAGAGCAGGATGGTATGATGAAGGATTTATATAGTTTCTTTAATTGCCTTATAAAATAGTTATGGTACTATTATGGTAACACCTGAATTTACTTAGTCTTACACTGGTGTTCGAATGTGAAGTTTACATATACAAGATTGGACCAAGACCTATTAACTTTAAGCCTTTGAGTCCAGACTCCATAGCATATACAATTCTCCTAGAGATTAATTTTGTTGCATTGAGGTATAAGACACAAGGCTTTGGCTCCAAAAATAGCTATTTAGTAACTTTCCAAGACTCCTTTAGTTTTATCCCCCTGGTAAGTAACTCCTTCAGCTTTAGCCAAGAGTGAAAACAAACTCTTTCATTTCTTACTCATCTTTTTTTCTCCTCTAACTTAACAAGCTTCCAAGTTATCTTAGGTTTCATCTAAGATCTAAGCATTTGTGTGGTCTGCAGTTCATGCTTGGCTCACACTAGCGATCTTTGTCAGCTGTGTATACCTTATTAGCTCTTATTCCGGATATGCGTGGGATGTGTATGCAGTGTTATGAGTTGCATGCTCACTTTTTCTTTCGTTGCACCGCAACAAGGAGTATTTGGACTTTGGAGTTCTTTATCTCACAAAAACTATAGTCACTCTGGTTTTGGACCACCTTCTCCTAATGAATCTCTTACCATACTTACTTTCTCCAAATTCTTTCAATGTAAGGAGCCTTACATTCTTTACATATGTTATATTAAACTTAGAAATATATGTTTAACTAGCCAGTAGTACCCTCTTTTTTCAAATCATTCTTTTGCCAGTTGTTGGAAACATTGGAGAGAGCTCTTCCTGTATTTAGGATTTTGTATATTACATTAAGTATATGACCATTTAAAAAAAGATCAGGCTCCTTACTTTGAATACTTTCTAGTTGTTATAAACTGTTAAAGAAGTTTCCCAATTTCTTTTCCTGAATTAGTAAAGCTGTTTCCCTATTTCATCATAAGGAAGTAAGTTTGATCAGTAATAGGGGTATAAATCAATCAATCATGCAGATGTATGCTACATAAGATATAAAAAGGCCTATGTGTATCATGTATTAAAGTTCAACTCTTCTTACATCAGGTATGGTCTTCATTAAACATTTATCACATTTGATTTTGGTTCAATTACTATTTCCCCCTATTTTTAATTCTATTTTATGCGCTTATTGTAAGGGCTACTATTAACTTTGTTTATTCTCTGTCTCGCATATATATTGTATCGTACCGGTAATTATGTAGGGTGATGCAAATACTTTATATCATTTTCTTGTTAATCTTTATGGTTTCATTAAGACTCGATTGTGTTGAACTGTAATGAGCTACTACCAGATAAACTATTGCTTCCCCATCCTCTTTCCCTGTAAGTTCTTATACTCATACTAGTAATTTACACAACATGCATGCTAGAATAGAATGGTAAAGAAATTGCAATATCTAGTAATTTTGATTTATTTCCTGCAACTGTGGTTTAAATTCTGAGTTTGTGCTGGATGTGTCTAAAGCCATATAAGAAGAGTGAACAAGAGTATACGAAAATTTTAATTTACTTCTTATCAGGATATAATAGAAACTGATTTAAACTTGGGATGATTGATAGATTAGGTATAGAGGGGATTTAATTATCTATCACAACTTCACAAGAAAACAAGAACATCAACTATATTATTCAACTAGGAAGTAAAGGTACGAGTGTACAACAGGGGATATGCGAGTTCATGAAATCTAAAAAATAGGGGGTTCAAATTCGGTAGGGCTACAACACATACACAATGATCTATGACCAAAGTTGGATAGGAGCCCATAGCCTTAGAACATAAATCATATAAAGTTAACAAAAATCCAAGTCTTACATACACACACACAGACACATATATAGAGAGAGAAATTTGGATAAGTAACAATTAATTTTTCTTTAATTGTAGTGCATGGGAAAGAGGTTTTAGTTTAGTGCTTTTGCAGATGATATCATAGTTGTCAAGTCGTTAATTCGAAGCAAGTTGATGGTTGCTTAAGCGACCAGTCGATTAGTAACAATTAACATAAAAAAATTATTCCATAATCAATACTATTAGATATCATTGATAATAAAATTAAACCCCTATAGGTTAGTGGTAAACTAAGAGAGAAATGGAAAAGAATCTTATTACTAATTTTTTCGAACCTCGAAGTGAAAAATGAGTAACCCTTGGTCGAATTAGAGTTTGGGACTTTGGGTTTGGGTATATTTGTTTGGATCTTTAATTGGGTTGGTTATGGGTCAATTGGAATTCGGAATTGAGTTTGGGTAAATTAAAATTGGGTTTGTTCCTAACTCGTTTGACTAGATACCAACTTGGGCAAATCGGTGATTTTAACCAACTAGATGACGAACAACTGTTCAAGTCGCACGACTTAGCTATGACAACCAAGTCGAGCTCTCGACTTTCACATCCAGTAGCGACTAGAAGACTAGTAGCCGACTAGTTGTCGCTTAAGCGAGGATTTGATAAATATGGATCATATAGGAGAGAGGATTTGTGTGAGTGAAAAAGAAGAGTTGTGCAAACCGGACATGTTTAAAGTCATACTGTAGAGCATTAATTTGAGAATCTGTAAATAAATTTCTCGTCCGCACAATAGTTGTGGAGAATGAGATTTTTTCTAAAATGAGGGTGATTTTGTCATTTGGCTATGTGGGCCCTTGACTGCACTTTTGTTTGCATCGTAACAGAAAATTAATTTGCCTACCTGCCAATTTGTTATTTTGCGATGTGGGCCCTTGACTGCACTTTTTATCAAGACATATCTGCCTAAAATCTGTGATAGCCATGACTTTAATGCGGCCATATGAAAAAGCTCTCTAAGTACGCAATCTTGGCAAATCTTAATATTTTGATAATATGGTTTATAGTATGAGTTACCCCTTAGTCGGTGGGTCTTTAACTTAGATGAATTACTGCTTTTGAAGATACAAAATTACATACTCAATTAAGAAATGTAAAATCTCTTTTAATTAAGATCTTGAAATGAACATTTTTCTCTTAAAACTTTTTAATCCATTTAATAATATTCTGTAAAGATTATTTTTTGGGATTTGCTATTGATCCAAATTGGACTTGACTTTGGTACATACGCGGATGGGTCACATTTTAGTTGGAATATGATGGAATATGATTGGGGACTTGTTCAGTGTGCATCAAAGTCATTTCCATCTTATTTTGAATGATTTTGTATGGAATCTGATGTAATTTGGTTCATGTATATCTTTTGAACTTTAGTCATGTAACTATAACATACTATATGTAAAATGGTTACCTAAATTTTGGCATGATTCATCTGAAGTGTTTGAGGGGAAATGATATGCAAATAAGATCCAGTAACTGTCATTTGAATTTTCATGCATTGACTATTTCTATGGAGCTAATTTTCATGCATAAATCTTCTTTCCTTTCCAGTCGATATCTACTCGAACTTGACTCCTCGACCAAACTCAAGTTATTTAGTCTTGACTTCTTAATACACACATAACGAGTGGCTAGGAATTGATTATTGAATCGCTTAAGATACGTGTTTTAAATTTCTTGTAGGACAAGGATGGAGTTAGAGATTACAACCCAAGAGTGACTATGTTGCCTTCTCACAGCAGTCGCGGGCCCAATGATTCCATGGTGGAACCAAAGGGTATCAGTTCGGATGATGAAGAGACTGTATTGAGCAACAAGAGTCATGTGTTTGATGGAGTGGATCATGCCGGAGAAAAAGTTGAAGATCAAAAGAACGCATGTGTGGATGAAGAGAAGGCTATTGACGGACATAAGAATGCTGGCGGTGATGAAGACATCATTGTTCAGGACAGGACAGACAAGGGAGTGGGAGAAGTTCTTGCAAGAGGGGATGCGAGAGTGCAAGCTGATATGGTTCAGTATGAGAGAGTGAAAGAGATGACAAAAAGGATTCCAGTCCAAGTGAATGCATTGAGCAATATTCAAGTGATTGGTGATACCATGCACGGGGTTCGTGGACTGGAGCCTCTTGCTACAGTTGAGGGAGGAATCAATGACCAGGCGGGCTCGAATTGGGGGGTCAATACTTTCGCATTATGGCAAGGCCATCAGGTTTACCCAGAGTTTATAGATTTGCTACATCACATTAGTGAAAAGTACCCGGAAACATTTGAACACTTTTCTCCCCAAACCGAGATGATTTACACCGTTGGTCTGAATACATTGTGCACCTCAATAAGCGACTTTTCTGAAGTCTATACAACCAAGGTTACTGCCTCGACTATCAATCGCTACAGGTGTCTATTTGCTGACTTGAAGAAATGGGGGTTCAACATTGATTGGCTGGTGAACTATATAGACACTGTTGATGAAGTATATGCTATTGAAAATCGTCTTGAGAGTGCTCAAATGAAAGTACAAGAACTACAGAGGGTGGCAAAGATGGTAGAGATCCAGGAGGCTTTCAAGCAACTGAGGACCAAGCTCAAAGCAGGCAGTCAGACAGCTAGATTATTTCCCCGTCAGTAGGACAAAGTTACTTTGCTTTACTTGTTCCTAGTGTCTATGTGCGCACATGTTTTGCAACAGGAAACAAAAGAAATAAGGGTTATCTTGAATTTCACCAGTCGTTTAGTTTCTCTGTTTTGGAGAATGCAATAGACTGCACAATATATGATACCCATCTCAAATTAGATCAACTTTGATCAAAGGTTTTAATTTTTCTTATCTCCATCTTGGAAACATTATTAGGTTTTAATCTAGCTTATCTACAGCATGGAAACATTATTTTGGTGCCAAGACTTTCATTCGGCTATTAGTGTTTTTCGTTTTTCTTTTCCTATTATTCATGTGCAGAGACAGCTTCCATTGTATATGCTAAGTGAAAATTTATATCGGCACAACCAATAATTTATTGATAGGGATGAAGGAGAAAAGGAAGATGGTGGTTCTGCTTTATGACTTATGAGGTGCTATCCTGCAGCTTGCTGAAAAAATTGATATCTAATGTCTTCTCAAGGTATCTTTTTTGTAGCCTCTTCTTCTGCATCCTTTAGTAGAAAAATTAAGAAATTGAACACCGCTGGTAAATAATGCAGAGTTTCTTCCACAGGGCACTTATCAAAATGTGGAGTTGAGTCTTGAAACTTCATAACAAAAGATTGTCATAAATATGGAGAATGAAATAAGAGATTTATGGATATACTCAAGGCCACCAAAAACAACACTAGTTTTTATTTTTTTTGCCAAGTAAAAGTAGTAGTTTTGAGATTATCGTCCATCTATATCGTCAGTTTAGACTTCCCACAACAGTTAAATAGGCAGTGCTGGAAAATTAGTGACCAGAAAATAGGCCATCTCCAACATAGCCCACTGCAAGCCTAGTACCCATATGTCCAAATGCATCCTGAATCTCTTTCATCTTTGCCGTGCGGAGAACCTGCAAGTTTTGTAATTCTGTTTTAGCATCCTCAATATGATGGTCAATCGCACGGAACTATTCAATATAGTTCAGACGGTTCACCGGCCAAGTAAGGTTGAATCCCCATCTCTGTAAAGTCAGCACATAAATCCCTGTACTCGATGATCATATCAGTATTAACCTCAACTGTTGAGGTTTCAGAAAAGGCATTGACCGAGGTGCACAATATATTCAACCTTATTGTATAGAACTTCTTGCTTTGCGGGTTGAAGCGCTCAAAGGTTTCTGGATACTTTTTCATAATGAGGTAAAGCAAGCCTACATACTCCAACTTAACCTCATGGCCCTGCCATAAGCTTGCTTTGGGGGTTGAAGCGCTCAAAGGTTTCTGGATACTTTTTCATAATGAGGTCAAGCAAGCCTACACACTCCAACTTAACCTCATGGCCCTGCCATAAGCCAAAATCACTGTTCGAATTAGAAGAGCTTTCGTGATCATTTCTTACCCCTGCAATTGGAGCATAGGTCACCAGTCCAAGAACCCCTTGCACAGGAGCGCCAACGACTTTCATTTACTTGTCCTTAGATCACTTTGGTAACTTCCTCAACGTTTATCAGTCTGGCATTGTCGGCATCTACTCCAGAATTCTTCTCCATGTGCTCTTCTTGAACCTTAAACTCCTTAGCGTCTTCAACAATGGTCTCTTCATTAGCACTGACTAGTTCTACAACATAAGCCCTAGACGCCCTTTTTCTGGTATAGAGCACCAAAGTCGTCATAGGCTCTCTAAATCCACCTTCATAATTAACATTCTGAGCAACCAATGACTGATAGTGATGAGGCATAGAGCCTTTATCCCTGCCATCAGTTTGCATAGGAGGTGAAATCATGCCATTGGGATCTTCTAAATCACGTCCAGCAGCCCCTAACTCTGCCTTCTTAACATTTACCCTGGTAACCACATGAAAGAGGTTTGAAGGAGTAGCCAAGGGCTCTTCTATATCAACATTTTGAGCTGTCATAAGTACTGGCGGCATCTGAGGAGTCGCATTGATCTGAAAGAAATCCATCACACAAGTGAAAATATCTTTCCAACATGAAAAACAACTGCATCTTTATTATAGCATATTTAGTTTGTAACAAAGAGCTTGGATGAGAAACTGGTTCAATGTGCTGCAGTCCCTGTGCATAATAAGTAGATTGCATGAAGAAATAACGCTATTTACACAAAGTTCTAGAAATGAGCCAAGAAGATTGATAGAATTTTTTTTTTAAAAATTAATACACAAAAGAAGATCTCTTCAAATGGATACAATATCCAAATCTTATTTGAGGTGAGGGATGATGGAAGGAGGGAGGTTGAAACTGTTATTTGCAACGATGAGACCTCGTTTTGGAAGATGCTATGTTGGATTCTTTTGTTGATGGAACATTGCTTAACACTTTCAAGTGAACTTGAATATTATAAATTCACTCCTTACATTTGCATTTCGATGGGAAGAGTATAAATGACTATAATTTGCACGGAGTAGAAAGCATAATCAAATTTCAATTAGAATGGGAAGAAGGTTAATGCACAAGATGAGGTTTGAAAACAATTTAAATTTGCAAATTTATATCCGTTGGACCTCTATGTACGATCAAAGCATATCCTCGATAATCCCCCTGATGAGGAGGAAAAACATATACATCACCTCCTCAAATTGGTACACAAAAATTTTATTTGAAGTGACCAACTTGAATATAATAGATTTACTGAATTGCATATACCCTCATTGAATTGCAATGTATAAGACGATGGTCATTGATAGTTTGCAAATTAGAGAAAGTGCACAGGATAGGTGATGAAAGAAAATATGGACAATGATCATAATTCGATGGAAAATTAGATCCATAAATAAAAACAACAGAAAATAAAGGCAGATGACTTCAAAGATGAAGATGGAGTGAATTTTTAAATTGTCATGCTGATAACTGGTATTGCTTCAAAAGAAAAGGGATAGCGGAAGAATAGTAGAAGCATAGTCCAATTTACCCACTCTGCTACCATGATCAACTCTAGATAAAAGAATGAAGAGAAAGAGAGTACAAACAAAGGTGGCCACGAGAAGCGACCACTCGGCCTAAATAGACTATATAACTTACTGAAAGGGATAACCTTTTCCCTAGTGCCTAAACTAAACTATAGTTGTTTTTCACATTCAACCCATCGCGTATTCTTAATTGATTTCTATTTTCAATTTAAAGTTCATAGGATTTGGAATTAACTAGACGATGCGTCTCAACAAAGCTACATCTCTTAATTATTTCTAATGTTTTGAGGAAGATTGCTATACGGGGACAGACTACTATAACCAGAGACAGCAAAGACAACTGTGTATGCTGATTTTTTATATATATAGATATAGGGACAGGACATAAATAAATAAACTTAATGGACAGATTTATAAAAAATTAAATTTAGAGGGAGCAAAAAAAACTAAAACTACTACTATTTTAAAAAAAACTATGCACACTGTATAATATATTCAAACCCTCGCTCTCTAAATCGCTCTACAATTCTCTTAATCACATATCGTGATTAATTTGACAATCAAAGCATATCTTCAATAAACAAGAAAAGAAAAGGTCAATATAAAATCACAAATCTAAATGCAAATAAAATTTACCTTAATGGTCCCTAAGTCGAGACTAAGAATCTTGGCACTATGCAGTCCTTGAAACATAATAGGAAATGAGATACTCTATTTTAACATTTACTACCTCCAAGCAATTAGCGGACAAAATAATTGGCATAATCCCTTCACCATAGAAACTATAGAGCTTTGGTGCCGAAACCACAAACTTACAAGTACTACTTTTCTTGAAACTGATTTTCAGATTCACCAATTGAGGACACCATATATTGCAATCTTCTATTGACATTCTGCACAAATATAATGTGAGATTCTGTAGATTGACAAGTTCAGAGAAGAACACAAGCATGCCAAAATCAAGCTCAACAGCCAATTTGAGTTTCTTCAAGGAAGTAGAGCTGAAGATAGATAATGGGAAATGCCAAAATTTCACCAATCGAGTCACATCTAGGGTTTGGGCATTGTGAGCTATTGCTTAATTGATAAACTCCACCAAATCAACTTTGTGGACATCTGTTCCACAAATCAACTCCATTTTCAGTACATCTGCTTGGTGATTTCGGTGAGAGAAAAGATGATGTACAAACTTGATAAAAAATTCCCTTTCAGAGAAACTATGACGTTTAATTTGAGATGGGGATGACAAAATCTCTGTCAATGTTGTTCCCCCTTCATTCACAACCTTGTAGTATATATATTACAAGACTCAAATCCTTGCTCACCAAGATTTCTAAAAATCCTCCTAACAATATTCCTAAAAATCGTCCTAACAATAAATACAATAATATCATACACTATCGTAATACCCCCCTCAAGTTGGAGCGTGAAGATCTTGAACACCCAACTTGCGAAGTAAAAACTCAAACTTTGCGTTCCCCAATGCTTTAGTAAAGATATCCGCTAATTGAACACTAGTGGAAACGTAAGATGGATAAATCAATCCTTCAGTCACTGCATCTCGAACAAAATGACAGTCAGCGTCTATATGTTTTGTTCTTTCATGGAAAACAGGATTGACTGTCACAAAACAACTTCATTCCCTATAGATGTCGAACACCCATGTCACCTAAAAGTTTTTTAAGCCACTTTAACTCGCAAACCGTTGCCGCCATGGATCTATACTCAGCCTCCTCAGATGATCTAGACACTGTTTGTTATTTCTTGGTCTTCCACGACACAGGAGAAGAACCAAGCAAGACGAACCAGCCGGTCAAGGAACGACGCGTAAGGGAACAACTAGCCCAATCTAAGTCACACCACCCTTACATACTCAGATCACTATCAGCTCGAAGCAGAACTCCTCGCCCTGGACTCTTCTTCAAATATCTCACAACCCTGAGAGCCGCCTCCCAATGATCCTCACGAGGTTGTTGCATAAATTGGGACAAAATATGAACCGAATAAGCAAGATCAGGCCTTGTCACAGACAAATAAATCAATCTTCCAACCAGTCGCCTATACGGTGCCAGATCCGCAAGGAACTCGCCTTTAGCAAGAGCCAAACTGTGATTCTGTTCCATAGGGAATGCCGCAAGCTTTGCTCCCAACAAACACGTTTCAAAAATTATCTCGAGTGTATATTTTCTTTGGCAAAGAAATATTCCTTCCGGATTACGAGCTACCTCTAGCCTTAAGAAATATTTTAGAACTCCCAAATCCTTCATATGAAAGCACCTGCCGAGATAGGCTTTAAAAGCTGTCAATGCAACCTTATCATTTCCAGCAATGATCAAGTCATCAACATACACTAACACGTTGATCTGAGTCCCTCCTCTGCATATCACAAACAAAGAGTAATCTGAATAGGATTGTACAAATCCATAATCTTTCAATGCTGTTGACAGTTTTGCAAACCAACATCGGGGAACTTGTTTTAGACCATACAACGATTTTTTCAACCTGCAAACCAAATGAGGATTTGTATTTTTGAAACTAGGAGAAACCTTCATATAAACCTCCTCACTCAAGTCACCATGAAGAAACGTATTATGCACATCCATCTGATGTACCTCCCAATTTTTAACTGCTACAATTGCAAGAAAGACACGAACCGTCACCATTTTTTTCACAGGAGCAAATGTCTCATTATAGTCAATTCCTTCCACCTGATGATTGCCATAGATCACAAGTCGTGCTTTGAATCACTCTATGCTGCCATCGGATTTATATTTAATTTTGTATATCCACTGGCTTCCTAGAGCTTTTTTTTCCGGGCGGAAGAGTCTCCATTACCCAAGTCTCATTGTTTTTAAGGGCTCGTATCTCCTTATCCATCGCTTCTCGCCATCTCGAGTCTTTCATAGCTTCTCTAAAATGCTTCGGCTCATGTCCTGCTGTTACTGCCGCAAGAAAGCTCCTATGTTTCATAGAAAAACGTTCATAATTCACAAAATGCATTATAGGATAGGGCACACCTGAGGAAGATGGAGTAGCTGATGAATAATCAGATGGACTTATTTTTCGTACAGTATGAGTAACAAAATCACGATACCGTGTTGAAGGAGTTTTGGCTCTTTTCCCTCGCCTAATTTCACCATCAGTTTGCATACCTTGCTCCCCTACTGTATTCTCCAGCCCCTCTCCACGCACATCCTCATGTGTGGTCTGTTGCACGGGCTGCACTACAGTAGGTTGCTGCATGGGAAGTACTGCAGTGGGCTGTACTTCAGCACCAGACGCTGCCTCCAACCCCCCCTCAATATTCACGGCACACTCACCATCACCCTCATCCTCACTCCATGCCCCATCCTCACTATTTCCCAGCAAAGGAGTCATACCATGCCGCGGTTGATTTTGATGCAAAAGGGAATTCTTTCTCAAAGAACTGCACATCCGCGATACAAAGTACTCATGTGTTTCCAAATCATACAATTTCCAACCTTTCTTCCCAAAAGGATAGCCAACAAAAATACACTTACGACTCCTACTTGCAAACTTATCACCTTTGTGTCTTTGATTATGAGCATAGCAAAGACAACCAAAGTCACAAATAGCATCATAAGAAGGCACTTTCCCAAACAACAATTCATAAGGTGATTTAGTTTGAAGTAAAGTAGAGGGCGTCCTATTAATCAAGTGACATGCTGCCAACACACATTCTCCCCAAAAATTGATTAGTAAGTTTCATTGAGACCTTAATGCTCTAGCCACATTTAAAATATATTGGTGTTTTGTCTCAACCCTCCCATTTTGTTGTGGAGTCCCAACACAAGAAGTCTAAAAAATTATCCTATTATTTTGAAAATAATCATGCAAACAATTAAACTCGGTCCCATTGTCACTTCTAACTCGCTTTATCACTTGTTCAAATTGGCGTTCAACCATTGCGACAAAATTAAGAAACATAGATTCAACTTCCATTTTATTGCATAACAAATATACCCAAACTCCTCTTGAAAAAGCATCCACTATTGTAAAAAAATAGGTAGCCCCACAAGAAGAACGAGCCTTGTAAGGCCCCCACAAATCCAAATGAACAAGTTCAAAAATTCTACCAGCTTTATTTGTACTAATTGGAAAACTTGATCTAGGTTGCTTTGCTCGTGGACAAATATCACAAGCTTTATTATTTTTTCTACAGCAACGATTCACTACAGAGATCATCTTCAATAATTTCTCCGACGGATGCCCCATTCGTTGATGCCACAACTCGAATGACGAATCACCATCCACTGTCAAGACCTTCACTTGAGGAACACCACGAAAAAAATAAAGTCCATCCAATCTTTCACCCTCTCCAATCACCTTCCTCGTCTGTTGGTCCTGTATAACACAAATATTATTAGTGAATTGCACAACGCAATTTGATTCATCGATTAACTGTGTCACAAAAATTAAATTGCATGTTAATTGTGGAACATAAAGCACATTGACAAGATTTAATTCTCCTGGAAACACAACACTCCCTTCTTGGTTTGCTTCTGCCATGTTTCGATCGGGCAATCCCACCGGATAGGATTTCACCTTCCTCACATTTCTCAAAACAGACAAGTCACA
The DNA here is from genome assembly GCA_020205555.1 of Panax stipuleanatus. Classification (NCBI taxonomy): domain Eukaryota; kingdom Viridiplantae; phylum Streptophyta; class Magnoliopsida; order Apiales; family Araliaceae; genus Panax; species Panax stipuleanatus. The sequence continues at coordinate 111,920,121 of CM035119.1, read as the reverse complement.
TGTCATATGGTTCGATGCACCCGTATCGATATTTCAATGAAAATTATCGTTCTTACCATGTAGACGATCTTTTGTTTTGGTCAAGTTAAAATACTCAAAGAGTTGTTGCAGCTGCGTTGTTGAAATACCCGCAAGATCTGTAACTTCATTCACATTCACTAGCCCTGCGAGTTTTTTGTCTGCTGCCCAGACGCAGTTCCAGCCCCACCTGTTTTATTTGCACGGATAGTTTGTACACCGTTCCCTCTGCCACGGCCAGAACCTACACGTCCACCTCCCCTTCCTGTCCCTCCTCCACCACGACCTGGTCCTCTTCCTCCACGAGGACGATCCCCCCCACCAATCGGGAAACCCATTTATTTGAAAGCAAGAGGATTCGTCGTGGCCGTCTCTGTTACAATGATTGCAAAACTTGTCAGTGTTATCTACAAAACGAGACTTACCAAGCGTATCAGACTGAATTTTTAGATGAGGCCAACTCTCCTCCACTCAATCTTTCTGCTTGAATCACTTGTTGATAGGCTCTATCAAGAGTCGGTAATGGCTCTTGTCCAAGCAGAGTCGTTCGGATTGAAGCATACGCTCCATCGAGACCAATAAGAAAGTGATGTAGACAGTACTCCTCTCTCAGCTTTTCTACCTGCATGACGATGCTACACTTGCAACCTCAACACTTACAGATCGGTACCTTCACATATGTGATCAGTTCATCCCAAATCTTGGACACACGACCAAAATAAATTTCCACTGTCTCATTCTTTCCTTGTTTACATTCTCCTAAGGATGTTTTTAATTGACATATACGAGTGCCGCTCACCATACAAAACCTATTTTTGAGATTGTTCCACAGGAGTTGCGCATCATCATATTCTCCAAGTGTTGATCGAAAGGATTGCTCAATGGTATTTGTCAGCCACGACACCAGCATCGAGTGCACAGCCACCCAATCTTCAAGTTTCTCCTCTATAGTTAGCTTTGGAACCGTCTCTTCCACAAAGCCAATTTTTTTTTTTGCTTTTAGCGAGGTTTGAACAGCTCTCGCCCATTCATCGTAGTTCTCACCACATAATTGAATCGGGGTAATGATGTTTCTCGGACCATCACTTAATCCAAGATGATACGTCATATCCACCTTTTTGTCTCCATCTCCTTTCTTTTCTCCGTCTTTGTCAAACATGATCTCTCGTGTTGGCTACACTACAAACGATTTGTGTTTGCCCTAGGATCTCTCTATCGCTCTGATACCATGACAAAATCTCTGTCAATGTTCTTCCCCCTTCATTTACAACCTTGTAGTATATATATTATAAGACTCAAATCCTTGCTCACCAATATTCCTAAAAATCCTCCTAACAATATTCCTAAAAATCCTCCAAACAATAAATACAATAATATCACACACAATATCGTAATAGGGGAAGTGTTTTCTAGAGATGCTTCCATCTTTGGAGAGTGTGATGGTTTAAGCTTTGAACTATAAATTTGGTGTCGATGAAGGAGAGAACGTGGTGAATTAGGTGAATCTTCAGCCTGCTTATTCTGTCTAAATCTGCCCTACCTTTCACTCTCTTCCCCACAGAACCCATTGACTTCCTCTTTATCAATCTCACCTTTCCTTTCAGTTCACATTATATTGCCGTGAGACTGAGATTTTCCTTTCCCGCTCAATTTATTGAGATTTCTCTTTTCCCGCTCAATTCTACCTCTTTTCTGTCCATGTCCCCGGGCACTTATTTCTAAATTGGCGAAATGAATTCGGTCACGGTATAATTGTTGCACCTCATGCCATTAGTAAGTATAATATTATTTTTATTCCAAATTATAGATTAATATTAAATTTTTAAAAATTAATTTTAAATATTTTTAAGGGCGAATACATTACTCTGTCACTGACGGGTTTGCCTCCTGGTGAAGGAATCACACAACATACATTTACATACATTGTGTCTCACCGTATGCATATGATGACATCGGTGCAAAGCACTAATATAAAGCAGTAAAACATTCATTCACATTCATTCAATGTAAAGACGCAGCATTCACGCATTCATTTAATGTAGAGACGCAGCATTCACACATACGCATATATAAAATGGAAAATTTTAAAATATTTGAACGCAGCCTAAGCCCTCTACTGTCACCAGCAGAGTCGCCACATGTCAATGTTGGGAAGAAAAATGCGTGGGTCGGAACCCAGATCTTTCTCTCTTTTCTTAAGTTTGTTTCTACCCTTATTTTGTCTTTTTATGAAAACACTTTTGTAGGGTTTTTTTAGGAAAATGCCATCAAGTATCATGTCGACGATTTGAACGTTTTACAGAGTCGCCAGTTGGTAGATTTGAAATGGTTGTGCCAACTCAACCGAGTTTTTTGTGAAAGTAGGCCCAATTACTGGACACTGTCGAAACTTGATCTTTGAAACCGAAGTTCTAAGTTCGGGGGCTTGGTTAAGTGTGGGGAAGGTGTTAGGCACTCCACAACTCCCGTCTATAGACACTCGAAATTTTCTTCAGTTCTATTGTAGACGATCGAGATTTATGTTCTTATTACTAACCCTGCAGGAGGGTAAAATCATCTACTCAACCCTGATCTCAATACCAGGCCCTCAGGTCATCCCCGGTCTCAATACCGGGCCCTCAGGTCAACCCCGACCTCAATACCAGGACCTCAGGACATCCCCGGTCTCAATACCAGAACATCAGGTTAACCCCGATCTCAATACCAAGACCTCAGGTCATCCCCGATTTCAATACCGGGCGATCAGGTCAACCCCGGTCTCAATACCGGGCCCTCAGGTCATCCCTGGTCTCAATACCGGGCCCTCAGGTCAGCCCCGGTCTCAATACCGGAACCTCAGGTCAACCCTGATCTCAATACCGGGCCCTCAGGTCAACCCCGATCTCAATATTGGGCCATCAGATTAACCCCGGTCTCAATACGGGACCCTCAAGTCAACCCCGATCTCAATACCGGGCCCTTAGGTCAACCCCAGTCTCAATACCGGGCCCTCAAGTCAACCCTGATCTCAATACTGGGACCTCAAGTCAACCCCAGTCTCAATACTGGGCCCTCAGGTCAACCCTGGTCTCAAAACCGGGACATCAGGTCAACCTTGGTCTCAATACCGGGCCATCAGGTCAACTCCGGTCTCCGTACTGGGACGTCAGGTCATCCCCGATCTCAATACCAGGACATCAGGTCAACTTCGATCTTAAATACCGGAATGCCCACTCAACCCCGGTCATAATCCGGGAGGTCAAGATAATCCTCGGTCACAACTGGGAGATCCAGTTCAGCCCCATAGACGACCCTAGGAAGCCAAATCCACAGGAGACCACCCCGAGAGGGGCAAAATGGTCATTTTATTGACTTGAATCCAATTAGGTCAAACTTAAGCCGAATTGGTGCCACAAAGGTCAGGAAGAACCATAACGGTGATCCCGAGTGAAAACAACGCAAGACAGCTCAACGGACAAACTGCGGGGAAACGAAGACCTGGTTATGAACCCGTCTTTTTGGACTCAGAAAATGTTTACTCCCATGTCATTGCGACACTCTCGGTGAGGGCTTTCCGGAAAGGTACAACACGCCTTTAACGGACGCTCCGATCAAAAGTTAGAAAATTTTGAATCTGACCTCGCATTGCTCGGAGTGCACGTACTTTGATGTGACGGGACCCACCACCCAGACCCTGTCACGTGGATCTGCAGGTAGAGTGGAGGCTGCCTATGGTAGAGCCGCTTCCATCGGGTCTATATATATGAGTGCACCCCAGCTCATTTTATATACAGAAACGCTCTGGAACTCTGCCCGTTTCGTTTCTCAGCCCCACTCTTGTACTCCAGACCCAAATTTTATCAATCTAACACGTAGATATACTCATATACTACCACATATCAAAAATTGAGTGGTAGAATCGGACGTTTAAAGCCTATAATTTGGCAAAGAGCCCGTTTAGCAGTCCATTGTGAGTATTTTTATGATCAGGATGTTTATATTACTTCATTGCGTATTTATACACTTGCACGTTAAGTTTCGTTTTCTGATTATGCCCGAAACTCAGTTTTGTGGCCGTTTTTGCTTACGTTTTCGTACATTTTAGTACATAAACACGTTTTCTAGCATTTCCACAGCTCGGATTGTCGATCCGTCGCTTTTAACAGCTTTCATATATATATATATATATACACGTATATATTGACTTCACCGGACTAGGTTATCTTTCTAGTTCCGATTTGACTTTTTTTGTATATATTTAACTATATATATACTAACTTTTCAATTTTGTCAAGCCCGGATGTCAAATCCGTGGCAGTTTACTGCTTTTATATATATAACTATATATATATATATAAATTTTTCTGACTTATTTGTGCCTGAATTTATACTTCGTGGCCTTTTTATTGCTTTAATATATATATACTGACTGTATATATTAACATTTACATTCCAGTTTGGCCTAGATTATTTTATAGCCTTTTTATCGCTTTTATAAATATATATATACTTACATTTCTGTCCGAGCTAGCAAAGTATAGAATGTCCGTCGCCCTTTACATTTTTATATACATATATTTACATTATGTCGAGCCTGGATCATCCCGTGGATCTTTTACAGCTTATATATATATATATATATATATATATATATATATATATATTTCAATTCTGTCCAGCCTGGATTACTCTGTGGATTTTTACAGCTTTTATAAATATATATATATATATATATATATATATATATTTACATTCCAGTCCGGGCATCGGAGTGAAAACCTATCGCTCTTTACATCTTTTATATATACATATTTATTTCAATTCTGTCCAGCCTGGATTACTCTGTGGCTTTTTACAATTTATATATATATATATATATATATATATATATATATATATATTTACATTCCAGTCCAGGCATCGGAGTGAAAACCCATCGTCCTTTACATCTTTCGTATATATATAAACTATATATATCTTTTATTCAATGTGATTAAATTATTGCTGTAAATATTCATTTGATATGAATCGGTGCTGATATCTCTTTGGATGAACTAGATTTCTTTAAATCTTGCCAATTCTATCTTTCAAACAGTTCAAAATAGGTTCAGACAGAACCGGGAAGCTAGAATGGCTAAGATTTACTTAAATCTAGCAGTTTTTCTAGTTTTATTCATTCAGGAAGCAATCTCGCTGCCCTTAGATCGCTATCTAGTGGGAACGAGATGCTTTGGGCTACACGCATACCAGAATTTACTGATGAATCCTTGGTTCTTGCAACATCTGGATATAAATATACATTTTCTGTGCATATTTGAGCTGTGCAGGTTTATTGGTTTCCCTCTGTGAGCCTAGGAATCGTTGGATTCACGATTAAACTGATCTGAATCTGATTCCCACGATGGACAAACTCCACTTTACAAATGTACCCTGCCAGTTTTTCTGTGAAAAATGTACATCCAAAATACCTTAAAACGGTTATCCGGGTTTAAGGTCTCAACATAGTAAAAATATGGTTTGTCGTGTCAGAGTCACTCCGATGGCTGTCATGCCCATGAGAAGACCGACACTCGTATATATGTTGTGGCCGAGGATGCTTCGCAGCCCGACAATCACCATTCAAATTGAGCCAAATGGCTAAAAAGATAAAATGGAAGTATTAATAGGCTTCTATTCCTATAAGAGCGTAGGGGTTTGAAAAATACCTTTTAAAACATCATTTAAATATCTTATCTAAAAAAGGACTTTTGCAAATCAAATCAAATCAAACCCTTCGTATATAGGTTCAATGAAGCAAAGCACTACTTTCAATCAAGCGAGCGTAGGCCCAATTTCTTCCAGCATTCACACACGTTGCAAATAAAAAAAGGAAAATATTAAAAAGATGCGGTACCATGTTTACACGGGAGTTGTGGGGTTCCTAACACCTTCCCCACACTTAACCAAGCCTCCGAACTTAGAACTTCGGTTTCAAATATTCAGTTTCGAAAGTGTCCATCAAGTGGACCTACTTTCAAACAAAACTCGGTTGAGTTGGTACAACCATTTCAAATCTACCAACTGGCGACTCTGTAAAACGTTTAAATCGTCGACAAGATACATGTTGGCCTTTTTCCAAAAAACCCCTTCAAAACCTTTTTTATAAAAAGATAAAATAAGGGTAGAAACATACTTAGGAAAAGAGAGAAAGATTCGGGTTCCGACTCGACCCGCACATTTTTTCTTCCTGACGTTGACAGGTGGTGACTCTGCTGGGGACAGTAGAGGGCTTAGGCCACGTTCAAATCTTTTCAAAATTTCCCTTTCATATCTGCGTATGTGTGAATGCTATGTCTCTACATTGAATGAATGCGTGAATGTTGCGTCTTTACATTGAATGAATGTGAATGAATGCTTTACTGCTTTATATTAGTGCTTCGCACCGATGTCATCATATGCATACGGTGAGATGCGATGTATGTGAATGTATGTTGTGTGATTCCTCCACCAGGAGGCAAACCCGTCGGTGACAGAGTAATGTCTTTGAGGGCGAATAAGTCTTCGGGGCTCATGAAAAAGCACCACTCAGATCCGCTCCAGTTAAAAGATCAGATTAATTCCCCTCTAGTAAATTGCGATGATCTGGGGACCTTCATACCGAAAACCCATGAGAGTAGCCTAAGATAGGTCAGCCTCTGATTAACCAAATCCGAAGGGAAGCCTCTTCATGCCTTCTTCTTTCAATTCAATGTCAAGTTTTCAATTCCATTGTAAATGTCATAATGTACATTCTATGTCAAATCCCGTCATATTATCTTGTCATCAAAACAACTGACCTCTGTTTTGCAGGATAAGATTAAAAAACCTTAAAAACACATCATGGCATGCATCCTATCCATACCTACCTCAGGAAATTGACACGCCTACGTTTGTTGTAGGTAAAAAAATTGGTCCTATCACTAGATCTAAGTCTAGGAAAGCACTAAGTCCATCTCCGGATATGGCTTCCACTCAACCAGAATCCACCCCTGTCTCTAGGGAAGAGTTTGAAGGACTGAAGAACCAGATAGCCGAATTGACCACTTTCTTGAGAGAACAGAGTAAAGCTCTTAAAGGGAAATAAGTACAGGGTCATACAGAACCAGGTACACCCGGTGGCAGTCAAGAGACTGGAAAGACAGACACTCAGATTCCTGATCCTCAGAACCAGGGTCCTACCAACAAAACCCCTAAAATCACCATCCTTAACAAAGAGCAGGAAACTGGTGACATTTTGAAGAAATTTTAACAAATGGAAGAGACCATCTGTTCCATCAAAGGGACTGGGGCATTTTGGAGTGTCAATTATTCAGACTTAAGTATTTTCCCCAGGGCTCATTACCCTGAGAAATTTCAAGTCCCTGATTTTGAGAAATACGATACCCCTACACTTACTTGAAAGTATTCATTGGAGAGCTCGGATCCTATGTAGATGACTAGAAACTCATAATGCAGTTATTCCAGAAGAGTTTGACCAGAGAGGCTAGAGCCTGGTATGCTCGTATGGGTAATTCCAAGATTCACAGCTGGGAAGAGTTAGCACATGCCTTCCTTAGTCAATACAACGTTTAGTCTCAAATAGCTCCAGACAGATACCAGATCACTAAAATCAAGAAACAAAACACTGAATCATTCAGAGAATATGCCCACCGATGGAGGCGGGTTGCAACACAAGTCACCCCATCCATGACTGAGTATGAAATATTCATGATCTTTATCGACATCTAAGAAGCTCTGTATTACGAAATGTTCCTAGCAGGCATAGGAAAACCATTCTCGGAGATGATTAAGCACGGAGAAATGGCTGAAATGGGGCTAAAATCTGGGAAGATAAAGGATCTGACCGCCTTGGAAGCCATTGCCGAGCATATCCAGTCCGGGAGTTACGAAAGTAATCCCCGGAGAGTACATAAAAAGAAAGACGAGGAAGTGTCCTTAGTACTGCAAGGACAGAATCAAAGGAGCGAGTCAAGCAGCATGCCCATCCAAAGGAGAAACTATTCCCCTTTTCAAGCTCCAGCCCAACCTTCTTCTAACCCTCCTTTTCAGAAAACTATGGAGGCCAGACGTCAGAGAACGTTCACCCCATTAGGAGATTCACTCGAGAACGTGCTGAAACTGTTGATAACACAAAAGAAGATTGTTCAACTCCTTCCACCAACCAGCACCGAAGGAAGAAATTTTGACCCAAGTAAAAAGTGTGCATACCATTCCGGATCTCCGGGCCATGATACACAAGACTGTTGGGCTCTCAAGCACAAGATCCAAGACTTGATAGACAATGGAGAGATTGTGGTGACCAAACCGGAGCAACCACATGTGCAAGATAATCCGTTCCCTTAGCACAAAGAGGATAGTGTCAACATGATTAGCACAGGGAGTGGAGAGGGATTCAAATACCTCTGGTATGTCGAAGAGTCAACTCAATCCAGCAATAATAGCCCAGACAGTTGGGAATTATCAAAAAGGCAATTCTTGATAGAACAGGAGATCAGGTCTATCAAGGAACAGATTGGACAGCTAGCGGATCTGGTCGTATATCAGCATCAGGTAATCAGGCAGCTGATAAACCAGTCCAACCAGTTTGAAGCAAGTCCGCCTACACCGGAACTTAACCCCATCGCTATGAGGGATCACTACCGATTTCATGAACATGAATCCTGGGCTGACAAGGTGGCCAAGGAGGAGAAGTTCCAAGCAGATAGGGAATTTTCCTTTTAGAGGAATTTCACTAATCTGAACCAGCCGATGAAGGAAATCCTCCAGATGTTTATCAATGAGGGGATGGTTACAGATTTTTTACCCCTAGTGAACCCTCGATCCATGAAATTCAAACCGGACAAAAACCGCCAGTATCATTCCAATGCGCCCGATCATGACACCGAGGATTGCTGGGGACTTCAGCACATGATCCAGAATATGATTGAAAGCGGTGAGTTGATAAGAGGGAATCAAGACTATGGCCTTTCTGATGAAGAAACACTCTTTATACCCAAGGCATGGAGTCTGGGAACAGTGGCTGTTATTTTCTGTGGGAAAAGCTAGCCGGAACACCCTTAGTACTTCCTGGAAAAGAGGTCCAAGAAATGCTGAATGCTGTGAAAGTAACTGCGCCCAAGCCTTTAATCTTGCCTTTCAGACCCCAGTATCCAGTGATCAGTCTGAAGAGAGTCCCATGGAACTTTGGGAATGATGAAAGTTCAACCTCAAACAGCATTACCAGCATATCCAAGGAGAATCCATTGTACCTTCCCCAGCGGGTGATCAATCCAGTTATCAAGGCTAAAGAGAAGGTGGCTGAAGAGAAAATTGAAGAGTTCCTCAGCAAAATGGGGCATAACGAGATCAAGGTAGTGCAAAGCCTGAAAGATGCACCCAAAAAGATGTCCATCCTAGATCTGGTCTTATCATCGGTGGATCATCATAACATTCTTGTGGAAGTACTGGAGGAGGCCCATCTACCAAAGACAGTGGATGTTGAGAAATTCTGTCACGTGATAGAACACATCTTCAACAATAATGTGATATCTTTCACTGACGATGATATACATGCAGAGGGGACGGGTCATCGTAAGTCCCTGCAAATAGCAGTAATGTCATCCGGGTTTGTGATCGGAGGGGTGCTAATAGGGGGAGGATCATCCTTAAACATCTGTTCTTACGACACCTTGGAAAGAATGAAGATCAACCCATATCTGATCAGAACCAATCATATGGTTATTCGAGCTTTCGATGGGTCTCGCCGAGAAGCTGTGGGAGAGATTGAGCTTCCACTAGAGATCGGTCCCCACACCTTCTATGTATCCTTCCAGGTACTCAACATCACCACTAGATACAACTTGTTGCTGGGAAGGCCGTGGATCCACATGGCAGGAGCAGTTCCATCCACCCTCCATCAGCAACTTAAGTACATTATCAATGACAATATGATTACAGTCAATGCCTAACCAGAATACCCTGCCTGCATACAAGGAGACATGTTAGTGATCAGCCTGGATGCAGGGGTTGAACCTACAAGCTTTCAAGCCTTGGAGGTGAGCGATACTCAATACCTACCAGTTGGGGCACCAGTTCTGAAACCAAAAGTATCCCCCGAGGTGATGACAGTGGGCCAGGAGATGGTATCTTTGGGTTTTCGCCCTGGAGAAGGATTAGGGAAAAATCAGCAAGGTATCAAGAGCCCGGTGCAAATCCCGAGTCAGTTGGGGAAAGTCGGATTGGGTTATACATCTGGGTCAAACCGTCGGAACCCACATAAGCATCCAAAGGTTCATGCTTCCACTATACTACTGCCAAACCTCACTGATGCAGGGTTTGTAAAACCAATGAGGAAGACTCCTGTTGTTGTGTCAGCCATGTTGTTTCCTCCAATCATACCGGTAAGTGAGAGAAGAGCCCCAAAGCCTGAGGGGGACAGTAAAAAGGGAAAAGAAAAGCTCTTGTACGAAGGACGAGACCCATTTACTAATATGTGGGTTCTCATACACTACAAAGGTATGAACGATGATATCCCAGACAGTGATGAAGAAGATTAGATCCAAATTCCTCGCATTAAGAAGGAAAATGGGGGCAGTTCAAAGAAAACCCCGACTCTGATCTAAAGGATGTCTTAGTCATCATCAGAGATGAGGTAGACAACCACAAATCTTGTATTCTCCAGATTCATGAGGACCTAACCTTGGACAATTAGAGCAGCGTCCTTTTCCTCATCCATAAAGGGTAAAATGGCAGAGAATCTGTCTGCCCTGTAACATGGTTTCATTTACTGCTTATTTTGATTGCACAGCTATAGCAGTAACTTTTGTCATGCTTTACTAAATGATTTGTATGTTTAAACAGTTTCTTACATTAAAGCGAAAGCATTTTGTTTTCAGGACTTCAAGATTGGATTTGTTTGTCCCTGCTGATGAGATGCCAACCTGTCATAGTGACTACAACTTTGATGTAAAACTGAACTTCGACTTGATGGAGATTGATCAAGAGGAGGAAGATGACTATGAAGGGCCCGAGGAAATCAAACAATGGGTCAAAGACAAACCCAAACCAAACCTCGACCAAACCACCACTGTCAATATTGGAACCTCAGAAAACCTCAAAGAAATCCAGATAGGCCTAAACCTCACCAAAGACCAAAAAGCCGACCTAATTAAACTCCTAACACGGTTCCAGGATGTGTTTGCATGATCATAAGAAGACATGATTGGCCTATCTACTAACATTGTCATCCATCGGCTCCCCATCAAAGATGGATTTAAGCCAGTCAAGCTAAAGCTCAGGCGATTGAAACCTGAATGGAGTCTGAAATTCAAAGAAAGGTTGTCAAACAATTCAAAGCCGGCATCACCATGGTATCAACATACCTAGAGTGGCTGTCAAACATAGTTCCCGTGCCTAAGCCAGGAGAGAAGGTACGAGTATGTGTGGATTACCGGGATTTGAACAAAGCTTGCCTCAAAGACAATTTTTCGGTACTTTTCATCCACATCCTGATAGACAATACGATGCAGTATGCCATGTATTCTTTTGTGGATTGCTTTGCTGGTTACCATCAAATCATGGTCGCTGAAAAAGACAGGGAGAAGATAGCTTTCATCACTCCCTGGGGAACCTTTTGTTATAGACGATTATCCTTCGGCCTTATCAATGCCGGTGCCACATATCAGCGAGCCATGATGGCCCTGTTTCATGACATGATGCATAAGGAGATAGAGGTCTATGTGGATGACATCATCGTCAAATCCCAGAAGGAGGACGATCACATCGACCATCTCAGGAAGCTGTTCAACAGGTTGTGTAAGTACAACCTCAAGCTAAATCCAGCCAAATGTGCTTTTGGCGTCAAATCAGGCAAGTTGTTGGGATTTTTGGTGAGTAATAGAGGCATTGAGCTGGATCCTGCCAAGATTAAAGCCATCACTGAGATGCCAGTACCTCAAACAGATAAGGAGATACGCGGGTTCCTTGGGAGAATTAATTTCATAAGCAGGTTCATTTCCCATCTCACAGCAACTTGTGAATCCATCTTCAAGCTACTAAGGAAGAATTCCTCCATGAAATGGAATGAGTATTGTCAAGAGGCCTTCCTTTCCATCAAGAAGCAGCTGATTGAAGCGCCTGTCTTGGTATCCCTGAGGAATGGAGTTCCCCTATTCATGTACTTATCAGTCAATGCCAACGCAATGGGCTGTATGGTGGGACAAAAAGATGATAGTGGCAAGGAGAGAGCTATCTATTACATCATCAAAAGGTTCAGCAATGGCGAACAAAAGTACATGTTGGTTGTTTTACCGATCAATATATGCGTGCAAATATACACGGTCAACATGTAATAAAGAGTAAGTCAAGTATCGTCCCACAGAGAATTAACTAATAAAGTTCACCAAGCACTAACCCATAACCATTTCAATCTTATTTAAACGAAAGACTTAATATTGTGAATTATAACTAAGCAATTAAACTACTACTAAATAACCCTAGAATAAACTAGATCATGAAGATATGAGATTACATTTTCCCCCCAACACTTCATTTAAATATCCTAACTCTCTCTTTTCAACTAGTTAAATCACAAGAATTGTCATTCGAGAAATCACAATTACATAAAAGCCTCTCTCGATGGTCAATTATGAATCTTCATAATGCGGCATGTAGGTATATGTCTATCCTACACACTATCAAGAGACAAATATCAAGAATAATTAACAAGACACATGTCACGGGAAAATCTCGTTAACTACTCATTCAATTACCAACTTTCACATAAGAAGTCATTAAGGATAGATTCTCAATTAGACGCATACAGTATTTAGATATATCTCTATCCTAAATACTATGAAATTATCTATTCTTGAGGATAATGAATAAGACACACGTCACAAAATCTCATAGACTACCCACAAGAATCTCTAATTTTCACATGATATCATAACTAGGTCTCAACCTATAATCCGTTTGTCAAGTTCATATAGGTTCCCAAGGTAATTACAAGCCAAGTAATTAATCTATAAGCATAAGTTATGATAACCAATTCATAAGTAATCAATTAATAGCAAAGAGAGAGAAATCAATACAAACTATATGTTGGGTTCCATTGAAATCTCAAAATAGAGTATAACTCATACTTGAATCAAATCCCACAATCCACAATTGATTAAATATTAGAAAATACAAAAAGGAATCAAAGAGAAGTTATGAATAAGAAAAGCAAATCTGATCTCTTGCTCTAAGTCTGAATTCTCACTGTCTTCCAATTGCTTCAAGCCCCAAATCCAATCTAATCTAGGGTTCTACTCTAATCTAAACTAACCTATTGAAAGAGAAGAAGAGAAGAGAGGAGGATATCTATACTGTTGATCCCTAAGGGTGGAATACCCTCTAGTCTACTCCTATGTTTCTTTTCTAAGACCTAGTATGCCTACTCTCATTTTTCGCTTCAAACGCACTCTTTAATGAAAAAATCAAGTCTGGTCGCGTTCAGGAGTGGCGCGGCCGCTTTGAAAATGGCCTGGAATTGTACGCGGGCGCGCTGGAAGCAAATATCACTTTTTTTTGCTTGGGAACGGGTGCGGCCGCGCCCAAAATACACTACAAACTGGCACGGCAGCGCCCCAGAAATTTTGCTGCAGTGACCTCTGGTAGAACGGCCATAACTTTTGATCCGGGAGGAGTTACGGTGTCTGCCACCTGTCAAATTGAAGCTATCGAAGAGATATACAACTTTCATTCTTTGAGCATTGAGAAATAATGAACGGATGAAGGTCTAAATTGGTCTTGAAGTGACAGCGGTGCAATGGCAACCCAAAACCGTGAAGTTCAACGTCAGTTGGTTGGTAAAAAGGTCATAACTCTTGCCTTCGAACTCCGATTGAGATGATTCAAGATGTTCCGGAAAGCTTAGAAGACGCTCTATAATATGACCCAAGTTCCAATCCAAGAATATGAAATGAACATGATATCCCCAAACGATGTCCGAATTGCATTTCCTTCCTATTTTTGCTTCAAATGCCACCAAGAGAGTTTCCAATATGAAAACTACAAAAGAAAGCAAAAATGCATGAAAAGCTACGATAACACATGAGTTTAAGCAACAATAGAAGAGAGTTGACATCTAAATAAGTGGTTATAAAACCATTTATCAAATACCCCCAAACTTAAACCGTTGCTTGTCCTCAAGCAAACACTCTAATTGTCAAAATTAAACTAAACTTGAGCAATGAGTTAATAAGTTTAAACAATGGTCTCAAAGATGCCAAAGCATGGTGACTCATGAAAGCATTCAAAACGTTGCAAGTCTAGAATTACACATAGTTAGTCATAACATGCTTTAGGTCCCTTCCGTGTGTGTGTGCGCATCCAATTTCAGTAAACCAATTATAGCTCGGATGAACTTATGCAACCATATTACCTTATGAAAGAGATCAAAATAAACTTCAAAAACTACATGCTTAACACATCACTCACCGCAAATGTATACAAATCACAATTTCCAAAAATATAAAATCAAAGGACTCTAGGTAAGTGCATTTTATGCTCCATCTTATCCTAAGTCCATTCTTGTGGGTGAGTACGTTTTACGCTCCATCTCAACTCAACGCAAGATTCGCAATATACAATTTCTTTCTTTAATCACAATTCATAGGAGAGTGCGTCTCACACTCTATCTCCCCTAATCATGTGTTTATGAGTGAGTGCGTTTTACGCTCCATCTCAACTCACCACATGACTAACAAATCAAACTTGTATACATTGCTTCGAGTGATGTTTAAACGAGTTCTAGAGCTTAATGATAACTCCCACAAGCATTCTGTTATAAAAGCCATCCAAAACATACAACTAGCTCAATACACATGGGTAAGTGCATAAAAATGGAAGGATTCATAAGCAAATCAATAACTAACAATTACGTTAAGCGCATAGACTAAGCAACATCCGTCCATTTTCCATGAGTTAGATCAATTCAATCAAGTTCTTATCATTGACCATGGATTGAAGTTCAAAACAGATTAAAACAATGCTCAAGAGACACATCCTAAAAAAATAATTTTTTTTTTATAAATTGATAAAATATGACCTAAAATGCAACTATATGTAATATGAACCTAACTATATGCAAAATGAACCTAATACCCCCAAACTTAAAAATGACAATGTCCTCATTGGAGATAAAAGGTTAGGAAACTCCCCTAGTTGGCCTCGTCGTCGACCTCCTCCTCGGCTTGCTATGGTGACGTCTTGGAGGAGGATAGGAGCTGCCTGTGTCAAATGTTGGGAATTGAGCGTGGACTTCTCTAATACCTTGGGAATTCGACCTGCAATCTCCCCCAAACTTATTTGGCACTCCAATTTAGTCTTTAAGCCCTTTTTAAAAACACTTGCAGTGCACTTTGTTTTTGACTCCAATTCTGACCATTTATCCTCATAGCAATTGAATTGAACCAATTCTGCAAACTTTGAAAAGAAAAAATTTTCTGGGCATTGGCGCGGGCGTGCTGATATTGGCCTTGAGGAGGGCGCAGCCACGCTACCCTAGTGTCTGTCCTGAAATTTCTGCAGTAATATGGAACTAAGCAGCTAACTGACATGTGAGTTACTTCCTACACAAAGGGTCATTAAACATGAGACATACTTTTATTCCACAAACTCAAAATTAAACTATTTAAACTAAATGTATCCAAGAATTAAACATGGGGGGGGGGGGGGGAAATGATAGAAAGCATGTGATGGAGAATTAAACAAGTAGGGAGAGAGAGATTTGATGGGGTGCCTCCCATCGAGCGCTCGGTTTAAAGTCCGTTAGCTGGACTTTCTCTTTGACACCGCTATCTAATTCCCCTAAGATAATTGAGGAATCCTCCATCCATTAGAACCACAGTGTGCGTTGGGAGGTTCCCCTTCGCGAGAGTTTTCGAACTTAAGTCACCTAGCATATGTCTTGTATATGAATTCCCCATTTTGAAGTTTGGATAGCTAGGCAGTTCTTCTGTTGTATTTGCGAATAGATTTTTGCATTGAGGCATGAATAATACAACGGGCTCTTCTTCAATTCTCTCTTCCTCGGACCACCATGGTTTAAAAAATGTGGAATCTCTTATATCATCAAGATCCTTGCCTGTGATGTGACTACCAAGGGGGACCTGGGTGTACAAAATTCTCTGGATGTTTTTAACTTTGACTGAGAAGGCACTTGGGGTGTTATACAGGTCGTCTCAGATACATCATTTTCCATATCCCCATTTGTCTCTACGATGTCCACTTCTTTCAATTTGTCCAGTTGCATGTACACTTTTGGCTCTCCATCAGTTTCAGCATTCATGTCATAGCACCAATTATTCTGAGGACCATTGTGTTGGGTTTGTAAGAAATCGTGACGCAATCAAATTGCAAAAATTAGCAGAAGCATGGTCTATCAGAGTTTAAAAAAATTTCTACAAAACCATTACCCGGATCATCCTTTATGCAAATTATTAATTTAAAACGATAAATAAGAAGTTATACAATCATACCATTGTAGAACGAAGCTTCCACAGGTACGAGTTCAACTCCTTGTTCTTCGAGATCTCCTTGAATTTCCGAGTTAGATACATTCCTTTGATCAACGTTAGCCACCCAAGTGTTTGGCCTCTAGAGGTGATCCACCAAGGAAGATGAATTATCAAGAAGGAGGGTGTTTGGCTAAACCTTAGTTTTTTATCCTCTATAGAAAAGGAGTACTCTCCAACAATTGAAATTGCATCAAGTAATATCTATTATAAGAATCCTCTTATATAGATATTGGTCAACCCTTCTAATCCTATTAGACATGGGATTTCTTTTAATTAATTAAACTCCTTTAATTAATTTAGGCTTCCCACCACATGGGAAATAATTAATTAAATTCATTTAATTAATTTGTCTCCTAATCTTATTAGGAATAAATGAGAGTACTAATATTAAATTAATTACTAAACTCCTTTAGAAATTAAAATAATAATAATTATAATAATATTAATAAGACTCCTCTTATTAATTTATATTTAATATTTCCAAAATATTAAATAATAAATATTAAGCTATTTAATTTATTCTATCACCATAGATTAAATTAATTTCACTTAATGCATTATTACGATTATGCCATTACCTTCTTAAATAATTATTCTTCCTTTTATGGTGTGACCCTTTAGGTTCTCCATATTAAACCGGTTGTGAATAAATCAATTAGAACAATTCTAATCTTATTTAAATAAATAAATTAAACTAATAATCTATTTAAATAAATAATATTTATTCTACAATAGGGATAAGCCTCCCTAGCGATCAACGACTTTCCAGATAATATAGATTTTAACATTAATCATAAAAGAACCTGTGAGTAAATAGTTACCATACAATTCAATCCTTCCACCATACAATGTCCCAATTAAATATAAGACATGAATTTACTGTCAAGTCTTATTTTATTTAATTATATGTATTTCGATTAGAAAATGCACAACTCCAAATAATGTAAATTAGAAACTCCTTTCTAATTTCATTTTACCTTGGCCAAGGATTCCTGGGTTGTCATTTAACGAATCACATAGGACATATCTCCTCCTTTACTAGAGGTGGTAGATTCTTTATTGATCATTCATTGTCTCCATATGTAACTCATTATACCCAAGTATACCCTTTTATATACCCTAAAGGGCTTTAAGGAATAAGTCAAAGTATAATTCATTACATACAAGATACTATGATGATCTCAAGTCCAAGGATCACTTGTACTACTATCACATTAGGAATTCCTATTGACAGGCGAGTAAAACTCCATTAGGTATTCCAAAGCGAGTCACGTTCAGTGAACTTATTCTCCAATAAGCACCTACATACTTGCTTTAGTGTCTCCACACAAATGATTATGAGATCAATCATCCTCATCTAATGAGCAAGCAACATATGTACTAATCTATCCGGATTTACTAATCCCCTTTTTAGTAATCCCATGATTAGGAACTATTTTAGTTTTAGAGCTTTCTAAGAATTTAGATCTCATTGGCATGATCATCATCATGATTCTAAAAGCATTGCTTAAAACTATGGGTTATTTACATATTATAAAAACAGCACCATGTAGATAATTAAATGCCTTTAATAAATGAATATTTTTATTAATAAATAAATAAGATTGCCTCCAAAGTATATGCTTTATCATCATACATGATTGGCTTGTATGCATACTACTTTCAATCTCCCACTTGCACTAAAGCCAATCGCCATGGTATCTCATACCCAACTTCTCTAAGTGACGATCAAACTGCTGTTGTGTTAAAGCTTTAGTTAATGGATCTGCAATGTTGTCTTGAGAGTCTACACTCTCCTCTTTCAATGATTTCTTTAATCAAAGTGCCGCAACACATGTTTAGATTCAAGATGAGACTTAGGACCTATTCCTAGTTCTGTAATGAACTTTTCATCTAAAACATCAACTTACAGCTTCACTTACAGTTATATACTTTGTCTTTGTCACTAAACCAACAACCTTTTGTTGTTTGGAACCTTTTCAATTCACTGCACCATCTTTCAAGGTAAACACATACCCTGAAACAGATTTACTGTCATCTTGGTCTGTTTGAAAACTTGAGTCTGTGAATCCCTTGAGTTTTAATTCAGACCCACCGTAGACATGAAAAATATCTTTAGTCCTTCTCAAGTACTTTAGGATATTCTTCACTGCCTTCCAGTGGTCTTCTCCAGGGTTTGACTGGTATCTGCTCATTACACTAAGTGCATGAGCAACATCCGGTCTAGTACATATCATACCGTACATGATAGATCCTATTGCAGAAGCATAAGGGATCTTACTCATACGGTCTCTCTCCTCAGGTGTCTTTGGGGCCTGTTTCTTGGAGAGATGTATTCCATGGCTCATCGGCATGAGACCTCTTTTGGAATCTTCCATGCTAAACCTCTTTAGCATTGCATCAATGTACGTTCCTTGGGATAAACCAAGCATCCTTTTAGATCTATCTCTATAGATCTTTATCCCCAAAATATAGGATGCTTCTCCCAAGTCCTTCATGGAGAAGTGTTTAGATAACCAGATTTTAATCGATTGTAGCATAGGAATGTCATTCCCTATCAGTAATATATCATCAACATATAATACAAGGAATGAAACTGCGCTCCCACTAACCTTCTTGTTCACACATGGTTCATCGTCGTTTTTGACAAAATCAAACTCTTTGATTATCTCATCAAAACGAATGTTCCATCTACGAGAAGCTTGCTTCAATCCATAAATGGATCGTTGCAGCTTACAGACTTGATTTGTTCCAACCTTTGAAACAAATCCCTCTGGTTGTGTCATATACACATCCTCCTCAAGTTTCCCATTGAGGAAGGCCGTTTTCACGTCCATCTGCCAGATCTCATAGTCGTTATAAGCTGCAATCGCAAGCAAAATCCGAATGGACTTGAGCATAGCTACTGGTGAGAAGGTTTCATCATAGTTAACTCCTTGTCTTTGTTTGAAACCTTTTGTAACCAGTCGGGCCTTATAGGTCTCTACCTTGCCGTCCGCTCCAGTCTTTCTTTTAAAGACCCATTTACACCCAATAGGCTTAATGCCTTCAGGTGGTGAAATCAAAGTCCATACTTTGTTTTCATACATGGAGTCCATTTTGAATTTCATAGCTTCAAGCCATTTCACTGAGTCTTTATTACTCATAGCCTGTTCGTAATTCAATGGATCATCATCATTCATGATGTGTACCTCATGTCATCCTCTATAACGAATCTATATCTCTCAGGTATCTTCGGTACTCTTCCAGATTTACGAACAGGGTGTGGTATAGTAGGTTCTTCTACTTTGTCAGGTACCTGACTTTGATCCGTTGTAATTTGTGGGTCTTGAACTTCTTCAAGATATATCTTACTCCCACTGACCCCTTCATGGATAAAATCCTTTTCCAAGAAGGCAGTATGTTTCGCAACAAACACCTTTTGATCAGTTGGATGATAGAAATAATACCCTAAAGTTTCTTTAGGGTATCCCACAAATCTACACTTATCGGATTTAGTCTGTAGCTTATCGTTTTCAAACTTTTTGACATAAGCTGGACAACCCCAAGTCTTAACATGCTTAAGATTTGGTTTCCTCCCCTTCCATATCTCATATGGAGTCTTTGGGGCGGATTTGGTAGGTACCTTGTTAAGTAGGTATGCAGCTGTTTCTAGGGCATATCCCCATAAGGAAATTGGAAGGTCGATAAAACTCATCATAGATCGAACCATGTCCAACAGTGTTCGATTTCTCCTTTCAGATACTCCATTTAACTGTGGTGTACCTAGAGGAGTTCATTGTGAGATTATACCATTTTCTTTGAGATAATTGAGAAACTCACCGCTTAAGTATTCTCCACCTCAATCTGATCGAAGTATCTTTATACTCTTGCCCGTTTGTTTCTCTACTTCACTTCTAAACTCTTTGAACTTTTCAAATGATTCTGACTTGTATTTCATTAAATACACATATCCAAATCTTGAGTGATCATCAGTGAAAGTAATAAAATAAGAATACCCACCCCGTGCACTTGTTGTATAGGTCCACAAACGTCTGTGTGAATCAATGCCAACAACTCTGTAACTCTTTCTCCTTTTCCACTAAAAGGAGATTTAGTCATTTTACCCATGAGACAAGATTCACAAGTTGGATATGATTCATAATCAGATAACTCAAAGAGCCCATCTTTATGCAACTTGGATAATCTTGTTTCATTGATATGACCGAGTCTACAGTGCCACATGTAGGTATAATTAATATCATCTCTTTTCCTTTTCTTAGTTTGTTCAATTTGAAAAATATTTTCTTGTAAGTCAAGTGTATAAAGTCCATTTCGCAAATTTCTAACACCATATAAAATATCGTCTTTATAAATAGAACAACTATTGTTCTTTATAACAACGTTAAATCCTTCCATATCCAATACAGAAATTGAAATAATATTTTTAATAATATTCGGAACATAATAACAATTATTAAGATAAATGGACTTGCCCGAAGGCATTGCTAAATAATAAGTTCCTACAGCTAATGCAGCAACCTTTGCTCCATTCCCACTCGTAGGATCACCTCATCATTGTTCAGCTATCTACTTCTGACCAGTCCCTTCACATTATTATATATGTGAGAACCACAGCCGGTATCCAATACCCAAGTAGAATTTTGACTTTCTGAAAAATTAATTTCAATCATGAACAAACCTTGATTGGAAGTCGAAGCTTCTCCAAGCTTCTTCTTTGCCAGAAACTTCTTGCAGTTCCTCTTCCAATGACCCGGCTCGTTGCAATGGAAGCACATTCCTTTGCTAGCTGGATCAGATTTCTTTTGTTCCTTTATGTTCACTTTGCCCTTGGTCATCCGAGATCGGAAGAGCTCCTTAGATATCTCATATCTAGCAGTCCTACTTTGTTCACCATACAACTCCTTGAGGTGAATCAACATAGTAGGAGCATCCATGTTTTCGTGCTGACGCTGAAGCTCGTTATTCATGGATGCGAGCATGATGCATTGAGCCACAGATGCATCATCTTGCCACTTTACAATGGTGGCAATCTCTTCCTTAGAGGCTGTTTCTGGAACAGTTCCAGGGACAGGTGAGTTTAGGACATAAGAAATCTTTTCAGCAGTGAGAACTATTCTCAGATTTCTTAGCCAGTCCGTATAATTCGGCCCGGTAAGCTTATTAGCATCAAGTATGCTTCGCAGTGAAATTAGTGATTTTGACATTTTTAAAATTTTGCATGTGAAAAATAACATTTTAGCAAACATTCATTTTATTAATTTTGCATACCAAAATAAATTTAGGTCTTTATTTTAAATTAGTATCTCCCACTATTTTTATCAAACTATATTACCCTCACTTATATAGTTTGGCAACATCTAATTAAAGATTTGCTAGTGAGAATAATGATCCCATTTCAAATGTATATAACCTTGTGGATAGCACAACAAGCGATATACAAATAAATAGGTAGACAACTCTTGTCAATTACATCACTATATAACTCCTTTTATTTTGCCTCTTAAATCATAATGGTCAAGTGTGTGCACATCCGAACTAAAATAATTTAAGTTAAGTCCAACCTAGCACTTCCATAAATTCAAAAAAGAAAAATGTTCGTCCTTGTGGACAGCACAACAAGACTAGATCGTTCAATTTTCTTGATAAGCATCAAATGTGATTAATTAACATCTTAAATACGCAATACTCGCCTTGTGGATAGCACAACAAACTCATATTAAATATTTAATACTCTATTAATTTATCATGCTAGAAGGCGACGTTCGATATTCCAAATATCATTTGAACGCTTCGGACTTAATATTATTTCTTTGAGGGATTTGTTATTATTTGTCTCATCTTGTTTAGCGTGCATGCACATATATATATAAAATACGCGTCATTTTATTAAACATGCGAAACATGTTTGCATAAAATATAATATATATAATATTTAGCATGCAATATAGAATACTATATTCTACCCAGATTGATTATGGACTTTTATTCTAGTTTGGTTCACTAGAGCCACCAAGTGAACCAAAAGGTCAAACCTAGGAGTGCAAGCATTTAAATTTAAATATAACTATTACATTTAAACCCGGGCTCCATACAAACGGGTCTTCACGCGCTCCTTGCTCCTTGGTCTCCAATTTTTTCAAGATAATTCTAACTATTTCTATTACATTAAACTATTTAATTTAAATAGAAACCTTGATCAGCAGTCAAGGGGAAGTACATAGGAGGGAGATAGAATTTTACATCAAGAAAAAAAATTAGAGAAGACGAGGTACACAGACCCCATTTAATAAAACCCATTCATTCAAGTATTCAACTAAAATAAAATCCAATCACATTGGTCAAATAGTCCATAATCAATCCCTATTTATTATCATACATATCATCATATATATCAATAAATAAATATTCATTTTATGAATTAAAACATTCCATATATATATGAGTATCATTTAATGGGCAATTTTAAATTGCATGAAATCTAATTTCAAAATTAAAATAAACTCTTTATTTTAATTATAAAATTATTTAGAATATAATATATAAATATATCATATATATATATATATAATATAAATTCACATTTATTTTTTTAAAAAAAGTCACCTTCTTTTATTAAAAGAGTCCTGCAGGTTTATTAAAGAGTCCTTTCCTGATGGGTCATCTTCTTTTTGGAGTAAGAAAGAGACAACACCTTTTCTTTGCAGAATTCAAGATTAGCACCCAAAAAAAAATTGTGATTCGTCCCAAAAAAAAAATGACATTTTTTTTCATAAAAAAAAAATTTATACAATAAAATTATGCTCAATAAATTATTTTAAATATATACCTATATGTATATGAAATCAAAAATAAATTAATAATTGCATAAAGGTTTGGCTCTGATGCCACTATTGGGTTTGTAAGAAATCGTGACGCAATCAAATTGCAAAAATTAGCGGAAGCATGGTCTATCAGAGTTTAAAAAAATTTCTACAAAACCATTACCCGGATCATCCTTTATACAAATTATTAATTTAAAACGATAAATAAGAAGTTATAAAATCATACCATTGTAGAACGAAGCTTCCACAGGTACGAGTTCAACTTCTTGTTCTTCGAGATCTCCTTGAATTTCCGGGTTAGATACCTTCCTTTGATCAACGTTAGCCACCCAAGTGTTTGGCCTCTAGAGGTGATCCACCAAGGAAGATGAATTATCAAGAAGGAGGGTGTTTGGCTAAACCTTAGTTTTTTATCCTCTATAGAAAAGGAGTACTCTCCAACAATTAAAATTGCATCAAGTAATATCTATTATAAGAATCCTCTTATATAGATATTGGTCAACCCTTCTAATCCTATTAGACATGGGATTTCTTTTAATTAATTAAACTCCTTTAATTAATTTAGGCTTCCCACCACATGGGAAATAATTAATTAAATTCATTTAATTAATTTGTCTCCTAATCTTATTAGGAATAAATGAGAGTACTAATATTAAATTAATTACTAAACTCCTTTAGAAATTAAAATAATAATAATTATAATAATATTAATAAGTCTCCTCTTATTAATTTATATTTAATATTTCCAAAATATTAAATAATAAATATTAAGCTATTTAATTTATTCTATCACCATAGATTAAATTAATTTCACTTAATGCATTATTACGATTATGCCATTACCTTCTTAAATAATTATTCTTCCTTTTATGGTGTGACCCTTTAGGTTCTCCATATTAAACCGGTTGTGAATAA
Source organism: Panax stipuleanatus (assembly GCA_020205555.1). Classification (NCBI taxonomy): domain Eukaryota; kingdom Viridiplantae; phylum Streptophyta; class Magnoliopsida; order Apiales; family Araliaceae; genus Panax; species Panax stipuleanatus. The sequence goes on along the minus strand of CM035119.1, from coordinate 111,895,826 downwards.
ATCAATTAGAACAATTCTAATCTTATTTAAATAAATAAATTAAACTAATAATCTATTTAAATAAATAATATTTATTCTACAATAGGGATAAGCCTCCCTAGCGATCAACGACTTTCCAGATAATATAGATTTTAACATTAATCATAAAAGAACCTGTGAGTAAATAGTTACCATACAATTCAATCCTTCCACCATACAATGTCCCAATTAAATATAAGACATGAATTTACTGTCAAGTCTTATTTTATTTAATTATATGTATTTCGATTAGAAAATGCACAACTCCAAATAATGTAAATTAGAAACTCCTTTCTAATTTCATTTTACCTTGGCCAAGGATTCCTGCGTTGTCATTTAACGAATCACATAGGACATATCTCCTCCTTTACTAGAGGTGGTAGATTCTTTATTGATCATTCATTGTCTCCATATGTAACTCATTATACCCAAGCATACCCTTTTATATACCCTAAAGGGCTTTAAGGAATAAGTCAAAGTATAATTCATTACATACAAGATACTATGATGATCTCAAGTCCAAGGATCACTTGTACTACTATCACATTAGGAATTCCTATTGACAGGCGAGTAAAACTCCATTAGGTATTCCATAGCGAGTCACGTTCAGTGAACTTATTCTCCAATAAGCACCTACATACTTGCTTTAGTGTCTCCACACAAATGATTATGAGATCAATCATCCTCATCTAATGAGCAAGCAACATATGTACTAATCTATCCGGATTTACTAATCCCCTTTTTAGTAATCCCATGATTAGGAACTATTTTAGTTTTAGAGCTTTCTAAGAATTTAGATCTCATTGGCATGATCATCATCATGATTCTAAAAGCATTGCTTAAAACTATGGGTTATTTACATATTATAAAAACAGCACCATGTAGATAATTAAATGCCTTTAATAAATGAATATTTTTATTAATAAATAAATAAGATTGCCTCCAAAGTATATGCTTTATCATCATACATGATTGGCTTGTATGCATACTACTTTCACATTGTTCACGGCTTCCAATATTTGAGATAATTGATTCTAAAGATTCTGAGTTTTTATCCCTTGCTCAATCAATTCCATTAAAGCCATGCTAATTTTATCCGTCCATTTCTAAAGAGTCTTAATTGACTTTGCTTGCTCAATCAAGGTCTCCTTCATTGATGCTATGCAACATTCTTCCTCCAATCTTGCATTTTCTGTTTCACCCTCAGAATCCATGTATTGAGGATCATTGGTTGGAGTTTGGAATGTGAATTCTGGTGCGTATGCTGGATTTGGATCCCAGTATTGGTCTTGATAATAGCTCCCTGAAGGATCTGGGTGATACCCCAAGTCTTGATGATGATTGGGATACTCATTGTTGTTGGAGTACTTACCCCCATACTACACTTGTCCAAAATTGATGGGGCACTGATGACTCATATTGTTGCCAGCACAATAATCATAAGTAACTGCCATCTCTCGACTCCGTTGGGTTGTAACAATGTCCAACTTCCTCGAGAGTGTCTCAAGTTGAGCAGATAATGTTGCAATGGGGTCAGCCCATCATTCCCTATTTCCCTTGGTTGATCTTTCCTCGTGTAAAACCACGGATAAGCACTGAAATCCATGTTACCTGAAAAGAGAGAATATAAGAAGAGAATTAAAAACTAAAATAAAATGTTTAAATTAAGACTAATTTGATTGAAGCTAATGTTGGCAAAAATTTATTAAACTAATTCCCCGGCAACGGCACCAAAAACTTGTTGGTCGTTTTACCGATCAATATATGCGTGCAAGTATACACGGTCAACAAGTAATAAAGAGTAAGTCAAGTATCGTCCCACAGAGAATTAACTAATAAAGTTCACCAAGCACTAACCCATAACCATTTCAATCTTATTTAAATGAATGACTTAATATTGTGAATTATAACTAAGCAATTAAACAAATACTAAATAACCCTAGAATAAACTAGATAATGAAGATATGAGATTACAATTTCCCCCAACACTTCATTTAAATATCCTAACTCTCTTTTTTCAACTAGTTAAATCACAAGAATTGTCATCCGAGAAATCACAATTACATAAAAGCCTCTCTCGATGGTCAATTATGAATCTTCCTAATGCGGCATGTAGGTATATGTCTATCCTACACACTATCAAGAGACCAATATCAAGAATAATTAACAAGACACATGTCACGGGAAAATCTCGTTAACTACTCCTTCAATTACCAACTTTCACATAGGAAGTCATTAAGGATAGATTCTCAATTAGACGCATACAGTATAGGTATATCTCTATCCTAAATACTATCAAATTATTTATTCTTGAGGATAATGAATAAGACACACGTCACAAAATCTCATAGACTACCCACAAGAATCTCTAATTTTCGCATGATATCATAACTAGGTCTCAACCTATAATCCGTTTGTCAAGTTCATATAGGTTCCCAAGGTAATTACGAGCCAAGCAATTAATCTATAAGCATAAGTTATGATAACCAATTCATAAGTAATCAATTAATAGCAAAGAGAGAGAAATCAATACAAACTATGTGTTGGGTTCCATTGAAATCTCAAAATAGAGTCTAACTCATACTTGAATCAAATCCCACAATCCACAATTGATTAAACATTAGAAAATACAAATAGGAATCAAAGAGAAGTTATGAATAAGAAAAGCAAATCTGATCTCTTGCTCCAAGTCTGAATTCTCACTGTCTTCCAATTGCTTCAATCCCCAAATCCAATCTAATCTAGGGTTCTACTCTAATCTAACCTAATCTAATGAAAGAGAAGAAGAGAAGAGAGGAGAATATCTATACTATTGATCCCTAAGGGTGGAATACCCTCTAATCTACTCCTATGTTTCTTTTCTAAGCCCTAGTATGCCTCCTCTCATTTTTCGCTTCAAACGCACTATTTAATGAAAAAATCAAGTCTGGTCGCGTTCAGGAGTGGCGCGACCGGGCTGGAAATGGCCTGGAATTGGGCCGGGCACACTGGAAGCAAATATTACTTTTTTTCCCTGGGGACGGGTGCAGCTGCGCCCAAAATACACTACAAACTGGCGCGGGTGCGTCGCAGAAATTCTGTTGCAGTGACCTCTGGTAGAACGGCCATAACGTTTGATCCGGGAAGAGTTACGGGGCCTGACACCTGTCAAATTGAAGCTATCGAAAAGATCTACAACTTTCATTCTTTGAGCATTGAGAAATAATGGACAGATGAAGGCCTAAATAGGGCTTGAAGTGACAGCTGTGCAATGGCAACCCAAAACCGTGAAGTTTAACGTCTGTTGGTTGGTAAAAAGGTCATAACTCTCGCCTCTGAACTCCGATTGAGATGATTCAAGATGTTCCAGAAAACTTAGAAGACGCTCTACAATATGACCCAAGTTCCAATCTAAGAACATGAAATGAACATGATACCCCCAAATGATGTCCGGATTGCATTTTCTTCCTATTTTTGCTTCAAATGCCACCAAGAGAGTTCCTAATATGAAAAGTACAAAAAATAGCAAAAATGCATGAAAAGCTATGATAACACATGAGTTTAAGCAACAATAGAAGAGAGTTGACATCTAAATAAGTGGTTATAAAACCATTTATCTGTACACCCTGATCGAGAAGACATACTATGCATTAGCATGGGCAGCCATGAGGTTACAACACTACCTCCATGGGCACACTACCTACCTCATATCCCGTATAGATCTGCTGAAGTATGTATTCAGCAAACCAATGTTGAATTGCCGATTGTCCAAATGGCAGTTGATCCTACAGCAATTCGACATCATCTACGTGACTCAAAAATCCATCAAAGGCCAGGGCATTGCAAATCAATTGGCCGAAGCACTGTCAGGAAGGTTTAAACCCCTGGAGACTTATTTCCAGGATGATGGGATCATGACAATTCAAAAAATTCGACAAGAGAATACAGTCCAACCATGGAGAATGTATTTCTATGGAGCGGTGAACATGGAAGGTGCTAGAGCCGGGGCAGTCCTCATCACTGGTACAGGAGAGCAGTACCCTGTGGCTACCAAGTTGCAGTTTATCAACACCAACAATATAGCTAAGTATGAAGGCTGCATATTGGGGTTGAAGTTAGCCCAATCCATGGGTGCCAAACATCTATTAGTCTTCGGAGATTCTGAGTTGGTCATCAGATAAACCACTGGGGCATATCACACCAAAGAACTGCATTTGCTGGCCTATCACCGGCAGGTCATCAACATATCCATGGGTTTTGAAGAGATAACCTTTATCTACATCCCTCGAGGTAGGAATGACTTTACGGATGCATTGGCAACTTTGGATTCCCTGATCAACGTATCAGGTAGGAGGGGAATTCCCGACATCAAATTCACAAACCAAAAGGCCCCGACATACGGGAATTATATGGGAGAAGTATCAGATGAAATACCTCCTATCAAACAGCCTTGGTATCAAGACATCAAGGAATATCTCCGAGATGGATCTACACCCACTGGAGCAAGCCAATCCGAGCGAAAGCGAAATCACAAGATGGCTATGAAGTTCTATCTGAGAGGAGACGCATTCTACAAAAGGGATGCTGGAATAGGGCTCTTAAGATGCCTTGATAAAGAGTAAGCCCAGAGAGTGATGGATGAAGTCCACGGTGGAGTCTGTGGTTCACACATGAGCGGTCATTTGCTGGCCAAGAAGATATTAAGAACAAGGCATTATTGGATCTCTCTCAAAGCTGACTGCGATGATCACGTCAGGAGATGCTTTCAATGCCAAGTACATGGAAATGCCATCCACGCTCCACCAAATAAGCTGCACAATATAAGTTCGCCATGGCCTTTCTCTATGTGGGGAATGGATGTGATAGGTCAAGTAGAACCCAAAGCTAGTAACGGTTATCGTTTCATCTTCACTATGATCGATTACTTCACCAAGTGGGTTGAAGCGGCCTCTTTTCCCAAAGTCACCCAGGAAGTAATCATCGACTTCATCAGAAACAATGTTGTCTGTCGATATGGACAACCGGAGGTGATTGTCTTAGACAATGCCAAGAACTTAAACAATCAGATGATGAAAGACTTATGCAGCAAGTTTCATATCAAGTATCTCAATTCCTTCATCTACCGGCCCAAGATGAATGGTGCTGTCGAAGCGGCCAATAAGAACATCAAGAAAATCATGCAGAAAATGTCCGCCAATCACAAAGGATGGCCTGACTTGTTGCCTCTGACTCTGTTAGCATACAGAACAACAATACATACCTCTACTGGGGCTACTCCCTACTCATTGGTCTATGGCATGGAAGCAGTACTTCCCATAGAAGTAGAAATGGAGTCCTTGCGAGTGTTAATAGACGCTCAGATGGAAGAAGATTAGTGGTTGCAAGAACGGTACCACCAGCTGTCCTTGATAAATGAAAAGAGAGCTACAACCATTTTTCACGGGCAGTTATATCAACAAAGGATTACTCGATCATACAACAAGAAAGTCTGAATCCGGCAATACAAAGAAAACGACCTAGTGCTGAAGAAAGTTTTGGCCAATCAAGACGAAGCTAAAGGAAAGTTCGCCCCAAATTGGGAAGGCCTTTTCATTGTCAAAGAGGTGTTGACAGGAGTAGTTATCAGATTACAAGAAATGGATGGGAACGAATTTCCCCAACTCATCAACTCAAACACCATAAAAAGGTACTATGTGTGAAACACATGCATACCAGCATCCTAGTCCTGCGAATCAAATCTGTTCGGTTTTCAATAGAAAAACTGAAGTATAAATAACCTGATCTCCCTCAGCTCGGGAGAATGAAGGCAGCCACTCCTGGTGCAGTAAAACCAAACAAAAACTCAAAACTCATCAAACCAAGTTCAGAAGAGACACTTCTCAAGCCTCTCACACAAAACTTGAACTGTGACGCCCCCAAATCCACGTTCCTTCGAAACCTCGGATTCGGTGCAGTCACGATACTATTATCGTCAAACTATTACATCTTTTAATCATTAGTAAAAGAATATAACTTTGTTTATTATAATTTAGAATATAAATTCTATTCATATCCAAGATCTCGTCTTTACATCATATTCGATGTTACTAAAATGCGGAATAATTTAAACTTTTCAATATCCTTTGAATAAAAATCTTTTTATTGATTCCATAACTTTGAATCAAATACAATCCTTGAATCAACTATATACTATGATTCATTCTATTAGAACTATCGTATAAAGGTTTACAACTCAACTCGATATCCTCTATGTATTATCTAATACATCTTTACAATACAACAAGTATTAAACAGTGTAAGCAACTAGCGAGTACATCATCTAGAATCTAAATATGGTCCAGACAATAATCTAAGTAATATTCTTCAATACGATACTATCTATCTTTATCAATCAAGAAGCATGAAATCTTTACCGTGAATCCTTAACCTGCAAAAGTGGTTATTTGCAAGAGTGAGCTCGACAGCTCAGCAATTCTAACAGTCCTCATGCATCACATAGCATATAACATCATACTCAGTTTATGCATTTATAAACAGTTTATATTTACTACGCATGTTACTTTTCACATAACAAGTATATCATCAAAGATCAACTTTCAATCTCATTTATATCTCATATACAGTTCATATATAAGTTCACATTATCACAGCATAATATAATTCGACTAACAGTTATTGAATTCATATATCAAATAGGAACTGAAAGACTTGCCTGATTCGTAGTTTAACAACTACGACTTAACTGCTTAAGATATTTGCGCTTCGTGTAATCCTACACAGTTATATTAACCATAGAGATCACACTCATCAGTTATATGTATCCACACATTCTCAATGTAATAATAAATGTTACATTGTTGTCTAACTTGGTTCTTAGAAGCTTCGTTTCACTTTCTTATCGTGTTCTTAGAATAACTATGTAAGTATACGTATACTTTAACCATACGTACTTACTAACATTCTTCATATACACATACCTGTCTACCACTAATCTATTTACATATACCTAGTGTAGTCCATCTTTTGAGTTAATCATTCTCATTTGTCATTACTAACACATAAGACCATAACAAAGAAAATATACGCTATTAACCATCGAAGTTGGATTCAAGTATTAACATATGGTCCTACATAGCATGTATTCATATTAAAGGATACTTTCATGCTCATTCAACCCTTTTCACGTTCAATTTACACGATATAGGTTCTAAGTCAACATTTCAACAATTTAAGGCCACTCGAGGTCGTGAACATCACAAAGTTTATCATGCTAGTTCTTTAAACATATAAAGTATTCATGTAACTCATGTTTATGAATATTCATTCTTCATACATATAACTATCATTGTTATTAGTTTGAAAACATGCTTCGTTTATCACTTTAAAACATGCTTGAACTCATGCTTGGTTAGTTGTCAATATATCCAATCACATACGAATCATATTTAGAGACGTAATAAACACAAACATGGCATCTTAAATCTTTAGAATCTAGCTACTCATACTTAATGCAACTTGATTTGAAAACATATGCAAGTTCGCCTTTGAAATCATTTTAAACTTGAACGATACAATTTGACACATACAAGATAACTTTAAAGCTCTTATCATATGTAGTTAAAGTATGTTAACATCTTCACAAGATCAGAATGTCCATGTCTCACGTATGTGGCAACGTTCATATTTAAAACTATAAATTTAAGTTTAAAACTATAAGTTTTTCATCAATCGTGTACACTATCATGATTATTCATGCTTATGTCATGTAATGTACTAATATCTATAGTTTGATCATGTTCACATGCTTGTTCCAAGTGAGGCCACATGCTAACACTTAACAGAACTGAAACAGAAACCAAAACCAGAAACTGGGACAGGGTACCGGCGCAGCTGCGCAGAGCCCCAGTTCAAAACTGGTGCAGCTGCGCAGGGCCTTGCCCAACTCAAGTCTGGTACCGGCGCAGCTGCGCTGCTGGCCAGTATAAAACTGGCGCAGCTGAGCCACTGGCCGGCCAGAGACAGTGACTGCTCTGCTTCGGCAGAACTTAGCCCAAACTCAAAATTTTCCACAGCAATTCGATTATGAGCAACTATATAATAATTCTAACATACAAGTAAGCTAACATAGCAACTAATAACACTTCCCAATTAACTTAATTAATCAATCATGATCAATTCAAGAATTGGAACTTGACAGTAAAATATAAATGAAGAACAATGAAGGAGGGATTATACCTCTGTCAACATTCAATTAGAACTTGCTAATCCTCACTTCCTCTACTAATATGTATACAAGTATCCACCTTCTATATGCTCTCAACTTAAGCAATTCTCAGCAATTGAAATAGAGAAGGAAGAGAGTTTCTTATATAGGCAAATGGATATCCAGACAACTCAATTACCTTCCAAATTAATTCAAAGGATTGCAAGAAAGCTCAATGGATAAGAAAGAGTTGGTGAGAGTTGGTAAATCTCATCATGAATCCCACACCCTTTGCAATTATTAGCTAGCTTGAGATGAAATTGAGAATAGTAGAGTAGCCATGTGGGTTCACGTGAAGAAGAAATGGGCACATAATGTGGGACAATAAATAACTCAGCAACTGGCTATACAATACACTAAGGTTATATATATAGCCTATCATGCTTACTAAGACTATATCATAATTCATTTCATAAACACTTAGGTTATAATGAATTAGAGGGTACACAATATCACTCATAATGAGCAAATAATAATATAATGTATCAAGTAGTGTACATACATATAATCCATGTACATCTTATTAATGCCGAATATAATTCTATCGGATACCATCACAGTGTATTGTCTCCTCTATTAGTAAATTCAATAATTATTTACAATATATCTATGATATATTATTTTATTGTATACTTAATATACACATTGTCACACCCACATTTCATGTACCTATTACAACTCAATAACTTTACTATATAGTTTATATTCATATATAGCATAGTCGCATTGCACTTTATACTTCGCATAACATATAGTTAACTATCATACGTTATACTTTAATATCGCATGGTTGCACATAGAAATTAATAAATTACTTATCTTATCAATTAATTAATAATAATATTAATTAATCCATTTCTCATTAATCCACGGAATTATAATTCCCACGCTAATTGATTAACACTTTATATGATTTATTATCACGTTAAATAAATATAAATCTTTTTATATTTATAAATCATTTACTCATTAATCATCATATTATCAAATAATTACTTGATAATAGTATATTGTTCATAACAATAATTAATATTATAAGACAATTTATCTCATCACAAATCCAATTATACTTATAATCGATTTCTTTATTATTATACTATCACTAGCCATAATAATTTAACATACTATCATAATAACAATTAACAATTAATTTAGATTAATTGTTTAATTAATAATTCCTCCATCATTAAATTAGTCAATTCATTACTGAATCTATTATTGTGCCACACAAGGCATCTCTCACAAGCTCAAACTTAAGCTTATCATTATTCTCATCACTTACTCATTTCTCACCACATTACTACTTATAACATGTTCAATATACTTAGAACTATTAAGTCACAAGGTCCACATATAAATATTTTACAAATCGAATATTCAAATATTATATATAACCTTTACGAAAATATAATAACTCAAGCTATTAAAATGTTAAATTACTTCAATTAATTATACTTATAATAAGTATAACCTTTACGCTTATAATAATTAATATATACTCTATTAATTATTCCACTAATAATATTCACGATCAAATAATAACTTAAGTTATTTAATATATTAAAATAACTTAGTTTCCTTTCATTAATTAAACTCCCTTGAAAATACATTTAAAATTATGTATTTAGCCATATCATAAAATATTATGTTTTCTCCAAATAAGCACATTCGTTATTAGAAAATAATTTACTTATTGTCTCATGATATTATTTTTAATATAATATCAAATAACTATATGTACGACACATGTACATATATTATATATAGAAAATAGATAATAAGTTTATTTTCTATTATAATAAATCGTTTCCATCAATTTAATTACATATAGCAAATACGTTTTAATATATTTACCATATTAATCAAACACACCTCATACAAAAACATATAAGGTAATATTATTATTCAAAAATAACATCTCCTCCTTTTATTAAAATAATTCAACATTAGAAACTATTTTAATATCCTTTATTAGAAAAATCATATCTCTTTCTTTTCTATAAATTGTTCCCAAAACAATTTCTTCAAATATTCATTTAAAGATATAATGATTTCCATCTCCCTTTAATAACGTATATATATTTAACGTTATTCGCACATTAGACTTTCTCACATATTACCACTCTAAGTAATATATATAAAAAGTATCAACTATAATTATATATTTAACACACATATTAATTCACTCATTTACTTAAGTAAATTAAACATTGTACTATATCATCATAGTTAATTAAGGTTCAATACTGACATTATATTATTCCATAATATAACTCACAACTTATATTAACTAATATTTATTCTTATTAGTTAATTCCTTAACTAACTCATGCTTCACTATCCAAACCTATTCACGGATAGCTTAAGTGCTATTAATAACCTATATTATAAACATACTAGTTATTAATACACATACTCAAGAATATGGTGATTATACATTAAGGATATTTAATGTCACCAACTTACTATGATAAAATAATTCTATAAATTATTTAATATCGATAGGAATTTATCCACTTCCTTTATCTCAACTGGATCGTCTCTACGATAAGTAACAAATATATATTAATAATATATTTATAAATCACAAAAACACATTTTACATAGTCCATATTACCCTATGTAATATAATACCACATACCTCATATCACATATATATATTTTTATTCGAACCCATCTCACGGTTTAAGAATTTTATTTATTAAATCCTTATTTAATAATATCTGAAAATTCGGGTTCTTACATCCTCTCCCCCTTATAAGGATTCCGTCCTCGGAATCACCGAAACTTCCTCTACTCGGTGCTATTCCGAATATTACATATTCTTTAGAATAATTTTATTCATTCTCTTTTCAGAAGTTTCATTACTATAACTTTCTCAATCTTATTCTACCACTTTCTCCTTTCTAAGGAACATTCTACTTACTACTTTCATCCTTTAGAAGAAAAAGAATCTTCCACGATTTTTCAATAATCGGGAAGTAGTATGAATAACTCAGATTCCAATTTATGCTGAGGGGTCACAAGACCGTGAACTTTTCTCCAGGTTTACTAATGCTTCAACACAATTCTTCACACCGCAAACCAGAGTGTTTATCAATCACAAAGACTGAAAACACCCTCCACGCGTACTCTAGGTGGCCAACCTATTGTACCACTATGTTGGGCCGCAACGTAGTGTTTTGTAACGACTATATGCGTTACGCTCGGAACCATTGTCCCCGAAAACATGTCCCCTTTATAGGGTTGTTCACCTCAGCTTTTCAACGTCAAAATCCGCACCAGAGCAATCTGGTTTGGCATACATACACAAGAATACTTGAATTCTATAATCCCTTTCCAACAGTCGCCTAGCCGAATCAAATAGCTTAGACTCTCATCAACAATTCGGACATCAATCAAAATAATTTAGTCAACTTAATTGACCTTCTTTATAATTTACAAGAAAACCAGAAATTCTTTTATGACGTCATGATACCATACTAGATTAGTAGTACGTTGAGGATTCCGCCATTTTATGACTTTGTCATATTACAACATACCATAGTGGGCTGACGATCTTTCGATCACAACCAACACTAGGTTCGATTGCATTGATGACTCCATCGTTCACCATTCTACATCATATCAAATGATGCACAAGGTTAAAATATATTTTGAAAGATTGTCAAATCATTTTTGTCTTAGCCGAAACAAATAGCGTAGACATACGAATAACGGTGTTGTTTTTAAAACTCATTAGTTCAGTTACCTGACCCAATGTTTTCTCAAGAAAACCGAAGTGCAAACACTAGCACGAAGTCAATAATTATTGAAAATCTAGCGTAGCTAGAGGATTTAGGAAAATCCAATTTCTCCATTACTTCAATCTCTTACCACCATCAATGCTCACTATTCCAAAACTCTTATATAATATATCTATTCTCAGTACAGTTCACCAACTTACCACACCATGGAAGTTCAGGAACTTACCACAATCATATGGGTGTAGGAACTTATCCTAGTCAGACCAAAGTCGTCCATTCGCTGAGGGGTCCCATCATACGATTATGAGTCACGAACTTGTCATAGGCATGAGTTTTAAGAACTCGCACCTAATCTTAATATTATCTAATTATATCTTAGAAATCTCTATCTATCAAAATAAATATGAGAAAAGAATCACCTTTCCGCCATATGTATAATGATACCGCGACACTAACATTCCAACGATTATCAATGTGACGCACTCAGTGCAAGCACAAAACTTCTGCCCATACAAAAGTTTGTACAACTAAGCCATCACATGAGTCCTCAATGGAATTCCAACACTTAACTATATCTTACTCTATCACTTGCTCATTACGAGCTTTCTATGTTTCACCACATATAACTCCTCATGAGTTCATCTCGTACTTTATCATAGTACATTCTCTCATAGCATCAAGCTATACATACTTAGTCATTACAGACTATCTATCATTTCACAGTTCAATCTGATCACGTCGTGATCATCACTATACCTCAGGGTTCTTTCCCTATTATCAACCAAACTCCATCTGAGTTCATTCTCATTATCTTTGTCATATACATCTTATAGACATCATCTTAGCATTTTCATTACCGGAGTTAGGAAACTCCTGATTCTCATTCTCTAGATATTTCGAGATTCTTCTTTGAATCTTCACGTATATATTTTAATCTTATCTTTCACTCTCTCAGGTTATAGTCTAAGGTACATTTACCTAAGGTTTATAACCTACAGCTTTGATACCAACCTGTGACGCCCCCAAATCCACGTTCTTTCGAAACCTCGGATTCGGTGCAGTCACGATACTATTATCGTCAAACTATTACATCTTTTAATCATTAGTAAAAGAATACAACTTTGTTTATTATAATTTAGAATATAAATTCTATTCATATCCAAGATCTCGTCTTTACATCATATTCGATGTTACTAAAATGCGGAATAATTTAAACTTTTCAATATCCTTTGAATAAAAATCTTTTTATTGATTCCATAACTTTGAATCAAATACAATCCTTGAATCAACTATATACTATGATTCATTCTATTAGAACTATCGTATAAAGGTTTACAACTCAACTCGATATCCTCTATGTATTATCTAATACATCTTTACAATACAACAAGTATTAAACAGTGTAAGCAACTAGCGAGTACATCATCTAGAATCTAAATATGGTCCAGACAATAATCTAAGTAATATTCTTCAATACGATACTATCTATCTTTATCAATCAAGAAGCATGAAATCTTTACCGTGAATCCTTAACCTGCAAAAGTGGTTATTTGCAAGAGTGAGCTCGACAGCTCAGCAATTCTAACAGTCCTCATGCATCACATAGCATATAACATCATACTCAGTTTATGCATTTATAAACAGTTTATATTTACTACGCATGTTACTTTTCACATAACAAGTATATCATCAAAGATCAACTTTCAATCTCATTTATATCTCATATACAGTTCATATATAAGTTCACATTATCACAGCATAATATAATTCGACTAACAGTTATTGAATTCATATATCAAATAGGAACTGAAAGACTTGCCTGATTCGTAGTTTAACAACTACGACTTAACTGCTTAAGATATTTGCGCTTCGTGTAATCCTACACAGTTATATTAACCATAGAGATCACACTCATCAGTTATATGTATCCACACATTCTCAATGTAATAATAAATGTTACATTGTTGTCTAACTTGGTTCTTAGAAGCTTCGTTTCACTTTCTTATCGTGTTCTTAGAATAACTATGTAAGTATACGTATACTTTAACCATACGTACTTACTAACATTCTTCATATACACATACCTGTCTACCACTAATCTATTTACATATACCTAGTGTAGTCCATCTTTTGAGTTAATCATTCTCATTTGTCATTACTAACACATAAGACCATAACAAAGAAAATATACGCTATTAACCATCGAAGTTGGATTCAAGTATTAACATATGGTCCTACATAGCATGTATTCATATTAAAGGATACTTTCATGCTCATTCAACCCTTTTCACGTTCAATTTACACGATATAGGTTCTAAGTCAACATTTCAACAATTTAAGGCCACTCGAGGTCGTGAACATCACAAAGTTTATCATGCTAGTTCTTTAAACATATAAAGTATTCATGTAACTCATGTTTATGAATATTCATTCTTCATACATGTAACTATCATTGTTATTAGTTTGAAAACATGCTTCGTTTATCACTTTAAAATATGCTTGAACTCATGCTTGGTTAGTTGTCAATATATCCAATCACATACGAATCATATTTAGAGACGTAATAAACACAAACATGGCATCTTAAATCTTTAGAATCTAGCTACTCATACTTAATGCAACTTGATTTGAAAACATATGCAAGTTCGCCTTTGAAATCATTTTAAACTTGAACGATACAATTCGACACATACAAGATAACTTTAAAGCTCTTATCATATGTAGTTAAAGTATGTTAACATCTTCACAAGATCAGAATGTCCATGTCTCACGTATGTGGCAACGTTCATATTTAAAACTATAAATTTAAGTTTAAAACTATAAGTTTTTCATCAATCGTGTACACTATCATGATTATTCATGCTTATGTCATGTAATGTACTAATATCTATAGTTTGATCATGTTCACATGCTTGTTCCAAGTGAGGCCACATGCTAACACTTAACAGAACTGAAACAGAAACCAAAACCAGAAACTGGGACAGGGTACCGGCGCAGCTGCGCAGAGCCCCAGTTCAAAACTGGCGCAGCTGCGCAGGGCCTTGCCCAACTCAAGTCTGGTACCGGCGCAGCTGCGCTGCTGGCCAGTATAAAACTGGCGCAGCTGCGCCACTGGCCGGCCAGAGACAGTGACTGCTCTGCTTCGGCAGAACTTAGCCCAAACTCAAAATTTTCCACAGCAATTCGATTATGAGTAACTATATAATAATTCTAACATACAAGTAAGCTAACATAGCAACTAATAACACTTCCCAATTAACTTAATTAATCAATCATGATCAATTCAAGAATTGGAACTTGACAGTAAAATATAAATGAAGAACAATGAAGGAGGGATTATACCTCTGTCAACATTCAATTAGAACTTGCTAATCCTCACTTCCTCTACTAATATGTATACAAGTATCCACCTTCTATATGCTCTCAACTTAAGAAATTCTCAGCAATTGAAATAGAGAAGGAAGAGAGTTCCTTATATAGGCAACTGGATATCCAGACAACTCAATTACCTTCCAAATTAATTCAAAGGATTGCAAGAAAGCTCAATGGATAAGAAAGAGTTGGTGAGAGTTGGTAAATCTCATCATGAATCCCACACCCTTTGCAATTATTAGCTAGCTTGTGATGAAATTGAGAATAGTAGAGTAGCCATGTGGGTTCACGTGAAGAAGAAATGGGCACATAATGTGGGACAATAAATAACTCAGCAACTGGCTATACAATACACTAAGGTTATATATATAGCCTATCATGCTTACTAAGACTATATCATAATTCATTTCATAAACACTTAGGTTATAATGAATTAGAGGGTACACAATATCACTCATAATGAGCAAATAATAATATAATGTATCAAGTAGTGTACATACATATAATCCATGTACATCTTATTAATGCCGAATATAATTCTATCGGATACCATCACAGTGTATTGTCTCCTCTATTAGTAAATTCAATAATTGTTTACAATATATCTATGATATATTATTTTATTGTATACTTAATATACACATTGTCACACCCACATTTCATGTACCTATTACAACTCAATAACTTTACTATATAGTTTATATTCATATATAGCATAGTCGCATTGCACTTTATACTTCGCATAACATATAGTTAACTATCATACGTTATACTTTAATATCGCATGGTTGCACATAGAAATTAATAAATTACTTATCTTATCAATTAATTAATAATAATATTAATTAATCCATTTCTCATTAATCCACGGAATTATAATTCCCACGCTAATTGATTAACACTTTATATGATTTATTATCACGTTAAATAAATATAAATCTTTTTATATTTATAAATCATTTACTCATTAATCATCATATTATCAAATAATTACTTGATAATAGTATATTGTTCATAACAATAATTAATATTATAAGTCAATTTATCTCATCACAAATCCGATTATACTTATAATCGATTTCCTTATTATTATACTATCGCTAGCCATAATAATTTAACATACTATCATAATAACAATTAACAATTAATTTAGATTAATTGTTTAATTAATAATTCCTCCATCATTAAATTAGTCAATTCATTACTGAATCTATTATTGTGCCACACAAGGCATCTCTCACAAGCTCAAACTTAAGCTTATCGTTATTCTCATCACTTACTCATTTCTCACCACATTACTACTTATAACATGTTCAATATACTTAGAACTATTAAGTCACAAGGTCCACATATAAATATTTTACAAATCGAATATTCAAATATTATATATAACCTTTACGAAAATATAATAACTCAAGCTATTAAAATGTTAAATTACTTCAATTAATTATACTTATAATAAGTATAACCTTTACGCTTATAATAATTAATATATACTCTATTAATTATTCCACTAATAATATTCACGATCAAATAATAACTTAAGTTATTTAATATATTAAAATAACTTAGTTTCCTTTCATTAATTAAACTCCCTTGAAAATACATTTAAAATTATGTATTTAGCCATATCATAAAATATTATGTTTTCTCCAAATAAGCACATTCGTTATTAGAAAATAATTTACTTATTGTCTCATGATATTATTTTTAATATAATATCAAATAACTATATGTACGACACATGTACATATATTATATATAGAAAATAGATAATAAATTTATTTTCTATTATAATAAATCGTTTCCATCAATTTAATTACATATAGCAAATACGTTTTAATATATTTACCATATTAATCAAACACACCTCATACAAAAACATATAAGGTAATATTATTATTCAAAAATAACATTTCCTCCTTTTATTAAAATAATTCAACATTAGAAACTATTTTAATATCCTTTATTAGAAAAATCATATCTCTTTCTTTTCTATAAATTGTTCCCAAAATAATTTCTTCAAATATTCATTTAAAGATATAATGATTTCCATCTCCCTTTAATAACGTATATATATTTAACGTTATTCGCACATTAGACTTTCTCACATATTACCACTCTAAGTAATATATATAAAAAGTATCAACTATAATTACATATTCAACACACATATTAATTCACTCATTTACTTAAGTAAATTAAACATTGTACTATATCATCATAGTTAATTAAGGTTCAATACTGACATTATATTATTCCATAATATAACTCACAACTTATATTAACTAATATTTATTCTTATTAGTTAATTTCTTAACTAACTCATGCTTCACTATCCAAACCTATTCACGGATAGCTTAAGTGCTATTAATAACCTATATTATAAACATACTAGTTATTAATACACATACTCAAGAATATGGTGATTATACATTAAGGATATTTAATGTCACCAACTTACTATGATAAAATAATTCTATAAATTATTTAATATCGATAGGAATTTATCCACTTCCTTTATCTCAACTAGATCGTCTCTACGATAAGTAACAAATATATATTAATAATATATTTATAAATCACAAAAACACATTTTACATAGCCCATATTACCCTATGTAATATAATACCACATACCTCATATCACATATATATATTTTTATTCGAACCCATCTCACGGTTTAAGAATTTTATTTATTAAATCCTTATTTAATAATATCTGAAAATTCGGGTTCTTACATGAACTACGAATGACCTGATCTCCCTCAACCCGAGAGTACGTAGGCAGCCATTCACGGTGTGGTATGTTCTTCAAAGAAAAACAAAAAATCAATAAAAAACTAGTCCCAAGACACCGAAACCATATAAAACCTAAATCTTATCAAGCCTTCTTGATCAATATATCCATCTGAGATATCCTCCGACATCTCAATGCCATTCCATCAAGGAGAAGCTTATGATACATCGACAACAGCAAGTCATGAAAGAAGTGGTAATCACTCAACAATGACAATACATATCCAACAGGAAAGTGAATCAAAATATATTTCTCTAATATATAATACTGTTTGATATATACACTGTGTCCTGTATATGACAAAAATGGCTGATCTAGTATGTGCAGGAAAAACAAAGCTAGTCTATGGACCCAATGATAAGCGAGACAACAATGCCAATATGGCATCTCTCTCTAAAGATGGAGGAGCATCTACAAGTGCAATACCCTTAGCCTCCATACGAGCAAGCACATCCACAGCTATTTGCATAGGGCGCTATGATCATTGATGAAAGCACTCATCTCTCCAACTAGGCTGTCTGTATATGACCTGAAGGCTGTGCTGTCAGCAATATATACATCTCGGGTGGCTATGGCCTCATCCCTCTCCACAAAAACAGCATCTCTAGCAATCAAAACCTCCTCAATCTCCTCAAATGCTGCATCTCTGACAGATCGGATCTCATCTCTCTCCTCGAGAGCTGCATCTCAGGTGGATCGAGCCTCGTCTCTCTCAACCAATGCTACATCCCGAGTAGCTCAAGCCTCGTTTCTGGCAGCGAAAGCTGTATCTCTACCAAATAGGGCTGTCAACATCAATGCCCTAGCATAATCTCTCTCGAAGGTCATCCGAGCTAGCGAATTTGCCATAACCGGATCTGTCCCAGTAGGGATACTCGGAGGGTCACTGACTAATGCTGCTGTCAGACCCATAAATAACTCATCTTTCGTGGGAGAATCAGGATCCTTCATAGGCTCCTCCTCATCTGTATCCACAATCGGAGCAGACTTGATGACTGCAGCTGTTGCTATATCAACCTCCAACCACGCTAAATACTCTGGAGAGCGATCCGGATGGCTAGTAGAGAAATCAACCCTCTCCCTATGAGTCTAATACTCGTAAGTCCTGATCAGGTCAGCTGACGACAAAGATGAAGTTGATGTCCGCTAATCCATAGCCCCCTCAAACTGGTGGAGGCTCTGGAACTGATCGAGCTGACCCATGACTGCCAACGGATGGTAAGTGGTCACTCCTCTCAATCCCGCCAGGGGCAAATAATCCAGGCCAACTGTATGGGTGATGAAGCTATAAGGGGAGACAAGTCCTGGGTATGGTAGAATCAAAAAGGGATGCTCAATATCTGACAGAAAGGCCGACCATGTCGCTGTATCCGAACACTCCTCTAGCTGGAAAGAGTAGGACAAGGCTATCACATGGGTAAAGCAGTACCCACGGAGCCTAAAAGTGCCAATCGGACGTAAATGGGTCATAAGCCATACGAACAGCAGGACAAAGCTACCTCTAAAAAACCCCTATGGATAGGTGTTGTAATAGGTAGCCGACCTCAATGTCTCGGCCAGTATCATCGACAGAATGGTGCTCCCCTGTCTAAGGGCAAGGACCACGGCCATCAAACCAATATCTAAATGGTCCAAATATAGTGGCATGTATACGTAAGCCGTGACGCACATCAGCAAGATGTCTATCCGGGCTGAATGCCACTCCTATGCCGAGATAATAAAATCCCCAGCGTGTCGATCCTAGCTATCTAGCCTGCCGAAGCGATCGATTAAAAAGTTGATAGAGATCACATAGCCTGAAATGATCTCATCAATAACTACTCTATGGCGCAGACCCGACATACGCATAAATGGTCTCCTCATGTCACTCATAGCGGTGCGAGCGCAAGGCAGATCCAGGGCTAAACCTGTAAGCTGCTTATACTCATACAATGTCGGTGTCAACTCATGTCGCCGAAGCAAAAAACCTGTCGATCAGGTATCCAGCAGGATATAATGCTATCTACAAATCCAAATGGCACCTGGAAATCTACAAGGCCCAATGAATGCCCCAACATCCAATCTAATGTCCCTCTGGCTGGGAAAGGCAGACTGTTATACCACGATCTCAATGACGATGCTACCAAGGATGGTGGTAAATGCTCGATGCGGGTAACCGTCGATGACAACTTCTGTATCACCGTATCACAAGACCATTCAGGGGTCAAATCTGACCTCATCTGTCTGAGTGCATATCCATGATATAATACACGCTTAATGATAATAATAAATATGATGCAATAGATAGGAAATATCATGCATATCTACGATAAATTATCTACTGTTAGCATCATATATGTCTGCTTATACAATCCAAAATAAAATGTACAGGGATATGGGACACAACCGCCCAACTACTAACAGAGGCCTATCAAAATAGGGCACAGCTGCCCAATAGCTAAATAGTGGCCTATCAAAAGATATAGCTAGGGATGCTATCAAAAGAGATCCAAAATATCTGCATCTAGGCTATCAACCAGCTCCAGCTCCTTCTAAAACACAAAATCTTGGTTATCGGGAATGTCAGGGCAGTATAAAGAAGGATCAGTCTCTGTAAAACTGCTGAAAAACTGCGCAAAACTGCAGAAAACTGCCGCTGTCAGAGCATTAGGTAAGTCCGACGATATGAACGGCAAGTTCCGACGGGATCCAGGCATCCAGATTGATACAAGGGTGTGATTTGTCAGAAAGAATACCCCCACATCGAGATTGGTCAGATTTTTTGAAAACATCAGTCGTTGGCACAACCCTAGCAAAGCATCAAAAATGGTCCGTTGACATTAGCTGTTGGCACAACCCCATCGAAGGATCGAAAATGGTCCGTTGACATTAGCCGTTGGCACAACCCCAGCGAAGCATCTGAAACGGTCCGTTAACATCAGCTGTTGGCACAACCCCAGCGAAGCATCTAAAACGGTCCGTTGACATCAGCCGTTGGCACAACCCCAGCCAAGTATCAGAAACGGTCTGTTGACATCAGTCGTTGGCACAACCCCAGTGAAGCAGCGAAAATGGTCCGTTGACATCAGCCGTTGGCATCAGCCGTTGGCTCAATCCCAGCGAAGCATTCAGGTATAGACCGTTGACATCTTAGCCATTGGCTGAACCCCAGCGAAGCACTCGGGTACAGACCGATGACATCTCAGTCGTTGGCTGAACCCCAGCGAAGCAGCAAAAATGGTCTGATGAAATTCAGCCGTTGAAGGCCACTTCAGTGGAGGTCAGATTTCCTGACACTATCAGCCGTTGGCACAACCCCAGCGAAGCATCAGGAATGGTCTGGTGGTGAAAACAGTAAATCAATCCATCCCCACAGAGGATAGATGATGTAATCTATTATACAAATCCTTAGAGGGAGCACAGAGAAGGATTGGTGATTCAACCTCCTGTTGCAAACTACCGATGTAAATTATCGTCAAGATAGGCATCGAAAGCACACGCTAAGGTAACTCGACAACAGAGATATATCCCTAGTGGAGGAGCCTTCAGAAATGTACAACGTCATCAGCCAAAGGAAAATATTCCCTACGGAGAGTATCGAAAGATGTGGGAAACCATTGGTCTCAAACCAAGGTAGCATCAAGAGATATCACGAATGACATCATCCTTAACAGAAAGTGACGAGAATAGTCTGTGATAACCTAACTCTGATAACCTACTAGTGGTATCCTACTAACACCAAGGGCTATCTAGGATAACTTTATCCCCAGCAGGTAATGACATGAGCAGTCAGTGATAGCCCCATTTCCCTCGAAGGTATTTAACATTCATCACATATTATGTCGTGCATTGCATTACATTTGCATTCATCATATTTCTAGTGTCTAGCAATATTTATCCTATTCATTTCATTACATTGCATAAACATGATAAAGAAGGGCATCTATAGACACTCAAAATTTTATTCAATTCTGTTGTAGACGATCGAGATTTTATGTTCCTGTTACTAACCCTGCAAAAGGGCAAAACCGTCTAATTAACCCCGGTCTCAATACCGGGCCCTCAGGTTATCCCCGGTCTCAATACCAGGCCCTCAGGTCAACCTCGGTCTCAATACAGGGACCTCAGGACATCCCTGATCTCAATACCAGTCCCTCAAGTCAGCCCCGGACTCAATATTTGGCCCTCAGGTCATCCCCGGTCTCAATACCGGGCCCTCAGGTCAGCCTCGGTCTTAATACGGGAACCTCAGGTCATCCTCGGTCTCAATACCGGGCCATCAGGTCAACCCCAGTCTCAATACCGGGCGCTCAGGCCAACCCCGGTCTCAATACCGGGCCATCAGGTCAATCCTGATCTCAATATCGGGACCTCAGGTCAACCCCGATCTCAATACCGGGCCCTCAAGTCAACCCTGGTCTCATTATCGGGAGCTCAGGTCAACCTCGATCTTAATACCAGGACCTCAGATCTACCCCGATCTCAATTCCGGGCCCTCAGGTTAACCCCAGTCTCAATACCGGGCCATCAGATCAACCTGGATCTCAATACTGGGACCTCAGGTCAACCCAGTCTCAATACCGGGCCCTCAAGTCAACCCCGACCTCAATACCGGGCCCTCAGGTCAACCCCGATCTCAATACCGGGACCTCAGGTCAATCCCGGTCTCAATATCAGGCCCTCAGGTCAACCTCGATCTCAATATCGGGACCTTAGGTCAACCCCAATCTCAATATCGGGCCATCAGGTCAACCCCATTCTCAATACCGGGACGTCAGGTCATCCCCAGTCTTAATATCGGGATATCAGGTCAACCCCGGTCTTAAATACCGGGATGTCCACTCAACCCCGATCATAATTCGGGAGGTCAAGATAAGCCTTGGTCACCACCGGGAGATCCAGTTCAGCCTAGAGACGACCTTGGGAAGCCAAATCCACAGGAGACCACCCTGGGAGAGGCAAAATGGTCATTTTATCAACTTGAAGTTGATTAGGTCAAACTCAAGCCAAATTGATGCCACGGAGGTCAGGAAGAACCATAACGGTGATTCCGAGTGAAAACAGCGTAAGACAGCTCAACGGACAATTTGCGGGGAAACAAAGACCTGGTTATGAACCTTTCTTTTTGGACTCGAAAAATGTTTTCTCCAATGTCATTGAGACACTCTCGGTGAGGGCTTTTTGAAAAGGTACAGCACTCCTCCAACGGACGCTCCGATCAAAAGTTTAAAAGTTTTGAATCTAACCTCGCATTGCTCGGAGTGCACGTATTTCAATGTAATGGGACCCACCACCCAGACCCTGCCATGTGGAACCGTAGGTAGAGTGGAGGCTGCCTCCGGTAGAGCCGCTTCCATTGGGTTTATATATATGAGTGCACCCCCAGCTCATTTTATATATAGAAACGCTCTGGAACTCTACCCGTTTCGTTTCTTAGCCCCACTCTTGTACTCCAAACCCAAATTTTATCACTCTAACACGTAGATATATTTATATACTACCCATATCAAAAATTGAACGGTAGAATCGGACGTTTAAAGCCTACGATTTGGCAAAGAGCCTGTATAGCAGTCCATTGTGAGTATTTTTACGATCAGAAAGTTTATATTACTTCATTGCGTATTTATACACTTGCACGTTAAGTTTTGTTTTCTGATTATGCCCGGAACTCAGTTCCATGGCCGTTTTTGCTTACGTTTTCGTATATTTTAGTACTTAAACACGTTTTCTGGCATTTTCACAGCTCGGATCGTCGATTCGTCGCTTTTAACAGCTTTCATTTATATATATATATATATACGTATATATTGACTTCGCCGAACTGGGTTATCTTCCCAGTCCCGGTTTGACTTTTTTTTTATATATATTTAACTATATATATACTAACTTTTTAATTTTTTCAAGCTCGGATGTCAAATTCGTGGTAGTTTACTGCTTTTATATATATATATAACTATAACTATAACTATAACTATATATATATATATATATATATATATATATATATATATATATAAATATAAAAATTATTCTAACTTATTTGGGCTTGGATTTATACTTCGTGGCCTTTTTATTGCTTTAATATATATATACTGACTGTATATATTAACATTTACATTCAAGTTTGGCCTGGATCATTTCATGACCTTTTTATTGCTTTTATAAATATATATATATATATATATATATATATATATATACTTACATATCTGTCCGGGCAAAGGATAGAATGTCTGTCGCCCTTTACAGTTTTATATACATATATTTACATTATGTCGATCCTGGATCATCCCGTGACTCTTTTACAGCTTATATATATATATATATATATATATTTCAATTCTGTCCAGCCTAAATTACTCCATGGCTTTTTACAGCTTTAATATATATATATATATATATATATATATATATATATATATATATATATATATATATATATTTACATTCCAGTCCGGGCATTGGAGTGAAAACCCATCTCCATTTACAGCTTTTATATATACTTATATATTTCAATTCTGTCCAGCCTGGATTACTCTGTGGCTTTTTAAAGATTATATATATATATATATATATTTACATTCTAGTCCAGATATCAGAGTGAAAACCCATCGCCCTTGACATCTTTCGTATATATATAAACTATATTTCTTTTATTCATTGTGATTAAATTGTTGCTATAAATATTCATTTGATATGAATCGGCGCTGATATCTCTTTGGGTGAACTAGATTTCTTTAAATCTCACCAATTCTATCTTTCAAACAGTTCAAAATAGGTTCAGACAGAACCGGGAAGCTAGAATGGCTGAGATTTACTTAAATCTAGCAGTTTTTTTAGTTTTATTCATTCAAGAAGAAATCTCGCTGCCCTTAGATCGCTATCTAGTGGGAATGAGATGTTTTGGGCTACGCGCATACCAAAATTTACTAATGAATCCTTGGTTCTTGCGACATCTGGATATAAATATACATTTTCTGTGCATATTTGAGTTGTGCAGGTTTATTGGTTTCCCTTTGTGAGCCTAGGAACCGTTGGATTCACGATCAAACTGATCTGAATTTGATTCCAATGATGGACAAACTCCACTTTACAAATGTACCCTGCCAGTTTTTCTATGAAAAATGTACATCCAAAATACCTTAAAACGGTTATCCGGGTTTAAGGTCTCAACATAGTGAAAATATGGTTTGTCGTGTCAGAGTCACTCTGATGGCTGTCATGCCCATGAGAAGACCGACACTCGTATATATGTTGTGGCCGAGGATGCTTTGCAGCCCGGCAATCACCATTCAAATTGAGCCAAATGGCTAAAAAGATAAAATGGAAGTATTAACAGGCTTCTATTCCTATAAGAGCGTAGGGGTTTGAAAAATAACTTTTAAAACATCATTTAAATATCTTATCTAAAAAAAGACTTTTGCAAATCAAATCAAACCCTTCGTATATAGGTTCAACGAAGCAAAGCACTACTTTCAATCAAGCGAGCGTAGGCCCAATTTCTTCCAGCATTCACACACACATTGCAAATAAAAAAGGAAAATATTAAAAAGATGCGGTACCGTGTTTACACGGGAGTTGTGGGGTGCCTAACACCTTCCCTACACTTAACCAAGCCCCCGAACTTAGAACTTCAATTTCAAAGATTCAGTTTCGAAAGTGTCCATCAAGTGGGCCTACTTTCAAATAAAACTCGATTGAGTTGGTACAACCATTTCAAATCTACCAACTGGCGACTCTGTAAAACGTTCAAATCATCGATAAGATACATGTTGGCCTTTTCCCAAAAAACCCCTTCAAAACCTTTTTCATAAAAAGATAAAATAAGGGTAGAAACAAACTCAGGAAAAGAGAGAAAGATCCGGGTTCCGACTTAACCCGCGCATTTTTTCTTTCTGACGTTGATAGGTGGTGACTCTGCTGGGGACATTAGAGGGCTTAGGCCACGTACAAATCTTTTCAAAATTTCCCTTTTATAATTGCGTATGTGTGAATGCTGCGTCTCTACATTGAATGAATGCGTGAATGCTGCGTCTTTACATTGAATGAATGTGAATGAATGCTTTACTGCTTTATATTAGTGCTTCGCACCGATGTCATCATATGCATATGGTGAGACGTGATGTATGTGAATGTATGTTGTATGATTCCTCCACCAGAAGGCAAACCCGTCGGTGACAGAGTAATGTCTTTGAGGGCGAATAAGTCTTCGGGGCTCATGAAAAAGCACCACTCAGATCCGCTCCAGTCAAAAGATCGGATTAATTTCCCCTCTACTAAATTGCAATGATATGGGGACCTTCATACCGAAAACCCGCGAGAGTAGCCTAAGATAGGTCAGCCTCTGATTAACCAAATCCGAAGGGAAGCCTCTTCATGCGTTCTTCTTTCAATTCAATGTCAAGTTTTTAATTCCAATGTAAATGTCATAATGTACATTCCATGTCTTGGAAATCCCGTCATATTATCCTTTCATCAAAACAACTGACCTCTGTTTTGCAGGATAAGATTAAAAAATCTTAAAAACACATCATGACATGCATTCTATCCATACCTACCTCAAGAAATTGACACGCCTACGTTTGTTGTAGGTAAAAAAATTGGTCCTATCACTAGATCTAAGTCTAGAAAAGCACTAAGTCCATCTTCGGATATGGCTTCTAGTGCTCAGCCAGGCAATCACCATTCAAATTGAGCCAAAAGGCTAAAAAGATAAAATGAAAGTATCAACGAGCTTCTATTCTTATAAGAGCGTAGGGGTTTGAAAAATAACTTTTAAAACATCATTTAAATATCTTGTCTAAAAAAGGACTTTTGCAAATCAAATCAAACCCTTCGTATATAGGTTCAACGAAGCAAAGCACTACTTTCAATCAAACGACCGTAGGCCCAATTTCTTTCAGCATTCACACACACATTACAAATAAAAAAGGGAAATATTGAAAAGAAGCGGTACCGTGTTTACACGAAAGTTGTGGGGTGCCTAACACCTTCCCCACACTTAACTAAGCCCTCGAACTTAGAGCTTCGGTTTCAAAGATTCAGTTTCGACAGTGTCCAGCAAGTGGGCCTACTTTCAAATAAAACTTGATTGAGTTGGTACAACCATTTCAAATCTACTAACTGGCGACTCTGTAAAACTTTCAAATCGTCGACATGATACATGTTGGCCTTTTCCTAAAAAACCCCTTCAAAACCTTTTTTATAGAAAGATAAAATAAGGGTAGAAACAAACTTAGGAAAAGAGAGAAAGATCCGTGTTCCGACTAGACCCGTGCATTTTTTCTTCCCGACGTCGACAATTGACATGATTCATTTAAGTCTTGAAAATAATAAATCTTATAGTCAGTAGTAATTTTTAGGTAATGTATGATATTCATAATTATAATAACATAAACTAAATGAATTCATTTCAATTTTGAGTTTGAAAATATTTCAATAACATAAACCCTTGCTAATTCTGTTTGATTAGATGAAAGAAATCCTCATTACTTCTTCTTCAAATCACAACTTCCCTCTCAATTTTCTCTCTAAGTTCTCTGAAGTTACTAACTGATGAATATGATACAATGAAATAGTATAATATAATATACGTATATCAAATAACTGTCAGAGATAATGGGAGAAGTTAAATCACTGATGGGGATTAACTGACACCCACTCTCTTAAGGGCTTGTTTGTTTGTTCCATATTACTCATTTTCCATTATTTTAATTAAAGTGTTTATTATATAGTTTAATTTATCACACTTTAATTAAACACTCTTATTTAAATTCAATTAAATAAAACATAATATTACACATTAAATCTCATCATCACATAATTAAAATTCTTATTTCTTAATTATATCAAATCATTAAATCTCTAATTAATTAGAATAACAGTATTCTTATGAAATAATTCATTTAATTAAATAACCTTAATTAAATTCATACTTTGAACTATAAAATTTTTTCACATTAATTTAATCAATGTAAGACATATAATTAAATTATTCTATCATAATTCCATCAAATAATTATTTAACTCAATAAATAAATCATCGAAAATATTTATTTAATTCAATAAATATTTAAATTAAATTATAAAATTCTCGTTTGTCACATCCTTCCCCCATTAAAAGGATTCTGTCCCCAGAATCACGGTTCAATTAAATTCGTTTCGTTACATTCTCCCCCCTTACAAAAATTATGTCCCGAGAATCGCTTACACATAGATTAAACAAATAAATGTGGGTAAGTTTTTATCATATGTTCTTCGAGTTCCCTCGTGGCTTCTTCAGCGTTGTGGTTCCTCCAAAATACCTTAACAGAAGGTATCACTTTGTTTCTGAGAACTTTCTATTTCTTGTTAACAATCTGAACAGGAACTTCTTCATAGGATAAGTCTTTCTCAAATTGCAGGGGTTCATATTCAATAACATGTTTATAATCAGGTTTATACGGTCGTAAGACTGAAACATGGAAGACGTTGTGGATGTGTTCTAACGCTAGAGGTAGGGCTACCTCATACGCAACTTCTCTAATTCTTCGCAGCACCTCAAAGGGTCCAATGAACCTCGGGTTCAATTTCCCTTTCTTGTCGAATCTGATTTTTCCCTTCCAAGGTGAGACTTTCAAGAAAATAAAGCTACCCGATTCAAATTCTACATTCTTGCGGTGTGGATCGGCTTATTTCTTCTGCATATCTTTAGCAGCTACCAATCTTTTACATTAGTTTTCATGTGGTTGTTGCTATACCATTTTTAATATTCTTGTACCGTTCTTAGGTTTCACGACGTATACCATTTTTAATATTCTTGTACCGTTCTTAGGTTTCATGACGTATACCATTTTTAATATTCTTGTAATGTTCTTAGGTTTCATGACTATACCATTTTTAATATTCTTGTACTGTTCTTAGGTTTCATAACGTCTCTAACATATTTATATTTGTTCAGTGAGTTGTTTGTTCTATATATTCGTTAATCCAATAAATTACAAGCTTCTTCCTCTTTTTCATTCTTTGAACCTCGAGTCCTAGCTATGTTTTAGCTTGTCAAACCTTTGCAGGTGCTTTATTTTCTGTTTCATCACCTTACATATGCTTTTAACAGAATTACAGAAACTAACAATTAGTTGCCACCTACCATTCCAAATATTTAATGTAAAATGCTCTTTCATTGTTTGTTTGTAAACTATGGATTCTTTGAAGAAATCAAATGGTGAGTAATTATAAGGAACCACCTCAATTGCTTGCCAGAATAATGGCACTACTGACGCAAAGAAAAATGACCCCTCATATGGTTCAAACCTCCCTTGTCATTCTACTTGAAGCAATATGTTTAATAAAACTTATAATATTATGGTCCCCTTGGGTTTCTCTATTTGCAAGCAGCCCTGCCTATGCTATGGTTTTTTTTTTCTTCCCCTTTTTTCTTTTTGATTTGGCCTGAAAAAGAATTGCTTGGTTTGTTATTGTTGTGTATTTAACCTAATCCATTATTTTTTGGATGAAAAAAGAGAGGTTATATTTCAGTTCTATGATACTCAAACTTGTTTCTTCTTGGATATTTTTGAACATGTATATGACAGAGGTGCGAACCTTCTGTTAGAAATATGGATCACACACGCACACGAGAATATAGAGAATTAACACAAGAGAGATTTACGTGGTTCTCCAATTTGGGTAGTTCACGGGAGAGGCGTTTCTTTTCATATTATGAATGATTGAGTTACATAGAGCTTTACAATAGATAATATTTATAACCACTAATCCTATTCCAACCCTACTTCATATTATGACCTTAATGCCCATAATATCCTTTTCCAAATAGAACAGGAAAACGCCTCTCGCCGATGGGCGCGGTTCGCGCTGCTCCAAGTCCCTTCTTGGCGAGCCCTGCGCTAGACCTATAGATTTCGTCTCCCAGCCTGGCGCGCCCCGCGCTGCTCCATGCCTAGCATTGACGCGGTCCACGCTTCCCTGGCAGACATCCTCTACCGTTCTGCGGGGGGGGGGGGGGGGGGGGGGGGTTTGCCCCCTCGCACCCTCCTGCAACCTCTGGTTCAACCCTGATGGGCTAGCGTTTCGCTCCGCTCCGTTTTGCTCCGCTCCACTGTGCTACGCTCTGCACTAGCCTTTTTTAGTAGCCTCTGATTATGAGTCACAAGTCACAACAAACTCCACCTTGACGAATAACCTCGCCCATTCTAAAGATAAGTCACTTGTTTTAACCAGTACCGGGGGGGATTCCTTCTACTAACATTCGGAGACATTAACCAAGTCCAAGCAATGCTTGAACTTGTCCGCGGTCACAGTCTTTGTCAACATATCAACTGCATTTTCAGAAGTGTGCACCTTTTTCAGTATCACATCACCCATAACAATTAATTCTCTCATCTTGTGATACCTTACATTAATATGCTTGGTCGTTGCATGATATACCTGATGCTTTGCCAAGTAAATGACACTCTGACTATCACAATACAACTGTACTCCACCTTGATCTATGCCCAACTTTGTCACAAAATCCTTTAACCACAGTGCTTCTTTCCCAGCCTCAGCCAAAGCAATATACTCAGATTCAGTAGTCGATAGAGCTACTAGAGATTGTATCATGGTTCTCCAACGAATCGGTCCACCTGCTAAAGTGAACATATACCCTGTTGTAGACCTCAAATCATCCAACCTTCTAACATAATCCGCATCTACATACCCCACCATTGATATTTGATCTTGCCTTGCAAACATAAACCTTAGATTTCTTACGCAACAAACAAAAATTACAAAATTAAAGTAGTTGTCGAGCTTTACCTCCGAAGCTTTACTTTCCGTTGGCCAGAGCCGCGTTCAAAAGCTTTACAATTCCGTTTAAGATGGTCGTAGTGAGAGAGAGAGAGGGAAGAGTTAGAGAAAAATCAGTAACTGCATCTGGGTTGGGATGGGTTTTAATTTCTTATATAGCTGACCCATTTTCACCCGACTCAATTTGTAACCCGCGTGTCTTTTTGGTCTAGTTCGTTAATTTGTGTTCGTCGGTGAGAGTGAATGAGTGATTATATATATATATATATATATATATACATATATATATATATATATATATATATATATATATAATACATGCACGATACATGTGACCAAAAGAATATAATTTTTCTTACACGTTTTTGTGTGTACGTAAATTACTTTTCACCATGGATCAACATCCAATTAATTAATCAGCTTAATTTTGAGGATATATACCCTAATTAATATATATGCATGAATAGAGTGATCAAATTAAAAGCTTAGAATTATGAAAGCTACCCATGCATTAGTCTCAGCACATTTTGTCTGCTAGTGTTTTCTAGAAAAAGTCTCACCTCATATTTCGATTCCTAAATACTTAAGACTTGGTTGGATAATAAATTAAATTGAATGCATGGATTACCTGACCCAATTCAATTCAACCCAAATGTATCCTAGATTGGGCCCCACCTATATATACCCAAACATTACTATTGTTTAATTATATTTAAAAAAGAAAAAGTAATATTAATTAAGTATATTGGTCACTATGTATATACACACTACTATATATATTACTAATATTTAAAATGTTCGGTATAGTTAGCTGCCCTTATATATACCCTTATACATCCACCTTCGTCCTTACCATATTACAATTAAATTGTTGTAAATTAATTCGCTCATATATATATATTTTGTACGTGTCCAAAAATTAATAAGGTCTGGCGTTTGGGTGTTCAAGAACTGCGTGGTTCGGCTGGAGAACCCCAGAGACGGGAGCCGGCACCGGAAAATGCTAGTCCATCTACCTTCGAATGAAGAGATTACATCCTATTCAATTCTGGAGAGAAAGCTATTATCACTGGGGTGGGAGAAATATTACGAGGATCAGGAGCTTCTTCAGTACCACAAGAGATCCACCGTCCAACTCATTTCACTCCCTAAAGATTTCAACAAGTTCAAGTCCGTGCACATGTATGACATTGTTATTAAGAATGGTAATGTGTTTGAAGTCAGGGACATGTAGCTAGCTTAATTAATTGGACCATGCATGCTAGCTCTTAATTAAATACGTCGTCGTCCTTCTTAATTTCCGTATG
This sequence comes from Panax stipuleanatus, assembly GCA_020205555.1. Classification (NCBI taxonomy): domain Eukaryota; kingdom Viridiplantae; phylum Streptophyta; class Magnoliopsida; order Apiales; family Araliaceae; genus Panax; species Panax stipuleanatus. The sequence continues at coordinate 111,863,577 of CM035119.1, read as the reverse complement.
TATGAGGGTTTCAGTTTGTGATGCATGTGACGCCCCCAAATTCTCTACATTTCCTGTAGCAGATTTGGTGCTTACGTAAATATTCTATAAGACAATAACTTCTATAGATCCAAAATTTAAAGTATCCCAATCAGTTAAAAGTTCTCGTCAGAACAATTACAGTATCTGGATACCCTCACTTGGATGTATAGATTTATGATCTTACAGATATTTCTTGCATATCAATAATTTTTATCTATCTGACATTCACAGTACAAATGATAAGATTGTTCTTGGTACCGAGGAGTTACCTCAGTGCTTACAGAACTCCCAAGATCATTCAATACCCTCATTCAGATGTATAGTTCATATAGATACTGTACTTGATATGATTTTCTATTAAGAATGTAAATCTACTCAACTGATAAACTAATATCATAATAATATATGGTTACATAAGGTTCAACCATTACATTAGCATATTACTAATTACAAAGTAGTTTTACTACAACAAAACCTTTATTATAAAGTTACTCTCTACCCACATGTATGATTTCTTGAACTTCCTGGGGTGTGAGATGCAGCTGCAAAGAAAAATAATAAATGTAAGGATGAGCTTTAAAAGGCTCAGCAAGTTTTAAAGAGTTACAGTTTATACTCACACAATATCTTAATTGAATGAACATATAGTTCAGAATTTTTTCACATATATACTGAGTCCATCCATTACGAGTTTCTGTCAGTCATAAAGACTTAGCAACCCGGGTTAATTCGGTCAACCACACCACACTCCTAACAGTCACAAAGACTTATAGGAACTCTGTTCGGATATTTCATAAGTGATCAGCCTAATCATATCCTAGGAGTATGCATATAATCCTACCAATCCAACAAGGTCAGTGCTATAACTGCCTGTAAATATAATCCCCGGTCAGTGTTATAACTGTCGGTCCGAATAGTATCAGCATATAATTCTGTACCAAACAATATTGGTTTTTTCCACCTTTTATATTTTGATATCAAATCAAATATATTTTACACGAATAACAGTTCATATAATTTGATTATGCTTGAATAATAAGTCATAACCTTCTTCAAAGTACAGATATCGCGAATAATGTGTATAACAAGTTCGTATGCCAATATACAAGACTTACATTTAATATTGAAATTAAATGAAGTTAGAAAAACTTGCCTTTATCAAGATCGGCTACTTAAGCTATTTGAAAATATACTCGCAACCTATATATGTTATAACAGTCATTAGAAACGATAACAATTAATTTCTAATTAAACTATTAGTGTCTGGGTTAATTTTGGAGTCCGTTCGATATTTTATAGCTTCATTGAATAGCCATCGAATTAGTTTTTTAATAACTTTATTTAAAAGTTTTAATATCTTATTTAGATATTTTAGTTATTATTTATAATAATTTCCAAATGCTCAAAGTAATTTTTAAATGATTTAATATCATTTAAAATGATTTTTAAATTATTAATATTATTTTTAAATATTTAATAACAATTTAAAATGATTTTTTAAATCACCAATATTATTTTTAAATAATTTATTTTTATTAATAATGATTTTTAAATCATTAATATAATTTTTAAATAATTTATTATTATTTAAAATAATTTTTAAATCATTAATATTATTTTTAAGTAATTTATTATTAATTACTTTTATTATTATTAATATTTTAAAAAATTAAATATTAATAAAAATTTTTGTCAAAATATTAAAAATTATTTATTATAATTAAAAATGATTTTTCAGAATTTTTTTATTAATTATTTAGTATTTATTTCTATTTATTTTAATTAATATTATTATTTTTTAATTTTAACCCGTCGCTAAAGGTCTATAGCGACGGATCTGGCGCCTTAGCTGTTCTTGGCCAACTCAAGAATAGGCCGATCAACACGTTGGAACCTCGTTTGATCGGATCTTGTTAGCAATCCGTTTGGTTTCTAGGCAGTCAATTGTGATGAAGTTGTAGTACTAATGTAATACTACACACCTATGTTCATTTCAGTGCCTAAAAACATTGCTACAAGATTCCACGGTTGGTCAAACCACCCACTCAAGGGCTGTTCTTCATTTCTGGGCTGCCCAGAAACAGATGGTCAATGCCGGTCAATGGTTTCTCTGGCCTTATATCTTGCAGCCTGATCTTAGTTTATGTGTTCTAGTGGTTGGGGATTGTAGTATAACTACCAGGGTACATGGTTCGAGCACTAACAGAGTCTATATATCAACAACCAGCAAGATCTAAGCCTTCAAAGAACCTATCAGACCGCTGCTCAAAACTTCTGGGTTACCCAGAATTCACATCTGGAAGGTCAACGTCCTTTGACCCTTAATAACTTTCGATCAGTTGCTTCCTAAGGTTTGAGAGTGCTCTGGTAATGTAGTACTCATGTCAGAGTATAACCTAAACACAACCTAACATACTGTCAGTAGCAAGATCAAGGCTGGTCAAACGGCCTGTCAGGCTTGTTCATACGTTTTCTGGGTTACCCAGAAAACGTTCGGTCAATGCCGATCAACGGGTTTTGACCACCTATAACTCTCAATCTGTTATTCCGATTGTCATTCCATCACTTCTAGGCTACTAACAACATTACATACTACAACTATCAAGCTTGAAAACATCTAAACATTAAACAGATAGCGATCTACAAGCCCTGACATTCATTGTCAGACCCTATTTTTCAACTTCGACAGTTTTGTTTAAAACTCCATTTTAATGCTTTTAAGTGTTATAGATCCATGTTTTAGCAACCCAGAACACTAAATAACTTACTAATTAACATCTGTAAACAATAACAACAACAATCAAACTTTCAGAATTTAAAATTTAAGTTAGGGTTAGGTTTTTACCCTTTTTGAGCAATTTTTGTTCTTCCCTTCTTGATTCTGTTTCTGGCTTGCTGAGAGTGGTTTATGAGTTAGTTAGTGATGTATTTTAAGTATGAAATTCATGGCCTTAAGTCTTTATGACCTAGTCTTATATCAAAAGCTCAAGTGGGGTAAAAAATCTAAGTTTTCTATCCTTTTGACAAATAAGCCTATGTTATTAATTGATATAGGTTGTGTTGTCAAGTAAGTGAGGTTATAGAGCCATGGGACAAATCTTTTGCGTGACAAGCAAAAGATTTGTTCTTATCTTATTTAAAAAAACAAACTTTAAGGGTATTTTGGTCATTTTACATGTACTAAGAGTATTTTGGTAATTTCCTACTTAAATCCAAGGGTAATCTAGTCATTTTATCTTTTCTCTAGAAATTTAAAAATAATAATGAACAATTAGGTTTTGTTAGTTTAAAATTAGGGTTTATAATTGAAATTAGGGTTTTATAATTAGTTAGGATTTTCTAATCCTTAATTAGAGTTTTCTAGAAATCTTTTGAAATTTAAATCTTTAATACATCATTTTAAATTAATATATGTATATATTCATAATCCTATATATCATTATGAATGTATTATGTTATAATTCCCATTTATTATAACAATTAGGGTTAGGGTTCCTGATTTAGTTAAAATCTTAAATTAGGTTTTACTTATAAAACCTTCCATATATATTTACATAGTTATATCTTATGTGTTGATATACAATTATATATACTAATAATAAAGTTAAATTCACATCACACAAGATATAAAACATATTAATATTTACTTTTTATATTAATATTCTTGTTCAAAGTTTGGAATATTACAATGCATGTATGTACGTACACATGGATATGGAGTGGTGATTTGTTATGCAGTGCAGGGGTTTTCGTTCAGTATCATGTTAATTTAGTTTGAGCGAGGTTTGTGCTTGATTAGGGTAGAGGTTTGTGCTTGATTAGGGTAAAGAATATATATTACTAATGTATATAGTTCAATTAGGAGAGATGCTTGATGTTATGTACTTATGTATTGTATAAATTTTATATGCAGTGATTGATGTGTAATGGAATAGGTGTTTTTAAGTATATATATACTGTTAGAATTTATGCCCTAGAGGCCAATTCTTTGATGTCATTGCTTAACATTTTTGATATTATATTTGATTGAATAAATGAATTATTTTATTATGGTTTTATTTACTGCGTTATATAAATGTTAGCATAATAAAAGTCCTTAGAATAGTGATACAAATTATATAGCTTCAAGTATGTGACTTGAACATGATATCATATAATTACAATTAGTATCATTGCTCTTAATTTGGGTAGCTTCAAGTATCATCGAATCATCGAATCACCGATCTTATTATTACTTGGGTAGCAGTGATGCATTACTAGATGCAGCTCACTATTTATAATTTTATAATATGATTTTAAAATTATTGCCAACGTAATAATAACCTATAGGGTCACACACTTAAAACGTAATTAAAAGAAAATTAATTTAAATTGTAAGGATTTAAATATGTCAATATGATTGATAGTATTTAAATTACGAATTTAAATTAATAGAATAATTTGTATGTATATATATTCATTAAGTAAGACTTAATTAAGATATAATATATATAAATTCGAATTTTATTTTTCTAATTGAATTAGGTTTTGGATAATTCCTTTAACTGCTATATATATGATATATCAGCCGTTTTTAGGGTAATCATTATAAACAAAACCCTAGCCGCTCTTAGAGAGAAACTAGAGAGAAAAGCTTTAAAAATCCAGATCTTGGTGGCTAGTACCGCATGTCTCTTTGCTGCAGATCGTGTGACAATTCGCGGGGCGTTCGTGTGGATACCGTAGAGGCGCAGTTCCGTTGAATTGCGCTGAAGATTCGAAGCAGTTCCAGAATTTCCATCGTCTCCATTCAAGCTTGGATAATCGGTAAAACAAATCTAAACCTCTGAATTAATATGTTTTCGCATGGATCCTGTTTTAGGGTTTTGGAAAATTTTAAATTCTGCTGCATTTATGTGCCGAAATCCCTTTATATACATGCTATTTTCAATCGTATTTTACATTATGTTTATGTTAATAGAGGTAAAACTGCATGTGTACATTAATAACATGATTTTCTTAACCATGTAATTAATTTGCTGTAGCATATATGCAGTATTGTCTTGTCTATGTGACATGGCAAACGACGTGTTAATTTGCTGACGTGGAACAGGATTGATGACATGGCCAGCATGAATGAAGAGGGTGTTGACACATCAACAACTTTCTTTAAATTATTTTAGTATGAGATGCATGACAGTAGTAGTACATGATATATATAGTAGTACGGTAATCTTAATATTATAAAAAGTGACTTGATAAAATACTAGCTAGTGAGTGATGAGAGGAGAGTACTGATCAAGAATCTGCTAAAGCATCAGTTTGCTTACTAACAACGTGGTGATGCCACCTCTCTATATCCAAATGGCCACTTAATTATTTATTTATCCATCCAATCGTTTTGGAGGGTAAAGTGTAGTCCCAGACGTCTATATATATATATATATATATATATATATATATATATATACCTTGTACAATTTACTATAAGTCCCATATATGCCTAGACATTATACATATATATGCGAATATGCGATGCTAATTAATCAGTTTGTTGTTTGTTTCTCAAGGAATTAAGAGTTCCATGTTTTTTGTTTGTTATTTAATTAATTTAGGAATTTTTTGTTTAGTTACATGACATTTTTCAACTATGAAACATAGGCGGATTTTTATTATTAATTTGTTGCCTTTGAAATTTCTTTATATATATATATCCAGCATAATAATGTTCTTAATTAATTAATTAATTTTTCCCAATGAGACAATAACAATAGGTTTCATTTAATTAACGGAGCTTTAGTTGTATATATCTACCAAAGTGTACATCGTATATATATGTGGGTAAGGAAATCGTGTCTTACTAGGGTTAGAGTTTCGTGTTGGCTGAGGAGGAGAGAAATCCATGAATAGCACGGAATTGATTGATTGATTGAAGAGGGGAGAACGACAGGTGAGCGATTACTCCAATGACACGTGATAGAACTCCTAGAATCACTACAAGAAAATCGGCTAATTCCGACGAAAATATCCGTCGACCTTAAGGCCTTTCCGTCGAATTTAGGGTTATTCTCGACGAAATGTTCCGTCGACCATTCCGTCTCATTAAACTCCTCGGCATTAAGCCCGTCGAAAATTCAGTCGAAATTAGTTAATTATGACGGACGATTTGTGACGGAATTATCTGTCGTGTTTACTATAATTTCGACGGAAGTATCTTAATGCCGAGGGAATAGTGCGTCAAAATTACACTTCTTAATAAGTCTGAATTAATGCAAAAATAATTAAGTCGACGGAAATTTGCCTAAAGTCGACGAACTCGCTAGTCGAAAATAAATTTTTGAATAAATTGAATTAAATATATTTTCCTAACTCCGACGGAATTTCCCTCGGAATTATCTTATTCCGTCTAGAATACCAAATTTTTTTTTTGTGGTTTTTTTTTTTTATAATTTTACTATCCAAGGTTTTAAACCCCAATACTGTACCTGTAACCTGTTCCATCTTAATCATACAAATAATAATATATTCCCAATTCCAAATAACAATAAAAACCTGTTATATTCAATCACTACGCTAATACCAACAACGTAAGCTACAACGTTAATCCATAACGATTACAAATACACGCTATAACGTTCCATAATGTTCAGTCCCATAACAATTACAAATATACGCTAATGTTAACTAAGATAACAAGTATAAATATCAACTAACTCATAAAGAATGATAACAAATAATATGATACGCTAACGACAAACTGATAACAAACCTGTTTAATTTACAAAACTCGAACAAAGTAAACTAAATTTTAAACAAAATGTACAATTGTTCTACAATATAATGAATACAATCTATACAAATGAGCTAGCACGTAAAACTAGCTAGATAGTAGGAGGAGGATCATCAGACGAGGGTGGGCGATGCTGATGCTCATCGCCATCGCCATCGCCACCCTGCAGATAAGATTAAAATATAAATCATTAGTCTATATAATATGTGAGAATTAAAATACTGCTAAAAGAAAATAAAATAACATGTAGAATACCTGAATCTCGGGCTGCTCTGGTGGATGAGAATCAGTGACAACGACCCTCCCATCGCCATCTCCACCCTGTAGATAGGATTAAAAATATAAGTCATTAGTCTATATAATATGTGAGAACTAAAAGACTGCTAAATGAAAATAAAATAACATGCAGAATACTGACGACTCTCGGACTGCTCAGTACCAAAAGCCTCCTTTAGTAGAGTAACCACCATCCGGAGCACCTCACCGCTTAACGCAGTGAACTGCTCGGCAGATAATCCAGCACTCTCTACGGTGGCCCCTGCTGCAATATCCTGAGCCAGCTGGTGAAGACGCGTATGGGTAGGTAAGTGCTGACGTCAAAAAGCCAGATCCGTCCGAAACCTCTCCGATACAGCCGCTTTAACCCTCTGGAAGAGCTCATCATCTAACCCAGCGCCCGTATCAGATGATCCAAAGTGTGCTCTCGGGAGATGGCGCTGGCTAGAGCCTGCGATAATAAACCAACTTATTACGTAGTATATATAAATTTTATTTTATTTTAAAACTTAAGATATATTATATATTACCTCCAGGTAGGGTATACACGGGTATCCTCGGCAGGCCCAACACGCGAAACCTGCCGGTACTCGAAGTAGGGGGATCCTGAGACGCAACCCATAGTCTCAGCTCCTCATCTCGAGATAACTCAATCTCAGGCAAAGGAGTGGTGGAATCTAAAGGCTGTGGATCCCCCCTAGCAGCCCGCAACTCAGTTAGACTGGCGTCCCGAAGTGACTGGAAACGATCCTGAAATGTTATTTGTATACGCGAGTTAATTATATTATTTAATTAACAATCTAATATTAATAATAGCTTCAAATTTAGACTAAGTCTTACCCGTATAGCTAAGGCAGCAGGAGACAGTATGTTAGACTCTTTAGGGGTGGGGGCCCTGTCCCAGAACTCAGTTATCATAGGGGGTCGGCCCAAGCTCGAGCTCATGGCCTAATAATTAAGATAATTAAAACTGTATTAAGTATGTTACTAACAATTGACTAACTAAATAAAAAAATACGCAATACTTACGGACTTCACCCCCTCAAATGACTGTGAGCTAGTCGTGTGTACGACTCGGAGCTGGTTCCTATTTTTCTTCGCTTGCTCCGACTTCTTCTTGAACACCTCATCCTCCCAGTGCTGACACATAGCCTCCCAAGCCTGATTACCGACTATGCGGGGCTGATGAAGTCTGATCGTAGTCCTAGGCTGCTCGCCAACTGCCCGGGCCGCCCGCTGTCTTATCTCGTAAAGCCAGCCGAAGTAGTTCTTCGCGACATGTGCAGTAATAAGCGCTATCCCATTCACGATTCACAGTGCAACTAGAAAATGAACTTATCAGTTTGTACGGGCCTGAAACAACGTCTCTGAAACGCTCATAAGCGCTATCCGCTTCAACCCTGCTCTTAAACCGCTGGTGAAAATTTTCAGTAGTGAATGCTTCTAACTGTACTGGAGTCATTCCCGGATTAGAAGCATTCGCTTCCTCTTCGAATGCACTGAAATAATATAATAAAATCATTATATATTACAATCATAATCTTAGTGTATTGACATGTGTACGTATAATAATATATACTTGATGTCTTCTGCCAATTCAGGTAAATTTAGAAGCACGTATGTGGATACAATCTTCAAATCTCTGTCGCTTAAGTAAGTAATTGTCTCATGGCCAAATGGTTTTGCCGGATATGTGAATACAGCTAACTCATCATCAGAATGAGATTGATCACCAAGAACCTCATTCCTACTTAAATGAGTATGCTTAGTTGAGACTACATCGTCGAAGTACAGAGAGCAGAAATTGACAAGTTCTTCCTCCATATAACGTTCAGCAATTGAACCCTCTACACGAGCTTTATTTTTCACTTTCTGCTTTAATTGACGCATATACCTGAAATATGCTTGCACGCAATTATTACTAATAATATGCCTTGGAAAAATCATCAAAATTTAAACAAATAGATGATATTAGTTACCTCTCAAAAGGATACATCCATCGATACTGCACCGGTCCTCCAAGTTTCAGTTTATATAGTAGACGTATAGGCAAATGCTCCATCGAGTCAAAGAACCCTGGAGGTAAGATCATTTCGAGCTTGCACATTGTCAGCACTATATTCTTCTCCATCTGCTCAACATCACTGTACCGTATTACTGTTGAGCACATATCCCGAAAGAAAGCTGATACTTCGGCCAAGGCATCAACAAATTTCCTAGGTGACATCTCACGAAATGCAATTGGCATCAACTTCTGCATGAATATATGGCAATCGTGAGATTTGAACCCAGTCATTTTCAGCTGCTCAACCTTAGTGCAACGAGATATGTTAGAAGCATATCCATTCGTGAGCTGCAATGTACTTACCCACTTGCACACGTCTTCAATCTGTTGCTTGGTTAGACAAAATGACGCTTTTGGTTTTGAGTTATTAGGTCGAAGCCACAATTCCGACCTGATATTCATTTCCTCCAAATCTTTACGTCCTTTATCAGTGTCTTTTGTTTTACCACTCGCATCTAACACGGTGTAAAACAGATTCTCAAACACATTCTTCTCTGTATGCATGACATCTATACAATGATGGACTGAAAGTGTGACCCAATATGGCAACTCAAACCACATGGGAGAGTGTGTCCAGTTATGAGTTATTCCGTAACCAGCTGCTCTTAACTTACCATACTCCTTACCTGGCGGTGGAAAAGATAGATCGTTAAGCAAGCCCGATATCTCGCTGCCCGACAAACGTCCAACAACCCCCTTTTTCTTTGTCTTTTTGTTAAACTATGCAGACAACTTTCTATAATTGTGGTCAGTAGGCAAGAATCTACAAGCAGTTCCAAACCAACTGGTTTTACGCCCATTACGTAGTTGTATGCCTTGCACATCCCCCATACAGACTGGACATGATAGCTTCCCATGAGTGGACCAACCACTGATCATCCCAAATGCCGGAAAGTTGGTGATAGTCCACAACAAAACTGCCTTTCTCACAAAATTTTGCATCTTCGCTTTATCATAAGTCTGAACACCCGTCTCCCACAACATCTTAAGTTCATCAACTAACGGCCTGAGGTACACGTTTATGTCTTTTGTAGGACTTTTATGCCCCGATATCAGTAAAGTCAAGAACATATACGGATCCCTCATGCACATTGACGGTGGAAGATTGTACGCTACCATTATTACTGGCCAAACAGAGTAGGGCTGGCTAAAATTATTAAATGGACAAAACCCATCTGTAGCTATGCCAAGCCTGACAATCCTATCATCCTCTGCAAATTCTGGAAAATTTTCATCAAACTTGTTCCATTCATCTCCATCTGTAGGGTGAGTCAGCTGACCAGACACGACATCCCTTGTTCTATGCCAACTCTTATGTTGAGCCGTATGGGACAACATGAATAGCCGTTGAAGCCTTGGTGCAAGAGGAAAGTACCGTAAGATCTTCCTGGGAACATGTTTCTCCTTCCCCCCACGTTTTGTCACCATGAAGCGAGGCAAGCTATATATATCACACTGTCCCTTATCTCTGTCCGCCCCATAGTATAACATGAAATCCTGCTCACAAGCATCGATATTCTGATACCCCATATTCAAACCCTTGACCATCTTCTTCACTTCGTAATAATTTGCAGGCAAGGTAATATCCGTGGGTAAAAAATCGCAGATAAGAGCAAGCAAATTGTTGAAACCTCTCTCACTGTAGTTTTCATCATTCTTAAAGTGTAAGAGCTTAGTCACTACAGATAGCCTGGTGTGCTTATCATTTCTAGGATACAATGGGAACCCCCATTCATGTAACATCTTGTAAAAACAGTAGCTGAATCATTTGGTTCTTGCTGAGCATTTCCTGACACATGCTAGGTATCGACCCAGTTTATAGTGTTAGGCCCATACGCATCGACCAACATCTCCACGACATCATAGTTACCCACAATTGAATCCCTCAACTCAGCTGGTTGGTCTACACTGTTTAAAAGTTCCCTCAACTCAGTTGATTCCCCGTGATGAATCCATAGGGTGTACCCATCCACAAATCCACGAGAAAATAAGTCAAATCTAATCTCGTCGGCTTTCTTCCAGATAAGATTTTTACATTTGACACACGGACATCGCATTTTTCCGTTCGGATCCTCAGCATGTTCTATTGCTTTGTTCAAAAAGTTAGACACCCCATCACAATAAGCTGACACTAATCCCCTCCCATCAATGGGTATCCTACGGTACATCCAACTCCGGTCGACTGACATATTGATGCTGCACATAAGACGCATTTAATACAGTTTCTTTGCTTTCTGTAACTGTGGACCATGCATGAATTATATTTTTCGGCAACATCTCCTCTATAGGATAGGGGTAATTCAGGCTTCTATCCCGTTCCTGGATGCGTCTCTTCACTAGTGCCAACACGTTAAGCACGTTTCTACTATTTTAAGAAAATTTTGGCAGCACATCCCCATGGTCTCCAAGTACACGAAATAGATTAAGATAACTTAATCTAAGTATGTACTCGAAGAACATGTAGAGATAACAATCGAAAAATCCTCAAAACAACAAAAACGTACTGTTTCGTATTTGCACCGGCCTAAGTGAAAGACATAGCATCCAGTAATAGTCCCAAACTGGGGACTATTCGACATTCACTCCTACTGAGTGAATGTCAAACGGGTTTCTAAGTTGACACCTCCAAAGCATGTCTTCATCAAGTTACAGATATATAGGTTATCAATGAATTTTACAGGCAAATTAAGAAGTATGATTTTCTTGTAAAATTCATTGATAGCCTACGTAAAGGAAAATGGATGAAGACATGCTTTGGATTCAAACCACCACATAGATGCTTTCTTTGTGATGGAATTGAAATGTCTACATTTTCGGATATCGGAAAGACTCTCAAGATGAAGAATAATATTGTGTTTATTGAATATTGCGGTAACTAAGCAAATGCTACTTAGTTTATTTTACCAATGCAAAACTAAGTATTTTTTTTTTTTATTAATTTTATAGAAGACTAAGCAAGTACTACTTAGTATTATTTTTTTATTAAATTTATTTTATTTTCATTTATTTTTTTTAATTTAGTTATGAAGACTAAGCAAGTACTACTTAGTATTTTATTTTATTTTATTTATTTAATTTCATTTAATTTACTTTAGTTGTAGAATACTAAGCAAGTACTACATAGTATTTTATTTTATTTTATTTTATTTTAATTTGACTTGATTTAATTCTATTTAATTTAATTTATTTTTAATTTAATTATATTATATTTTATTTAATTCTATTTAATTTAATTTAATTCTATTTAATTCTATTATATTATATTTAATTATATTATATTATATTCTACTTTATTATTTATTTTTATTATATTATCTAAATTTTATAAATTGAATATATTTTATTAAATTAATTTAAATTTATTAAATTAATTTAAATTAAAGTTATTATTTTATATTATTATGTTATACTATATTATGTAAATTTAATATTGGCAAATTTAAGAATTGTGACAATTTGTAAGGTTCACCAAATTTTGTATATGAAGAATTTTGACAGAAATTCCGTCGAGAATTCTGTTAGAAATAGCAAATATTATACCAATCAGCCAAAGCATTTCATACCATTTCAAACCATTATTTGAAATCCAAATCCAATTATAAACAATTTCAAGCATTACAAGAGGAGAATCAATTTCAGCATATTAATTTCAGCAATATACAAACAGCCTTTAATTGAATCAATTTCAGCATATTAATCCAACAACAAACAACCTTCAATATCTCAATTTCAGCTAGCATATTAATAATTCAAAGCATAACTACAAAACAAATATATATGCATAACTATAATTTAAAGCATAATTTACCTAAAACCATAAATTAATTCTATTAACCTTCAAAATAAAAAATTGTAGGAGGAGAATTAGGAGGAGTAGCAGTTGCTTGCCGGAGGAGGTGCAGCGACTGGCCGGGGAGGGGGGGCAGGGGGAAGGGGGCAGGGGGACCTGGGGGAGGGGGGACTGGTGGGGAACGGTGGGGGGTGGGGGGAGGGGAGGAGGGGTTGCAGGGTACGGTGGGTTGGGGGAGGAGGTGGGTAACGGTGGACGGTGGGGGGAGGGGGGGGGGGGAGGGGGGAGGGGAGGAGGGGCCCGGTGGGGGGGCTGGGGGAGGGGGAGAGTGAACAGAGAGAGACATAGAGTGAGGATGGGAGAGAAAGAGACAGAGCGAGAGTGAGAAGAGAGAGTGAGAAGAGAGAGTGAGGGTGCAGGAAGCTGGAGAAGATGTTTTGATTAGGTTTTATTAGTTATTTCTGACGAAATATCCGTCGGGAGTAATCCCTCGGAAGTACGGTAAAGTCAACAGACATTCCCTCGAAGTTAAGTGTATTTTCGTCGAAATTAATTTCGCGTGGGCGGGAAATCTGGCGCCAAAGGAGTGAATACTAGTGTAGATACTCGAAATTTTCCTTGCCCCAATACTAACCCGGTAGGAGGGAAAAACCGTTAATCAATCCAAATCCGGCCACCGACGCCGGTCTTTCAACCTAAATCTGATTCCCAATATCGGTAATCAAGCTCTGACAGTCAATCGGACCATCAATCAAGTTCCGACAGTCAATCGGACTATCAATCAAGTTCCGATAGTCAATCGGACCATCAATCAAGTTTCGACAGTCAATCGGACCATCAATCAAGTTCTGACAGTCAATCGAACCATCAATCAAGTTTCGACAGTCAATCGGACCATCAATCAAGCTTCGACAGTTAATCGGACCATCAATCAAGTTCTGACAGTCAATCGATCATCAATCAAGCTTCGACAGTCAATCGGACCATCAATTAAGTTTCGACAGTAAATTGGATCATCAAGCTCAACATCAACCCCAACCCGGGAAGCCAAAATCAACCCCGATCTCAACTCGGGAAGTCAATTCAACCCCGGCAGCAACCCGGGAGGTACCAATCAACCCTGACCTCAATATCGGGTTGTAAAGTCAACCCTGGTCTTAATCCGGGAAGTCAAGGCAACCTCGGCATCAACTGAGGACATGTCAAGCCATCTCTGGTCTCAATTCGGGAAACACAGTTCATCCCCGGCAGCAACCCGGGAAGTCAAACTCAACCCCGGTCTCAGCTCGGGAAGTGCAGGTCATCCCCGGTCTTAACTCGGGATGTCAGGTCAACTTCAGACATCAACTTGAAGCATCACAACAACTCCAAAGCAAAACCTGAAATGACCACGTCAGCCTCAGAGACAACCCTGAGGTCAAAAGACTCAACTGGGATCCAAGTCTTGGAATCAACTCCCGAAAGTCAACTAGCGACCGTGCTGACACTACAGGCAGCCCCGGGAGGGGTACAACGATCATTTCATCAACTCTCAACCGACTTGGTTAAACTCAAGCCAAATCAATGCCGCCAAAGTCAGAATGAACCCTAACGACGATCTCGAGTGGCAACTACGCAAGACAACTCAACGGATAAACTACGGGAAATTGAAGACCTAGTTATGAACCCATCTTCTTGGACCCAAAAATTGTTTTTTCCCATGTCAATGCGACACTCTCGGCTAGAGCTTTCCGAAAAGGTATCGCACGTCTCAAACGGATGCTCCGATCAAAAGTTAGAAAGTTTTCGACCGGACATCGCATTGCTCGGAGTGCACGTACTTTGAGACGACCAAGCCGGGCACGTGGACCCCACCTAGGGTAGCTGCAACTCTACCTGTGGCTGCCGCAGGTAGAGTGGAGGTTCCCTGGCCTATAAATAAACTTTCCCCCCCCGTTCATTTGAAGATAATTTGGAAACGCAGCGAAGCCCTGCCAATTTGATTTTCTGACTTTTACACCTCTTCCAAACCCAAATATTTCACTTCGACACGTAGATATACTAATACACTAGCACATATCAAAAAACCACCGGTAGATTTGGACGTTTAAAGCCTACAATTCGACAAAAAGCCCGTAGTGCAGCCCATTGTAAGTATTTTTACGATCAGCAAGTCAATACTACTACTTTGCACTGTTTTACACATGCACATCAAGTTTTATCTTCTAAATATGCCTGGAACTTAGTTCCATGGCCGTTTTTGTCAAAATTTGGAACATTTATGTACATAAACGCAGTTTTTTGCATTTTTACAACTCGGATTGACGATACGTCAGCTCCAGCAGCTTCAATGCACTAACACACAACTTTTTGGCAACTTCGCCGGACTGGGTTATCTTCCCAGTCTGCGTTTGGCCCTTTTTTTATATATTTAACTGTAAATAGACTAACATTTCAATTATGTCAAGCCCGGATGTCAAATCCGTGGTAGTTTACCGCTTTTATATATATTTACACATATATAAGCGACTTTCACCATCACTGGTACTCACATCAGTCCTGGTTGACTACATTTCTGTCAATATATATATATATATATATTTTCTGTCCGGCCTGAATTACTTCGTGGCCATTTTACTCCTTTTGCATACTTCCCCATATTGGATGCTCTTCCCTGTCACTGGGTGACTATTTTATGTCAATTGCAATTCCAGTATGGGCACCGGCGTGAAAACCCATCGCCCTTTTCACTGTTTTTTATATATATATTTCATTTCTATCACAACCTGGATTATTTCATGGCTATTTACAGTTATTTTATAAATATATATATTTCAATTCCAGTCCGGGCTTGCGAAGTAAAAACCCATCGCCCTTTTTACAGCTTTTATATATATTTAACTATATATATTGCTTTGCTCAATTTATTCAACTGTTGCATTTAATATTCATTTGTATATGAATCTGAACTGACATATATGCGGGCGAACTAGATTTATCCAACTCTCGCCATTTCTAGTTTTCAAACGGTTCAAACAGGTCCCGACAGAACCTGGAAGCTATAATGGCTGAGATTTCTTTAAATCTAGTTATTTTTATAGTTTCAGTTTCAAAAGAAACCTCGCGTCCCTTAGATCGCTATCTAGTGGGAATGAGACGCTTCGGCCGTGCGGACCGAGATTTACAGAATGAATCCCTGGTTCTGGCTATCTTGGGATATTTATCTGCTTCTGTACAAATTCGAACTGTGTAGGTTTTCTAGCCATTCATATGTGAGCCTAGGAATCATGGGATTCATGATCAAACTAATCAGAATCTGATTCCCACGATGGACAAACTATGATTTAAAGATGTATCTTGCCAGTTTTTTCTTTAAAATGTACATGCACAGACCTTAAAACGGTTATCCGGATTTAAGGTCTTAACATAGTGAAAATATAGATTGTCGTGTCAACGTCCCTCTGATGGTTTTCATATCCATGAAGAGACCGAAACTTTATATTTCTGTGGTCGAGGATGCCTCGCAGCCCGACAAATCACCAGTTACATGCAGTCTTATGGCTATAAAGATAAAATTGAGAGTAGCGATATGCTTCAATACCTATGTCAGCGTAAGGGTTTGATAAAACCAGCTTTCAAAACATCACTGTCAATTCAATTCAAAACCTTTTGCAAATCAAATTAAATAACGGTCCTGTCGAAGCGGCCAACAAAAACATCAAGAAGATCATGCAGAAAATGTCCGCCAATCATAAAGACTGGCCTGACCTGCTACCTCTCACCCTGTTAGCCTACAGGACGTCAATGCGTACCTCTACTGGGGCTACCCCCTATTCACTGGTCTATAGCATGGAAGCAGTCCTCCCCATAGAAGTAGAGATGGAGTCTTGACGAGTGTTAATAGATGCTCAGATGGACGAAGATCAATGGTTGCAAGATCGATATCATCAACTGTCCCTGATAGACAAAAAAAGGGCCACAACCATTTTCCACGGACGGTTATACCAACAAAGGATAGCCAGGTCCTACAGCAAGAAAGTCCTAGTCCGACAATTCGAAGAAAACGATTTGGTGCTAAAGAAAATCTTGGCCAATCATGATGAAGCCAAAGGAAAATTTGCCCCAAACTGGGAAGGCCCTTTCATTATTAAGGAACTGCTGACAGGGGGAGCAATCAGGCTACAAGAAATGGATGGGAACGAATTTCCCCAACTCATCAATTCAGATACCGTGAAAAAGTACTACGTCTGAAGCACATGCATACCCGCATCTGGGTCCTATACATCGAGTCAGGTTCGGCTTTTCACTAGGGAAGCATGAACTACGAATGACCTGATCTCCCTCAACCCAGGAGTATTGGTGCAGTCAAACCAAGCAAAAATCCAAAGAACTTGAAAATCCCAGCATCAAATTCCAAAGCTCATCGAACCAAATTCAAACGCCAGATAAACTCTTTGCAAACCTTTTCAAGCAGAACTACGCATGACCCGATCTCCCTCAACCAGGGAGTACGTAGGAAGCCCTCTACGGCGCGGCTTAACCTTTAAGAAAAAACAAAAAAAATGGAAGATCAGTTCCAAGACATCGAAGACAAATAAAAGCTAAATGATGTCAAGCTGTCTGGTTGCCAGACCCATTTGAGGAACTCCCTTGACACCTCAACTGTCAGCCCATCAAGGAGAAGCTCAAAATGCATCAATAATTACGAGTCATGACGGAAGTGGTAATCACTCAGCGATGACAATACATATCTAAGCAGGGAAGTATCTCAAAAATATATTTCTCTGATATATAAACTGCTTTATATACATAGTGTCCTGTATATGACAAAAATGGCTGAGTTAGTCTATGCAGGAAAAATAAAGTTAGTCTATGGACCCAAGGACAAGCGGGTCAGCAATGCCAGCATGGCATCTCTCTCTGAAGATGGAGGAGCATCTGTCAGAGTAGTCCACTTAGCCTCCATATGGCTCAGAACATCCACAGTCATCTGCAGGGTGGCACTGTGGTCATCAATATAAGCACTCATCTCGGTAACCAAACCATGGGTGTAAGATCGAAAAGCAGTACTATCAGCAATGTGGAAATCATGGGAAGCTATAGCCTCATCCCTCTCTGCAAAAGCTGCATCCCGAGAAATCAAAGTCTCCTCAATCTCAACATATGTTACATCTCTGGCTAAGCGAACCTCGTCTCGCTCCACAATGGCAATATCTAAAGCAGAGCGAAGCTCCTCCCGCTCAATCAATCCAGTATCCAAAGCGGTCCTAAGACCATCCTTCTCAGCAAAAGCTAAATCCCTGCCAGACAGGGCAGCCAACAGCTGCGCTCTAGCTGAATCTCTCTCAAAGATCATCCTGAATAGAGAATCTGACAAAGCTGGATTTGTCCCTATAGGAATAACTGGGGGATCACTAATCAAAGCTACCGCCAAATCTGCAAATATCTCATCCTCAGTTGGAGAAACGGGATCCTCCATGGGCTCCTTCTTGACAGAATCCGCCAGCGGAGGTAAATAAAGCTCTGCTACTACGCCTGCGGTCTATGCCTCTAACCATACAGAATATTCTGGAGAACGACCCGGATGTCTACTAGAGAACTCAGCCCTCTTCCTGTGAGTCCAACACTCATAGACTCTAACCAAGTTGGTCGGTGACATAGATGAAGCCGATATCCTCTGATCAGCAGAATCCTCAAAATGGTGCATACTCTGCCATTGATCAAACTACTCCATAACTGCCAAGGGATGATAAGTAGTCATACCCCTCAATCATGCCAAAGGAAAATAATCCATGCCAGATGCATGAGTAATGAAGCTGAACGGGGTCGCCATCCCTGAGAATATCAAAACTGCGAATAGATGCTCAATATTCGACAAAAATGCTAACCAGGACTCTGAGTCCACGCAATCAGGCGGACAGAAGGAGTAAACTGAGGATATCTCGTGGCTAAAACAATAGGCATGAGGTCTAAATGATCCAATCGGTTGTATGTGTGACATCAACCACATATACAGCACGACCGAGCTACCCCAGAAAAACCCCGCTGGATGGGTACTGCAATAGGTGAGCGACCTCAGTGTCTCCGCCAAGATCATAGGGATAATGGTACTACCCTGCCTAAGGGCTTTGACTACAATAACCAATCCCACATCAAGGTGATCTAAATGCAATAGCATGTAAACATACGCTACGATGCACATCAGCAACATATCTATCCTGGCTGTCTGCCAATCCTTTGCAAAAATGAAGAAATCTCTGACGTGATGGTCGTAGCTGTCAAGCTCACCATAACGCTCTATCAAGAAGTCAAGGGAGATCATATTCCCTGAAACGATCTCATCTGTGATTATGCTCTGTCGAGGATCGGACAACCAAGTAAACAGTCTTTGCATATCACTGATAGCCATCTGAGCACATGGCAACTCTAAATCCAAGCCAGTAAATCTCTGGTACTCCTCTAGAGTAGGCGAAAGCTCACACCGCCCAATGAAGAATACCTGTCTCTCTGGTACCCATAAGGGTAGGACGCCATCAATAAAGTCGTCTGGAACCCTGAAATCTATAAGGGCCATCAAATGCCCCAGCATCTGGTCAACTGTCCCCTAGCTAGGAAAGGCAAACTATCATACCATGACCGCAACGATACCGCCACCTCTGACAGTGGCAAATGCTCTATACGGCTAACTGTAGACGTTGTCATCTGTAGCACTGTATCACAAGACCGTCCAGAGGTTAAGTTAAATCGCAACTGTCTGAATATATACACATGATACATGCATGATGACAGTGATATAAACATGATGCAGTAGATAAAGATGACAGAAATATCTATAAAAAGCTATCTACTACATACATCATCCCTATATCATGGTACAAAGTGAAAGGAAGAATATAGGGAAATGGGGAACCACCACCTAGCTAATATAGAGGTCTATCAAAATGATGGCACAGACGCCGAATAGCCAAAACAGTGGCTAACCAAAAATATAGCTGCCATAGCTATCACAGGAAGTCAAAGACCTTGGTATCAAACCGATTGACCTGCTCCAGATCCTCTGTTTGCACAAATCTGCTGGGATCAGGCATATCTGGGTGGTATAAGGGAGGATCTGCCCCTGTATAATTGCTACTGAATGGACCTGAAGAGGGTCCTGCTCCAGAGCTAGATGGGTCAAATGAAGATACCTCTGATGGATCTCGACCAAGGTGCCTGATAAAGAAACGAGCCTGGTCCAACTCCCTGGTTAGATGTGCTATCTGGTCTGCATGAGTAGGCTCTCTAATATAAGCTGTCCAGTCCGTCATCATCACGGACCCCAGCACTATGCCTGCCATAAAATGGGTGGCATGAGTCTGAGCCCCGATAGTGCGAGGACTCCACCAACTGTAAAAGGCTGCCTGGCTGTATGGGCCCTCTGATAGATCAAAGCCGTCTATACCCTCCAAAGTGATATCTGTCAAAGGCACAGACAATGGCCAATGATGCCAAGTAGTAGGAGCAATGGGAATACGGATCTCCCCTATAATGCTCTGAATGGCACGCTCTCCAAGATAGAGCTCCCAGCCTCCCTCCGTTAATATAGGAATTCTATGGGTCGATAAGTCAAACTCCCGACCAGTGGGGAAACCTCCATCAAATTCGACAGTCAAGTGCTCGGATGTGTACGGCGTCCAGATGATCGAGCCCGCAGTCAAAAGCTCGAACTGCAGACGGGCATGAGTGAATCCCTCAGCAACAGGGACCTCCGTCAAAATGGAGTGATGCCATCTTCGTCCATGTGGATAGGTCTCTAGACCTAATGCTGAAACGAGCCGTAGGCAAGGAAGCCTCTCAAATGCCCAAAGCTATCCATGCAAATATCAAAAGTCCTCAGTGACCAAGACTGCCAAAAATAAGTGCAGAGATCAAAAAGGTACAGAAAGATGTACTCACCAGCAAAAATTAATGGAATCCTAACCAAGCCTCCGTCACACCCTCTGACAGCAGGCGCATGCCCCGGAGAAATTAGGCAAAGGTATAGGAGCCCCAATCAAAGTCACTGAGGTGCTTTACATGCTGAGTGGCGCTGATCAAAGCAAAGGACACCGTCAACGAGTTGTCCACCACAAAATAACCCCTGAGGATCGACAAAAATAATTGCCTCAGAATGCAATCTCTAGCCCTCCGATCATCAGACGGAGGTAACTGTAAAGTCCCGTCCTGGGCATCTATACTCAAAGGATCAGATCGAACTGCCCGACCCTTGAATGCCGACTGAGGGACTCCCAACAGGGATTTAACTGCGGTGGGCAAAACGTCAGACACGACAGGCACTATCTCGCCCTCAAACTCAATGCCGGTGATAAATCTCCAGTCCATAAGAGTCATCATCACCTCGCAATCAAGAAGATGGAAGGACTGAGTCTGGTGGAACCAGCACTCAGACAAAGCCCTCAGATACCCCCAAGGGCAACGGCGGGGTAGGATCGAGAAGAAGGCCTGAAATCCCCAGCCATCTATAATCTCCCTATAATCCTCGTGCAGAGTCTGATAGAGGGAGTGCACACTAAACCAGTTCCCTCGAGGCTGTGTTAAGCCAGGGACCTGCATCAAAAATCAACCCATGCCAAAAACCTGTGCCCCGAGAATGGCCAGAAGATGGGAAAAGAGTCCAGAGAGAAGAAAGACTTCAAGTCACCTCGTTGGCCTGAAGATATCTCGAAGGATGGTGACTCAAGTCACCCAGTAACTTCTGTGTCTGCACTGCAATGCCCGGGACCTCCGCACGTGGAACCTGAGCTGGAACAGGAGAAACAAAAGCAGACCCCTCGTCATCAATTTCAATGGGCTGCTCGTCCAATGCTGGACGTATCTTGTTCTCTACCAATCTGCGAGGCGTCCTAGCTGGACGGGCCTGTGGGACGACAGAAGCCCTCCTCCGTCTAACGCCTGATGAAACCCTGATAGAGCTACCAGGTCTATTACGATCCATTGCATACACTAGTACTCGAAATCACCCCAGACAGGGTGTGGTAAGCCTAAAACCTGTGGCTTATTAATCAATCAATCCAGCATACATATCTAAGTCCTAAAACATGCATGGGTCCATCAAAAATACCCCGTACACTCAAAACTGCATGTTTTCAAAATCCTATAATATCAAAACCTGCATTGGGTCAGTAAAAAACTCCCCACAGAGTCAAAAATGCATGCTTTTCAAAAGCTAAGATTTTGGAAAAATTTCGCTAGAGTCTCCTTTGTAAAATGGACTGTCCACATGCACACAGGCATGTTTAGGTGGCCATTCAGTAGCTCACCTACCCAAAGAATAGAAATAGTTCATATATATCCAAAAAAATCAAAAACCAGCCTCACATGGTCTCCAAAATACCATAGGCATTTTTAGTTGAAAGTCCAGGCTCACTAGGCCTTAAAAAGGATGACTAAACTGATCAAAAAGTGGAAAAATTAACTCTCTCAGAACCTGAATTTTCTTACATCTAAACATGTATTACAGTAAGATATGCATACATATGTAGACAAAAAAAATTTCACAAGTCATATAGACATACATTTTTCATACATTGTATTTGAAAGCACCCTAGGTGGTTCGCATGCTTTTAAAGGTTAAAAATTGCGAAAGAAGGATGGAAAATGTTACCTGCGCCGCGCTAAACACGTAGGAACTGACGGATTCATAATCTGACTGCCAGAACTCTGTAGATCTGTAAAAGAAGATCAAAAATCCTTTCACTGCTCAAACGAGAAACTTGCAAAATAAAAAATCCCGCATCACATTATGTAGCCCAGGCAGCCGCACCTCCACCTGTGGCTGTCGCACCTTCACCTGCGGCAGCCCAGGTGGGTCCCATCTACCTCGGTCCCAGTTCGGTTCGAGTCAAAATAAAGTTTAAACGGGCCACCGAATCAAATCTGAAGAGAAATCGCTACGCGATTGAGCGGTTTGTCCTGAAATCTTGCGTTTAAGCAGTGTAATCCTGACAAAAAGGGAAACTCCACAGAGACCCTTGACATTCAGCTCAGAGCCATGCTCGGGGGTCAACAAATCAAACTACAAAAAAGTTACGCAAAACTGCCGAAAACTGCCATTTTCGAAGCATCGGGTACTGACAGGTGACAACTTAGCCGTTGGTTCCAGTCCAGCGAAGCATCGGGTACTGACTTGTGACAAATCAGCCGTTGGTTCCAGTCTAGTGAAGCATCGGGTACTGACCGGTGATAACTCAGTCGTTTGTTCCAGTCCAGCAAAGCATCGGGTACTGACCGGTGATAACTCAGCCGTTGGTTCCAGTCCAGCGAAGCATCGGGTACTAACCGGTGACAACTCAGCCGTTGGTTCTAGTCCAGCGAAGTTTGGGTACTGACTGAAGCAGTCTCAGCCGTTGGCTCAGCCCCAGCGAAGTTTGAGTTCTGACCGAAGTAGTCTCAGCCGTTGGCTCAGCCCCAGCGAAGTTCGGGTACTTACTGAAGCAGCCTCAGCCGTTGGCTCAGCCCCAGCAAAGTTTGGGTTCTGACCAAAGCAGTTTTACCCGTTGGCTCAGCCCCAGCGAAGTTCGGGTTCCAATCGAAGCAGTTTCAGCCGTTGGCTCAGCCCCAGCGAAGCATCGGGTAATGACCAATGACAACTCAGACGTTGGTGTAACCCCAGCGAATTTCGGATGCCAACCGAAGTCATTTTCAACCTTCAGACTAGTCCCATGAGATGTCGGGAGACGATCTACGGTTGAGAGTCATAATAATCCATCTTCACAAAGGACAGATGATGGAATCTGTTATACACATCCTCAAAGAAGATCATTGAGGTTGTATCAATCCTGATCATTTCCTCAATACCTACAAAGCTATCGCTGAGGACGTCATCCTCAGCAGATCAAGATGGGAAAATCTGTGATAGCTCACCCCCTCAGAATCTACAAAGCTATCGCAGAGGACGTCATCCCTAGCAGATCAAGACGGGAAAATTTGTGATAAATCATCTCCAACGAACTCATCAGAGTCAAACAAATTATCATGAATGATGTCATCCACCGCCGTGAATGACAAAACTGGCTCGCGATAACTTCCTAATACCATAAATGGCTATACCGGATAGCATCATCCCAAGCAATGTGATAACGCACATAGCCAAAAGTAGCCCCATTCTACTCCAAGAAGCCCAGCTTCAAAATGGCTCTGGCACTCTTTATTTCCAGTGTCTACTAATCTTTATCCTGTCTATTCCACCACGTTACATGGACATGATAAAGAGGGGCATCTATAGACACTCAAAATTTTCCTTGCCCCAATACTAACCCGGTAGGAGGGCAAAAACCATCAATCAATCCAAATTCGGCCATCGATGCCGGTCTTTCAACCTAAATCTGATTCCCAATATCAGTAATCAATCTCTGACAGTCAATCGGACCATCAATCAAGTTCTGAAAGTCAATCGAACCATCAATCAATTTTTGACAGTCAATCGAACCATTAATTAAGTTTCAACAGTCAATCGGACCATCAATCAAGTTACGACAGTCAATCGGACCATCAATCAAGTTCCGACAGTCAATCGGACCATCAATCAAGCTCCGACACTCAATCGGACCATCAATCAAGTTTTGACAGTCAATCGGACCATCAATCAAGCTCCGACAGTTAATCGGACCATCAATCAAGTTCCGACAGTCAATCAGATCATCAAGCTCAACCCCGGTCTAAACCCGAGAAGTTAATTCAACCCTGGCAGCAACCCGGGAGGTACCAATCAACCCCGACCTCAATATCGGGCCATAAAGTCAACCCTGGTCTCAATTCGAGAAGTTAAGGAAACCTTGGCATCAACCGAGGACATGTCAAGCCATCTCCGATCTCAATCCGGGAAGCGCAGTTCATCCTCGGCAGCAACCCGAGAAGTCAAACTCAACCCCGGTCTCAACCCGAGAAGTGCAGGTCATCCCCGGTCTCAACCCGGGACGTCAGGTCAACTTCAGACTTCAACCTGAAGTATCACAAAAACTACAGAGCAAAACTTGGAACGACCACGTCAGCCTCAGAGATAACCCTGAGGTCAAAAGACTCAACTGGGATCCAAGTCTTGGAATCATCTCCTAAAAGTCAACTAGCGACCATGCCCACAATACAGGCAGCCCCGGGAGGGGTACAACGGTCATTTCATCAACTCTTAATCGACTTGGTTAAACTCAAGCTAAATCAATGCCGCCAAAGTCAGAATGAACCTTAACACACAACATGTCTTTTCGATCAGGGTGTACTTTTGTTCACTGCTGCTAAATCATTTGCTGATGTAGTAGATGGCTCTTTCTTTGCTACTATCATCTTTCTGTCCTAGCATGCAGTCCATTGCGTTGGCATTGACTGATAGGTACATGAACAAGGGAACTTCATCCTTCGGAGGTACCAAAATAGGTGCTTCGATCATCTGTTTCTTGATGGCAAGGAAGACTCGTTGACAATCCTCGTTCCATTTGGTCGAGGAACTCTTCCTTAGTTGCTTGAATATGGGTTCACAGGTTGCTATGAGCTGGGAAATGAATCGGCTTATAAAGTTGATTCTCCCCATAAACCCACGTATCTCCTTCTCTGTTCGAGGTATTGGCATCTTAGTGATTGCTTTGATCTTGACAGGGTCTAGCTTGATTCCTCAATTACTCACCAAGAATCCTAACAGCTTGCCTGCTTTGACTCCAAAAGCACATTTGGCGGGATTTAGCTTAAGGTTGTACTTACGCAACCTGTTAAAGAACTTCCTGAGATAGTCAATATGATCATCCTCCCTCCAGGATTTGATGATGATGTCATCCACATAAACCTCTATCTTTTTGTGCATTATGTCATGAAACAGGGCCATCATGGCTCGCTAATACGTGGCTCCGGCATTGATGAGGCCGAAGGATAGTCGCCTATAACAGAAGGTTCCCCAGGGAGTGATGAAAGCTATTTTCTCCTGGTCCTCTTCAGCAACCATAATCTGATGGTAACCAGTAAAGCAATCTACGAAGGAATATATGCTGTACTGCGCCGTATTGTCGATGAGGATATGGATAAAAGGTACTGGGAAATTATTCTTGAGGCAGGCTTTGTTCAAATCCCTGTAATCCATGCATACTCGTACTTTCCCTCTGGGCTTAGGCACGGGAACTATGTTTGATAGCCACTCTGGGTATGTTGATACCATGATGATTCCGGCTTTGAATTGTTTAACAACTTCTTCTTTGACTTTCAGACTCCATTTAGGTTTTAAACGTCTGAGCTTTTGTTTGACTGGCTTGAATCCATCTTTGATGGGCATTCGATGGATGGCAATGTCAGTAGACAAGCCAATCATGTCTTCATGTGACCATACATACACATCCTTGAATTGTGTTAGGAGCTCGATCAGGTTGGCTTTTTGGTCTGGTGTGAGGTCTATGCCTATCTAGATTTCTTTTATGTTTTCGGAGGTTCCTATGTTGATAGTGGTGGTTTGGTCGAGGTTTGGTTTGGGTTTGTCTTCGACCCATTCTTTGATCTCCTCGGGCACCTCATAGTCATCTTCCTCCTCTTGATCAATATCCATCAAGTCTAAGTTCAGTTCTACATCAAAGTTGTAGCCACTGTGATAGGTTGGCATCTCATCAGCAGAGACAAACACATCCAATACTTGAGTCCTGAAAACAAAAATGCTTTCATTTTAATATATACAACTTCTTAAATATACAGAGCATTTGGCAAAGCATGACAAAAGTTACTGCTATAGTTATGCAATCAAAAGTTAGTAGTGAATGAAAGCATGTTTAAAGGGAAGACGGACTCTCTGCCCCTGTACCCTTTTTGACTGAGGCAAGGGAAACTGCTCCAATTATCCAGGGTTAGATCCTCATGAATTGGGAGGATCAAGGAACTGTGATCATCTGCCTCATCTCGGATGATGACTAAGACATCCTTCAAAATATGGTCGGGGTTTTTCTTTGAATTGCCCCCTTTTTCCTTCTTGATGCGAGGAATTTGAATCTGTTCTCGTTGTCACTGTCTGGGATCTCATCATTCATACCCTCGTAGTTTATAATAACCCGCATGTTAGCAAATGGGTCTCGTCCTTTGTACATGATCTTTTCTTTTCCCTTTTTGATATCATCCTCGGATCTGGGAGTTGTTCTCTCACTTGCTGGTATAATGGGAGGAAATAATATGGTTGATACCACAGCTGGGATTTTCCTCATGGGTTTCACCCATCCGACACCCGTAAGGTTTGGCAGCAAAATTATCGAAGCATGAGCCTTAAGATGCTTGTGTGGGTTCCTGTGATTTGACCTGGATGAATATCCCAATCTGGCTCTCCTAGTCTGACTCAGGATTTGCATTGGACTTCTAATACCTTGCTGATTCTTCCCTAACCCTTTTCCAGGTTGGAAACCCAAAGATACCATTTCCTGGACTACTGTCATCACCTCCGTGGAGACCTTTGACCGTGATTAGGTTGCCGTTGATAATGTATTTGAGCTGTTGATGGAGGGTGGATGGCACTGCCTCTGCCATGTGGATCCATGGCCTGCCCAGCAATAAGTTGTATCCAGTGGTGATGTTGAGCACCTGAAAGGACACATAAAAAGTGTGTGGACCAATTTCCAGAGGAAGCTCTATTTCTCCCATAGCTTGTCGGCGAGATCCATCGAAAGCCCGGATGGCCACATAACTGGCTTTGATCCGGTTCAGGTTAATCTTCATTCTCTCCAAGGTATCGTAGGGAAAGATGTTGAGGGATGATCCCCCGTCTATGAGTACACCTCCGATCACATACCCAGATGACATTACAGCTATATGCAGGGACTTACGATGGTCAATCCCTTTTGCGGGGATATTATTGTCTGTGAAAGATATCACATTGCTGTTGAAAATGTGTTCTACTACGTGACAAAATTTCTCAGCATCCATTGTCAGATGGGCTTTTTCCAGTACTTTCACTAGAATGTTGCGATGATCCACCGATTATAAGACCAGATCTAGGATGGACATTTGCTTAGGTGCATCTTTCAAGCTTTGCACTATTTTAATTTCATTGTGTCCCATTTTGTTGAGGAACCCTTTAATTTTCTCTCCAGCCACCTTTTCTTTGGCTTTGATGACTAGTTTGATCACCTGATGAGGCATGTATAATGGATTACCCTTTGGTACGATGCCAATGTTGTTTGAAGTTGAACCTTCATCGTTCCCGTAGTTCAATGGGACCTTCTTCAGACTAATAACTGGATAGTGAGGTCTGAAGGGCAAGATTAAAGGCTCGGGTGCGGCCACCTTCATAGGATTTTGTGTTTCTTTGACCCCTTTCCCTGCCATTACTAAGGGTGTGAGGACTGGCTC
This sequence comes from Panax stipuleanatus, assembly GCA_020205555.1. Lineage (NCBI taxonomy): Eukaryota > Viridiplantae > Streptophyta > Magnoliopsida > Apiales > Araliaceae > Panax > Panax stipuleanatus. The sequence goes on along the minus strand of CM035119.1, from coordinate 111,835,338 downwards.
CTTATCACAGGAAACAACAACCACTTTATCCTAATTCTACGCAGTGGGAATAAAGAGAGTGATTTCATCTGGGAGGCTATAATCCAGATTCCCTCTTATCAATTCACCACTTTTAATCATGTTCTGAATCAGGTTACGAAGTGCCCAGCAATCCTCAGTATCATGGCCGGCTGAATTGGAGTGGTACTGACAGATTTGGTCAAGCTTGAATTTCTTTGATCGAGGGTTCAATGGAGGTAATAAGTCTGCAACCATTCCTTCGTTGATTAACATCTAGAGGATTTCCTCTATTGACTGGTTCAGGTTAGTGAAATTCTTTTGAAATTAGATTTTCTTACCAGTTTTGACATTCTCATCTTTAGCTATTTTGTCGGCCCAGAGTTCATGCTCATGAGACCGGTAGTGATCCCTCCTGGGATTGATTTCTGGTATGGGAGGACGATCGGCATCGGACTGGTTGGCCTGTTTCATCATCTGTCTGATGATCTGATGCTGGTAGATGACCAATTCTGCTAACTGTTTGATTTGTTCCTTGATAGACCTTATCTCCTGCTCTATCAGGAATCTCCTTTTCGAGACTTCCCAACTGTCTGGGCTGTTGTTGCTGGACTATGTTGATTTTTCGATATATCGAAGGTATTTGGATCCTTCCCATTTTTTGTACTGATCATGTTGACACTCTCCTCTTTGTGCTGAGGGAGGGGATTGTCTTATACGTGTGGTTACTCTGGTTTGGTCACCACAATCTCTCCATTGTCAATCAAGTCTTGGATTTTGTGCTTGAGAGACCAACAGTCTTGAGTGTCATGGCCCGGGGATCCGGAATGGTAAGCACCCTTCTTGCTTGGGTCAAAATTCCGTCCACCAGTGTTGGTTGGTGCAAGGAGTTGGACAATCTTCTTCTGTGCCGTCAACAGCTTTAGCACATTCTCGAGTGAATCCCCTAGAGGGGTGAAAGTTCTTCGACGCCTGAGCTCCATATTTTTCTGAAATTGAGGGTTTGAAGGCTGCGTTGCAGCTTGGAAAGGAGTATAGTTCCTTCTTTGAATAGGCATATTGTTTGGCTCGCCTCTTTGATTCTGTCCTTATAACATTAAGGACACTTCTTCATCTTTCTTTTTGTGTACCCTCCGGGGATTACTCCCATAATTTCCAGACTGGATATGTTCAGCAACAGCTTCGAGGGCGGTTAGATCCTTTATCTCTCCAGACTTGAGCCCCATTTTTGCCATCTCGCCGTGTTTGATCATTTCAGAGAATGGTTTTCCTATGCCTGCTAGGACCCTCTCATAATATGGATCTTCTTGAATGTCGATGAAGGTTATGACTATCTCAGACTTAGTCATAGCTGGGGTGACTTGTGCTGCGACCCGCCTCCACCGTTGAGCATATTCTCTGAATGACTCAGTACTTTGTTTCTTGATTTTGGTTATCTGGTATCTATCTGGAGCCAGCTGAGATTGGAACTATATTGACTGAGGAAAGTATGTGCCAGTTCTTCCCAACTGTGAATCTTAGAGTTGTCCAGACGGGCATACCAGGCTCTAGCCTCTTCGGTCAGACTCTTCTAGAATAACTGCATTCGAAGTTTCTCGTCCTCTGCATAAGATCCGAGCTCTTCAACTAATACTTTCAAGTGGGTATAAGGGTCTCCCAATCCATAGTATTTTTCAAAATCAGGGACTTGAAATTTCTCAGGATAACGAGCCCTGGGGAAAATATAGAGGTCAGAGTAATTAACACTACCGCATGCCTAAGTCCCTTTGATAGACTGGAGAGTTTCTTCCATCTACTGAACTTTTTCAGAATGTCACCAGCTTCCTATTCTTTGTTGAGGATGGTGATTTCAGGGGTTTTGTTGGTTGTGTTCTGGTTTTATGGTCCAGGAATCTGAGTATCTGTCTTTTCAGTCTCTTGACTGCCTCCACTACCACCAGGTGTTCCCGGTTCTGTGTGAATTTGCGCTTGCTTCCCTTTAAGGGCCTTGCTCTGTTCTCTCAGAAAACTGGCCAATTCAGCTATTTGATTCTTCAGTCCTTCAAACTCTTCCCTAGATACAGGGGTGGATTATGGTTGAGCACTGGAAGTCATGTCCGTGAATGGACTTAGTGCCTTCTTAGACTTAGATCTAATGACAAGACCTATTTTTCACCTACAATAAAACGTAGGTGTGTCAATTTCCTGAGGTATGTAGGGATAGGATGCATGCCATGATGTGTTTTTATGGGTTTTTAATCTTATCCTGCAAAATAGAGGTTAGTTATTTTGATGACAGGATGACAAGATGTATATGACATGAAATGTAAATCTTTATTATGATATTTACATTGTGCTCCTTTACATTTGGAATTGAAAACTTGACATTGAATTGAAAGAGGAAGGCATGAAGAAGCTTCCCATTAGATTTGGTTAATCAGAGGCTGACCTATCTTAGGCTACTCTCGCGGCTTTTTGGCATGAAAGTCCCCATATCATCACAATCTACTAGAGGGAAAATTTATCCGATCTTTCAACTGGAGCAAATCTGGGTGGTGCATTTTCATAAGCCCCAGAGACTTAGCCATCCCCAAAGACATTACTTATCACCGACGAGTTGTACCTCCCAGAGGAGGAATCACAACATACATTCACATACATTGCGCCTCACCGTATGCATATGATGACATTTGTGCGTAGCACTAATATGGGTGCGAAGCACTAAAAAGCAGAAAAGCATTCATTCACATTCATTCAATGTAAACACGCATCATTCACACATTCATTCAATGTAAAGACGTAGCATTCACACATACGTAGTTTTGAAAGGGAAATTTTTTGAAAAGATTTGAACGCGGCCTAAGCCCTCTACTTTTTCCAGCAGAGTCGCCACCTGTCGACGTCGGGAAAAAATCAGCGGGTCGGGTCACAACCTGGATCTTTCTCTCTTCCTAAGTTATCTCTACCCTTACTCTTTTTATTTCGAAAAAAAGGTTTTGAAGGGTTTTTTAGGAAAAGGCCAACATGTATCATGTCGACAATTGAACATTTTACAGAGTCGCCAGTTGGTAGATTTGAAATGGTTGTACCAACTTAACCGAATTTTGTTTGAAAGAGGCTCAATTGCTGGACACTGTCGAAACTTGATCTTTGAAAACAAAGTTTGAGTTCGGGGCTTGGTTAAGTGTGGGGAAGGTGTTAGGCACTCCACAACTCCCGTGTAAATACGGTACCGCATCTTTTCAATATTTTCCTTTTAAATCTGCAATGTGTGTGTAAATGATGTTTGAAAATTGTGTCTATATTTGATTGAAAGCATGTCTATGCATCGTTGAACCTATATACGAAGGGTTTGATTTGATTTGCAAAATATCTTTGATTTGATTTGCAAAAGTGTTTGATTTGATTTGCAAAAGCTTTCTTTTTTGATAAAATTATTAAAATGAGTTTTTTGAAAGCAGGTTATCAAACCCCTACGCTAACATAGGAATTGAAACATATTGATACTTCAGTTTTATCTTTTCAGCCTTTTGGCTCAATTGGAGTGGTGATTGTCGGGCTGGGAAGCATCCTCGACCACAAAATATATACAAGTGTCAGTCTTCTCATGGGCATAACAGCCATCAGAGTGACTCTGGCATGACAAACCATATTTTCACTATGTTGAGACCTTAAATCCGGATAACCATTTTAAGGTCTTTTTATATGTACATTTTTACAGAAAAACTGGCAGGGTACATTTGTAAAGTGGAGTTTATCCATCGTGGGAATTATATTCTGATCAATTGGATCATGAATCCCACGACTTCTAGGCTCACATATGAGTAGCCAATAAACCTGCACAGTTCAAATTTACACAGAAATATATCCCAATATCGCCATAACCAAGGATTCATTCAGTAAATCCTGGTTCGCACATGGCCGAAGTGTCTCGTTCCTATTAGATAGTAATCTAAGGGCCGCGAGGTTGCTTTTACAACTGAAACTAGAAAAATGCTAGATTTAAATAAATCTCAGCCATTCTAGCTTCCCGGTTCTGTATGGACCTGTTTTGAAACGTTTGAAAGCTAGAGTTGACGAGATTTAAATAAATCTAGTTCGCCCGCAGAAATGTCAGTGTCGATTCATGTCAAATGAATATTTAAAGCAACAATTTAATAAAAATGAGTAAAGCAATATATATACAATTATATATACGAAAGCTGTAAAGGGCGATGAGTTTTCACACTGGTGCCCGGAATGGAATTAATATATATATATATATATATATATATATATATATATATATTTATAAAAGCTGTATAAAAGCCACGGAATGATCCAGGCTGGACAGAATTGAAATATATATAGAAAAATAGTAAAAAAGGCGATGGATTTTCACGTCTGTGCCCGGACTGAAATTGAAATATTATATATATATATATATATATATATATATATTTAAGTATAGACGAAAAAGTAGTCAACCAAGACTGGAAAGATAACCCAATGTGGTGAATGTTGCAGATAAATATAAAAATAGTAATGTAAATGTACAGAAAAGTAGTCAACCAAGACTGGGAAGATAACCCAGTGTGGTTAATGTTGCTTATATATGCATAAATATATATAAAAGCAGTAAAAAGGTCCTAGAATAATTCAGGGTGAACTGAACTGTAAATATATATATATATATATAGACAGAAAAGTAGTCTACCAAGACTGGAAAGATAACCCAGCGTGGTGAATGTTGCTTATATATGCATAAAAATATATAAAAGCAGTAAACTACCGCAGATCTGACATTCGAGCTTGACAGAATTAAAAAGTTAGTACATATACAGTTAAATATATACAAAAAAAAGAAGCTAAACCCGGACTAGAAAGATAACCCAGTTTGGCGAAGTTACTAGTAACGAAGGTGCAAGTATATTAAAGCTGCTGGAAGCGACGGATCATCAATCTAGGTTGTAAAAATGCCAGAAAATGCGTTTAGGCACTACAATGTAACAAAAGTTGACAAAAACGATCACGAAACTAATTTCAGGGCATATTTAGAAAACGAAACATGATATGCAAGTGTATAAAAGTGCGAAGAAGTAATAATAACTTGCTGATCGTAAAAATACTCACAATGGACTTCTACACGGGCTTTTTGCCAAATCGTAGGCTTTAAACATCCAAATCTATTGGTTATTTTCTGATATGTGGTAGTATGTGTGTATATCTACATGTTAGAGTGAAAACATTTGGGTTTCGAAGACAAGAAAATAGTTGGAAAACCAAACGGGCAGAGGTTTGGAGCGTTTCTGAATTATAAAAATGCGCGGGGGTCACCACTTATTTATAGACCTAGGAGCCTCCACTTTACCTGCGACAGCCGCAGGTAGAGTTGTGGCTCCACGTAGCAGGTTCTGTCTTCTCGAAGTACGTGCACTCCGAGCAACGCGAGGTTGAAATTGAAACTTTCTAACTTTTGACCAGAGCGTCCGTTTGAGGTGTGCGATACCTTTTCGGAAAGCCCTCGCCGAAAGTGTCACAATGACATGGGATATAACATTTTTTGGGTTCAAGAAGATTGGTTCATAATCAGGTCTTCAATTCCCCGCAGTTTATCCGTTGAGCTATCTTGCGCTGTTTGCACTCGGGATCAGCGTTTTGGTTTGTTTTGACTTTAGTGGCATCAATTCGACTTGAGTTTGACCAAATCAGATTAGAGTTGGTAAAATGATCATTTTTCCCATTTCGGGGTTGCCCTTAGTGTCGGAATGACCTTCAGTTGACTTCCTGAGGTTGTTTCCAAGGTTTAGATCCCATTCGAGTTTGTTTGTCATCAGTGTTATCTCTGATGTTGACTTGGTCACTCCAGGTTTTCCTCTGGAGATGTTGTGATGCTTCAAGATTGTTTCTGAAGTGGGCCTGACCTCACAGGTTGAGACCGGGGCTAATCTGTACTTCCCGGGTTGAGATCGGGGCTGATCAATACCTCTCGGGTTGAGACCGGGGCTGACCTGTACCTCCTGGGTTAAGACCGGGGCTGACCTGTACCTCCTAGGTTAAGATCGAGGCTGACCTGTACCTCCCGAGTTGAGATCAAGACTGACCTGTACCTCCCGAGTTGAGACCAGGGCTAAGCTGTACCTCCTGGGTTGAGACCGGGGATGATTTGATTGCCCGGTATTGAGATTGGGGTTGAACTGATGGCCTGGTATTGAGACTGGGGTTGAACTGATGGCCCGGTATTGAGACTAAGGTTGAACTGATGGCCCGATATTGAGGCCGATGTTGAACTAATGGCCCGATATTGAGACCGGAGTTGAACTGATGGCCCGATATTGAGACGGGGGGTTGAACTGATGGCCCGGTATTGAGACGGGGGTTGAACTGATGGCCCGGTATTGAGACAGTGGTTGAACTGATGGTCTGGTATTGAGACTGGGGTTGAACTGAGGGCTCGGTATTGAGATCGGGTTTGATTTGACGGCCCGGTATTGAGACCGAGGGTTGATTTGACGGCCCGATATTGAAACCGGGGTTGAGTTGACTGCCCGATATTGAGACCGAGGTTGAACTGATGGCCCGGTATTGAGACCGGGGTTGAACCTATGGCCCGGTATTGAGACCGGGATTAATGTGATGGCCCGGTATTGAGATCGGGGTCGAGTCAAAAAGATAGTTTTGCCCTCCTCTAGTGTTAGTAACAGGGAAACGAAATTTCGAGTGTCTACAAGCTTTGGAGATCCGACGCTATTTTGAGTAGTCATGTCTGATCGGGTTAAATAGTGACCCGGGCTTTTTATTGGCCATTTAAAATTATTGAATACTCCTAAAACAATGTTACATCCATAAAATAACCTGAACTTTTAATTTTTTTCACTTTAAGGATTGTCTTTTTAATTTTTTTAGTTAGAGAATTAAACTATTAATTTTTTTTTACTTTAAAGAGTGTCTTCTAAATTTTTTTAATTAGAGAGTTAAACTTTTGATTTTTCTCATTACGTCTAATTGATAGTTTCACGTCACAAATTGATGACATAAATGTTCCTAAAAAATACTTATGTATAATATCGAGTCTCATTTTAACATTTATTCTATTAATTTTTTACACCAAAAAAGTTAAATATAATAAAATTATTAATTTTTTAAAGTAAATTTAATATATTACAAACTGAGCCTAAAACAAATTAGCAATAATCAGTATAACTTTTCTGCAGCAAGACCAACCTAGGTGGCCGAACCCTAAGAGGTCGATTCCTGGGCGGCCGAACCCTGGGGTTGAAATAATCAATTAAATAGTGAAAATGAAGTCTGTGAAGAGCAATCACTATTTTGATCATAGCTTTTGACTCGTTTGGAGTTTCGGGGCCTATAATATATCAAAATGAAGGAACGACGAGACCTACAAAAGACATGGCCTTTGTCCATAATACATACCTGAATTTGTCCAAAAAGGACTCCAAAGAATGCTTTTTAGCTGCCCGATGTTTTTTCAGAATTTTTTGGAAGTTTTTTTCTTGCGTAATTGTGATTTCTAACTTTTCATGACACTGTTTCTTCTTCTTTTTAGGCGACTTTAAGCTTAAATCTCAGACTTCCTTATTTCCTATGGTAAGTATTTTGAGTTTAAATGATCGCCTTGACATCCTTTTCTTGCTCTTTAAGATCCTTATATTGAACTTTCCTTGCTTGCAGGCCCTTTCGTCTGAATGTTCTGCAGACCCGGAAACCACCTAGGCGTCCCCCTTCGTCACTGATTGGGGAATGACTCCCTTCTTTGGTCCTTCTGACATCTTCTGGGAGAAAGTCAAGAGCTATAACTATAGAGTTGAATAAGGATGACTAGAATATCTTGAAGCTTCAACGGCTTCTTCAAGGTCGAGTTGAGCAGAACCGTCTCGGCCAATGCGATCGCTCACGACGAGACCCGCGTTCATAACATCAGCCAACGAAATCTCGCTTTCCCGGGACATTCTAAGATACCTATAAGATAAGCGGAGATTAGCAGTTTAAAACCCTAGAACTCTAGTTTGGAGCAAAAATTAGACTAATAGATCCGAACGCTGATGCACTAAGAGATGGATAGAGACTTGGTGAGCTATTCTAGTGCTGCAAGATTCATCAAGAGTGAGATACATTATACGTTTGAGAAGGATATTTGTTTTTTGATAGGGTTTTGGGAGTTGGGGGTTATTACAGTGGTAGACAAATTAAGCGATGTTTGAAAGTCGAATGGGCTCTGGAGATCCGACGCTCTTTTTAGTAGTCATGTCTGATCGGGTTAAATAGTGACCCGGGCTTGTTATTTGCCATTTAAAATTATTGAATACTTCTAAAACATTGTTACATCTATAAAATAACTTGAACTTTTAATTTTAATTTTTTTCACTTTAAGGATTGTCTTTTTAATTTTTTTTAGTTAGAGAATTAAACTATTATTTTTTTTTACTTTAAAGATTGTCTTCTAAATTTTTTTAATTAGAGAGTTAAACTTTTGATTTTTCTAATTACGTCTAATTGATAGTATCACGTCACAAATTAATGACACGAATGTCCCTAAAAAATACTTATGTATAATATCGAGTCTAATTTTAATATTTATTCTATTAATTTTTTACACAAAAAAAGGTAAATATAATACAATTATTAATTTTTTAAAGTAAATTTAATATATTGCAAACTGAGCCTAAAACAAATCATCAATAATCAATATAACTTTTCTACAGCAGGACCAACCTAGGTGGCCGAACCCTAGGAGGCCAAACCTTGGGGGGCCGAACCATGGGGTGAAATCATCAATTAAATAGTGAAAATGAAGTCTGTGAGAAGCAATCACTATCTTGATTATAACTTTTGACTCGTTTGGGGTTTTGGGGCACATAATATATCAAAATGAAGCTAACGACGAGACCTAAAAAATTCATGGCCTTTAGCCATGATACATGATGAGTGAGTTTTATACCTACGAATTGGTATTCTTTAAAGCTTGATTCTTGTTGTGTTCAAGTGTTTTTGCTATCATTTTACCTCGGATTTATATGATCATGTGCAGGAATGAAATGGAGAAAAAAGGGACGTAAAAGGGCTTCAATTTTAGTATGTAAGAGTGTTCACCCGCTAGGGCGGGTCCCACAGAGTTTTTCACGAGCTGAAGCGGCACATTGCAAATTTTCATAGGGCTAGACAGCAGCTTCTCCCACTGGGGCCGGTGATGAAGAGGTAAACTCCCCGCTGGGGCGGGGAGGCGCGAAGCAGCATAGCTGTTTTCCTACTCTACGTAGGACTTGGATGCAAGAAGGGCATGATGAGACTAGTTAGTGGATTAAGGCTGCACGTGACCTGCTACAAAGGTGGGAGATGATATGAGATAATATTCAATGGATGCACAAAGCTGTTAATCTCTTTCCTATTTCGCATGGGACACGAAAATAATGAGTGGGCCAGCTGCTGATCTTCTTTAACTATTGTGGCTTAGACTCGCAAATAAAGACAAGTGGGCCGGTGGCTTTTCCTCTTATTATTGGGATTGTGGTGCATCATGGTATAAAGTCTGTGTATATATTATTTAAGGGGGACTTAAGCTGGAGCCACATAATGCATGAAATCAAGGGGTTGGACCAGCTACAAGTGACGACTGCAGTTTCCTTTTCCTAAATGGATTGGCGAGAAGGATGGCAAGGCTCAAGGCTGCTAGTGTAAGGCTAAATAAGGAATTAAAAGGAGACTTAACCTATTTGGAAAAAGGGGCCCACGAGTATGTGATATAGGGGGGTCTAACCTGATACATAAAAAAGGACGGGAGTAGCTTGAAAAGTAGAAACTTTGGAGCTTATCTATATATATTAAAGATATTATATAGTATAGTTTAGATATTAGGGGATATAAGCTTAGTATTAATATAGTATTAGATTATTATTATATGCTATTCTATCTGATTAGTTTAGTTTAGTTTTAAATTAAAATAATAAACCCTAGTTGAAAGGCGATCTTGGAGATTGAAGCAATTGGAAGCTATTGAAGGTCCAGATCAAGAGAAAGAAGGAGCACGAATTTGACGGCAACATATTTATTCTCTTCTCTACTTTTATTCTGATCTTTAATGTTTATTCAAGTGTGGATTCTTAGTTTTAATTCAATGAACTAATTCTTTGTTTAAGATTACAATGGATCTTCTTGGGTAATTTATTTTAATATGCTTCTCTATTAATTATTGTGATCTATTATTGTGAATTATCTATTATGATTTGGAATAATTGTTTAATTGACTCATTATCAATTACCGTGATAATCTATATGAATCAAGAGAGGAGTATAGATTTAGATCTGATCATGATAGCATTTGTTTATGATTTCTGCATAGATGGAAGTTATGATTCGTGTTTAGGATAGAGATATTCCTTTACGCCATATGTAATCTGATAGGAAACTTGTGATTAAATCCTTTTTAATTGTAATTCACATAGAAATATAGTGGATTAGTTAATTAGGGTGTCTTGCTTAATTCTATCATCTGTGGATTTAAGTGAGTATGGTATGATGCATCGTGAGGTGGTTATATTTGCTTTTGTGTTCTTGATTAACAATTCAGTATAGAGAGAATAATTGATGAGAAGTATGTTAACTTAGATGAAGCAATAAGTGAAGTTGTGATCTTAAATCTCCGTAATCTTAATTTAACTAGTGGTAATTAGTGGTAGTTAGAAGTAGTTTAATTATATATTGAAATTCATTCGTTTAAATAAGATTGAGTTGGTTACGGGTTAGTACTTGGAGATTCTTATTAAATAATTCCTCGTGGGAATGATACTTTACTTTCACTCTATTACTTGTTGACCACGTATACTTGCGTGTTGTGCGTAACTAGATTTTACCCAACAAGTTTTTGGTGCCGTTGCTAATGAAAGTTGCTGAAATTTTTAGACATAGCATTGTTTTGAAATTTTCTGTGGGTTATCATTTGTTGTAATCTTTGAGGCCATTGTTCAAATTCATATTGAGTCATTGCTTGAGTGGATAATTGGTAGGGAATGAATATGTCTAATTTGTGTGTTTGCTTGAGGACAAGCAAAGTCTCAAGTTTTGGGGTATTTGATGAGTGGATTTTATACCTACGAATTGGTATTCTGTAGAGCTTGATTCTTGTTGTGTTCAAGTGTTTTTGCTATTATTTTACCTCAGATTTATATGATCATGTGCAGGAATGAAATGGAGGAAAAAGGGACGTAAAAGGGCATCAATTTTAGCATGTAAGAGTGTTCACCCGCTGGGGCGGGTCCCACAGAGTTTTTCACCAGCTAAAGCGGCACATTGCAAATTTTCATAGGGCCAGACAGCAACTTCTCCCGCTGGGGCGGGTGATGAAGAGGTAAACTCCCCGCTGGGGCGGGGAGGCGCGAAGCAGCATAGCTGTTTTCCTACTCTACGTAGGACTTGGATGCAAGAAGGGCATGATGAGACTTGTTAGTGGATTAAGGCTGCACGTGACTTGCTACAAAGGAGAGAGATGATATGAGATAATATTCAATCGATGCACAAAGCTGCTAATCTCTTTCCTATTTCGCATGGGACACGACAGTAATGAGTGGGCCAGCTACTGATCTTCTTTAACTATTGTGGCTTGGACTCGCAAATAAAGACAAGTGGGCCGGTGGCTTTTCCTCCTATTATTCGGATTGTGGTGCAGCATGGTATAAAGGCTGTGTATATATTATTTAAGGGGTACTTAAGATGGAGCCACGTAATACATAAAATCAAGGGGTTGGACCAGCTACAAGTGACGACTGCAGTCTCCTTTTCCTAAATCGGATTGGTTAGAAGGATGGCAAGGCTCAAGGCTGCTAGTGTAAGGCTAAATAAGGAATTAAAAGGAGACTTAACCTATTTAAAAAAGGGGCCCACGTGTATATGATATAGGGGGGTCTAACCTGATACATAAAAAAGGACGGGAGCAGCTTGAAAAGTAGAAGCTTTGGAGCTTATCTATATATATAAGATATTATATAGTATAGTTTAGATATTAGGGGATATAAGCTTAGTATTAATATAGTATTAGATTATTATTATATGCTATTCTATCTGATTAGTTTAGTTTAGTTTTAAATTAAAATAATAAACCCTAGTTGAAAGGGGATCTTGGAGATTGAAGCAATTGGAAGCTATTGAAGATCCAGATCAAGAGCAAGAAAGAGCACGAATTTGCCGGCAACAGATTTATTCCCTTCTCTTCTTTTATTCTGATCTTTAATGTTTATTCAAGTGTGGATTCTTAGTTTTAATTCTATGAACTAATTCTTTGTTTAAGATTACAATGGATCTTCTTGTGTAATTTATTTTAATATGCTTCTCTATTAATTATTGTGATCTATTATTGTGAATTGTCTATTATGATTTGGAATAATTGTTTAATTGACTCATTATCAATTACCATGATAATCTATATGAATCAAGAGAGGATTATAGATTTAGATCTGATCATGATAGCATGTGTTTGTGATTTCTGTATAGATGGAAGTTATGATTCGTGTTTAGGATAGAGATATTCCTTTACGCCATATGTAATCTGATAGGGAACTTGTGATTAAATCCTTTTTAATTGTAATTCACATAGAAATATAGCGGATTAGTTAATTAGGGTGTCTTGCTTAATTCTATCATCTGTGGACTTAAGTGAGTATGGTATGATGCATCGTGAGGTGGTTATATTTGCTTTCGTGTTCTTGATTAACAATTCAGTATAGAGAGAATAATTGATGAGAAGTATGTTAACTTAGATAAAGCAATAAGTGAAGTTGTGATCTTAAATCTCCGTAATCTTAATTTAACTAGTGGTAATTAGTGGTAGTTAGAAGTAGTTTAATTATATATTGAAATTCATTCGTTTAAATAAGATTGAGTTGGTTACGGGTTAGTACTTGGTGATTCTTATTAAATAATTTCTCGTGGGAACGATACTTTACTTTCACTCTATTACTTGTTGACCACGTATACTTGCGTGTTGTGCGTAACTAGATTTTACCCAACAAGTTTTTGGCGCCGTTGCTAATGAAAGTTGCTGAAATTTTTAGACATAGCATTGTTTTGAAATTTTCTGTGGGTTATCATTTGTTATAATCTTTGAGGCCATTGTTCAAATTCATATTGAGTCATTGCTTGAGTGGATCATTGGTAGGGAATGAATATGTCTAATTTGTGTGTTTGCTTGAGGACAAACAAAGTCTCAAGTTTGGGGGTATTTGATAAGTGGATTTTATACCTACGAATTGGAATTATTTAGAGCTTGATTCTTGTTGTGTTCAAGTGTTTTTGCTATCATTTTACCTTGAATTTATATGATCATGTGCAGGAATGAAATGGAGGAAAAAGGGACGTCAAAGGGCTTCAATTTTAGCAAGTAAAAGTGTTCACCCGCTGGGGCGGGTCCCAAAGTGTTTTTCACCAGCTGAAGCGGCACATTGCAAATTTTTATAGGGCCAGACATCAGCTTCTCTCGCTGGGGCGAGTGATGAAAAGGTAAACTCCCCGCTGGGGCGGGGAGGCGCGAAGTAGCATAGCTGTTTTCCTACTCTACGTAGGACTTGGATGCAAGAAGGGCATGATGAGACTTGTTAGTGGATTAAGGCTACACGTGACTTGATACAAAGGAGGGAGATGATATGAGATAATATTCAATGGATGCCCAAAGCTGCTAATCTCTTTCCTATTTCGCATGGGACACGATAATAATGAGTGGGCCAGCTGCTGATCTTCTTTAACTATTGTGGCTTGGACTCGCAAATAAAGACAAGTGGGCCGGTGGCTTTTCCTCCTATTAATCGGATTGTGGTGCAGCATGGTATAAAGGTTGTGTATATATTATTTAAGGGGGACTTAAGCTGGAGCCACGTATTGCATGAAATCAAGGGGTTGGACCAGCTACAAGTGACGGCTGCAGTCTCCTTTTCCTAAACCAGATTGGCTAGAAGGATGGCAAGGCTCAAGGCTGCTAGTGTAAGGCTAAATAAGGAATTAAAAGGAGACTTAACCTATTTGGAAAAAGGGGCCCACGAGTATGTGATATAGGGGGGTCTAACCTGATACATAAAAAAGGACGGGAGCAGTTTGAAAAGTAAAAGCTTTGGAGCTTATCTATATATATATATATAAGATATTATATAGTATAGTTTAGATATTAGGGGATATAAGCTTAGTATTAATATAGTATTAGATTATTATTATATGCTATTCTTTCTGATTAGTTTAGTTTTATTTTAAATTAAAATAATAAACCCTAGTTGAAAGGGGATCTTGGAGATTGAAGCAATTAGAAGCTATTGAAAATCTAGATCAAGAGCAAGAAGGAGCACGAATTTGTGAATTAGTTAATTAGGGTGTCTTGCTTAATTCTATCATCTGTGGATTTAAGTGAGTATGGTATGATGCATCGTGAGGTGGTTATATTTGCTTTCGTGTTCTTGATTAACAATTCTGTATAGAGAGAATAATTGATGAGAAGTATGTTAACTTAGATGAAGCAATAAGTGAAGTTGTGATCTTAAATCTCCGTAATCTTAATTTAACTAGTGGTAATTAGTGGTAGTTAGAAGTAGTTTAATTATATATTGAAATTCATTCGTTTAAATAAGATTGAGTTGGTTAAGGATTAGTACTCGGTGATTCTTATTAAATAATTCCTCGTGGGAACGATACTTTACTTTCACTCTATTACTTGTTGACCACGTATACTTGCGTGGTGTGCGTAACTAGATTTTACCCAACAATACATACATGAATTTGTCCAAAAAGGGCTCCAAAGAATGATTTTTAGTTGTCCAAAGTTTTTTCAAAAAAATTTTTCTTGCGTAATTGTTATTTCTATCTTTTCCTGACACTGTTTCTTCTTCTTTTCAGGCGTCTTTAAGCTTAAATCTCAGACTTCCTTCTTTGCTATGGTAAGTATTTTGAGTTTAAATGATTGTCTTAACATCCTTTTCTTGCTCTTTAAGATCCTTATATTGAACTTTCTTTGCTTGCAGGCCCTTTCATCTGAATGTTCTGCAGACTCAGAAACCATCCAGATGTCGCCCTTCGACACTGATTGGGGAAGGGCTCCCTTCTTTAGTCCTTCTGACATCTTCTAGGAGAAATTCAAGAGCTATAACTATAGAGTTGAATAAGGATGACTAGAATATCTTGAAGCTTCAAGGGCTTTTTCAAGGTCGAGTTGAGCAGCAACGTCTCGGCCAATACGCGATCGCTCACGACGAGACCCGCGTTCATAACATCGGCCTACGAAATCTCGCTTTTTGGGACATTCTGAAATACCTATAAGATAAGAAGAGATTGGAAGTTTAAAACCCTAGAACTCTAGGGTTTGGAGCTTAAATTAGGCTGATAGATCCGATCGCTAATGCAGTAAGAGATGGATAGAGACTTGTTGAGCCATTCTAGTGCTTCAATATTCATCAGGAGTGAGATAAATTATACAATTGAGAGGGAGATTTTTATTTTTGATAGGGGGAGTTGGGGGTTATTATAGTGGCAGGAAAATTAAGCGATTTTTGAAAGCCGAATGAGCTCTAGAGATCCGACGCTCTTTTGAGTAGTCATGTCTGATCGGGTTAAATAGTGTCTCGGGCCTGTTATTGGCCATTTAAAATTATTGAATACTCCTAAAACATTGTTACATCCATAAACTAACCTGAACTTTTAATTTTAATTTTTTCACTTTAAGGATTGTCTTTTTAATTTTTTTAGTTAGAGAATTAAACAATTATTTTTTTTTACTTTAAAGATTGTCATCTAAATTTTTTTAGTTAGAGAGTTAAACTTTTAATTTTTCTGATTACGTCTAATTGATAGTATCACGTCACAAATTGATGACATAAATGTGCCTTAAAAAACTTATGTATAATATCGAGTCTCATTTTAAAATTTATTCTATTAATTTTTTACACAAAAAAAAGTAAATATAATACAATTATTAATTTTTTAAAGTAAATTTAATATATTACAAACTGAGCCTAAAACAAATTATCACTAATCAATATAACTTTTCTGCAGTAGGACCAACCTAGGTGGCCGAACTCTAGGAGGCCTAACACTGGGGAGCCGAATCCTGGGGTGAAATCATCAATTAAATGGTGAAAATAAAGTCCGTAAGGAGCAATCACTATTTTGATCATAAATTTTGACTCGTTTGGAGTTTCGGGGCCCATAATATATTAAAACGTAGCTAACGACGAGACCTAAAAAATTCATGGCCTTTGCCTATGATACATACCTGAATTTGTCCATAAAGGGCTCTGAAGAATGCTTTTTAGCTGTCTGAAGTTTTTCAGAAATTTTTGGAATTTTTTTTCTAGTGTAATTGTGATTTCTAACTTTTCCTGACACTATTTCTTCTTCTTTTCAGGCGTCTTTAAGCTTAAATCTCAAACTTTCTTCTTTGCTTTGGTAAGTATTTTGAGTTTAAATGATTGCCTTGACAGCCTTTTCTTGCTCTTTAAGATCTTATATTGAATTTTCCTTACTTGCAGGCCCTTTCATCTGAATGTTCTGCAGAACCGTAAACCACCCAAGCGTCCCCCTGCGTCACTTATTGGGGAAGGGCTCCCTTCTTTGGTCCTTCTGACATCTTCTAAGAGAATGTCAAGAGCTATAACTATAGAGTTGAATAAGGATGACTAGAATATCTTGAAGCTTCAAGGGCTTCTTCAAGGTCGAGTTGAGCAGCAACGTATCGGCCAATGCGATCGCTTACGACGAGACCCACATTCATAACATCAGCCAACGAAATCTCGCTTTCCCGAGATATTCTGAAATACCTATAAGAGAAGTAGAGATTGGCAGTTTAAAACCGTAGAACTCTAGGGTTTGGAGCTGAAATTAGACTGATAGATCTGAACGCTGATGCACTGAGAGATGGATAGAGACTTGATAAGCTATTCTAGTGCTGCAAGATTCATCAAGAGTGAGATAAATTATATGTTTGAGAGGGAGATTTTTATTTTTGATAGGGTTTTTAGAGTTGGGGGGGGGGTGGTGGACAAATTAAGCGATGTTTGAAAGCCGAATGGGCTCTAGAGATCCGACGCTCTTTTGAGTAGTCATGTCTGCTCAGGTTAAATAGTGACTCGGGCCTGTTATTGGCCTTTTAAAATTATTGAATACTCCTGAAACATTGTTACATCCATAAAATAACTAGACTTTTAATTTTAATTTTTTTCACTTTAAGGATTGTCTTTTTAATTTTTTTAGTTAGAGAATTAAACTATTAATTTTTTTTACTTTAAAGATTGTTTACTTAATTTTTTTAATTAGAGAGTTAAACTTTTGATTTTTCTGATTACGTCTAATTGATAGTATCACGTCACAAATTGATGACATAAATGTGCCTAAAAAATACTTATGTATAATATCGAGTCTCATTTTAACATTTATTCTATTAATTTTTTACACCAAAAAAGGTGAATATAATACAATTATTAATTTTTTAAAGTAATTTTAATATATTACAAACTGAGCCTAAAACAAATCATCAATAATCAATATAACATTTTTGCAGCAGGACCAACCTAGGTGGTCGAACCCTAAGAGGCCGAACCATAGGATGAAATCATCAATTAAATGGTGAAAATGAAGCTCGCGAGGACCAATCACTATTGTGATCATAACTTTTCACTCGTTTGGAGTTTCGGGGCCCATAATATATCAAAACGAAGCTAACGACGAGACCTATAAAAGTCATGGCCTTTGGTATATTACATACCTGAATTTATCCAAAAATGTCCAAAGTATTTTCAGAATTTTTCAGAATTATTTTTTGCGTAATTATGATTTCTAACTTTTCAGACTTTCTTCTTTGTTATGGTAAGTATTTTGAGTTTAAATGATTGTCTTGACATCCTTTTTTTGCTCTTTAAGATCCTTATATTAAACTTTCCTTGCTTGCAGGCCATTTCATCTGAATATTTTGCAGACCCGAAAACCACACAGGCGACCCCCTTCGGCACTGATTGGGGAAGGTTCCCTTCTTTAGTCCTTCTGACATCTTCTGGGAGAAAGTCAAGAGCTATAACTATAGAGTTGAATAAGGATAACTAGAATATCTTGAAGCTTTAAGAGCTTCTTCAAGATCGAGTTGAGCAGCAACGTCTCGGCCAATGCTATCGCTCACGACGAGACCCGCGTTCATAACATCAGCCAACGAAATCTCGCTTTCCCTGGACATTCTGAAATACCTATAAGAGAAGCAGAGATTGGCAGTTTAAAACCCTAGAACTCTAGTGTTTGGAGCTGAAATTAGACTGATAGTTTCGAACGCTGATGCACTGAGGGATGGATAGAGACTTGGTGAGCTATTCTATTGCTGCAAGATTCTTCAAGAGTGTGATAAATTATACGTTTGAGAGGGAAATTTTTATTTTTGATAGGGTTTTGGGAGTTGAGGGTTATTATAGTGGCGGGAAAATTAAGCGATGTTTGAAAGTCGAATGGGCTCTGGAGATTCGACGCCCTTTTGAGTAGTCATGTCTGATCGGGTTAAATAGTGATCCGGGCCTATTATTGGCCATTTAAAATTATTGAATACTCCTAAAACATTGTTACATCCATAAAATAACCTGAACTTTTAATTTTAATTTTTTTCACTTAAAGGATTGTCTTTTTAATTTTTTTAGTTAGAGAATTAAACTATTATTTTTTTTTACTTTAAAGATTGTCTTCTAATTTTTTTTAATTAGAGAGTTAAACTTTTGATTTTTTTGATTACGTCTAATTGATAGTATCACGTCACAAATTGGCGACACAAATGTGCCTAAAAAATACTTATGTATAATATCGAGTCTCATTTTAACATTTATTCTATTAATTTTTTACACAAAAAATGGTAAATATAATATAATTATTAATTTTTTAAAGTAAATTTAATATATTACAAATTGAGCCTAAAACAAATCATCAATAATCAATATAACTTTTTCTGCAGCAGGACCAACTTAGGTGGCCGAACCTTAGGAAGCCGAACCCTGGGGGGCCGAGCCATGGGGTGAAATCATTAATTAAATGGTGAAAATAAAGCCCGTGAGGAGCAATTACTATTTTGATTATAACTTTTGACTCGTTTGAAGTTTTGGGGCCCATAATATATCAAAATGAAGCTAACAACGAGACCTACAAAAACCATAGCCTTTGGACATGATACATACTTGAATTTGTCCAAAATGGGCTCCAAAGAATGCTTTTTAGCTGTTCGAAGTATTTTACAAAAATTTCAGAAATTTTTTTCTTGCGTAATTGTGTTTTCTAACTTTTACTTACACTGTTTCTTCTTCTTCTTAGTCGTCTTTAAGATTAAATCTCAGACTTCCTTCTTTGCTATGGTATGTATTTTGAGTTTAAATGATTGCCTTGACATCATTTTCTTGCTCTTTAAGATCATTATATTGAACTTTCCTTGCTTGCAGACCCTTTCATATGAATGTTCTGCAGACCTAAAACCACCAAGGAGTCCCTCTTCGTCATTAATTGGGGAAGGGCTCCTTTCTTTGGTCCTTCTGACATCTTCTAGGAGAAAGTCAAGAGCTATAACTATAGAGTTGAAGAAGGATGACTAGAATATATTGAAGCTTCAAGGGCTTCTTCAAAGTCAAGTTGAGCAGCAACGTCTCGGCCAATGCGCGATCACTCACGACGAGACCCGCGTTCATAACATCAGCCAACGAAATCTTGCTTTCCCATGACATTCTGAAATACCTATAAGAGAAGCAGAGATTGGCAATTTAAAACCCTAGAACTCTACGGTTTGGAGCAGAAATTAGACTAATAGATCCGAACGCTGATGCACTGAGAGATGGATAGAGACTTGGTGAGCTATTCTAGTACTGCAAGATTCATCAGGAGTGAAATAATTATACGTTTGAGAGGGAGATTTTTATTTTTGATAGGGTTTTTGGAGTTGGGGGTTATTGTAAACACTCAAAATTTTGCGTTCCTGTTACTAACCCTACATGAGGGCAAAATTATCAACTCAGCCTCGGTCTCAATACCGGGATGTCAACTCATGCCCGGTCTTAATACTGGGATGTCAACTCAGCCCCGGTCTCAATACCGAGATGTCAACTCAGCCCTGGTCTCAATACCGGGATGTCAACTCAGCCCCGGTCACAATAACGGGATATCAACTCAGCCCTGTCTCAATACTGGGATGTCAACTCAGCCTCAGTCTCAATATCAGGATGTCAACTCAGCCCCGATCTCAATACCGGGATGTCAACTCAGCTCCGGTCTCAATACCGAGATGCCAACTCAGCCCTGGTCTCTATATCGGGATGCCAACTCAACCCCAGACTCAATATCGGGATGTCGACTCAACCCTAGTCTCAACCCGGGAGGTACATGACAACCCCGATCTCAACCCGGGAGGTATAGGTCAACCCTAGTCTCAACCCGGGAGGTACAGGTCAACCCCAATCTTAACCTAAGAGGTATAAGTCAACCCCGGTCTCAACTCGGGAGGTACAGTTCAACTCTGGTCTCAAATCGGGAGGTACAGGTCAACCCCAGTCTCAACCCGGGAGGGACAGGTCAACCCCGGTCTTAACCCGGGAGGTACAGGTCAACCCCGATCTTAACCCATGAGGAACAGGTCAACCCCGGTCTTAACCCGGGAGGAACAAGTCAGCTCCGGTCACAACCCGGAAGGTCAGGTCAAGCCCCGATCATAACCAGGGAGGCCAAATCGACTTTAGAGACAACCCTGAAGCATCACATTATCCCAAGAGACAACCCTGGGAAGGCCAAAGCAACCTTGGAGACAACCCTGAGGACACACAGAGTCGGCTGGGATCATAACCTCGGAGACAACCCCGAAAATCAACCGAAGACCGTGCTGGTATAGGAGACAAACCCTTGATTGGCAAAACGGTCATTTTACCAACTCAAAGCCAATCTGGTCATAATCATACCAAATTGATGCCATAAAGGTCAGAAAAAGCAATAACATTGATCCAGAGTGAAAACAACGCAAAACAGCTCAACGGACAAACTGCGAAGAATCGAAGACCCGGTTATGAACCCGTCTTCTTGGACTCAAAAAACATTTAGCCCCTTGTCATTGCGACATGCTCGACGAGGGTTTTTTGAAAAGGTATAGCACGCCTTAAATGGACGCTCCAATCAAAAGTTAGAAAGTTTTGAATCTGACCTCGCGTTGCTCGGAGTGCACGTACTTTGAGGTGACGGGACCCACCAGTCGAGCCCTACCACGTGGCGCTGTACGTAGACCCGCGACTGCCGTGGGTAGGCCTGCTTCCATTAGGTCTATAAATATAAGTGCACCCCTAAGCCAAAATTAATTCAAAAAACGCTCTGAAACTCTGCCCATTTCGTTTCTTAGCCCGACTTCTAGTACTCCAAATCCAGATTTTATCACTCTAACACGTAGGCATACTTATATCTACCACATATCAAAAATTAACCGGTGGAAATGGACGTTTGAAGCCTATAATTTGGCAAAAAGCCCATGTAGCAGTCCATTATGAGTATTTTTACAATCAGGAAGTTCATAGTACTTCATTTTACATTTATACACTTGCACGTTAAGTTTTATTTTCTGATTATGCCCGAAACTTAGTTCTGTGGCCGTTTTTGCTTACGTTTTCGTACATTTTAGTACATAAATATGTTTCCTGGTCTTTACACAGCCCGGATTGACAATCCACGAGTTTTAACTGCTTTTATATGTATATATATATATATTTTGAATTGTTTGGACTAGGTCATGGACTCGTGTCCGTTTTGGCTTTATTATGTATATATTTAACTATATATATACTAACTTTTCAATTCTGTCAAGACCGGATGTCAAATTCGTGACAGTTATCTACTTTTATATACATAACTATATATATATATATATATATAAATTTTTTTGACTTATTTGGGCCTGAATTTCTACTTCGTTGCCTTTTTATTGCTTTAATATATATATATAATAACTTTATATAATAACATTTACATTCCAGTCTGGCCTGAATTATTTTATGGCCTTTTTACTGCATTCATAAATATATATATATATATATATATATATATACATTTCTGTCCAGGCATAGGATTGCAAATCCGTCGCCCTTTACAATTTTTATATATATATTTACATTCTGTCGAACCTGGATTAGTTCGTGGCTCATTTACAACTTTTTTATATATATATATTTCAATTCTATCAAGCATATATTACTCCGTGGATTTTTCCAGTTTATATATATATATATATATATATATATATATATATACATATATTCATTCTAATCCGGGCAAAAGATTTTAAATCCGTCGCCCTTTATTGCTTATATATATATATATATATTTCAATTCTATCAAGCTTGGATTACTCTGTGGCTTTTTACAGCTTTTATAAATATATATATATATATATATATATATATATATATATATATATATTTACATTTTAGTTCGGGCACAGGAGTGAAAATCCATCGCCCTTTACAGCTTTCGTATATATATATATATATATATATATATATATATATATATATATATATATATATTCTTTATTCATTGTGATTAAATTATTGCTGTAAATATTAATTTGATATGAATCGGCGCTGACATCTATTTGGGCGAACTAGATTTCTTTAAATCTCGCCAATTCTATCTTTCAAACCATTCAAAATAGGTTCAAACAGAACCGGGAAGCTAGAATGGCTGAGATTTACTTAAATCTAGCAGTTTTTATAGTTTTATTCATTCGCAAAGCAACCTCGCGGCCTTTAGGTCGCTATCTAGTGGGAGCAAAAAGCTTTGGTTACACGCAAGCCAGGATTTGACTGATGAATCCTTGGTTTTTGCGACGTTTAGATGTAAATACAAATTTTCTATGCATATTTTGAGTTGTGCAGGTTTTATTGGCTACTCCTATGTGAGCCTAGGAATCGTGGGATTCATGATCAAACTGATAAGAATCTGGTTCTCACGATGTACAAACTCCATATTATAAATGTATCCTGCCAGTTTTTCTGTAAAAATATACATCCGAAAGACCTTAAAACGGTTATCCGGGTTTAAGGTCTCAACATAATTAAATATAGGTTGTCGTGTTAGAATCACTCCGATGGCTGTCATGCCCATGAGAAGACTGATACTTGTATATATTATGTGGTCGAGGATGCTTCGCAGCCCGACAATCACCATTCAAATTGAGCCAAAAGGCTAAAAAGATAAAATAAAAGTATCAACAGGCTTCTATTCCTATGAGATCGTAGGGGTTTGAAAACTACCTTTCAAAATATCATTTTCATATCTTGCCTAAAAAAGGACTTTTTCAAATCAAATTAATCCCTTCGTATATAGGTTCAACGAAGCAATGCACTACTTTCAATTAAACAAACGTAGGCCAAATTTCTTCCAGCCTTCACACACATATTACAAATAAAAAGGGAAATATTGAAAAGATGCGGTACCGTGTTTTCACGGGAGTTGTGGGTTGCCTAACACCTTCCCCACACTTAACCAAGCCCCCGAACTTAGAACTTCGATTTCAAAGATTCAGTTTCGACTGTGTCCAGCAATTGGGCCTACTTTCAAACAAAATTCGGTTGAGTTGGTACAACCATTTTCAAATCTACCAACTGGAGACTCTGTAAAACATTCAAATCGTCGACATGATACATGTTTGCCTTTTCTTAAAAAGCCCCGTCATCCTTTTTCATAAAACAGATAAAATAAGGGTAGAAACAAAACTTAGGAAAAGAGAAAGATTTGGATCCAACTCGACCCGCATTTTTTTTCCCAACGTCGACAAGTGGCGACTCTACTGGGGATTGTATAGGGCTTAGGATGCGTTCAAATCTTTTCAAACACTTCCCATTTATATCTGTGTGTGAATGCCGCGTCTTTACATTGAATGGATGTGAATGAATGTTTTACTGCATTATATTAGTGCTTCGCACAATGTCATCATTTTATACGGTGAGACACGATGTATCTGAATGCATGTTGTGTGATTCCTCCACCAGGAGGCAAATCCGTCGGTGTTTGAGTAATGGACTCAAAGGCGACTAATTCTGCGAGGCTAATGAAACGCACCACTCAGATCCGTTCCAATTGAAAGAGCGAATTAATTTCCCCTCTAGTAGATTGCGATGATTTGGGGACCTTCATGCCGAAAAGCCGCGAGAGTAGCCTAAGATAGGTCAGCCTATGATTAACCAAATCTGAAAGGAAGCTTCTTCATACCTTCCTCTTTCAATTCAATGTCAAGTTTTCAAGTGCAATGTAAATATCATAATGTACATTCCATGTCTTGTAAATCCTATCATGTTATCCTGTCAGTAAAACAACTGACCTTTGTTTTGCAGGATAAGATTAAAAAACCTCGTAAATAAAACACGTTGAATGGCATGCATCCGACCAACACCTACGTTAGGAAATTAACACCCCTACGTTTGTTGTAGGTGAAAATTGGTCCTGTTACCAGATCAAAATCTAAGAAAGCACTAAGTCCATCTCCAAACATGGCTTCAAGTGCTCAACTAGAATCCACCCCCGTCTCTAAGGAAGAGTTTGAAGGATTAAAGAACCAGATAGCCGAATTGGCCATTTTCTTAAGAGAACAAAGTAAAGCTCTTAAAGAAAAACAAGCACAGGGTCATACAGAACCAAGTACACCCGGTGGCAGTTAAGAGACTAGAAAGATGGACACTCAAATTCCTGAACCTCAAAATCAGGATCTTACCAACAAAACCCCTGAAATCACCACCCTTAACAAAGAGCAGGAAGTTGGTGATATTCTAAAAAAAGTCCAACAGATGAAAGAAACCATCCAGTCCATCAAAGGGACTGGGGCATTTAGGAGTGTCAATTATTCAGACTTATGTATTTTCCCCGGGGCTCGTTACCCTGAAAAATTACAAGTCCCTGATTTTGAGAAATACGATGGATTGGGAGACCCATACACCCATTTGAAGGTATTCATTAGATAGCTCGGAGCCTATGTAGAGGATGAGAAGCTCAAAGTGCAATTATTCCAAGAAAGTTTGACCGGAGAGGCTAGAGCCTGGTATGTCCTGTTAGATAATTCCAAAATTTATAGCTGGGAAGAGTTGACACATGCCTTCCTCAATCAGTATAGCTTTCAGTCTCAAATGGCTCCAGATAGATACTAGATCACCAAAATCAAGAAACAAAATGCTGAGTCATTCAGAGAATATGCCCAACGATGGAGACGGATGGCAGCACAAGTTACCCCACCTATGACTGCGTCTGAGATAGTCATGACCTTCATCGATATCCAGGAAGCTCCGTGGCGACGTTGGGAAAAAATGCGCTGGTCGGGTCACAACCCGGATCTTTCTCTCTTCCTAAGTTCTGTCTACCCTTACTCTTTTTATTTGTGAAAAAGGTTTTGAAGGGTTTTTTAGGAAAAGGCAAACATGTATCATGTCGACGATTGAATATTTTACAGAGTGGCCAGTTGGTAGATTTGAAATGGTTGTACCAACTCAATCGAGTTTTGTTTGAAAAAGAGGCCCAATTGCTGGAAACTGCCGAAACTTGATCTTTGAAACTGAAGTTTGAGTTTTGGGGCTTGGTTAAGTGCGGGGAAGGTGTTAGGCACCCCACAACTCCTATGTAAACACGGTACCGCATCTTTTCAGTATTTTCTTTTTAAATCTGCAATGTGTGTGTGTGAATGCTGGAAGAAATTGGGCCTATGTTTGATTGAAAGCATGTCTATGCATCGTTGAACCTATATACGAAGGGTTTGATTTGATTTGCAAAAAGTCTTTGATTTGATTTGTAAAAGTGTTTGATTTGATTTGCGAAAGCTTCTCTTTTCGATAAGATTGTTAAAATGATATTTTGAAAGCAGGTTTTCAAACCCTTATGCTAACATAAGAATTGAAGCATATCGATACTTCAGTTTTATCTTTTCAGCCTTAAGGCTCAATTTAAATGGTGATTGTCTGGCTGCGAAGCATTCTCGACCACAAAATATATACAAGTGTCGGTCTTCTCATGGGCATGACAGCCATCAGAGTGACTCTAACACGACAAACTATATTTTCACTATGTTGAGACCTTAAATCCGGATAACCGTTCTAAGGTCTTTTTGTAGGTACATTTTTACAGAAAAACTGGCAGGATACATTTATAAAGTGGAGTTTGTCCATCGTGGGAATCAGATTCTGATCAATCGGATCGTGAATCCCAAGATTTCTAGGCTCACATAGGGAGGACAATAAACCTGCACAACTCAATTTTTGTACAGAAAAAAGATATATATCCAAATATCGCCAAAACCAAGGATTCATTCAGTAAATCATGGTTCACACATGACCGAAGCGTCTCGTTCCCACTAGATAGCGATCTAAGGGCCACGAGACAGCTTTTATAAGTGAAACTAGAAAAATACTAGAATTAAATAACTCTCAGCCATTTTAGCTTCCCGGTTCTGTCTGGACCTTTTTTGAACCGTTTGAAAGCTAGATGGTAGCTGTCGTCTAACACTACAAAATTTACCTTACTAAGGTTCTACAAATTCAAGAATTAGTATAACAATAAGCAAGGATCGATCCCACTGAGAGTGAATTGTATTTTAATTATCCAATGAATCCAATGAGTTGGGGGGGAGGTGTTTTTGTTAAAAATAATTTATATAACAAAAGTAAATTAAGAAAAAAATATCAATAAGTAAAAGAGTTCAATTCTTTAGTTCAGTATCCCCTTTTCACAATTATGATTTAATCAAGTCAATATACTATTTATCTTCCACTGAGATTAATAACCCTAGATAACCGCGATCGCAAATTACCCAAAATTCTCCTTAAGTGTACATCTAATGCGACGATCGCCAACAAGAGATTTTAACTAACATATAACCTAGAACTATCAGCATAGATTTAATATGATAGCAGCAGTAAGCATGAGAATTAGATTATTCCAAGAAATAATTACACAATCAGGAATTATTGAACTTATCTTCTGAATATCTTAACGATATGTCAAAGCTTGTCCACAATAAAATACTGTTAATCGCTACTTAGATTAGACACACTTCGTTTGCTTAAAATCTATCTTAATCTAGCATATGTAATCAATTTATTAATTTAATCCTGCAGAAACCAAATCAATCAATTGAATAACATATATAAAAGTTCATGTAGATAGTCAGAATAAATCTCAGATGAAAGAATAAATATTATAAACTTAATCAAATCATAAACTATTAATCTGGTTCAACATCCCTTCAAAATTGAATAAGTGATTTAGCCTGACATGCCTTGATGAATAGCCTCCAAGATGAAAGAATGAAATTATATGATCCAAGATAGTCTAAACTCAGCAGAACAACTGATATATATAGACTAACAAAACCCTAGTCTAATAAGGCAAGACAGCAATCCTAATCCTACACAACTTTGCAATTAAAACACCTAAAACCTAATCAGCCCGTCCGTCCGACGTGCCCTGCGCTGGTCCTCTTCTTCTTCTGGCGCGCCCTGCGCCCAATATGCAGGGATTCAAGTTCTTTATGCGGTGCGGCCCGCGCCGAGTCCTTCATATTTGCAGCGCACCTCGCGCTAGTCTATCATCAAGCCCAATTTTGGTTCTTTTCTTCTCTTCTGCCTAATCATCTCCATTCCTGCACATTAACACAAAACACATGAAAAGTACAATGTATACTTAAGTAAATGCAATATAACAAGCTAATAAATACCTATTAAGTAGGTTAAAAACCTACTTATCAAATACCCCCAAACTTGAATAATTGCTTATCCTCAAGTAAACAAACACAATGCAAACTACTTAACAGAATGAATGTGGCCTAACACAATCAAGTCGAAATCTCAGTAAGCAAACACAGGTTGTATACATCTTATGCATAAACACTTTAACTCACAATCCATCTTCACTCATGACCAGTCATAGACTCTCACATCATCACATCACATACATAACTTTAATTCTCTCTCGTGCATGTGTGTCCAATTATATATAAGTAATTCAAATTTGTTCTTAAGATTAGTCCCAACAAACAACCTACTCAAACACAGATATCTTCACAATCATGGCATCCACATAAGTATATCGAAAATCAGGCTTTAATAAGCAATAATGGAATAAATATCAAAGCCCATGCTTCATGGGTGCATTTTAACGCTCCATCCCACCAATTATTTCATATTTCTGATTCGTGCAATGTTCAACCCCCTTAGGCTATTCAATGCTACCCATGTAACGGACTTTCGACCAACGACTCCTAAACCCGAAGGCTTTTGGGCACTAGGTGTTAAGACATCCCCTAGGGTTTACTCGTCCGAGTAACAAAGGCCACGAGGTCAAACTAAATCAGTTTTTATTTCATAATTTTTTTCTCTTGCTTTATATTTTTTTTTCTGAGCCTTAATTCCCCCAAACTTATGTTTCAGCCAATTCTTTATCTTTCATCTGTGATCAAGTAAGCATCCGTGTTCCTAATACATATGAATTCCTAATTACTACTGACAACTTATTGGAGTACTTGAAAGTTGAGAGAAAACTATAATCATGCAATGACGTTACCATGTTCGAAACTAATTAGATCATGAACTCAATTTTATGCAAGATTCAGTGCGAATTCGAAATCAACCATATAGTTAACTACCTTGAAATAGTGCTCATTTTCTATGTATGATCCTAGATGCATGTATCTACTGACAAAGTCCTACATGAATGCAATATTTTTGATTCTTTTATAAGATGTATATGAAAAGAATCTACTCTAAATGTAACCTAAACTAAATGCTAAAACAATAAAAATTTAAATTTACTTCCCCCCCCCCCCACACACTTAAATTATGGAATGTGATTACTTCGCATATGGAAAATTGAAAAACGAGGACTTCCCTGAGTGAAGAGTTAAAACTCGTCGGAATCGTCATCCTCTTGTGGAGGGTAAGTAGGCAGGACTGGAGGAGTGGGCATCTAGACTGGATCATGTGGAGAGAAATGCGAGAAGGCGTCGACTAATGCAGTGAATGCCCTCACGTTGTACATATGCATAGAAGCTTGACGTTGGGCAAGTCGCATACTCCGTTCCTGACTGCATCTCTGAAAAGTGGATGGTGACTCTGGGGGCGATGCTTCTTCATCCTCATCAGACATCGGCTCACCTGGTTGAGGTGGTGTGGAAGTCGGTATTATGATAAACCCTTCTCTTCGTAGATGTGATTGGGCCCCTGTCCATGGTCTGTAAGACTAAATCGTCCGTTAGTCAATGATGGCCATAGGCTGGACGATTGGCTCAGAAGGGTGCCATTGAACTCCCACTTTTCGGCAAAGGTCGGTGATGAGGAAACCATGCAATAACCCACCTGTGGTTCCTCCCCTCAGTGATCATGCAAAGAACTCCTGAATGCACCGTCCGATGTCTATGTTCAAAATCTCGACCTCATTATTTGACCCTTCCTCATGAGTTACAATACCAAAAAGTATTTAGGCCCTTTCTTTAGTGACATCATTCTGATGACGCGTTGGCATAAATCGGGCGCATATGAAGGCATACCAGGCCTTGTCATATATGCTCAAGGCGGAGTGTGGAAAAGATATTTTCTAGACGGTGCCCATTCTGGTGACCCACTGAGTGCCTGGCTTGCAGAGCCACTCTATGATCTCATCGAGATTTGGAAGACGATCCTCGTAGCGGTCTATCTGTGGTGTCTCCAGCCTAAAATAATCATTGATCGCCTCTGCGTCGAAGGATACCGGCGTGCCCTGAACCAAAACCACGTGATCAACGTGCTCTATGGTGTTGGCGTAGAATTCTTACACAATGTTGATCATTGCTGATAGAGGTTGTGTGACCAGTTGGAACCACCCACGCTCCACTATCATCTGTGCCATGGCGCCATCGAGGTTCGCATCTGGCTTTAGGCCCCTTTCTAGCACCAAAGTCTTTTTATCGATAACTTTGGCGTAGCGTGTCATCGTACCCTCGCTCATAAATTGAGTGGTGTCATATTGGGGAGGAGCCCTTGAAGATATAGTCCTCGGTCTTTTGGATGCCATAAGAATGGTTGCTCGATGAATTGGATTTTAAAAGGTGAAGATAACCTTGAAAAACCTGTTGAAGCAATTTGTCGAACACTTGGTGGGCGACAAAGTCTCTCCCCCAAACTTAGTACAGTTTATATAGCAAAATCTCCCAAGTATAAGAATTAAATCCAACCTTGGGTGGTCAGTAACCCAAGGGTTCCCAAAGCAATTGATTAAGCAGTATAATGAACTTGGTAATACCTTAGACAATAAAACCCAATTTACTTATAAAATTTACCTTTGAATTGTTGCTTTAATTGGATTCGTGTGTGAATTCAAGTTCCTTTTCACTCCTTTGCTTCCAATCTATATTGATGAAGTCTTTTAGTTATAGAGAAAATTCTGGAGTTGGTGGTGATGGACGAATGTGATGATGATAGTGTATGGTGGATTGGGTTTATAAGTAGAGAGAAAGTAGAAGGAAGATTGGATTTTGAAAAGAGGGTTTTGTACTTGGGTTTGGTTTAGCAGAGTTGTTTAAGGGTAGGAGTAGAAGATATGGCTTTTAGTTGGTATAGGATTAGAGGAATTAGAATTAGATTAGGAGTTGGCACATAAAAGAAAGTTTTAAAAACCTTTTTGAAGTTGGAAACCGCCGACCGGCGCACCGTGCGCCCAGTCATTCCTCCTTGCTGCGTGGCACGCGCTGGGTGGCTTCTACCCCACGCCTAGTACCGCGTGCCTCGCGCCCAAAGCTGCGCGCCCCGCGCTGGTCTGGGTTGGAATGGCCTGATTTTGCTGGTGGTGTAGCGCGCCCCGCGCCGTGTTCCTCTTCATTTAGGAGCGGCCCGCGCTAGCCTTGTGGCATTGCTGATTTTTATTGTTTGGCTTTGATCAGTTTCCCTACCACCTTCTGCATTGAATCATGATTCACCTTAGGAGTTAATTATACTCGGCATATGATACTAAAATATATATAAAAACTAAAGTAAAAGTTACTAAGGGTTTAAAAAATTTGGGTTGCCTTCCAATTAGCTTCCATTATTTAACGTTGTTGGCTCGACTTGACGCCTATCAATTATCCGGAGATGGGATCCATCAGCGTCACGACCTTAATTTCCTCTATTTGATTATTATCCGAGAACGGCTTCAGCCTATGGCCGTTCACTTTGAATACATTTCCTATTTTTGGATTCTGGATATCAACTGCACCATGAGGAAAAACATTAGAGATGATAAATGGTCCCTCCCAGCAAGAGCGTAACTTCCTTAGAAATAGCTTCAATCTTGAATTGAACAGAAGTACTTTCTATCCCACAGTGAAATTTTTCCGTAAGAGTTGCTTATCATAAAAAACTTTTGTCCTAGTTTTGTACAGCTTAGAACTCTCATATGCTTCAGTCCGTAACTCCTCAAGTTCTTGCAGCTGCAGCTTCCTATTGACGCCAGCTTGATCCATGTTCATATTGCACTGCTTGATCGCCCAGAAAGATTTGTGTTCGAGCTCTACAGGTAAGTGGCATGGTTTCCCGTATACGAGCCTGTAAGGTGACATACATATCGGGGTTTTGTATGCCGTCCTATATGCCCATAATGCGTCTTCCAATCTTAGACTCCAATCTTTTCTGTTGGGGTTGACTACTTTCTCCAGAATGGATTTGATTTCTCTGTTTGAGACCTCTGCCTGGCCATTGCTTTGCGGGTGGTAGGATGTAGATACTCTGTGAAGAACGTTGTATTTCTTCAACAAAGCGGCTAACACCCCTATTGCAGAAATGAGTTCCGCCATCACTGATGATGGCCCGTGGTGCTCCAAACCTGACAAAAATGTTAGTCCGAACAAAATTTGCAACAACTTTAGAATTGTCAGTCCTAGTGGCTTTAGCTTCCACCCATTTGGATACATAATCAACTGCCAATAAGATGTAAATATTACCAAAAGAAACAAGAAATGGTCCCATGAAATCAATACCCCAAACATCAAAGATTTCTACGATTAGTATAGGGTTTTGTGGCATTTGATTCCTTTGAGATAAATTACCAGTCTTTTGACAATTTTCACATAATTTACAAAATAAATAAGAGTCTTTGAAAATAGAAGGCCAAAAGAAACCATTTTCTAAAACCTTACGTGACGTTCTCTTAGGTCCAAAATGACCTCCACAGGCATAGGAGTGACAGAAAGTTAGAATAGACTATATTTCATTGTCAGGTACACAACGTCTAACTATTTGATCAGCATAAAATTTCCACAAGTATGGATCGTCCCATACATAATGTTTGGCATCACTCCTAAGTTTTTATTTCTGAGCTTTAGAAAACTCACTTGGTACACAAGCACTTACCAAGAAATTCACAATGTCGGCATACCAAAGGGTTGTATTTCCAATAGACAAAAGATGCTCATCTGGAAATATGTCATGTAATGGCAGTGCTTCCTCGTCCTTTATGATCCTGCTCAAGTGATCCGCCACCAAGTTATCTGCACCCTTTTTATCTTTGATATCCAAGTCGAATTCTTGCAGCAGCAAGATCCACCTTATGATTCGAGGTTTGGATTCCTTCTTGGTCAGTAAGTAGCTGAGAGCAGCATGGTCAGAATAAACTATTACTTTATTACCGAGTAAATAAGCTCTGAATTTATCTAAAGTAAATACAACATATAAGAGTTCTTTTTCTGTTATGGAATAGTTTATCTGAGCCGCTTTCAAAGTTCTTGAAGCGTAGTAGACCGCATGGACAGTTTTGTTAATCCTTTGACCCAAGACGGCGCCGACAGCATAGTTGCTCACATCACACATTATCTCAAAAGGTATGTTTCAATTCGGTGGTTGAATGATGGGGGCTGACGTCAATAATTTCTTTAATGTATTAAAGGCCACCATGCATTCATCATTGAACTGGAACTCCTCATCTTTCTTTAGCAACTTGCATAAGGGCAATGCTATGTTGGCGAAATCCTTGATAAACCTACGATAAAAACCTGCATGTTCAAGAAAAGATCGTATCTCCCTCACGTTGATGGGGTAAGGCAATGCAAATATAATATCAATCTTAGCCTTATTAACTTCTAAACCATTGACTGACACTACATGTCCAAGTACTATTCCTTGTTCTACTATAAAGTGACATTTTTCCCAATTTAGGACAAGATTTGTTTCTAAGCATCTGTCCAGTACACGTGTCAAATTATCTAAACAGGCATCTAACGAGTCACCATGAACTGTGAAATCATCCATAAAGACTTCAATACATTCTTCTGAAAGATCTGAAAAGATACTTACCATGCATCGTTGAAAAGTGCCTGGGGCATTACATAATCCAAAGGACATTTGGCGATAAGTGAAGGTGCCGAAAGGACATGTGAATGTGGTCTTTTCCTGGTCTTCTGGGGCGATCACAATCTGGTTGTAACCTGAAAAATCATCTAAGAAGCAATAATGAGAATGCCCAGCTAAACATTCTAACATTTGATCAATAAAAGGCAAAGGAAAGTTGTCTTTTCGAGTTACAGCATTTAATCTTCTATAATCTATACACACTCTCCAACCTGTTTGCATCCTTGTGGGCACTAATTCATTATTGTCATTCTTGACAACCGTGATACCTAATTTCTTTGGAACTACCAACACTAGACTTACCCATTGACTATCAGAGATGGGGTAGATGACTCCTACATCAAGCAATTTAATTACCTCTTTCTTCACTACCTCCATCATCGGTGGGTTCAATCGTCTTTGTGCATCTCTCGTTGGTTTAGCTCCTTCCTCTAACAAAATTCGGTGCATGCATATAGCGGGACTAATACCCTTAATGTCTGCTATCGTCTAACCAAATACTGTGATGTGGTCCCTAAGGACTCTCAATAACTTTTCCTCCTGCACTTTGGTTAGATTACTAGCAATTATCACAGGTAAAGTTTCATTAGCCCCTAAATATGCATATTTTAAATGTGCCGGCAATTATTTTAATTCAAGTATTGGAGCTTGCTCCACAGATGGTAATAACTTTTGATGAGTTACAGGTAGTTGAATTAATTGGACTGCATGCTTCTCTGTGAGTT
The DNA here is from genome assembly GCA_020205555.1 of Panax stipuleanatus. NCBI lineage: Eukaryota > Viridiplantae > Streptophyta > Magnoliopsida > Apiales > Araliaceae > Panax > Panax stipuleanatus. The sequence goes on along the minus strand of CM035119.1, from coordinate 111,801,305 downwards.
TAGGTAATGACTGTAATACAGCCACAGTTTCCTTCAAGTCCTGACTGTGCTCAAATTCATATATCCTATCCATGTTCAAATTTTTAGAAATAGCAACCTTCAAACTATCTCTTTGAATCTGTTCAAAAGTTTCCTGCACTAACGAATCACACATCAATAGCATAAACTTGGCAGATATCACTAGGGTACCTCATGGCATCATATATGTTAAACTGGATCTTTTCGCCATCAAATTCCATTGTCAAGGTCCCATTGTGAACATCGATCACAGTCCTTGCTATTTTTAGGAAGGGTCTTCCTAGCAAGATATGTGATGGGTTCGGGGAAGCATCATCTTCCATATCCACGATGTAAAAATCTGCAGGAAAGATTAGTTCGTTCACGTGCACCAAGACATCTTCGACAACCCCTCGGGGATTAGCTAATTGAATAATAACACCGGTATGTTTCAAAGGTCCAAGATTTAGAAACTTATACACAGACAATGGCATCACATTTATTGAAGCACCTAAGTCTAGCATGGCCTTTTCAAACCTAGTGTTTCATATCTTACACGGGATCGTAAACATGCCTGGATCTTTACATTTAGGTGGCATTTTTCTTTGTAAAATAGCTGATACATTTTCCCCTACTTTGACTTTGTCATCGTTTTCCAATTTTCATTTATTTGTGCACAATTCTTTCAAAAAATTAGCATCCGTGGCACTTGTTTAATAACATCTATTAATGGGATATTCACCTCTACTTTCCTAAAAGTCTCTAGAATTTCATTTTCTTGTTCATTTTTCTTTGAATTTGTAGAATTTTTATGAGGAAAGGGAAGAGGAATATCTATCTGACAAGGAGGTTTAGGGTGTACCTTAGGTATTACCGGTGTCTCCTTTTCTTGCTCTTTCTCATACTTAACTGTAGCCTTTGGTGTATCCATCTGTTTTCCACTTCGCAGGGTTATAGCACTGCCATTCTCCTTTGGATTGACAACCGTCTGTGATGGAAGCTTCCCGGAACCTTGAGAGTCCAACCGACCTACAGTAGTGGCTAATTGGCTCATCTGACTGTCCAAGCTATGGATGGAAGACTTCGTCTCGTTTTGGAATTATTGTGTTTGTTGCATAAACGCCTTGAACATGTCTTCCAAGGACGTTCCAGGATTGGTCGGTGCTGCTGGTCTGGGTTGGTATTGTGGCTGATTGGCTGAAATTGTGGTTTAACTGGGTAAAATCCTTGCGCTTGTGGCCTAGCACCCCCATAACTAAAGTTAGGATGATCCCTCCATCCTGGATTGTATGTGTTGGAGAAAGGATCATATTTCCTCTGCGGCTATGCTTGGTAATTCCCCACTGCATTAGCTTGCTGTGTAGTATCCACCTCTTGCAATGTCAGGCATGCATCTGTAGGGTACCCTGCCATTAAACAAATTTGGCAAGCTTGTGCAACCGGTGCGTTACCTGCAGCTAATTGTTTCACCAAAGTAGTTAAGTCAGAAATTTATTGCTCTACATTAGTTGTGCTCACCTCACTTACTCTTTGGGCTGGATTAGCAATCCTTGTTCCATACTGTTGTGCATTGGTGGCCATGTTGGCAATCAAGTTCTTAGCCGCCTCCGGTGTTTTGTTCACTAATGCACATCCATTCGCAGCGTCAATCATACTCCTATCCATTGGTAAGAGCCCTTTATAAAAGTAGATGATGAGGTGTTGATCGTCGATCTGGTGGGGTGGGCAGCTGGACCAAAGCTTCTTGAATCTCTCCCAATACTCATACAGTGTTTCACCACTGAACTGTCAGACTCCGCAAATATCCTTCCTAATGTTGGCTACTCTTGAAGCAGGAAAATACTTCTCCAAAAATAGCCTTTTCATGTCGTTCCATGATTGAATTGATCCCGCTAGGAGATAAAACAACCAGTCTTTTGCTAAGTCTCCCAGTGATAATGGGAAAGCTCTCAGCTTAATCTGATCCTCTGTGACATTGTGTGGCTTTATGGTGGAGCACACAATATGGAATTTCCTGCAAGTGTTTGTACGGATCATCACCTGTAAGACCACGAAAAGTAGGCAAAAGATGAATTAGTCCAGATTTTAGTTCAAACGAAACATTTAATTCATGATATTCAATACACAAAGTTTGTTGAGTAAGATTAGCAGTTGACAACTCCTTCAAAGTCCTGTTATTTGGCACCGCCATCTCCTCTTCTGATTCGCTTGAAGAAGATTGATCCGAAAGTAACGTGAGTGTGATGTTCAGGCCCGGTGATGGAGAGTCTTCGAAATCTGTAAGTGAACCTTGGTTTTTCTGAACTTCCGTCCTAAGCCTTCGTGCGGTTCTCTCTATTTCTAGATCAAATTTCAAATCAAGAGAGTGAGAAGATCGAGGCATAAAATAAAATAAAAAATATTGAAAACAATCGAATAAATAAAATCAAATAACACTCCCCGGCAACGGCGCCAAAATTTGGTAGCTGTCGTCTAGCACTACAAAATTTATTTTACTAAGGTTCTACTAATTCAAGAATCAGTATAGCAATAAGTACGGATCGATCCCACATAGAGTGAATTATATTTTAATTATCCAATGAATACAATGAGTTGGGAGGGGGCTGTTTTTGTTAAAAACAATTTAATTAACAAAAGTAGATTAAGAAGAAAATATCAATAAGTAAAAGAGTTCAATTCTTCAGTTCAGTATCCCTTTTTCACAATTATGATTTAATCAAGTTAATATACTATTTATCTTCCACTGAGATTAATAACCCTAGATAACCGCGATCGCAAATTACCCAAAATTCTCCTTAATTGTAGATCTAATGCGACGATCGCCAACAAGAGATTTTAACTAACATATAACCTAGAACTATCAGCATAGATTTAATATGATAGCAGCAGTAAGCATGAGAATTAGATTATTCCAAGAAATAATTACACAATCAGGAATTATTGAACTTATCTTCCGAATATCTTAACAATATGTCAAAGCTTGTCCACAATAAAATACTGTTAATCGCTACTTAGATTAGACACACTTCATTTGCTTAAAATCTGTCTTAATCTAGCAGATGTAATCAATTTATTAATTTAATCTTGCAGAAACCAAATCAATCAATTGAATAACATATATGAAAGTTCATGTAGATAATCAGAATAAATCTCAGATGAAAGAATAAATATTATAAACTTAATCAAACCATAAACTATTAATCAGGTTCAACATCCCTTCAGAATTAAATAAGTGATTTAGCTGGACATGCCTTGATGAATAGCCTCTAAGATTAAAGAATGAAATTATATGATCCAAGATAGTCTAAACTCAGCAGAACAATTGATATATATAGACTAACAACACCCTAGTCTAATAAGGCAAGACAGGAATCCTAATCCTACACAACTTTGCAATTAAAACACCTAAAACCTATTCAGCCCGCCCGACGCGTCCCGCGCTGGTCCTCTTCTTCTCCTGGAGCACCCCACGCCCAATATGTAGCGATTCAAGTTCTTTATGCGGCACGGCCCGTGATGAGTCCTTCATAATTGCAGCGCGCCCCGCGCTAGTCTATCATCAAGCCTAATTTTGGTTCTTTTCTCCTCTTCTGCCCAATCATCTCCATTCCTGCACATTAACACAAAACACATGAAAAGTACAATGTATACTTAAGTAAATGCAATATAACAAGCTAAGAAATACCTATTAAGTAGGTTAAAAACCTACTTATCACTATAGTTGGCGAGATTTAAATAAATCTAGTTCGCCCGCAGAAATGTCAATGTCGATTCATATGAAATGAATATTTGAAGTAACAATTTAATAAAAATGAGTAAAGAAATATATATATATATATATATATATATAATTATATATACGAAAGCTGTAAAGGGCGATGGGTTTTCACGCCGGTGCCCGGACCAAAATGTAAATATATATATATATATATATATATATATATATATTTATTTATTTATAAAAGCTATATAAAAGCTACGAAATGATCCAGGCTGGACAGAATGTAAATATATAGAAAAGCAGTAAAGGGCGGTGGGTTTTCACTCCGAGGCCCGGACTGGAATATAAATATATATTTATAAAAGCTGTATAAAAGCCAAGGAATGATCCGGGCTGGACATAATGTAAAAAATAATAATAAAGGGCGGTGAGTTTTCACTCTGAGGCCCGGACGAAAATATAAATATATATTTAAATATAGACAGAAAAATAGTCAAACCAGGACTGGGAAGATAACCTAGTATGGTGAATGGTGCCAAAAATAGTAAAAAAGCCACAAAATAATCTATGTCAAACGGGAATGTATATATATATATATATATATATATAGTTAAATATAGACAGAAAAGTAGTCAAACAAGACTGGAAAGATAACCAGTATGGTGAATGGTGCCAAAAATAGTAAAAAGGCCACAGAATGATCTAGGCCAAACTGGAATGTAAATAAAATATATAGTTAAATATAGACAAAAAAGTAGTCAAACCAGGACTGGGAAGATCACCCAGTATGGTGAATGTTGCATATATATGCACATATATATATATATATATAAAAGAAGTAAACTATCGCGGATTTGACATCCGGGCTTGACCGAATTGAAAAGTTAGTATATATACAATTAAATATATACAAAGAAAAGCCAAACCCGGACTGGAAAGGTAACCCAGTCTGGTGAAGTTGCTCAACACAAAGATGCAAGTATATAAAAGCTATTGGAAGTGACGGATCGTCAATCCGAGTTGTAGAAATGTCAGAAAATGCGTTTAGGTACTAAAATATACCAAAAGTTAACAAAAACGGCAACGGAACTGAGTTTCGGGCATATTTAGAAAACGAAAGTTGATATGCAAGTGTATAAAAGTGCGAAGAAGTAATAATAACTTTCTGATCGTAAAACTACTCATAATGGACTGCTACACTGGTTTTTTACCAAATTTTAGGCTTTAAACGTCTAAATCTACCGGTTATTTTCTGATATGTGGTAGTATGTGGGTATATCTACATGTTAGAGTGAAAAAATTTGAGTTTGGAAGACAAAAAAATAGTTGGAAAACCAAACAGGAAGGAGTTCAGAGCGTTTCTGAATTCTTCAAATGAGCTGGGGGTGAGCTCGTATATATAGACCCAGGAGCCTCCACTCTACCTGCTGATGCCACAGGTAGAGGTACGGCTCCATGTGGTAGGGCCCACGTGGCTGCTCCCATTGCATCGAAGTACGTGCACTCCAAGCAATGCGATGTCAGGTTCGAAACTTTCTAACTTTCGATCGGAGCGTCCGTTTGAGGCATGTTATACCTTTTCGGAAAGCCCTCATCTAGAGTGTCACAATGCCATGGGATAAAACATTTTCTGGGTCCAAGAAGATGGGTTCATAACCAGGTCTTTGATTCCCCGCAATTTATCCGTTGAGCTGTCTTGCGCTGTTTTCACTTGGGATCATTGTTATAGTTCGTTCTGACCTTGTTGTCATCCATTTGGATTAAGTTTGACCTAATCGACTTCAAGTTGACAAAATGATCGTTTTACCCCTCCCGGGGTTGCCTTTAGTGCTGGCATAGCCTTCGGTTGACTTCCTGGGGTTGTTTCCAAGGTTTAGATCCCAGTTGATTCTGTTTGTCCTTAGGGTTGTCTCTGAGGCAGACTTGGTCACTCCAGGTTTTCCTTTGGGAGATGTTGTGATGCTTCAGGATTATTTCTGAAGTTGACCTGACCTCCTGGGTTGAGATCGGGGATAACACGCACCTCCCGGGTTGAGACCGGGGCTGATATGTACCTCTTAGGTTGAGACCGGGGCTAACTTGTACCTCCCAAGTTGAGACTGGGGCTGACTTGTACCTCCCGAGTTGAGACCGGGGTTGACTTGCACTTCCCGGGTTGAGATCGGGGTTGACCTGTACTTCCCGGGTTGAGATTGAGACTGACATGTACCTCCTGGGTTGAGACCGGGGCTGACCTGTACTTCCCAGGTTGAGACTAGGGCTAACCTGTACCTCCCGAGTTGAGACCGGGGTTGACCTGTACTTCCTGGGTTGAGACCGGGACCGGGGCTAACATGTACTTCCCGGGTTGAGACCGGGGTTGACTTGTACTTCCAGGATTGAGACTGGGGCTGACCTGTACTTCTCGGGTTGAAATCGGGGCTGACCTGTACCTCCCAGGTTAAGATCGGGGCTAACCTGCACCTCTCGGGTTGAGACCGAGGCTGACTTGTACTTCCCGGATTAAGACCGGGGCTAACCTGTACTTTTCGGGTTGAGATCGGGGCTGAATTGATGATCAGATATTGAGACCGAGGTTGATTTGATGGTTCAGTATTGAGACCAGGGTTGAGTTGACGGCCCGATATTGAGACCGGGGTTGAGTTGACGGCTCGATATTGAGATCGGGGATGAGTTGACGGTCCGGTATTAAGACCGGGGTTGAGTTTATGGCCCGGTATTGAGATCGGGGTTGAGTTGATGGCCCAGAATTAAGACCGGGGTTGAGTTGACGGCCCGATATTGAGACCAGGGTTAAGTTAATGGCTCGGTATTGAGACTGAGGTTGAGTTGATTGCCCAGTATTGAGACCGGGGTTGAGTTAACGGCCCAGTATTGAGACTGGGGTTGAGTGATGGCCCGGTATTGAGACCGGGGTTGAGTTGATTGCCCGGTATTGAGATCGGGGTTGAGTTGACGACCCCCGGTATTGAGACCGGGGTTGAGTTGATGGACCAATATTGAGACCGGGGTTGATTCAAAAGACAATTTTGCCCTCCTACAGTGTTAGTAACAGGGAAACGAAATTTTGAGTGTCTACACTCTGTATTTCGAAAGGGTCCTAGCAGGCATAGACAAACCATTCTCGGAGATGATAAAGTACGGAGAAATGGCTGAAATGGGGCTAAAATTTGGGAAGATAAAGGATCTGACCTCCTTGGAAGCCGTTGCCGAGCATATCCAATCTGGGAGTTACAGGAGTAATCCCCGGAGGGTACACAAGTAGAAAGATGAAGAAGTATCCTTAGTATTACAAGGACAGAATCAGAGGAGCGAGTTGAGCAGTATGCCCATTCAAAGGAGGACCTATTCCCATTTCCAAGCTCCAGCCCAACCTTCTAATCCTCCTTTTCCAAAAAAATTGGAAGCCAGACATCGGAGAACGTTAACCCTTTTAGGGGATTCACTTGAGAATGTGCTAAAACTGTTGACAGCACAAAAGAAGATTGTTCAACTCTTTCCACCAACCAGTAGCGGGGGAAAGAATTTCGACCCAAGTAAAAAGTGTGCATACCATTCCGGATCTCCGAGCCATGATACACAAGACTATTGGTCTCTCAAGCAAAAAATCCAAGACTTAATAGACAACAAAGAGATTGTGGTGACCAAACCTGAGCAACCCTATGTGCAGTATAATCCCCTCCATCAGCATAAAGAGGAGAGTGTCAATATGATTTGCACGGGGAGTAGAGAGGGATCCAAATACCTCCGATATGTCGGAGAGTCAACTCAATCCAGTAACAATAGCCCAGGCAGTTGGGAGTTATTCGAAAGGTTGTTCCTGATAGAACAGGAGATCAAGTCTATTAAGGAACAGATTGGACAACTAGCGAATTTAGTCGTGTATCATCATCAGTTAACCAGATATTTGATAAACCAATCCAGTCAGGATGAAGCAAGTCCTCCTACACCAGAAATTAGTCCCATTGCTATGAGGGACCATTACTTCTTTCATGAGCATGAACCCTGGGCCGATAAGGTGGCCTAAGAGGAGAAGTTTCAAGCAGATAGGGAGTTTGCCTTTCAGAGGAACTTAACTAATTTGAACCAGTCGATGAAGGAAATCCTCCAAATATTGATCAATAAGGGGATGGTTACAGATTTGTTACCCCCGGTGAACCCTCGATCCAGGAAATTCAAACCTGACAGGATCTGTTAGTATAACTCCAATGCGCCTGGTCATGATACCAAGGATTGCTATGAATTTTGGCACCTGATTCAGAATATGAATGAAAGCGGTGAGCTGATAAGAGGAAATCAGGACTATGGCCTCCCTGATGAGGAAACACTATTTATTCCCACGGCGTGGAATCAGGGAATAGTGGCTGTTATTTCTTGTGAGAAGGAGCTAGCCGAAACACCCTTAGTACTGCCTGGAAAAAGGGTTCAAGAAATGCTGAATTCTGTGAAGGTAGCCGCGCCCGAACCTTTAATACTGCCTTTTAGACCACAGCATCCTGTCATCAGTCTAAAAAGAGTCCCATAGAACTATAGGAATGATCAAGGTTCCACCCCAAACAACATTTTCATTGTATCCAAAGAGAATCCATTGTACCTTCCCCAGTGGGTGATCAATGCAGTCATCAAAACAAAAGGGAAGGTGGCTGAAGAGAAAATCGAAGAGTTCCTCAGCAAAATGGGTCATAACGAGACTAAAGTGGTGCAAAACCTGAAAGATGCACCCAAGCAGATGTCCATCCTGGATCTGGTTTTATCCTCAGTGGATCATCGCAACATTCTGGTAAAAGTACTGAAAGAAGCCCATCTGCCAAGGACAGTGGATGCCGAGAAATTCTGTCACGTGATAGAACACATTTTCAACAGCAATGTGATATCTTTCACTGATGATGATATACCCGCAGAAGGAACGAGTTATCGCAAGTCCCTGCATATAACAGTAATGTCATCCGGGTATGTGATCAGAGGTGTGCTTATAGATGGAGGATCTTCTCTGAACATCTGTCCCTATGATACCTTGGAAAAAATGAAGATCAACCCAAATCGGATCAGAACCAGTCATGTGGTTATCTGGGCTTTCAATGGGTCTCATCGAGAAGCTGTGGGAGAAATTGAGCTGCCACTGGAGATTGGTCCCCATACCTTCTATATATCCTTTCAGGTACTCAACATTACCACCGGATACAACTTGTTTCTGGGAAGGCCGTGGATCCACATGGCAGGAGCAGTTCCATCCACCCTCCATCAACAGCTCAAGTACATTATCAATGGCAACCTAATCATGGTGAATGCCAAACCTGAATATCATGTCTGCATACAGGGAGACATGCCAGTGATCAGCATGGATGCAGGGGTTGAAGCTTCAAGTTTTCAAGCATTGGAGGTGAGTAATACTCAATACCTACCAGTTGGGGCACCAGCTCTGATACCAAAAGTCTCCCCCGAAGTGATGACAGTGGGCTAGGAGATGGTATCTTTGGGTTTTTGCCCTAGAGAAGGGTTAGGAAAGAATCAACAAGGTATCAAGAGTTCGGTGCAAATCCCAAGCCAGTCAGGGAAAGCCGGATTGGGCTACACATCCAGGTCAAACCTCTAGAACCCACACAAGCATCCAAAGGCTCATGTTTCCAAAATTCTGCTGCCAAATCTCTTTGATGCTGGATTCGTGAAGTCAATGAAGAAGATCCTAGCTGTTGTGTCAGCCATGTTATTTCCTCTAATCATACCGATAAATGAGAGAAAAGCCCCAAAGCCGGATGGGGAGAGCAGGAAGGGAAAAGAAAAGTTCCTGTACGAAGGACGAGACCCATTTGCTAACATGCATGTTCTCATACACTACGAAGGTATGAATAATGATATCCCCGATAGTGATGAGGAGGATAAGATCCGAATTCCTCGCATAAAGAAGGAAAAGGGAGGCAGTTCAAAGAAGAATCGTGGCCCTAATCTAAAGGATGTCTTAGTCATCATCAGAGATGAGGCAGACAACCACAAATCTTGTATCCTCCTTATTCATGAGGATCTGACCCTGGACAACTGGAGCAGCGTCCCTTGCCTCATTCAAAAAGGGTAAAAGGGCAGAGAATTCATCTTCTCTATAACATAGTTTCGTTTACTGCTTATTTTATTGCACAGCTATAACAGTAACTTTTGTCATACTTTGCTAAATGCTTTGTATATTCAAGCAGTTGCATATATTAAAGAGAAAGCATTTTGTTTTTAGGACTCCAAGATTGGATTTGTTTGTCCTTGCTGATGAGATGCCAACCTGTCACAGTGACTACAACTTTGATGTAGAACTGAACTTTGACTTGATGGAGATTGATCAAGAGGAGGAAGATGACTATGAGGTGCCCGAGGAAATCAAAGAATGGGTCGAAGACAAACCCAGACCAAACCTCGACCAAACCACCACTGTTAATATCGGAACCTTAGAAAACCTCAAAGAAATCCAGATAGGCTTAGAACTCACCCCAGACCAAAAAGCTGACCTGATTAAAATCTTAACACAGTTCCAGGATGTGCTTGCATGGTCACGTGAAGACATGATTGGCTTGTCTACTGATATTGTCATCCATCGACTCCCCATCAAAGATGGATTCAAGCCAGTTAAGCAGAAGCTCAACGATTGAAACCTGAATGGATTTTGAAAGTCAAAGAATAGGTTATCAAATAATTCAAAGCAGGTATCATCATGGTATACACATACCCGGAGTGGTTGTCAAATATAGTTCCCGTGCCGAAGCCCGAAGGGAAGGTACGAGTATGCGTGGATTACTGAGATTTGAACAAAGCTTGTCTCAAAGATAATTTCCTGGTACCTTTTATCCACATCCTGATAGACAATATGGCGCAGTACGACATGTATTCTTTAGTGGATTGCTTTGCTGGTTACCATCAAATCATGGTCACTGAAGAAGACAGGGAAAAGACAGCCTTCATCACTCCTTGGGGAATCTTCTGCTATAAACGTCTATCGTTCGGACTTATCAATGCCGGTGCCACGTATCATCGAGCCATAATGGCCATGTGTCATGATATAATGCATAAGGAGATAGTGGTTTATGTGGATGACATCGTCGTCAAATCCTGGAAGGTGGATGATCACATCAGCCATCTCAATAAGCTGTTCAACAGGTTGCGCAACTACAACCTCAAGCTAAATCCAGCCAAATGTGCTTTTGGCGTCAAATCGGGCAAGTTGTTGGGATTCCTAGTAAGCAATAGAGGCATTGAGCTGTATCTTGCCAAGATTAAAGCCATCACGGAGACGTCAGTACCCCGAATAGAAAAGGAGATACGCGGGTTCCTGGGGAGGATCAATTTTATAAGCCGATTCATTTCTCAGCTCACGATAACTTGTGAACCCATCTTCAAGTTACTAAGGAAGAATTCCTCCATGAAATGGAATGAGGATTGCCAAAAAGCTTTCCTTGCCATCAAGAAGCAGCTGATCGAAGCACCTGTCTTGGTACCCCCGAGGGATGGAGTTCCTTTATTATGTACCTGTCCGTCAATGCCAACGCCATGGGTTGCATGCTAGGATAGAAAGATAATAGTAGTAAGGAGAGAGCTATCTACTACATCAGCAAAAGATTCAGTAGTGGTGAACAGAAATACACCATGATCGAGAAGACATGTTGTGTGTTAGTATGGGATGCCATGAGGTTACAACAATATCTGCATGGGTACACAACCTATCTCATTTCCCGCATGGATCCACTAAAGTACGTCTTCAATAAGCCAATGTTGAATTGTCAATTGTCCAAATGGCAATTGATCCTCCAACAGTTCGACATTGTCTACATGACTCAGAAGTCCATCAAAGGTCAGGGGGCATTGCAGATCAACTAGCCAAGGCACCATCAGGAGGGTTTGAACCTTTGAAGACTTATTTCAAGGATGATGGGATCATGACAATTCAACAAATCCGACAAGAGAATGCAGTCCAACCATGGAGAATGTATTTTGATGGGGCGATGAACATGGAAGGTGCCGGAGCCGGGGCAGTCCTCATCTCTGGTACAGGAAAGCAGTATCATGTGGCTACCAAGTTGCAGTTTGACAACACTAACAACACAGCTGAGTATGAAGGCTGCATAATGGGGCTGAAATTAGCCCAATCCATGGGTTTTAAACATCTATTAGTCTTTGGATATTCTGAGTTGGTTATCAGACAAACCACTGGGGCATATCACACCAAAGAACTGCATTTGCTGCCCTATCACTGTCAGGTCATCAACATATCCATGGATTTTGAAGAGATAACCTTTATCCATATCCCTCGAGGTAGGAACGACTTTGCAGATGCATTGGCAACTTTGGCTTCCCTGATCAATGTCTCAGGGATGAGGGGAATTCCCGACATCAAATTCACAAACCGAAAGGGCCCGACATACGGGAATTACATTATAGAAGTATTAGATGAATTACCTTCTATCAAGAAGCCTTGGTACCAAGACATGAAGGAATATTTCTGAGATGGATCTACACCCGCTAGGGCAAGCCAATTCGAACGAAAGCGGATTCACAAAATGGCCATGAAGTTTTATCTAAGCGGAGATGCACTTTACAAAAGGGATGCTGGAATAGGACTAGTACGATGCCTCGATAAAGAGCAATCCCAAAGATTAATGGTTAAAGTCCACGGTGGAGTCTGCGGTCCACACATGAGCGGTCATTTGCTAGCCAAGAAAATATTGAGAAAATGGCATTACTTGATCTCTCTCAAAGCTGACTGTGACGATCACGTCAAGAGATGCTATCAACGCCAAGTCCATGGGAATGACATTCACGCTCCTCCAAACGAGCTCCACAACATGAGTTTGTCATTGCCTTTTTCTATGTGGGGAATGGATGTGATCGGTCCCGTAGAACCCAAAGCCAGCAATGGTCATCGATTCATCTTCACTATGATCGATTACTTCACCATGTGGGTTGAAGCTGCCTTTTTTCCAAAGTCACCCAAGAGGTCATCATTGGTTTCATCAGAAATAATGTTTTTTGTCTATATGGACAACCGGAGGTGATCGTATCAGACTACGCCAAGAACCTAAATAATCAGATGATGAGAGACATATGCAAAAAGTTTCATATTAAGCATCTTAATTCTGTTATCTACCGACCAAAGATGAATGGTGCTGTCGAAGCGGCCAATACGAACATCAAGAAGATCATGCAAAAAATGTCCGCTAATCACAGAGGATGGCTTGACCTGTTGGCACTGACTCTGTTAGCATACAGGACGTTAATGCGTACCTCTATTGGGGATTCCCCCTATTCATTGGTCTATGGAATGGAAGCAGTCCTTCCCATAGAAGTAGAGATGGAGTCCTTGAGAGTGTTGATAGATGCTCAGATGGAAGAAGATCAGTGGTGCAAGAGCCGGTACCACTAGCTATCCATGATAGATGAAAAGAGGGCTGCAACCATTTTCTATGGACAGTTATATCAGCAAAGGATTGCTCGATCATACAACAAGAAAGTCTGAATGCGGCAATTCAAAGAAAATAACCTAGTGCTGAAGAAAGTCCTGGCCCATCAAGACGAAGCTAAAGGAAAGTTCACCCCAAATTAGGAAGGCCCTTTCATTGTCAAAGAGGTGTTGACAGGAGGAACTATCAGATTACAAGAAATGGACGGGAGCAAATTTCCCCAACTCATCAACTCAGACACCATAGAAAGGTATTATGTCTAAGGAACATGCTAGCCATCATCCTGGTCCTGCGAATCAATCGAATCGATTTCAATTTTCATTAGAAAATCGAACTACGAATGACCTGATCTCCCTCAGCCCGGGAGTACGTAGGCAGCCATTCACGGTACGATCAAACCAAAAAAAATATTCAAAAACCTATCAAACCAAACTAAAAAGAGACATTTCTCAAACCTCTCACACAAAACTTGAACTACGAATAACTTGATCTCCCTCAACCCGGGAGTACGTAGGCATCCATTCATGGTGCGGTATGACCTTCAAAGAAAAACAGAAAACTAATAAAAAAAAGTCCCAAGACAACGAAACCCGATAAAACCTAAATTCTATCAAGCCTCCCTGGTCAACAGGCCCATCTAGGATATTCTCCGACATCTCACTGTCAATCCATCAAGGAGAAGCTTATGATACATCAAATCACTCAGCAGTGACAATACATATCCAATAAGGAAGTGAATCAAAATATATTTCTCTGATATATAATATTGTTTGATATATACATAGTGTCCTATACATGACAAAAATGGCTGATCTAGTATGTGTAGGGAAAATAAAGCTAGTCTACGGACCCAATGATAGATGAAACAACAATGCCAACATGGCATCTCTCTCTAAACATGGAGGAGCAGCTGCTGTGACAACCCCAAATTCGGGTCTCTCGATCACCTCGGATCCGGTCCGCCACGATACATCTATCGCGGAACTATACATCTTTTATTCAAAACTTAATGAATAAATTTCACTTACTACAATATAGAAATATAATTTCTATTCATATCCAAGATCTTGTATGATGACCCTAAACCTTTTATAAGTTATCAAATCTCGGTCATATACCATCCCTATCTATACAACACAATTGATGTTACAAAAAATGCGGAATAACTAAAACTTTTCTATATCATTTGAATAACATCTTTCATTGAATTCAAAATTTTGAATCAATTACATAACCTTGAATCAATTTTAAAATATGATTCACTATGTTTGAATTACCGTATAAACGTAAACATCGCATTACGAAATCCCTATGTGTTTTCATAACACAACTTATAATTTCAACATGTATACAACATTGTAATCTACTATCGAATACATTTTCTAGAACCTAAGTACGGTTCAAGAATATATATTTAAATAAATTGAAATCTTCGAACTCTATCACGTAGCACGTAACTTTTATCGTGAGTCCTTAACCTACAAAAGTGGTTATTTTGCAAGAGTGAGCTCGACAGCTCAGCAATTCTAACAGTTTTCATGCAACACATAGCATATAATATTATATCCAGTTCATGCATTTATAAACAATTAATAGTTACTACGCATGTTACTTCTCACATAACAAGCATATTATCACAGATCAACTTTCAATCTCATACATATCTCATATACAGTTCATATATAAGTTAACATTATCATGGCATAATATAATTTTTCTAACAGTTATTGAATTCATATATCAAATAAGACCTGAAAGACTTGCCTGATGCGTAGTTTAACAACTACGACTTAATTGCTTAAAGGTATTTGCGCTTTGTGTATTCCTACACAATCATAAAATTATGGATTCATACATATCAGTTATACGTATCCATACATTCTCAACATAATAACAATTGATTACATTGTTGTCTAACTTGGTTCTTAGAACCTTCATTTTACTTTCTCATCGTATCCTTAGAATAACTATGTACGTATAGGTATACCTTAACCATACATACTTACTATCATCTTTTATATACATGTATCACACACTTAACTAAATGTATTCGATATATATTTAGAACTTATATGATCCTTATTATTCATATGTTTCTCAAACCTTAACGAAAATATAGTTTTTGAGTTTTATATAATCATTGTACAAATCAACACTTAATGCATCATTAAGATTCTATTTTATAACTCAGAAATAATAATGTAAACATGCTACTATGTTCATCACATATATATGTGAGGTGTCATACTAGTTAAGACGCATGCTCACAAATACCTTTACCATATACGCACAACTAGCATTGTTAATGGCTTTAAACAAGATTAACTCATACCTCATTCATGCTTACTAACTTTCATAGTGTCTAGTAAGGTGTGTGCACATACATGACATTTAAAAGCACTAGCATGTATGTTCAAACATATTAGAACACTAATACACTATGATCATACAACTTAGTTTTCCAAAACGCCTAAGTTTATAAAACATCTTAACCTTCAACCATGAATGTTAGTGTGTGATTAATACTTTAGACATGTGTTTCATGCCTATCTAGACCATGCAACCATGCTCACAAAGTCAGAACATAAGCATCAACAGTAGGTGTCAAGGCTCATTTTAAAATCTTATAACTTTCTCTAGAAATCGCACACTAACGAAGTCAAGAATGTTCATGCTATGTCAAGGTACTTATTCATACATGTTAAACCTGATTTCGTGCATGTCTAAGTCATTTACACATACTCAAATCGTCAAAAATTACAAGACATAAGTCTTGGTCAAGTTTACTTCAAATGTCTTTAAGTTTTTCTTGAAAACTTCTTGAATCTATCAATCATGTATGCTAGTGTGTTCAACACTTTAAACATGCATTTCATGTTAATATAAACTATACTATCGGGTTCACAAAATCAGAAGGCACGTGTGATACACATATGTCAAAGTTAATATTGAAAACCATAAGTTCATTTCAAAACATACGTTTTTCTTCCCTAACGTATACTAATATGGTTGAAATCATGCATGTTATAACAAGAAACATATATTCTAAGTTAATTCTAGTTTTCATGCTTGCCTAATGATATATCACTTGCTAGCATATAACAACACTTAACTGGTTTGCATCAGGAGCAGGAAACCAAAAACTGGTCCTGGAGCAGCTAGACCACTGGCCAGTTCATAACTGTCGCAGCTGCGCAGGCTGTCGGCCAGGGACAGTCACTGTGCAGTTTTGGCAGTTCAACAACCCATCACACGAATTTCCTACGAAATTTAGTCTAAACATGATACATTGCAATTCTAACATGGTAGTAAACCATCATAGCAACTAATAAGTATATTCCAATCAAGTTATCAATCAACCATGTTAAATCAGAGAATCAAGAATTTAGCAATTTACAGACTTTGAAGAACAAGAAATGGGAAGTGATATACCTCTGCAATTGCTTTGCTTGCTAAACAGATTCTATAATGCTACTATGATACTCTCCCTTAAATCAATAAAATATTCAGCAAATGAATGAAGGAGAAGGAAGGACTCTATTTATAGGCATTTCAATACACAAACATTTCAATCCTCCATTAGAACAAACCAAAGGAATGCAAGATTGTTCAATGGATAAGAGAGAGTTGGTGAGAGTTGGTGATTTCACTCATGAATCCCACTCCCCATCTATTCATTATCTCTATATTGCTGAGATTGAGGGAAGGAGTAGAGTAGTATAAGTAGCTCCTTAATGTTCACGTGAAGGAGAAGTTGGACACTCAATGTGAGACTTAGCAATAAGAACTCAGCAACTTGCAATTACAATACTTATATTGAATATTAATATACATTCAGTATATACTTAAGTTACATGTATCCATTCCATATACATTTAAATGGGTGCTGAAATGTTATTTCTAATGAGCAAATAATGATATAATGTATCAAGTAGTGTATATACATATAATCCATGTACATTTTCCTTAATACTGAGTATAATACAATTGGGTATTACTATTACTCATCATTATAATTGTTATAATTATTATAATAACTTATTGAATCATTATCAATTAACAATGTTTATTGATATTAATATAAGGTAATAGGATATACATTAAAGTCTTCCTACACACATCATGTTACATAAGTAATAATATGTAACTCACATAATGCAATTATTTCTACTATATAGTTTTTATAATATATAGCCACATTAATGTGTCACCTTGCATTATATACTATATAGGTAACTACCATATATTAAAGGTTTAATTATTGCATGCTTGTACAAAACAATTAATCAAGTAAATATAATCTCATTATATTTATTACTCCTTTGCACATTAATATATTATTCTCAACAACAATAGTTTCATACGTTTATCGATTAATTACTCAAAATATAAATTAATCAATCACGTTTAAACCTCTACACTATATTCAAGTAATTGAACATTTAATTGCTAATTATCTTATCAATTCTTTTGAGATAAAGCTTAGGGTTAGTCTACTAATTTAAATAAATCATTAGTGATCCCCTTTAAATTAATCCTAGCAAATATACGCACAGATACTAACTCACATAACATGTATATTTGCACATAGCAATATCAATAAATCCCGTTTAATCATCCCTTCATAACATGATATAATAAGTTTATTATATAATATTATCTCCAATAGAGGCATTAATCATTAAAAATAACTTACTCATTTCTTCAAGATATTATTTAAATATAATATCTTAGTATTGATAATATAGTTAGATGGACAACACATGTACACCTTCTATATAGAAAATAAACCATAAGTTATTTTCTATTAGTATATTACATATAGCAAATATGTTCCAATATACCTATCCTTATTCATATTACCTCAGTTAAAAACATACAAGGTATTATTATTATTATTATTTAAAAATAACACTTCCCCCTGATTATTAAAATAAATCAATACGAGAAATTTTTAATAATCTTTATTAGAAATATATATAATAACTATTTCTCTTTCCACCAATCCACATAACTCAAGATATATATATATATATATATATATATATATATATATATAACACATATATACATTCCTTTAATCTACACTTCTCGTCGTGAATTCAATTAATTAATAATTCTCTAACCAATACATATCTAACGATATATTGATTTCTTTCTCTCTTTTTAACAACGTACCTATATACAAGTCTAAACCTAGCACCCCCGTGTCTTTACTAGTATTCTATATAGTACACTGAGTGGTTTCCCACAAACAACCAATAAATTAGTTTCCGTCTCGTCTACACTGTTCTCACAGTGAATTAGATCGGTTACTAATTCGTATATACCTCCGCTCACTGAAGGAATTGTTTAGCCCAGCTCCTATATATCAACCATCAAAGGCTATGGTTGCACTGTCGTAAACTTGATACTTGCACGTACATATACTCCAGAAATTGGTGACTATTAAAAAATATTTAATGTCATCAACTTACCATGATAAATAATTCTATAAATCATTTAATAACGATAGATAAATATTATCCATCTCCTCTACTAATTCATCACTATAAATATATAATAATGATATATATTTATTAAACACTAAGAATCACGTATTACATAGTTCATATCACCCTATGTAATTCAATACTACAAACCTCATATCACAAATATATATTCATATTCGAATCCATCTCATGCTTTAAGAATTTTATTCATTAAATTCTTATTAATAATGATTCTTGGAAATTCGGGTCCTTACAATCACCCCTTCTTCTAAGAATTTCGTCCTCGAAATTGCAGTGTACTAACCTCTACTCCTTTTATTCAACAAAACTAGGTTTTCAAGTTAACCTTTACTAATTTCATGCTCAATTTAATGAGTATATACTGCTTCCTTCTATGAGGAGCTCTGCTAACATCATATAACTTCTCTCTAAGGAGTTAAAACTTTTCATATCTGGCTGAGGGGTCATATAGACCGTGAACTCTAGGTCGTACGGTATTTACCGTAACCCAATTTGTTAACCAAGCTGAACATTGGTATGTTTACAATCACGAAGAAGGTAAACTTCCAACATTGATACGTTAGGTGGTCAATCAATCGTACCTTAGTTCTTAAATTGGAATATATTATCCAACCAGTATATCCCCATTTTTCAGGGTTGTTCACCTCAGTCTTATTATCAGAATCTGTTCCAAAACAATTCGGTTCGGGATAAATTCTCAAAGAGATACTTTAATCTTTATAAGCATTTGCCTAGCTGAATCAATTAGTTTAGACGTATACCAATAATTTCAATATCAATCGAAACATGTAACTGGCCAAATTACTTGGCATCTAACCTTTCTTTAAAGTTCTGAAAATCTTTTTATGACTTTGTCATACTACATCGTACTATAGTGAGCTTAAATCAAATCCCACACCAGGTAATTCTGCATTGATAACTCCATCACTTTTCATTTTATGACTTTGTCATACTACATCATACCATAGTGGGCTTAAATCAAATCCAACACTAGGTAACTCTGTATTGATAACTTCATCATTCTTATCATTTTCGCATCAGGTTTCATGACGCATCGATGATATACAAAATACATTTTGATATTTCAAATTAATTTTGTCTAGCCGAAACAATTAGCGTAGACTCTTCTTTAAATCGTTTAAAAATCATTGCAAATCATTTTTGATGTTATCATGTCGCACTAGGTAACGATGTGTTAATGACTCGGAGTCCATTTTCACACCCTTGTCACCTTGTTTTGAGGATAACAAAATTCATTTTGTTCGGAAGGCACATCAGTGCGAATTTAGCTTGATGTCAAATTTTTTGAAGTCTCGCACAGCTAGAAGATTTGGAATACCTATGATTCCATCATCAACTTCAATTGCTCTAATGATCAATTGCTTAATAATATCTATTAAAAATCCTCAATTCATCATCCATAACTCTCCTATATCCCAGTACAATTCATCAAACATACCACACGTTAGGAGTTCAGGAACTTTCCACAATTATATGTGTTCAAGAACTTATCCTAGTCAGACCAAAGTCGTCCATTCGCTGAGGGGTTCCATCATAGATTATGAGTCACGAACTTACCATAAGTATGAGTTTAAAGAACTCGCACCTAATCTTATTAACATCTATCTATCAAAATAAACATGAGAAAAGAATCACCTTTCCGCCATATGTATAATGATAGCGCGACACCAACATTCCAATGATTATCAATGTAAGAAGCTAAGTGGTTGTCGAACTAAATACAATCCTCTGCCCATACAAGGAACTGGTCAACTCAGCCACTAAACAATATAGGAAGTTAAGTGGTTCTAAACCCGAGCATAAATTCCCCGCCCATACAAGGAACCATGCAGCTTAGCTGCTAACAAGAGTCCTCAATTGAAATCCAACACTTAACTCTATCTTATTCTTAATTTGCTCTTAGCTCATTGCGAAATTTCTATATTTCGTCACATACAACTCCCCATGAGTTCATCTCGTACTATTTCATAGTACCTTCTCTTATAGCATCAAGCTATAATTACTTAGTCAATACAGACCATCTATCATTTTATTGTTCATTCTGATCACGTCGTGATCATAGATTTATCTTAGGGTTCTTTCCCTATTATCAACTACACTCTCTCAGGTTATAGTCTAAGGTATTCTTACCTAAGGTTTATAACCTACAGCTTTGATACCAATCTGTGACGACCCCAAATCCGGGTCTCTCGATCACCTCGGATCAGGTCCGCCACGATACATCTATCGCGGAACTATACATCTTTTATTCAAAACTTAATGAATAAATTTCACTTACTACAATATAGAAATATAATTTCTATTCATATCCAAGATCTTGTATGATGACCCTAAACCTTTTATAAGTTTTCAAATCCCGGTCATATATCATCCCTGTCTGTACATCACAATTGATGTTACAAAAAATGCGGAATAACTAAAACAATTTTATATCCTTTAAATAACATCTTTCATTGAATTCAAAATTTTGAATCAATTACATAACCTTGAATTAATTTTAAAATATGATTCACTATGTTCGAATTACCATATAAACGTATACATCGCATTACGAAATCCCTATGTGTTTTCATAAAACAACTTACAATTTCAACATGTATACAACATTGTAATCTACTATCGAATACATTTTCTAGAACCTAAGCACGGTTCAAGAATATATATTTAAATAAATTGAAATCTTCGAACTCTATCACGTAGCACGTAACTTTTATCGTGAGTCCTTAACCTACAAAAGTGGTTATTTTGCAAGAGTGAGCTCGACAGCTCAGCAATTCTAACAGTTTTCATGCAACACATAGCATATAATATCATATCCAGTTCATGCATTCTTAAACAATTAATAGTTACTACGCATGTTACTTCTCACATAACAACCATATTATCACAGATCAACTTTTAATATCATACATATCTCATATACAGTTCATATATAAGTTAACATTATCATGGCATAATATAATTCATCTAATAGTTATTGAATTCATATATCAAATAAGAACTGAAAGACTTGCCTGATGCGCAGTTTAACAATTACGATTTAACTGCTTAAAGGTATTTGCGCTTTGTGTATTCCTACACAATCATAAAATTATGGATTCATACATATCAGTTATACGCATCCATACATTCTCAACACAATAACAATTGATTACATTGTTGTCTAACTTGGTTCGTAGAACCTTCGTTTTACTTTCTCATCGTATCCTTAGAACAACTATGTACGTATAGGTATACCTTAACCATACATACTTACTATCATCTTTCATATACGTGTATCACACACTTAACTAAATGTATTCAACATATATTTAGAACTTATATGATCCTTATTATTCAGATGTTTCTCAAACCTTAACAAAATTATAGTTTCCTAGTTTTATATAACCATTGTACAAATCAACACTTAATGCATCATTAAGATTCTATTTTATAACTCAGAAACAATAATATAAACATGCTACTATGTTCATCACATATATATGTGAGGTGTCATACTAGTTAAGACGCATGCTCACAAATACCTTTACCATATACGCACAACTAGCATTGTTAATGGCTTTAAACAAGATTAACTCATACCTCGTTCATGCTTACTAACTTTCATAGTGTCTAGTAAGGTGTGTGCACATACATGACATTTAAAAGCACTAGCATGTATGTTCAAACATATTAGAACACTAATACACTATGATCATGCAACTTAGTTTTCCAAAACGCCTAAGTTTATAAAACATCTTAACCTTCAACCATGAATGTTAGTGTCTGCTTAATACTTTAGACATGTGTTTCATGCCTATCTAGACCATGCAACCATGCTCACAAAGTCAGAACATAAGCATCAACAGTAGGTGTCAAGGCTCATTTTAAAATCTTATAACTTTCTCTAGAAATCGCACACTAACGAAGTCAAGAATGTTCATGCTATGTCAAGGTACTTATTCATACATGTTAAACCGGATTTCGTGCATGTCTAAGTCATTTACACATACTCAAATGGTCAAAAATTCCAAGACATAAGTCTTGGTCATGTTTACTTCAAATGTCTTTAAGTTTTTCTTAAAAACTTCTTGAATCTATCAATCATGTATGCTAGTGTGTTCAACACTTTAAACATGCATTTCATGTTAATATAAACTATACTATCGGGTTCACAAAATCAGAAGGTACATGTGATACACATATGTCAAAGTTAATATTGAAAACCATAAGTTCATTTCAAAACATACGTTTTTCTTCCCTAACGTATACTAATATGGTTGAAATCATGCATGTTATAACAAGAAACATATATTCTAAGTTAATTCTAGTTTTCATGCTTGCCTAATGATATATCACTTGCTAGCACATAACAACACTTAACTGGTTTGCATCAGGAGCAGGAAACCAGAAACTGGTCCTGGCGCAGCTGCGCAGGCTGTCGGCTAGGGACAGTCATTGTGCAGTTTTGGCAGTTCAACAACCCATCACACGAATTTCCTACGAAATTTAATCTAAACATGATACATCGCAATTCTAACATGGTAGTACACCATCATAGCAACTAATAAGTATATTCCAATCAAGTTATCAATCAACCATGTTAAATCAGAGAATCAAGAATTTAGCAATTTACAGACTTTGAAGAACAAGAAATGGGAAGTGATATACCTCTGCAATTGCTTTGCTTGCTAAACAGATTCTATAATGCTACTATGATACTCTCCCTTAAATCAATGAAATATTCAGCAAATGAATGAAGGAGAAGGAAGGACTCTATTTATAGGCATTTCAATACACAAACATTTCAATCCTCCATTAGAACAAACCAAACGAATGCAAGATTGTTTAATGGATAAGAGAGAGTTGGTGAGAGTTGGTGATTTCACTCATGAATCCCACTCCCCATCTATTCATTATCTCTATATTGCTTAGATTGAGGGAAGGAGTAGAGTAGTATAGGTAGCTCCTTAATAGTCACGTGAAGGAGAAGTTGGACACTCAATGTGAGACTTAGCAAGAAGAACTCAGCAACTTGCAATTACAATACTTATATTGAATATTAATATACATGCAGTATATACTTAAGTTACATGTATCCATTCCATATATATTTAAATGGGTGCTGAAATGTTATTTCTAATGAGCAAAGAATGATATAATGTATCAAGTAGTGTATATACATATAATCCATGTACATTTTCCTTAATACTGAGTATAATACAATTGGGTATTACTATTACTCATCATTATAACTGTTATAATTATTATAATAACTTATTGAATCATTATCAATTAACAATGTTTATTGATATTAATATAAGGTAATAGGATATACATTAAAGTCTTCCTACACACATCATGTTACATAAGTAATAATATGTAACTCACATAATGCAATTATTTCTACTATATAGTTTTTATAATATATAGCCACATTAATGTGTTACCTTGCATTATATACTATATAGGTAACTACCATATATTAAAGGTTTAATTATTGCATGCTTGTACAAAACAATTAATCAAGTAAATATAATCTCATTATATTTATTACTCCTTTGCACATTAATATATTATTCTCAACAACAATAGTTTCATACGTTTATCGATTAATTACTCAAAATATAAATTAATCAATCACGTTTAAACCTCTACACTATATTCAAGTAATTGAACATTTAATTGCTAATTATCTTATCAATTCTTTTGAGATAAAGCTTAGGGTTAGTCTACTAATTTAAATAAATCATTAGTGATCCCCTTTAAATTAATCCTAACAAATATACGCACAGATACTAACTCACATAACATGTATATTTGCACATAGCAATATCAATAAATCCCGTTTAATCATCCCTTCATAACATGATATAATAAGTTTATTATATAATATTATCTCCAATAGAGGCATTAATCATTAAAAATAACTTACTCATTTCTTCAAGATATTATTTAAATATAATATCTTAGTATTGATAATATAGTTAGATGTACAACACATGTACACATTCTATATAGAAAATAAATCATAAGTTATTTTCTATTAGTATATTACATATAGCAAATATGTTCCAATATACCTACCCTTATTCATATTACCTCAGTTAAAGACATACAAGGTATTATTATTATTATTATTTAAAAATAACACTTCCCCCTGATTATTAAAATAAATCAATACGAGAAATTTTTAATAATCTTTATTAGAAATATATATAATAACTATTTTTCTTTCCACCAATCCACATAACTCAAGATATATATATATATAACACATATATACATTCCTTTAATCTACACTTCTCGTCGTGAATTCAATTAATTAATAATTCTCTAACCAATACATATTTAACGATATATTGATTTCTTTCTCTCTTTTTAACAACGTACCTATATACAAGTCTAAACCTAGCACCCCCGTGTCTTTACTAGTATTCTATATAGTACACTGAGTGGTTTCCCACAAACAACCAATAAATTAGTTTTCGTCTCGTCTACATTGTTCTCACAGTGAGTTAGATCGGTTACTAATTCGTATATACCTCCGCTCACTGAAGGAATTGTTTAGCCCAGCTCCTATATATCAACCATCAAAGGCTATGGTTGCACTGTCGTAAACTTGATACTTGCACGTACATATACTCCAGAAATTGGTGACTATTAAAAAATATTTAATGTCATCAACTTACCATGATAAATAATTCTATAAATCATTTAATAACGATAGATAAATATTATCCATCTCCTTTACTAATTCATCACTATAAATATATAATAATGATATATATTTATTAAACACTAAGAATCACGTATTACATAGTTCATATCACCCTATGTAATTCAATACTACAAACCTCATATCACAAATATATATTCATATTCGAATCCATCTCATGCTTTAAGAATTTTATTCATTAAATTCTTATTAATAATGATTCTTGGAAATTCGGGTCCTTACAGGTGCAAGTGCAATACCCTTAGCCTTCATACGAGCAAGGACATTCACTGCCATCTGCATGGTGCTGTTATGGCCATCTATAAAAGCACTTATCTCTCCAACCAGGCTGTCTGTATAAGACCTAAGGGCTGTGCTATCATCAATATATACATCTCGGGTGGCAATGGCATCGTCCCTCTCAACAAAAGCAGCATCCATGGCAATCAAAACCTCCTCAATCTCCTCAAAGGCTGCATCTTTGACAGATCAGACCTCATCTCTCTCCTCAAGAGCTGCATCTCGGGTAGATAGAGCGTCGTCTCTCTCAACCAATGCTCCATCCCGAGTAGCTCAAGCCTCGTCTCTGGCGGCAAAAGCTGTATCCCTGCCAGATAGGGCCGTCAACATTAACGCCCTAGCCTGATCTTTCTCGAAAGTCATCCGAGCTACTGAATCAGCAATAGCTGGATCTGTGCCAGCAGGGATAATCGGAGGGTCACTAACTAAAGCCGTTGTCAAACCAGTGAATAAATCATCCTCCGTGGGAGAATCAGGATCCTCCATAGGTTCCTCCTGATCTGAATCTATGATCGGAGCTAACTGGATAACCGCAACTGCAGCTATATCGGACTCTAACCAAGCCGAATACTATAGGGATCTATCTGGATGGCTAGTAAAGAAATCAACCCTCTCTCTATGAGGCCAACACTCATAGATCCTGATCTGGTCAGCTGACGATAGAGATGAAGCTGATATCTGCTGATCAATGCCCCCTCGAACTGGTGTAGGCTCTGGTACTGATCGAACTGACCCATAACTGCCAACAGATGGTAAGTGGTCACCCCTCCCAATCCCGCTAAGGGCAAATAGTCCATGTCGACTGCATGAGTGATGAAGCTATAAGGGGATACAAGTCCTAAGTATGTCATACTCGAAAAGGGGTGCTCAATATGTGACAGAAAAGAAGACTATGTCGCTGTATCCGAACACTCTGCTGGCTGGAAGGAGTAGGACAAGGCTATCTCATGGGTAAAACAGTACTCGTGGTGTCTGAAAGTGCCAATCGAACACAAATAGGTCATGAACCATATATACAGCAGGACAGAGCTACCTCTAAAAAACCCATCTGGATGGGTGCTGCAATAGGTAGCTGACCTCAAGGTCTTGGCCAGTATCATTGGCAGAATGGTACTACTCTATCTAAGGGCACGGACCACGACCATCAAACCAATATCCAAATGGTCCAAGTATAGTGGCATGTTTATATAGGCTGTGACACACATCATAAAAACGTCTACCCGGGCCAACTTCCACTCCTCTGCCGAAATCAGAAAATCCCCGGCGTGTCGCTCATAGCTATCTAACCAGCCAAAGCGATCGATTAGAAAGTAGATAGAGATCACATGTCCTGAAATGATCTCGTCAGTGACTACTTTATGTCGCGGAACCGACGTATGCATGAATGGTCTCTTCATGTTGCTCATAGTTGTGCGAACGCAAGGCAGGTCTAGTGCTAAACTTGTAAGCCGCTCATACTCCTCCAAGGTCGGTGTCAACTCATGTCGCCCAAAGCGGAAAACCTGTCGCTCAGGTATCCAACAGGATAGATTGCCATCTACAAATTCGTATGGAACCTGGAAATCTATAAGGGCCAAGGAATGCCCCAACATCTGATCTACTATCCCCCTGGCTGGGAAGGGCATGCTATCATACCACGACCTCTGATAAGTAGGTTTATAACCTACTTAATAGGTATTTTTTAGCTTGATATATTGTTATTACTTAAGTGTGCAAGTTACTTTTCATATATTTTGTGTGCATTAGCAGGATTGGAGTGAAGTTGTGCTTAAAGGGACAAAAGGGAGGAATAAAGAACAAAAAAAAATGAAAGACAAGGTTGCTGACAGCCAGGCGCGGGGCGCGCTGGCTCAACACTGCACTAGGCACGGGCCGCACCGCATCAAGAAGAAGATACTACATACCTGGCGTGGGGCGCGCTGCCTGTGAAGAAACGCTGACGCGGGGAGCGCTAGGCTAATGACCTGACCAGATTTAATTTTTTTTAAATGCAAAGTTGATGAGGAATAGGGTTGCAGACTTCCTTATTAGACTAGGGTTTTGATATACTATTTATAGGAGTTATTTTATTAGGTTTAGACTATCTTTGATCATCTTTTGATCATCCTTTAATCTTTTAATCTATATTCTCTTGGACTGCTTGGAGGCTACAAACCCTTGTTTTGAAGATTCAAGCATGTCAGGCTTAGTTCTTTATTTCAATTCTGAAGGGATGTTGAACCTGATTATCAATTTACGGTTTGATTAAGTTTATAATATTTATTCTTTTATATTAAGATTTATTCTGATTATCTATATAAACTTTTATGTATGTTATTCAATTGACTAATTTGGTTTCTGCAAGATTAAATTAGTAAATTGATATCATCTTTTAGATTAAGACTTATTTTAAGCAAACGAAGTGTGTCTAATATAAGTAACAATTAATGATATTTTATTTTGGTTAAGCTTTGAAATAGTGTTAAGATTTTCATAAGACAAGTTAAATAATTCCATATTGTGTAATTATTGCTTGGAATAATTTAATTCTCGTTCTAGGTTGTATGTTAGTTAGAATATTTTGTTGGCAATCGTCGCATTAGATCTACACATAAGGAGAATTTCGGTTAATTTGCGATCACGGTTATCTAGGGTTATTAATCTCATTGAAAAGGTAAATAGTATAATAGCTTGATTAATTCATAATTGAGAAAAGGGGATACTGGACTAAAGAATTGAAGCTTTTTAATCATTGATATTTTCTTAAATTCACTTTTGTTAATTAAATTGTTCACACTAAAAACCCCCCAATTCATTGGAAATCGTTGGATAATTAAAATACAATTCACTCTCTGTGGGATTGATTCTTGCTTATTACTATACTAATTCTTGAGTTAGTTGAATACAGAGTAAGGTAAATTTTGTAGTGATAGACGACAGCTACCAAATTTTGGCGTCATTGTCGGGGAGTGTTATTTGTTTTTTATTTATTCAATTGTTTTTATTTTTTATTTTTATTTTTATGCCTCGATCTTCTCACTCTCTTGACTTGAAATTTAATCCATAAATAGAGAGAACCGGGTGAAGGATTAGGACGGAAGCTCAGCAAACCCAAGGTTCACTTGCAGATTCTGAAGAAACTCCATCACCAGGCCTCAACATCGCACTCACACTACTTTCAGACCAATCTTCTTCAAGAGAAATAGAAGAGGAGATGGCGGTGCCAAATAACAGGACTTTGAATGAGATATTAACTCCTAATCTTACTCAACAACCCCTTTGTATTGAATATCCTGCTTTAAATGTTTTGTTTGAACTAAAATCTGGACTAATTCATTCTTTGCCTACTTTTCGTGGTCTTACAGGTGAAGATCCGTATAAGCATTTGAAGGAATTCCATGTTGTGTGCTCCACCATGAAGCCACACAATGTTACGGAGGAGCAGATAAAGCTGAGAGCTTTCCCATTCTCACTGGGCAACTTAGCAAAAGATTGGTTGTTTTATCTCCCCTCGGGATCAATACTATCATGGAACGACATGAAGATGCTATTTTTGGAGAAGTACTTTCCTGCTTCAAGAGTAGCCAACATAAGGAAGGAAATTTGCGGAGTCCAACAATTCAGTGGTGAAACACTGTATGAGTACTGGGAGAGATTCAAGAAGCTTTGCTCCAGCTGTCCACCCCACCAGATCGATGATTAACACCTCATCATCTACTTTTATGAGGGACTCATACCAATGGATAGGAGTATGATCGACGCTGCTAATGGAGGAGCATTAGTGGATAAAACACCAGAGGCTGCAAAGAACTTGATTGCTAACATGGCCGCTAATGCATAACAATATGGAACACGGATTGATCATCCAGCACAAAGGGTAAGTGAGGTAAGCACGACTAATGTAGAGTAATAGATTTCTGACTTAACTGCTTTAGTGAAACAATTAGCTACAGGTCACGCACCGGTTGCACAAGCTTGCCAAATCTGTTTAATGGCGGGGAACCCTACAGATGTATGCCCGACATTACAAGAAGAAGATAGTACACATCAAGCTAATGCAGTGAGAAACTACCAAGCTCAATCGCAAAGGAAATATGACCCTTTTTCCAACACATACAATCCAGGATGGAGGGATCATCCTAACCTAAGTTATAGGGGTGCTAGGCCGCAGGCACAAGGGTTTTACCTGACTAAATAGCAATTTTAGCCAAATCAGTCACAGTACCAACCTAGACCAGCAGCACCGGCCAATCCTGGAACATCCTTGGAGGACATGTTCAAGGCGTTCATGAAATAGACAACAGTTCCAACAAGAGACGAAGTCTTCCATCCACAGTCTGGAGAGTTAAAAGAGCCAATTAGCCACTATTGTAGGTCGGTTGGACTCTCAAGGTTCAGGGAAGCTTCCATCGCAAGCTGTTGTGAACCCAAAGGAGAATGCCAATGCTATAACCTTGCGGAGTGGAAAACAGATGGATACACCTACAACCACAGTTGAGTATGAGAAAGAGCAAGCAAAGGAGGAACCGGAGAAAACTAAGGTGCATCCTAACCCTCCTTGTCAAATTAATGATATTCCACTTCCCTTTCCTCACAGAAATTCTAGAAAATCAAAGAAAGATGAACAGAAAAAAGAAATTCTGGAAACTTTTAGGAAAGTAGAAGTGAATATTCCATTACTAGATGCAATTAAACAAGTGCCACAGTATGCAAAATTTTTGAAAGAATTATGCACTAACAAACGTAAATTGGAAAACGATGAAAAAGTTACAGTTGGGGAGAATGTATCAGCAGTTCTTCAAAGAAAAATGCCACCTAAATATAAAGATCCAAGCATGTTCAAGATCCCATGTAAGATAGGAAACACTAGATTTGAAAAGGCCATGCTAGACTTAGGTGCTTCAATTAATGTTATGCCATTATCTGTTTATAAGTCTCTGAATCTTAGACCTTTGAAAAATACTGGTGTAATTATTCAATTGGCTGATCGTACTAACACCTACCCTCGAGGGGTAGTTGAAGATGTCTTGGTGCAGGTGAACGAGCTAATCTTTCCTGCAGATTTTTACATAGTGGATATGGAAGATGATACATCCCCAAACCCATCACACATCTTGCTAGGAAGATCCTTCCTAAAGACAGTAAGGACTATAATTGATGTTCATAATGGAACCTTGAAAATGGAGTTTGATGGCAAGAAGATCCAATTCAACATCTATGATGCTATGAGGTACCCTAGTGATATTTGTCAGGTTTTTACAATTGATGTGTGTGACTCTTTAGTGCAACAAACTTTTGAACAAATTCAGAGAGACAGTTTGGAGGTCGCTATTTCCAGCAGTTTGGACATGGATGGGACATATGAACTTGAGCACAGTCAGGAATTGAAGGAAGTTGTGGCTGCACTACAGTCATTGCCAAAACTCACAGATAAGCATGCAGTCCAATTAATTCAATTACCTGTAACTCATCAAAAATTATTACCATATGTGGAGCAAGCTCCAACACTTGAATTAAAACAATTACCAGCACATTTAAAATATGCATATTTAGGGACTAATGAAACTTTACCTGTCATAATTGCTAGTAATCTAACACAAAGTGCAGAAAGAAAAATTGTTGAGAGTCCTTAGGGATCACATCATAGTATTTGGTTGGACTATAGCAGACATCAAGGGTATTAGTTCCGCGATGTGCATGCATCGGATTTTATTAGAGGAAGGAGCTAAACCGACGAGAGATGCACAAAGACGGTTGAACCCACCGATGATGGAGGTAGTGAAGAAAGTGGTAATTAAATTGCTTGATGCATGAATCATCTACCCCATCTTCGACAGTCAATGGGTAAGTCCGGTGCTGGTAGTTCTTAAGAAATTCGGCATCATGGTTGTCAAGAATGACAATAATGAATTAGTGCCCACACGAATGCAAACAGTTTGGAGAGTGTGTATTGACTATAGGAGATTAAATACTGTAACTAGAAAAGATCAATTTCCCCTTCCTTTTATTGATCAGATGTTAAAACGATTAGCTGTGCATTCTTATTATTGCTTTGTAGATGGTTTTTCAGGTTATAACCAGATTGTGATCTCCCCTGAAGATCAACAAAAGACCACATTCACATGTTCCTTCGGAACCTTTGCCTACCGGCGAATGTCCTTTGGACTCTGCAATGCCCCAAGTACTTTTCAAAGATGGATGGTGAGTATTTTTTTTGATCTTTTAGAAGAATGCATCGAGGTCTTTATGGATAATTTCACAGTTTATGGTGATTCATTAGATGCCTGTTTAGATAATCTGACACGTGTTTTGGATAGATGTTTAGAAACAAATCTTGTGCTAAATTGGGAAAAATGTCACTTTATGGTAGAACAAGGAATTGTACTTGGACATGTGGTGTCGGTTAATGGTTTAGAAGTCGATAAAGATAAGATTGATATTATATCTACATTGCCTTACCCCGTCAGCGTGCGGGAGATACGTTCTTTTCTTGGACATGCAGGATTTTATCGCAGGTTAATCAAATATTTCGCCAAGATAGCATTGCCCTTATACAAGTTGCTTTAGAAAGATGAGGAATTCCAGTTTAATGATGAATTCAAGGTGGCTTTTGATACCTTGAATAAGTTATTGACGTTAGCCCCTATCATTCAACCACCAAATTGGAAGCTCCCGTTCGAGATAATGTGTGATGCAAGCAACTATGTTGTCGGCGTCGTCTTGGGCCAAAAGACAGACAAAGCTGTCCATGCCATCTACTATACTTCAAGAACATTGAATGCGGCTCAGATGAACTATTCAACAACGGAAAAAGAACTTTTATCTGTTGTATTTGCTTTAGAAAAGTTTAGATCATATTTACTTGGTACTAAAGTAATAGTCTACTCTGACCATGCTGCTCTCAAGTACTTGCTGACCAAGAAGAAGTCCAAACCTCGAATCATAAGGTGGATCTTGCTGCTGCAAGAATTCGACTTAGAGATTAAAGATAAAAAGGGTGCGGATAATTTTGTGGCGGATCACTTGAGCAGAATTCTTAAAGAGGAGGAAGCACTACCATTACAAGACATGTTCCCGGACGAGCACTTACTCTCCATTGCCAACACAACTCCCTGGTATGCTGATATTGTAAATTATTTGGTAAGTGCATATTTATCGAGTGAGTTTTCCAAAAGCCAGAAAGAAAAGCTTGGGAGTGATGCAAAACATTATGTGTGGGATGACCCATATTTTTGGAAATTTTGTGCTGATCAGATAGTTAGACGTTATGTACTAGATAATGAGTTTCAATATATTCTAACTTTCTGTCATTCTTATGCTTGTGGAGGTCATTTTGGACCTAAGAGAACAACACGTAAGGCGTTAGAGAGTGGTTTCTTTTGGCCCTCTATTTTCAAAGACTCGTATCTATTCTATAAATCATCCGCAAAGCAATGGCCAGGCTGAGGTATCCAGGGTCTCTACATCCTATCATCCGCAAAGCAATGGCCAGGCTGAGGTATCCAACCGAGAGATCAAGTCTATTTTGGAAAAAGTACTCAACCCAAACAAAAAAGACTGGAGTTTTCGATTAGACGATGCACTATGGGCATATAGGACGACATACAAAACTCCAATAGGTATGTCGCCTTATAGGCTAGTGTTCGGGAAACCATGCCACCTACCTGTAGAGCTCGAACATAAAGCTTTCTGGGCAATCAAACAGTGCAATATGAACATGGATCAAGCTGGCGTCAATAGGAAATTGCAGTTACAAGAACTCGAAGAGTTACGGACCGAAGCATACGAGAGTTCTAAGTTGTACAAAACTAAGATAAAAGCTTTACATGATAAGAAGATCTTGAGGAAAAAATTCACTGTGGGACAAAAAGTCCTTTTTAATTCACGATTAAAATTATTTCCAAGCAAGTTGCGCTCTCGCTGGGAGGGACCATTTGTTATCACTAATTTTTTTTCACATGGTGCAGTCGATTTCCAAAATCTGAAGATAGGAAATGTGTTCAAACTAAACGGGCATAGGCTAAAGCCTTCTCTGGATAGCAGTCAAGTTGAGGAGGTCGAGGTCGTGATGCTGATGGATCAGGCTTCCGGATAATTGAGTGGTCTACAGTCGAGCCAACGACGTTAAACACAGGCAGCTAATTGGGAGGCAACCCAATTTCTTGATTTGTTTAGTAGTATTAGTATTAAATAGCATTTAGTAATGAGTATATACTCTATTCTTACATGCCTAATAAATCCTTATCACTTTCACTTTCAAATTGTCAGAACTCAAGGAAAAGAAGAGCACCATCATCACAAAAGGAACAAATCCACTAGCCCGGCGCGGGTCGCGTAGCACTAATCATAGACCGAGCGTGGGGCGCGCCTGTCGGAAGTGCCAGTTTTAAAACATGAATGTGTTTCTTCTTTTCCCTCTCCTAACCCAAATCAACCTCTATTCTCTCTATCCCTCCTCCTATACAAACTCCCTAAACCTAATCTAAGTCCATAACTCTCCAAATCCAAATCCTATTCTAATTCTACTCTCTTTCTAAATCTAACCCAATTCAACCCATCATCCAAATTCGTCACCCCCTCATCCAACCAACAGCAAATTCGTCCAACCCACTCCCTTACTCTCAAATTTGCTCAATCACATACACCAACAAATAGGAAGCAAGAGATATTGGAAGCCATAGGAATTGGAAGCACACTAAGAAATGTATTTGAATCAACACCCATCCAATTGAAGCAAAAAAGACAAAAGGTAACATAAGTATTCATTGATATTGGAGTTTGTATCCTAAGTTTCATTGATTTGCTTAATAATTGTATTGGGAACCCTTAGGTTACTGAAGACACAAGGTTAATTCAAATTGTTTGTATTTGGGATAGTTGCTATTATAAATTGTACTAAGTTTGGGGGAGAGACATTGTCGCCCACCAAGTGTTCGATAAATTGCTTCAACATGATTTCATAAGCTATTTTCAATTCGTTGGGAGCAATTCGACACGAGAGCTACATCATAACATCCAAAAGAGCAAGGACTTCATCCTCTAGTTCTCCTCCCTGTTTTGATGCCACCCGATTTTTGAGCGAGGGGATGTCAACACGCTACGCCAAGGTCATCGATAAGAAGACTTTGGTACTAGAACGAGGGCTGAAACCGGATGCAAATCTTGATGGCGACATGTCACTGATGATAGTGGAACGCAATTGGTTCCAGTTGGTAGAGCAACCCAGGCCGGCAGTGATCAACATTGTCAAAGAATTCTACGCCAACGCCATCGAGCACGTTAGTCGTGTGGTCATGGTTCGGGGCAAATCGGTGTCATTCGATGAGGCGGCAATTAATGACTACTTTGGGGTGGAGACACCACAGACAGATCGATACGAGGATCATTTGCCAAATTTGAATGAGGTCATGGCTCGCCTTTGCAAGCCTGGGAGTCAATGGGTGACAAATGCAGAAATCGGGGAAACAGTCCATTTCCCACATACCGCGTTGAGTCGATATGGGAAAGCCTGGTACGCCTTTATATGTGCTCGCCTCATGCCAACGCGTTACCAAAATGACATCACTAAAGAACGAGCAATGCTTCTCTACGTCATAGTCATTCATGAGGCCGGTCCACATAATGCAAATGAGATATTTAACGTCGACATCGGCCTCTGCATCCAACAGTCCATTAACCGATCACTGCGAGGGAGAGCCAAATGCGGCTTAATGCATAGATTTCTAATCACTAACCTACGCCGCAAAGCAGAAGTTCATGGCACACCTCAGAGCCCATCCAGCAACCTATGACCGTCATTGACCATCGAACCATTGAACAGTACAAACCTTGGACGGGAGCACGGTCACATCCGTGGGGGGAAGGGTTCATCATGATTCCACCATCCACACCACCCTCCCCGCCACAAGCTGACGAGCCATTGGATGAAAAGGACGAAGCCGAGTCGCCAGCCACTTTTCAACGATGCAGTCAACAGCGGAGTATGCGACTTGCCAAACGCCAAGCTGCAATGCACATATACAACGTTGGGGCCTTTACATAATTGGCTGATGCTTTCTTGAGCTTCTCACCAAATGACCTAGTATAACTGCCCATACCTCTAGTTCTGCCTCGATACCCCCCATCCGAAGATGATGATTTCAACGAGCATTTACTCGTCGCTTAGGGAAGTCCTCGTTTTTATTAGTTCATATGCCAAGTAATGAAGACATTCCTTGATTTAAGTGTGGGGGGGGAGCAAATTCAAATTTTTAATTTTTGTGTTTTAGTATATAGATTAGGTTGCGTGTAGAGTAGATTTAGTTCATTTAGTTCATACGCATATTATAAAAAAAATATTGCATTCATATAGGAATTTTATCAGTAGAAGCATGCATAGTACATAGAGATTAAGCAGTAAGTCATGGTAATGAGATTCATGGTTAATAATTTTGATTTTCACTGACCTTGCATTAAAATTGAATTTCATGATCTGATTAGGTTTGACCAAAGTAACCTCATTGCATGATTTTGGTTTTCTCTCAAATTTCAAGCACACCGATTAATTGTCAGTTGTGATTAGGAATTCATATATTAAAAACACGGACTTACGTGATCATAGATTAAAAATTAGAACATTGGCTTAAACATAAGTTTGGGGGAATTACGGCTCAGAAAAGAAAAAAAAAATAAGGAAAGAAAAAAAATTGAAAAAATACTTATGAAATAAAAACTAATTTAGTTTGACCTCGTGGCCTTTGTTACTCGGACAAGTAAACCCAAGGGGATGTCTTAACCCCTAGCGCCCTAAAGCCTTCGGGTTTGGGAGTCGTTGGCCGAAAGTCCGTTACATGGGTAATATTGAAAAGCCTAAAGGGGTTGAACATTGCACAAGTCAGATAAATGAAATAATTGGTGGGATGGAGCGTTAAAACGCACCCACAAAGCATGAGCTTTGATGTTTAATCGTTTATTGCTTATTTAGCTTAATTTCCGTAATGCTTATGTAAGACCCCAACTTTTATGAATAAAGATTTAATTTTCTTTATATTATTTCGAAATAGTAAGGTGTTGATTTGATAAATATGAAAGTTATGGGTGAAATGTGCAAACATTTTTAAAATGAGCAAGTGGTTATAAAATATTCTTGTTGTCGGGGAATATTCGTTTGGTCGTGGAATATTCTTGTTGTCGGGGAATATTCGTACGACGGCGCAGCTATTTGTGGGCCCCCACAACGGAATAACTGTCGGATATAGAAAGCGACAGAAATAACTTTTTACAAGATAACGGCGTAGTTGTTACCGTTAGTACTGTTGAAATACCCGGTGGTTAAAATACAGTACGCGGTGTTGCGCAGTAGCACACGGTATTGCACAGTATTTCGAATTATTGAGTCTTACGTGAGAAGGAACCTACTCAATTATTGTTACAGTATTTACTGTTCAATATTTTATATTATTGACTCAATAATTGCTACGTTGATATTTTATATTATTGACTCAATAATTGCTGCATTGATATTTTATTGACTCAATAATTGCTACGTTGCTATTTTTTTATGATTGGTTCAATAATGGCTACAGTTGATATTTTGTAGTATTGATTCAATAATTGTCGTTGCACAGTATTTCACGTTATCAACTCAATAATTCATATTATTTGAATAATATTATTAGATAGCATTATTGACAATGTCTAAGGAAGTTCTGTCTAGGAGGGGTTATTTAATTGCGCTCCAGTAAGGAGAAGTCCTTATCGGAAGGCCCCCTCTGTCCTGGGAACGACTTGGTTGTTAATATTGTAGTTCTATAATATTATTTGTGAATAATTAATTATTGATTTATATGATAAGGAAATATTTATTTTGTGGATATTAAAGAAGGAATTGGCGCTGGTGAGTTTTTATCAATATTTTGGTGTGAGAAATCATCTGTTTTTGGATTTCGGATAATTTATGTTTGGAATTTGGAAAAACTTCCTTCTGCAAAGTTGTAGAGAATTAAATTTTCTATGGAAGGACATAGAATTTGTATTTTTCTGACAAAGGGGCTATTTGTTATGAATTATTGAAGTTTCAGAAAATATATATATTATTTAATGGATGGGCCCCACTTTTGTTGAAATCTGATTTTGGGCAGCAGCCGGCGGCGGCGAAAATTATTTTGAAAATAATAATATTTTATTCATTTAGTCTCCTTTGGCATCCTAAGCTTTTCCTATAAATAGGGTGCTTAGGTTAGAATTGAAAATCACACCAGAATCAGAAGTTTTCTCTCTCTATAATATCGAGCGTATTTTTGTGAGTATTTCAATACTTTGAGTATTAGTATTCAGTGCAAGTTTTCTTCGGTATTATATCCGATATTTCAGTCAGAGGTACTATCTTTTTGAGGTAAGGGATGTTATTTTCTTTCGTAAATGATATTATTCTTTTCAATATCATTATACAGAAATATTGTCATGGATTTTATGTTGAAATTCTTACTTTTTTCGTCGGGGTTACTATTCACGTATACGGCACTATTCACGTATACGGCACTATTCACGAAAAAATTAAATTTTCTTCTATTTGTCCAAATTGCTTGTTAAGGTTACTATCTGTGATTGTATCCAAGTTTTGAGCTCTATTCTTGAATTTTGCTCCATAATTGATTATTACGAGGTATTTTTGAATTGGATATACTAAAATACGAATCCTTAGTCTTTGTCTTTTATCTCACTGGATTTATTTTTTTTAAAATGTTTTTCATCATT
The DNA here is from genome assembly GCA_020205555.1 of Panax stipuleanatus. Classification (NCBI taxonomy): domain Eukaryota; kingdom Viridiplantae; phylum Streptophyta; class Magnoliopsida; order Apiales; family Araliaceae; genus Panax; species Panax stipuleanatus. The sequence goes on along the minus strand of CM035119.1, from coordinate 111,762,911 downwards.
CTCAGTCCTAAAAGGTGATGTAACTGAATATCTTTGGCCTGTAGAGCAAAGATGAATGATTACTTGATGAATATCTTTGGCCTGTAGAGCAAAGATGAATGATTACCTGATGAATATCTTTGGCCGTAGTGCAAAGATGACAGGTGTTGAGATGAACATGACCACTGATGATACAAATGAATATCTTTGGCCTGTAGTGCAAAGATGAATATTTGATTCGAGATGTATATTGATTGATGTTACAGGGATAAAATATTGATGATGAACGGTTATTTCCGCTGCGAATATTGATCTAAAACATGTTGTCAATAATATTTTATCTGAACTGTTGAAGGCTAACGATAATTTATTTTCCATTATCTTAGTCATAATATTCTTTATTGAGCTAGTTGAGCTCACCCTTTTCATCTGTTGTCCTCTTCAGGAAATGAAAATGTTGCGGGAACTAGTCGGGGGACAGAGTGATGGTCCGAGTTAGAGCAGTAGTAGTCCTCACTATTTCTGATAAATAGTGTGATAATAATTGTAATGAGGACTTAGTTTGAATCTTAATATTTTCTACATATTTGTATTGAGACTCACAGTTGTGTGGTCGTATTTTGCACGACCGTATGATATAAAGTTTGTATTTGAATTTTGTACCATGTATTTGGCGACTCAGAATGGGTTGGGTTGAATGGACCTATTCTGGGGGCGTCACAGCTTATGTGGATGCCATGTTTGTATAAGTTATCTATGTAAAAGTAGGATGTTTGTTGGGAATAATCATATAAATCACTTTGCACTACTGATATAAAATTGGGCACACACGCACGAGAGAGGATTTGAGTCATGTAAGTGATGTGATGATGAACGAGTCTATGATTGGTCATGAGTTAAGATGGATTGTAAGCTGAAGTGTTAATTCGTGAGGATTATACAACCTGTGTTTGGTTACTAAAGATTTCTGCTCGATTTTGTTAGGTGGCATTCATTCTGTATATTGCATTCATTGTGATTGTTTGCTTAAGGACAAGCAATTGTTCAAGTTTGGGGGTATTTGATAAGTAGGTTTTTAACCTACTTAATAGGTATTTCTTAGCCTGATATATTGTTATTACTTAAGTTTGCATGTTACTTTTCATAGGTTTTGTGTGCATTTGCAGGATTGGAGTGAAGCTGTGCTTAAAGGGACAAAAGGGAGGAATAAAGAAATAAAAGACAAGGTTGCTGATAGCTAGGGGCGGGGCGCGCTGGCTCAACACTACACTAGGCGCGGGCCGCGCCGCATCAAGAAGAAGATACTGCATACCTGGCGCGGGGCGCGCTGCCTGTGAAGAAACACTGGCTCGGGGCGCGCTAGGCTGACGACCTGACCAGATTTATTTGTTTTTAAATGCAAAGTTTATGAGGAATAGGATTGCATACTTTCTTATTAGACTAGGGTTTTGATAGACTATTTATAGGAGTTATTTTATTTTGTTTAGACTATCTTTGATCATCTTTTGATTATCCTTTAATCTTTTAATCTATATTCTCTTGGATTGCTTGAAGGCTACAAACCCTTGTTTTGAAGATTCAAGCATGTCAGGCTAAGTTCTTTATTTCAATTCTGAAGGGATGTTGAACCTGATTATCAATTTTTGGTTTGATTAAGTTTATAATATTTATTCTTTTATATTGAGATTTATTCTGATTATCTATATAAACTTTCATGTATATTATTCAATTGACTAATTTGGTTTCTGCATGATTAAATTTAGTAAATTGATATCATTTATTAGATTAAGACATATTTTAAGCAAACGAAGTGTGTCTAATATAAATAACAATTAATGATATTTTATTGTGGTCAAGCTTTGAAATATTGTTAAGATTTTTAGAAGACAAGTTAAATAATTTCTGATTGTATAATTATTGCTTGGAATAATCTAATTCTCATTCTTAATGCTTCTATCATATTAAATCTAGACTGATAGTTCTAGGTTGTATGTTAGTTAAAATCTTTTGTTGGCGATCGTCGCATTAGATCTACATATAAGGAGGATTTCGGGTAATTTGCGATCGTGGTTATCTAGGGTTATTAATCTCATTGAAAAGGTAAATAGTATAATAACTTGATTAATTCATATTTGAGAAAAGGGGATACTGAACAGAAGAATTGAAGCTTTTTAATCATTGATATTTTATTAAATTCACTTTTGTTAATTAGATTGTTCACACTAAAAAACCCCAGTCATTGGAAATCATTGGATAACTAAAATACAATTCACTCTCTGTGGGATCGATCCTTGCTTATTACTATACTAATTCTTGAGTTAGTTGAATAAAGAGTAAGGTAAATTTTGTAGTGATAGACGACAGCTACCAACCTCAGTGAGAATGCTACCAAGGATGGTGGGGAACACTCGATGCGGCTAACTGTCGATGACAACATCTGTATCACCATATCACAAGACCATCCAGGGGTTAAATCTGAACTCATCTGTCTAAGTGCATATCCATGACATAATATATGCATAATGACAATGATATAAGATTATGCAATAGATAGGAAATATCATGCATATATATAATAAATTATCTACTGCAAGCATCATCTCTTTCTGCTCATACAATCCAAATTAAAAAGTACATGGAGATGGGGCATAAATCGCCCAACTACTAACAGAGGCCTATCAAAACAGGGCACAGCCGTCCAATAGCTAAATAGAGGCATATCAAAAGATATAGCAAGGGAAGCTATCAAAAGAGATCCAGAATATCTGTCTTCAGGCTATCAACCTGCTCTAGCTCCTCCAGAAACACAAAATATCGGCCAGTGGGAATGTCCGGTTGATATAAGGGAGGATCAGCACTGACAAAACTACTGGAAAATGGACCTGTGGAAGGGCCCGCTCCAGAGCCAGAAGGATCAAAAGAAGCTGCCTCTGATGGATCTCGGCCAAGGTGCCTGATAAACAAATGTGCCCTCTCCAACTGCTGGGTCAATTCTGTAATCTGGTCCACATGAGTCGGATCTAGCAGGCAAGCTATCCAGTCTATCATCATCACAGGCCCCGACACCATATTTTCCATGAACTGGATAGCACGAGTCTGAGTCCCAATAGTGCGAGGACTTGACCAGCTATGAAATGCCTCTTGGCTGTAAGGACCCTCTGACAGGGTAAAGCCATCTACGCCCTCCATAGTAATGTCTGTGAGTGGCTGAGCTAGTGGACAGTGATTCCAAATAGGAAGAACAAAGGGAATACAGCTCTCCCCCGTGATGCTCCGAATAGCACGCTCTCCTAAATAGAGCTCCCAACCTCCCTTTGTCAAAAATGGGACTCTGCGGGTGGATAATGCAAACTTTCAACCAGTGGGAAAGCCGCCCTCAAACCCGACTGTCAAAAAGTCTAAGGTATATGGGACCCACGAGATCGATCCGACCGTCAATAGCTCGAGCTACAAGCGGGAGTAGGTGAATCCCTTAGCTACAGGGACCTCCGTCAAGGTGGAGTGGTACCAGCGCCGTCCTCGAGGATAAGTCTCAAAGCCCAGAGTAGTGGCAGGACGTAGGTAAGGAAGGCTCTCATATGCCCAAAACATGCCATGCAAATATAAAAAGTCCTCAGTGAATAAGACTGATAAATATAAATGAGGAAATCAAAAATGTACAAGAAAGATGTACTCACCAGAAGGAATGGGTAAAAGCCTAACCGAGCCTCCGTCACATCCTCCGAGAGAATGCGCATCCCTCGGAGGAAATAGGAAAACGTATAGGTACCCCAATCGAAATCACTGAGGCGCTCCACGTACAGAGTGGCACTGACCAGAGCAAAGGACACCGTCAAAGAGTTATCCGCAAGCAAACAACCCTAATGATCACCAAAAATAGTCGCCTCAGGATGCGATCTCTAACCTTCTGATCATCAGGCAGAGGCTCAGTCAAAGCCCCACTCTGGGCATCTACGCTCAAAGGACCAGAACGGACTGTTCGACCTTTAATAGCTATCGTAGAAACTCCCAAGAGGAAACAAACGGTAGTAGGTGAAATGTCAACCACAACAGGCACTAGCTCACCTCCGAACTCTATCCCGGTGATGAACCTCCAGTCCATAGGCGTCATCATCACCTCGCAATCCAGCAAATGGAGAGAATAAGTTTGGTGGAACTAGCGCTCAGATAAAGCCCTTAGATAACCCCAGGGGCAACGGCAGGGAGGGATATAAAAGAATGCCTAAAACCCCCATGTATCTATAATAGCCTTGTAATCTAGATGTAGAGTGTTGTACAGAGAATGCACATTAAACCAATTCCTTCTAGGATGCGTAAAGCCGGGAACCTGCATTAGAAGAACAACCCATATCAAACCTGTGCCCTAAAATGGCAAAAGAAAGAAAGAAAGAAAATACAGAAGAGAAACTTCAATCACTTCATTGGAATGAAGAAATCTTGATGGGTGACGCCTCAAATCTCCTAACAGCTCCTGAAGTGGCACCACAATACCTGGAAGCTCCGCACGTGGAGCCTGAGCTGGGGCGGGATCTGTGACACCCCAAAATTCGGGTACTTCGTTTCCACATGATTTGGTGTTCACTTTCTAATATAACATACATCTACCCAATTAATAATGCAAAATAAACAACAACTTAAATTAAAATAAATAAATCTCCCTTACAACAAGGGTTACAACCTTTTTAAAATAATCCCGGGTTACTCTAACCCTGACATAAATATAATAAAGTGCGGAAATAAAAACATAACATTCAAGTCTTAGTACAATCATTCTCAATTAAATAAAAACAAGTCTTCACTTGCTTTGCTTTCCCTTGCCCTTACTCGTAGACGGAGCATCAGCGTTATCAACCTTAACTAAAATTGTTATTTAATGCAAGAGTGAGCAAACCACAGCTCACTGGAGTTTAACAATAATATATACATGAAATAATATCTTTAAAAAGAATCTGAATAGCTTAGCTTACTTCAACAATAAAGATTTGAATAATAATTCTCTATCTACATGCAAATTCGAATATAGAATTTATCTGAGGGTCACAATACCTTTGAACACTTCTTGTCCTAGGTTATAAATATTTATATTTAAACCTTTAACAGTCAATAAGACTATAGACCTTAACTCGTACTTAGGGGGATCAGCCCTTTGTACCATGTATTGTGCACAAACATTTTAACGCTATGCGTAATCATCTTCCCTAATAGTTAGGGTTGTTCAACTCAGTAATTTGAATTCAAGTCCGCACCAAAGAAAGTTTGGTTTGGATAAGCTTACAAATGTAATTTAGAATTCACGTTCATCAACTAAGGATTAGTTGAATCGACTTTCAATAATTCATAAATAAAAAAATTATGAACTAACATATGCTTTAGAAGTAAACTTAAAGCATTTAAAATAATAACTGGATCTTACTTGAATGATAAGTTAAGATCATTTCAATTAAATAAACAATTGTCCAATACAGAAATGGAAAGGACATTCTCAACAATGAATATATGAACTCAAAGAAACTTGCGTAGAAATAACAAGTTTAGGATTTAGAATACTTGCCTTAAGCGCAAGCTACTTAACTCAACCACGTACTTTAATACTTCCTACACATATATATTTAATCACAATAACCTAAATTAGTTAACACATAACTAATTCACATAAGTGGTTAACCCTCATGGTTAACTCACTCTAATTAAATAAATAATAAAAATCAACTATCACATAGTTAATTACATCACACACATGCTCACATAATTATATTAATTATGTATTTAGCTAAATTATAATTAAACAATTATAATTCAAACACTTAATCAAATTATAATTATTAAATTATAATTACCTTTTAAATTATAAACAAGTTATAATTTATAATCAATTAAACAATATTATGCATTATAATTACACAAATTATAATTAATCATGCAATTATCAATTTATAATCCATAATTAAACATGCATTTATTAAATTATAATTACATAAATTATAATTTAAATTAACATCTAATTGATTAAAATAAATCAACTTCTATACCTTATAATTTCACAAAAATTATAATTTAAATTAAATATTTACTCTTAATTATAATTAATCAAATTATAATTAAGTAACTTATTTTATAATTAAACAATTATAGTTTATCATTTAAATACTATACTAAGTTTTCAAAACTTCCTTTTTCTCAAATATGAATTTGTCACATTCATATTAACCACATGTTATAGCAACTGATTACATGCTCATCATCATAAACAATTTATCTTAAGCCATCAAGTACGACTACACAAATAAATTAAATTTCCTGCCTCTGCATAGCCAGCGGCGCAGCTGCGCAGCCAGCAGCCTTGGCACCGGCGCAGCAGCACAGGGAAAGGATCTGGGAAGGGCAATCGGCGCAGCTGCGCTGCTCCTGGCCTTGCTGCCGACGCAGCTGCGCAGCAACTCGGCCAGACGCAGACAGCCACAGCTCTCTGCTTTACCGACAACCCATACAAGCCAACAAACGAAAATACACAGCAACACAGACCATGCAAAGCATACATATGCAGTAATACTCATGCTATAGATGACACCAATCACATAATTCATCTAAGCAATGAAAATCAAAGATTTTAAAACTCAATTTTTTGACATTTTATAAAACTCATATTCTAACAAAATAGTCTACTGTAAATAAATTTCTCAACCAATTAAATCCATACTACAAGCATTATTTTCGTTGTTGAAACTAGCATCATGCACAACTCTCAATTTGCACAAATCACATATGAAATTCATCAATTTCCATTCTAAAATCATCCAATATATGAAACTCATAAAAACTTGTTTTCACAGTACTTTTGATTTTTGAAAAAACCCATTTATAGCATACATATAATGGATTCCAACATCTATCAATTCACATAACATGAAATCAACTAATTCATCAATTACAATTCCAATTATTTATAAAAACTCCAGACTACAAGAAAACTAAGAACAAGGGTGAATTATTACCTTAAATCCTTGACTAATCTTTGTTTAGATGATGAGAATAGCTTTGGTAGTCTCCTCTAAATTCTCAGAATCACCAAGTTCCTCTCTATCCTTTTCTTCAAACTAACAGAGTGTTTTCTCTCTTTCTTTGTTCTTATTCTTCTAGTTAACGTCTAATGTAAATTAATATACGTATATAATAGTCATAATAACATGCAATGTAACTGACAAATATATAATGTCTAAATTAAATAATTAGCAGTTATAATTTGTTTTGAATTTTAAAAACCATAAGGTCATGTTTGGCAAACCTTTTATTTAAAAATAGATTTTAGTCGCTAAGGCCATGTTTGGTAGAAATAGGTTTAAAACAAATACAATGGCCTTGTTTGGCAAAATAAATTTAAAAATCCTTTTCTTTATTTTAATAAATCATTTTAACACATACTTTAATGTCACATTTTAATTAATTAAATATTAAATAACTAATTTAATCAATTAAAATCTAACATCAATAAATCACATAAAATTTATCACATAATTATAATTACTCGCTAATTATAATTCATGTAACACTAACACATAAATCATCTAATTTAATTCTCACAATTAAATTAGAACTATAATATAAAATATACATCAATTAAATAAATATTACACATTCATTTAATTAATATATAACACTTACTTAAATCGCTTCCATAAAGCACATAATTTATTTATTTAACTCAATAAATAAATCATATAAAATATTTATTTAACTCAATAAATATTTAAAATTAATCTCAATCGTTACAATCTTCCCTCCTTAAAAGGATTCTGTCCCCAGAATCACACATAAAAAATTTTCCGTCTATTACATTCTTCCCCCCTTAAAAAGATTCTGTCCCCAGAATCAGTATATAAGGGGTTATACAAAACTAATCAAATAAATGCGGATAAAATTTCATCATAACATCTTTGAGTTCCCACGTAGCTTCTTCAGCACTGTGGTTCCTCCAGATTACCTTAACAGAAGGTATCACTTTATTCCTTAGTACTTGTTCCTTTCTATCAACTATTTGAACAGGCACTTCTTCATATGTTAAGTCCTTATCAAATTGTAAAGGTTCATATTCTATTAAATGTTTATAATCGTGCTTGTAAGGTCTTAAAACAGAAATATGAAAGACTTTATGTATATTCTCAAGCTCCGGAGGTAATGCAATCTCGTAAGCAATCTCGCCCACCTTTCGTAGTACCTCAAAAGGTCCAATAAATCTGGGACTCAGCTTTCCCTTATTACCAAATCGAATCTTCCCCTTCCAGGGAGATACCTTCAGGAACACGAAACTTCCTGGTAAGAATTCTCGGTTTTGTCGATGAAGATCGGCATACTTCTTTTGTCTGTCTTGAGCAGCAACTAATCTCGTTCTGATCAGCTTCACAATTTCGGTGGTTTGTTGTACCAATTCTGGTCCCAACAATTGACGTTCCCCGACTTCATCCCAGCACAAAGGAGTTCTGCATTTTCTTCCGTATAATGCTTCGTAAGGCGGCATGCCAATACTCGCATGGTAACTATTGTTGTAGGCGAACTCCACCAACGATAGATGATCCTCCCAGCTTCCTTTGAAGTCCATCACACAAGCTCTCAGCATATCCTCAAGCGTCTGAATCGTTCTTTCGCTCTGTCCATCAGTCTGAGGATGGTATGCTGTACTCATTCGCAATTGCGTGCCCATACATTCTTGCAAATGCTTCCAGAATTTAGACGTAAAATGTGGATCTCTGTCGGACACAATCGACACCGGGACACCATGTCGAGAAATAATTTCCTTGACGTATAACTTTGCTAGCTTATCCAGGTTGTACTTAACCCTGATCGATAGAAAGTGGGCTGACTTCGTCAGTCGATCCACTATAACCCATATCTCTTCAAATCCCTTCTGAGTCATTGGAAGACCCACCACGAAGTCCATCGTGATGTGTTCCCACTTCCACTCTGGTATCTCTAACGGTTGTAGCAACCCGCTAGGTCTCTGGTGTTCTGCTTTGACTTTCTGACACGTTAAGCATTTCGCAACGCATTTAGCCACATCCCTCTTCATATTCGGCCACCAGAAATGATGCCTGAGATCCTGGTACATCTTCGTACTCCCAGGGTGAATAGAATATCTAGAACTATGAGCTTCGCTCAGAATCTCCTCTTTGACCTCTAGTACTGGCGGTACCCAGATTCTACCTTCAAATCGTAACAGACCTTCATTATCGACCTTGAACTTGAACTCTTCGCCATCAGTTAACCTCTTCCGAATCTTTTCACATTCTTCATCATGAAGTTGTGCTTCTTTCACCTTGTCTACTAGAGTAGAACCAGTGGTTACTTGAAACAACATCTCATCCAATTCCTTCGGAAACTTCACTTCCAACTCCAATCTAGCCATCTGTTCTATTAATCAATTCTGATCAGTTAACACGTTCAGCTTCTCCCAACCTTTTCTGCTCAAAGCGTCGGCAACAACGTTAGCTTTACCCGGATGGTGAAGTATCTCGCAATCGTAGTCTTTAATCAATTCCAACCATCTTCTTTGGCGCATGTTTAAATCCTTTTGGGTAAATATATACTTCAGACTCTTGTGATCTGTGTATATTTCACACTTCTCTCCATATAAGTAGTGCCTCCAAATTTTTAGGGCAAACACTACTGCCGCCAATTCTAGATCATGGGTTGGATATCCCTTCTCGTAATCCTTCAGCTGACGTGACGCATAGGCAATGACTTTGCCGCTCTGCATCAACACACAGCCTAATCCTTTATGTGAGGCATCACTATATACCATGAAATTCCTCGAACTATCCGGTAAAGACAATACAGGCGTAGTACTCAGCCTCTCCTTCAACTCCTGAAAACTTTCCTCACACTTCTCCGTCCAAACAAACTTAACTATTTTACGAGTCAAATTCGTCAACGGAGTTGCGATTCTAGAAAAGTCTTGGATAAATCTACGGTAATAGCCTGCCAATCCCAAGAAACTCCTCACTTCAGATGGCGTCTTTGGCTGTTCCCAATTTATAACAGCTTCAACTTTCGACGGATCTACTGAAATACCATCCTTGTCTATCACGTGGCCAAGAAATTGCACACGTTCCAACCAAAATTCTTATTTTGAGAATTTAGCGTAAAGCTTCTCTCGTCTCAGTGCTTCTAAGGTTAGTCGTAAGTGTTCAGCATGCTCCTCCTCGGTCTTGGAATAAACCAGGATGTCATCTATGAACACTACCACAAACATGTCCAGAAATGGCTTGAACACCATGTTCATTAAGTCTATAAATGCAGCTGGGGCATTCGTGAGACCAAATGACATTACCAAGAACTCGTAATGACTATATCGAGTCCTAAAAGCTGTTTTAGGTATATCTTCCTTCCTCACCTTCAATTGATGATACCCGCTTCTCAAATCAATTTTCAAGAAGTACTTCGCACCCTTCAGTTGATCAAACAAGTCATCGATCCTAGGTAAAGGATACCTATTCTTGATCGTAACTTTATTTAACTCCCTATAATCAATGCAAAGACGCATTGACCCATCCTTCTTCTTGACAAACAAAACAGGCGCTCCCCACGGTGAAACGCTTGGTTGAATATACTTCTTGTCCAGTAATTCTTGCAGTTGAACCATCAGTTCCTTCATCTCGATTGGAGCCATTCGGTACAGAGCCTTCAAAATCAGAGCAGTTCCTGACGCTAGATCGATCACGAACTCTATCTCCCTATCTGGAGGAAGTCCTGGCAGTTCGCTAGGAAAAACGTCCACAAACTCCTTAACTACCGATATCCCCTCCACTTCCAGGCTTTCCTTACGTGTATCTACTATGTAGGCTAGATATCCCACACAGCCTTGCGACAGAAGTTTCTTGGCTTGCATATTCATCAGACAACTCACTTGTCTAGGCGATTTGCTACCATAAAACACCAACTTCGACGAAGTCGTAAGGTTCACCGACTTCTTCTGACAGTCGATTACCGCCCCATGGTTGAACAACCAATCCATACCCAGTATAACGTCGAATTCTCCAAATTTTATCGGAATTAAATCTACTCTAAGCTCCTGACCCTTAATGTCCAATCTACAGTTCTTATAAACGCTCCTAACAGGAATAACTTCCCTATTCGCAATCTCTATGTTCAAGGGATAAACTAACTCTACTATAGGTAAGTCTAGGGTTTTAGCAAAATTATAAGATATGAATGAACAAGTAGCACCCGAATTAAATAATACATATGCATTTATACTATTGACCGGAATAATACCTGACACCACGTCTTTTGATTGCACAGCATCCTGCACCGTCATATTGAATGTCCGTGCAGTGGGTTGAACAGCTTGCAATGGTGCAGTGATAGTCACGGAACTGCCGCTTTCATTCCCTCCTTTCCCTGTTGACCCTGCCGTCAGCTTCTTAGGGCAGTTGCGAGCTATGTGATCCTTGGATCCACATGTAAAGCAAGCTCCCTTCTTCGAGTTTGGACAATTAGGCACGATGTGGCCTTCCTGACCACAGTTGAAGCACACTCGCTTCCCCTTCATGCACACGCCAGTGTGATTCTTACCGCATGTAGCACATGCTTCGAACTTCTTCTTCTGCTGACTTCCTTGCCGACTCCCAGCAGAGGTATTATCAAACCACTTCCTCTTCTAGTTCATAGCGCTGCTACCCCCAGCCTTGGTTTCTACCTCATTCTTCTTCTTCTTATCTTGGTTGAACTTCGTCACTGCTTCGCTTCCTCCCTCAGCAAGTATGGCCTTCTCTAGCACAGCCGCAAAGGTATCCAATTGGAACATGGAAACCTTGCTATAGAGCCAGGGCTTTAGTCCCCGCTCAAACCTTTTTGCCTTTCTAGCGTCAGTGCTGACCTGGTGAGTAGCGAACCTGGCCAACTCGTTAAACTTTCGGGCATACTCGGACACCATCATCCCTCTTTGCTTAAGTTCTAGGAACTGGACCTCCATCCGGTCCTGGGAACTCACTAGAAAGTACATCTCGTAGAACATTTCCTTGAAAAGTTCCCACGTGATGACTCCCTCTCCCTCTCGGGTCTTGTTAGCCTGCCACCAAAAACTAGCATCCGACTTCAACATGAAAGCCACGAATGCTGTCTTTTGGTCTTCCCCTACCCTAGCTACATCAAACACCTTTTCCATTTCCATAACCCACGTCTGAGCTTCGATAGGGTTAGTCGATCCTATGAACTCAGGCGGTCCTACAGCCTTGAATTCCTTGAACGTAGTACCCTGCACCTGCGGCTGATTTGTAAGAGCTCCTGTCAACAGGTTCACCAACTGCTGAACTGAGTTGGGATTCGTCCCCTCGTTATTGCTATTGTTCGTCGAACCCTCGGGGTTTTGACGTGTTACTCTTCTTCTAGGAGGCATTTTCTGTTAAGAAAATATTATTATTAGATCCTTTATTCAACTATTAAGTATTCAAGTTCATACTTAAATGTTTTAAAAAATTTACTTCACATAGAACACATAGCACGTCAATAAACTTCTTTTATTCATTAGTCATAGTTTAAAACATCAATCAGATAGCATTTCTGCCATTTACATCTTCCTTCCTGAAATGGAAAAGTTACAGGATTACATTATTAACTCATCCCATTCTTATCTCAAATTATAGGATTTACATTACTTATTTCAAAAATAATACATAAACAAAACTCTGCTACTGCTACCACTGCTACTGCCTAGGCATATAAATACGTCGCACAGCCTCTCTGCGTTCCTCTTCCATCACCCGAAATGCCGTTCTTCGGTCCACCATAAACCACGGTAAACCTTGGAACTAAGCTGGGTAGTAGAAAATACGGTCCTGAGCTCTCTCTATCGCTGTATGGAAAACATATTTCGTTTCCCTCAGCTTGGCTCTCTTGGCTTCAGCTTCACCTTTAGCTCGATCGGCTCGTTGATTAGCCCTCAACCTTGATTCTTCTGCTCTGGCACGCTTCCTCGACTCCTCCTGGATGTCTTACTTCAGCTTTGCCAGTTCAAATTGAGCAGCATCTCTATCAATCTCCATATGTATCAGGTTCCACTGTGCATCTCCTAGGTCACTTGCCATTTCCTCGATCGTCTCGTCTCGCTGCTGGATAGTCTCCTCGAGATCTCCTATGCGTCCATGAAGTTCCACATTGCTATCGTAGACTGCCTCGTACATCTCATCACTAGTAGAGTGAGGTGGGAATTCTTCTTCGGGATCCTCTTCCTCCTCTTCAGACTCGTCCTCGTCCTCATCCTCTGGAATAGGTGTCAGCTCACGCTCCCGACCAGCTACGGTGATCACTGGAGATGGCTTTCTCCTAACCAGCTGCTCCCAGACAACATGTATGTCACGGGGCTCCTCATCTCTAGGTACCTGAGGTACATCCTCTCTAGCCTAACTAGGTTCTCCAACGTTCGACATCCTGACAAAAGAATTTTAAAGTTCATTATTACGTGATATCGAGTCGTCACTCTTCGAATACTATAATGTAAACACATAGCATATAAGGTAGTTTATTATCTTTACCTATCACACCTATCTTTTCGATCTTACTAATAAGGCTACTACCTAAGGTTTTTCCCCACCTAAGGTTTCATAACCTACAGCTCTGATACCAACCTGTGACACCCCCAAATCCGGATACTTCGTTTCCACATGATTTGGTGTTCACTTTCTAATATAACATACATCTGCCCAATTAATAATGCAAAATAAACTACAACTTAAATTAAAATAAATAAATCTCCCTTACAACAAGGGTTACAACCTTTTTAAAATAATCCCGGGTTACTCTAACCCTGACATGAATATAATAAAGTGCAGAAATAAAAACATAACATTCAAGTCTTAGTACAATCATTCTCAATTAAATAAAAACAAGTCTTCACTTGCTTTGCTTTCCCTTTCCCTTACTCGTAGACGGAGCATCAGCGTTATCAACCTTAGCTGAAATTGTTATTTAATGCAAGAGTGAGTAAACCACAGCTCACTGGAGTTTAACAATAATATATACAAGAAATAATATCTTTAAAAAGAATCTGAATAGCTTAGCTTACTTCAACAATAAAGAATTGAATAAAAATTCTCTATCGACATGCAAATTCGAATATAGAATTTATCTGAGGGTCACAAGACCTTTGAACTCTTCTTGTCCTAGGTTATAAATATTTCTATTTAAACCTTTAACAGTCAATAAGACTATGGACCTTAACTCGTACTTAGGGGGATCAGCCCTTTGTACCATGTATTGTGCACAAACATCTTAATGCTATGCGTAATCATCTTCCCTAATAGTTAGGGTTGTTCAACTCAGTAATTTGAATTCAAGTCCGCACCAAAGAAAGTTTGGTTTGGATAAGCTTACAAATGTAATTTAGAATTCACGTTCATCAACTAAGGATTAGTTGAATCGACTTTCAATAATTCATAAATAAAAGAATTATGAACTAACATATGCTTTAGAAGTAAACTTAAAGCATTTAAAATAATAACTGGATCTTACTTGAACAATAAGTTAAGATCATTTCAATTAAATAAACAATTGTCCAATACAGAAATGGAAAGGACATTCTCAACAATGAATATATGAACTCAAAGAAACTTGCGTAGAAATAACAAGTTTAGGATTTAGAATACTTGCCTTAAGCGCAAGCTACTTAACTCAACCACGTACTTCAATACTTCCTACACATATATATTTAATCACAATAACCTAAATTAGTTAACACATAACTAATTCACATAAGTGGTTAACCCTCATGGTTAACTCACTCTAATTAAATAAATAATAAAAATCAACTATCACATTGTTAATTACATCACACACATGCTCACATAATTATATTATATATGTATTTAGCTAAATTATAATTAAACAATTATAATTCAAACACTTAATCAAATTATAATTATTAAATTATAATTACCTTTTAAATTATATACAAGTTATAATTTATAATCAATTAAACTATATCATGCATTATAATTACACAAATTATAATTAATCATGCAATTATCAATTTATAATCCATGATTAAACATGCATTTATTAAATTATAATTACATAAATTATAATTTAAATTAACATCTAATTGATTAAAATAAATCAACTTCTATACCTTATAATTTCACAAAAATTATAATTTAAATTAACATTTACTCTTAATTATAATTAATCAAATTATAATTAAGTAACTTATTTTACAATTAAACAATTATAGTTTATCATTTAAATACTATACTAAGTTTTCAAAACTTCCTTTTTCTCAAATATGAATTTGTCACATTCATATTAACCACATGTTATAGCAACTGATTACATGCTCATCATCATAAATAATTTATCTTAAGCCATCAAGTAAGACTACACAAATAAACTAAATTTTCTGCCTCTGCACAGCCAGCGACGCAGCTGCGCAGCCAGTAGCCTTGGCACCGGCATAGCTGCGCAGGGAAAGGATCTGGAAAGGGCAATCGGCGCAGCTGCGCTGCTCCTGGCCTTGCTGCCAGCGCAGCTGCTCAGCAACTGGGCCAGACGCAGACAGCCACAGCTCTCTGCTTTACCGACAACCCATACAAGCCAACAAACGAAAATACACAGCAACACAGACCATGCAAAGCATACATATGCAGTAATACTCATGCTATAGATGACACCAATCACATAATTCATCTAAGCAATGAAAATCAAAGATTTTAAAACTCAATTTTTTGACATTTTATAAAACTCATATTCTAACAAAATAATCTACTGTAAATAAATTTCTCAACCAATTAAATCCATACTACAAGCATTATTTTCGTTGTTGAAACTAGCATCATGCACAACTCTCAATTTGCACAAATCACATATGAAATTCATCAATTTCCATTCTAAAATCATCCAATATATGAAACTCATAAAAACTTGTTTTCACAGTACTTTTGATTTTTGAAAAGACCCATTTATAGCATACATATAATGGATTCCAACATCTATCAATTCACATAACATGAAATCAACTAATTCATCAATTACAATTCCAATTATTTATAAAAACTCCAGACTACAAGAAAACTAAGAACAAGGGTGAATTATTACCTTAAATCCTTGATTAATCTTTGTTTAGATGATGAGAATAGCTTTGGTAGTCTCCTCTAAATTCTCAGAATCACCAAGTTCCTTTCTATCCTTCTCTTCAAACTAACAGAGTGTTTTCTCTCTTTCTTTGTTCTTATTCTTCTAGTTAACGTCTAATGTAAATTAATATACGTATATAATAGTCATAATAACATGCAATGTAACTGACAAATATATAATGTCTAAATTAAATAATTAGCAGTTATAATTTGTTTTGAATTTTAAAAGCCATAAGGTCATGTTTGGCAAATCTTTTATTTAAAAACAGATTTTAGTCGCTAAGGCCATGTTTGGTAGAAATAGGTTTAAAACAAATACAATGGCCTTGTTTGGCAAAACAAATTTAAAAATCCTTTTCTTTATTTTAATAAATTATTTTAACACATACTTTAATGTCACATTTTAATTAATTAAATATTAAACAACTAATTTAATCAATTAAAATCTAACATCAATAAATCACATAAAATTTGTCACATAATTATAATTACTCGCTAATTATAATTCATGTAACACTAACACATAAATCATCTAATTTAATTCTCTAAATTAAATTAGAACTATAATATAAAATATACATCAATTAAATAAATATTACACATTTATTTAATTAATATATAGCACTTACTTAAATCGCTTCCATAAATCACATAATTTATTTATTTAACTCAATAAATAAATCACATAAAATATTTATTTAACTTAATAAATATTTAAAATTAAATATAAATCTCAATCGTTACATGATTAACAAATGGAGCCTCCACGTCGTCCACGTCAACCGACGGATCAACCTGGATTGAACGAATCACCAACTCAGCCAATCTACGAGGAGGCCGGGCTGGCCGTGGCTGAGGAACATCAGAGACTCTCATCCATCTAACTTCTGGGATGACCCAGTTAGCACTGCCGGGTCTATCTGGCTCCATAGCCTGGACAAAGTCTCCAAATCACCTCAGAAAGGGTGAGGTAAGCCTAAAACCTGTGGCTTATTAATTTAAATTAGCATTTTATGTATTTCTAAGTCCTAAAACATGCATGAGTCAACCAAAATCCTCAGTAGAGTCAAAATTGCATGTTTATTAAATGCTTAGGCTTTTGAATTTTTTTTGCCAGAGTCTCTTTTGTAAAATGGACTGTCCGCATGCACATAGGCATATCTAGGTGGCCATTCAGTAGCACACCTACCCAAAAATAGTAATAGTTCATATTTATGAAAAAAATCAAAAATAAACTTCACATGGCAGCTAAATTACCATGGACATTTTTAGCTGAAAATCCAGGCTCGCTAGGCCTCAAAAAGGATGAGTAAACTGATCAAAAAGGGCAAAAATTGACTATCTCAGAATTCAAATTTTTTTACATCAAAACGTGCATCACAGTAAAATATGCATACTTATGAAGTCGAAAAAATTTTATCAAGTCATATAAGTATACATTTTTGATACATTGAGTTCAAAAGCAACTTACGTGGTTTACACAATTCTACCGGTTAAAACTGGAAAATAAAGGATGTAAACGTTACCTGAGATGTGCAGAATGTGTGTATACTGACGAAATCTAAAAAAACTGCCTGAACTTCGTAGATCTAAAAAATAAAATTGGATTTCTATTGAAACTCAAAACTGAAAATGAATCTGAGAGCCCGCTGCTGCCCATTTTAAATTTGCAGGAAGGAGTGGGCCCACCTGCGGCTGCCGCACCTCTACCTGTGGCTCCCCAAGGTGGGCCCCACCCCCTCTAGCTCAGCCCAGTTCTGGTGGAAACGGAGTTTACAGGAGCTAAAAAGTTAAATCCAGGAAAACATTGTTACGCGATTGAGCGGATTGTCCTGAAATCCTGCGTATGAGCGGCGAATTCCTGACGGAAAGAGGAACTTCGTGTAAGCCATTGGTTACCATCCCAAAGCGATATTCTGGGATCAATGATGAGAACTGCTAAAAAAACTGCTAAAAAATTGCAAAAAAAATGCTAAAATTTTCCGCTGTCAGAGCATCGGGAACGAACCGGTGACATTCAGCCATTGAAGGCTACTTCAGCGAGGGCCAGATTGCCTGACACTATCAGCCGTTGACACAACCCCAGCGAAGCATCAGGAACAAACTGGTGACATTCAGCCATTGAAGGCTACTTGCCTGACACTATCAGCCGTTGGCACAACCCCAGCGAAGCATCGGGAACAAACTGGTGACATTCAGCCATTGAAAGCTACTTAAGTGAGGATCAGATTGCCTGACACTATCAGCCGTTGGCACAACCCCAGCCAAGCATTGGGAATGAACCGGTTACATTCAGCCGTTAAAGGCTACTTCAGCGAGGGTCAGATTGCCTGACACTATCAGCCGTTGGCACAACCCCAGCAAAGCATCGGGAACGGACTGATGACATTCAGTCGTTGAAGGAAACTTATGCGAAGGTCATATTACCTGACATTATCAGCCGTTGGCACGACCCCAGAAAAGCATCGGCAACGGTTAAGAGGCATCAACCGTTGAAGGCTACTTCAGCGAAGGTCAGATTGCCTGACAGTTCAGCCGTTGACGATAACTCCAGCGAAGCATCGGGAATAAGCCGGTGGCAAAAATAGTATATAAGTTTATCCCCATAGAGGATAGATGATGGAATCTGTTATATAAATACCTAGAGGGAACATTGGAAATGATTCGGTGGTGATCAAAACTTTGTAAGCTACCGTTCGACTAAGAATAGAGTCAAGATCAATCGACCTATGTAGGTTACCAGATGGGCAGGTATCCACCAGAGCATCGGCATCGATCAGACAGCAATCCAAACCATTGGCAACAACTCCACGTAACATCGGGATAGGTCTGACGACGTGAACCGATGAGAACTACCGTCAGGATAGGTATCGATAATGTATAATGAGGTAACTCCTCATAATAGAATATCCCCAGCGGAGAAGAAAGTTAGAAATCCTATCTAAAGGCAAAGAGTGTTGATGACAACCCCAACGTCGAGTTTGGAGAGGCCCAACGGCATCAAGCCAAGGGAAGATCTTCACCAAAGGCTATCCTGAATAACGTCATCTCAAGAAGAAAGTGACAAGAACAGTCTGTGATAGCCTACCAGTGACATCCTATCAAAGATAGCCTAACACCAAGGGTTATCATAGATAACGTTATCCCCAGCAGAAAATGACGTAATCAACCAGTGATAACCCTACTCCCTCGAAGGTATCTAACATTCATAACATATCATTCCATGTGTTGCATTACATTTGCATCTATTATATTTCCAGTGTCTAGCAATCTTTATCCTATTCATTCCACTACATTGCATAAACATGATAAAGAGGGGCATCTATAGACACTCAAAATTTTGCATTCCTCTTACTAATCCTGCATGAGGGCAAAACTGTTAACTCAACCTCGATCTCAATACCGGGATGTCAACTCAACCCCAGTCTCAATATCGGGATGTCAACTCAGCCAGGTCTCAATACCGGTGTAAACACTCGAAATTTTGCTTTCTTCGTACTAAACTTGCAGAAGGGAAAAAGCCTAATTTTACTTTAGAGAAAACCCCGAGGTACGGCAAAAGAGCCAAGTCATCTCGGAGACAAACCTGGGAGTGATGCAAAGGACCAAAGACGTCCGAACATATCGCAAACCGAGCGAGGATCGCCGAGCTGAGACAGCGTTCACCGAAAACCACCTCAGCAAACTTCGAACGATGTGCCATCGAAGATAAGCTAAATATCTAATATCTGGACCTGGAGGATATATCTCGGCTATGAGTATCGACTTCCCGAACCTTAATTCAGTCAGACTTGATCTTATCCCGCTGCATTCATCAAAGACTGTCTGAAAGGTCGAGCTGCGGAGGTCAACTTCTACCGAACCAGGACTGAAGGAGCACCTGTGGAGAGTGTGGGTCCCACCTAGCCTAGCCACATCCATACATACGGCTAGCACATGTATGTATGCGGCTGGCTCGGCCAACTTATATCACCCACACTAGTTCATTTGTAAAGTGAGAGATATAATTTTTAGAGAGAGAGAAAGGCTCGGGTTTAGCATAATAACACCAACTTGAAGCTTAATCATCTCATTTAGTACCTACTTGAAGTCCCAGGAGTGTTCCACGTTGGCCACGGGAGTTAAAACGCTTGTTCACGCGTCCCCCAAGGTGAAACAATACGCTTTCTAGCTTCGTTCTTTGTAAACATTGCTTAAATACTAGATTGATGATATATCTTATTTAAATATAGTTAAACTTGTTGTATTTTAAGCATATTGTGTAATAGTTGGTAGATATTACGTTTCTATCGGTTATATTGTGTTTATTACGTTGTAAATTGATCACGGAGGCTAGCTCTACCTTACTCTAAGCCGAATCTAGCTTTTGAGAGGTTATTAAGCTTGAAGCTTTATCCCTTGTGCTAGATCATCTTAGATTCATGGTAGATCTACGGATTTATTGCTTTAAACGGTTCTGGTTGCCCCGTATAACCCTAGATCCATATCTAGAGGCGAAAGGGGTCCGAAATGGCTTAAAACGATGATTTCAACCGATGAAATCTCCTAATATCGAAGCCGAGGATATTGTATATATGTAATCCCATACAAATAATGTGAGCCTAGGAATCCCGGTGTTGAGATCTCCGAATGAATCCGACTTGATTCCCACGATGGACCGATTTTTATGTTGTAATGTTTTAATAGCGTAACTATCGTTGTATATGTAGTATTTGGATCTTGAATACGAGCTCGAGGGGTTAGTCCCGAGAAGTCGGATTCAAGATCTCGTGATAGTGAAAACCTTAATTGCGGGAGCTCGGTTCATCGAGATGGCTTACATTCCCGATGATGATCCGACCCTTTTTAACGTTTTTGCATGCATATCATTAAAATGATTTCTAATAAAACCGCAAAGAGCTTTCGATCATAATAAAGCGATTCGGGGTAGATCACATAATGAATGTAAAGAATAAAATGAAGTATCAAAGTCCTCGATTCCTAGTCGGGTAAAAGATTTGGAAATCTTACTTTCTAAAACATCATTTCAATTCATACATCTTGTTAAAAATGAACTTTTTATCAAAATAAATCCTTCGTACCTAGGCGCAAAAGAGGTACAACACTACTTTCAAGTCACCCAAAATAAAGACTTAGAATAAAAACTAATAAAGCTTTCGAAAAGAAAAAAAAACACACACATACACACACACAAACACTTTATGTATAGAAAATCAATAAGATGCGATATCGTGTTTTCACGGGAGTCGGGGGTGCCTAACACCTTCCCCTCGCTTAACTTAGCCCCCGAATTCCACGAATCTTGGGTTTTAAGACCAATCTTTTGGAGTCGCGCATTGGACCATCTTGCAAAAAAACTATTAAACCTCGGATGAGTTGGTACATCCATTTAAACCATACCAACTGGCGACTCTGTCTCATTCGGTCCAATCATCAAAATTAAATCAATCTTTTCAAAGTCGTCGACACTTATGTCGGTACCTCTTTCCTAAAACCTTGCCCTTCAATAAAATCCATAGACATAGCAAATGGAAAAGGGTAGACAAGCGAAAGGAAAGACGAAAATCAAAACCAAAGAAAAGGACTTCTCTTTTAAAACAAAAAGGAGCAAGATTTTTTTCCCGGCGTCGACAGGTGGCGACTCTGCTGGGGATTTAAAAGAGCTTAAGCCGCGATCAAACTTTTGATTTTCATTCTGCATATGCATCTTATGTGAATGATCTCTGTGTGTATCAATCTTTAAGCATTTTGTATTAGTGCCTCGCACAAAATATTAGTGCTTTGTACAATGTCATCATATTACATACGGTGAGGACGTGAATGTATGTGAATGTATGTTGTGTGGTACCTCCATTAGGAGGCAATCCCGTCGGTTGTTTATTACTGGACTCCTCTGGGTGTTTCCATTGTGAGGCTTAGGAAAAGCACCACTCAGATCCTCTCCAATTGAAAAATGGATGTTTTCATCAAGTAAATTACGAAGATCTGGGAACCAATTTCAAACAGCCCGTGAGAGTAACCCTAAGATAGACCAGCCTCTGATAAACCAAACGCGCGATGTGCTTCTTCATGCCCTATTTACTCTTTCGCGTAAATAAATAACCATCATCTTGTACTGTCATTTGTACATCTTTTATATCATGTCATCAATTTGACTAACCCGTTGTGTTGCAGGAAAAGATTAAAAAACCATTAAACTGGTGGATAGCATATCATGCATCCCTGTCCACCAATATCTAGTCTAAACTAGATATCGGTTTTGTGCAGATTGGTCCTAGCCAAGAAGGCCCGTTCACCACCGTTTAAGATGGCTGAAGGAAGTTCATCTGAACATACCCCTGTATCTCGAGATGAATTCGAGGAGTTTAAGAAACAGATGGCCGAGATGACGACCATGTTAAGAGAACAGTGTAAAGTATCTCAGGAATCTAAGCACAAGAGTTAGACTGAACCCTCTGTGCAAGGAGACATGAAAATACCCGAAAAGGAAGGTGATACCCAAATGTCCACACCTATATCTCCCCTCGATGTTGAAGTACCCAAGGAGGCCCTGATCCAGAAGACGACACGGGAAATCATAGACCTCCGGGAGGACAAAGACACTGAAGACATTAGAAAGAAAGTTAGACAAATTGAGGACACTATTCGATTTATGAAAGGGAAAGGATCCACGGGAGCGTTATTCGGATCTATGTGTTTCACAAAGGCGATATACCCGGATAAGTTTCAATTCCCCGAGTTTGAGAAATATAACGGACTGGGAGACCCATACACTCACTTAAAAGTCTACATAGGTGAACTTAGAACTTATGTCGAGGATGAAAACCTCAGGATGCAACTGTTTTAGAAGAGCCTTACCGGTGAAGCCCGAATGTGGTACGCACGAATAGACAATTCTAAAGTCAGAGGTTGGGAATATTTGGCCCATGCTTTCCTCAACCAATATAGTTTCCACTCCCAGATGGCACTTGATCGCTACCAGGTTACCAAAGTCAAAAAACTGAGCAATGAATCGTTCAGAGAATATACACAGCGGTGGAGGCGAATGGCGGCCCAAGTTAACCCACCAATGGATGAAGGTGAGACGGTGACAACCTTCATTGATATACAAGAAGCCCCTTTCTATGAGAGAGTCCTCGCCGGGTTAGGAAAATCCTTCTCCGAAATGATCAAACACGGGAAAATGGCGGAAATGGGTTTGAAGTCTGGAAAAATTAAGGATCTCACTGCCTTGGAAGCCGTGGCCGAGCACATACATTCGGGAAATTATATAAGCGCTCCTAAAAGAGTATCGAAGAGGAAGGAAGAAGATGTCTCTTTAATATTGCAAGGAGAAGCTGCTAACAAAACCCCTAACTCGCCTATCCAGAGGCAAAACTCTCATCCAGCGAATTCTCAAAATTCTACAACAGTAAAAGTCGGGGAAAACAAGCGAAGAAGGATATTCACTCCGTTAGGGGACTCCTTGGAGAATATATTAGCCCTACTGATCGCCTAGAAGAAGGTCGTTGAGCTCGCTCCACCTTTCGATCCAAACGGAAGGCAATTTGATCCCAGTAAGAAATGTGCTTACCATTCCAACTCACCGGGGCATGATACTCAAGAATTTTGGATGTTAAAACACAAAATTCAAAACTTGATTGACAGCAGGGTGATTATAGTCAAAGCACCCGAGCAGCCGAATATCAAAAACAACCCTCTGCCGCAGCATACAGAGGAATGAGTCAATATGATCAGTGCCAGAAGCAGGGAAAACTGCAAATACCTGAGGAAGATGGGAGAGTTACCCTCTGTGCATGACCATGTAATAGGGGGATACCCTGAAGAAAAGTATGGGTTAGAATAAGACTTGGCTTCAATCAAGAAGCAAATGGATCAGTTGGCATAATTGGTTGTATACCAACACCAGTTGACCCGACAACTAATAGACCAGGTCCTACCAAGGCCAACCGGCCCTATATCTATCCAAGATGTTTCAACCTCTAGAAGGGATCGGATTCGCTGCCAAGAGAAAAATAAATGGACAGAAAATATGGCCCGAGAAGCTAAATTGCAGAGCCGACGAGAATTTGTGGCCAAACGAAAATTCGCTCCTTTAAGGTAATCCAGGGAGGAAATTCTCTGCACCTTGATCGAGGAGGGGAAGATCACGGAATTTCTGCCATCCCTAGATCCGCGATCGAAGTGTTTTGATCCTTCCAAATCCTGCCTCTACCATTCAAATGCTCCTGGACATTCCACGGAGTAATGTTGGGCCCTGCGACATTTAATCCAAAGCTTGATCGAATCAGGAGAACTGGAGTTAATGAACAAAGATGAGATCTTCTGTAAGGAAGAGGTAATCTACCCTCAAGAACCAAAGAATTTGGAGGGTATGGTAGCGATTATCCTTTTAATGGAAGGAACGTCTGGCGGACCCATAACAATCCAAGAATTATCTGAACAGAGAAACAAAGCAACTCTCGAGATACCGGCGCTGAAACCCCTGATGTTGGCTCCTTAGCCGCAACTCCCAATTCTTAGCCTAAGAAGGTACCGTGGAATTACGGAGAGGGCATAAAATTGGCACCTGACTGTACGACTGTCGTACTGAGGGAGAATCCATTTTACCTCCGGGGCATTCGGCGAAATCGACGACCAAGGTATTAGGGAAGGTATCAACTGGAAAGATAGCAGATTTCCTCCATAAGATGGGGCACGGTGAAGCAAGAACGGTGAAGCTGTTGGAAGCGGAACCCCATCAAATATCCATCCTAGATTTGGTATTAGATTCGGACAACCATCGTCAAATTCTAATCCAAGTATTGGAGGAAGCGTACTTACCCAAAACTATCGATACTGAGAAATTTCTGCACCTGATCAGCCATGTACTGGACAGTAATGTGATATCATTCACCGACGACGATATACCAGTCGAAGGAACTGGGCATCACAAAACATTGCATATCGTTGTCATATCATCAGGATATGTGGTAGGTGGCGTGCTAATCGATGGAGGATCATCCTTAAGCATCTACCCACAGGATACTCTGGAGAAGATGAAGATCAGCCCACATCGGATTCAAGAAAGCCATGTGGTGGTACGAGCTTTCGACGGATCAAGAAGGGATACCGTGGGGGGGATTGAACTTCCTATGGAAATTAGCCCTTTCCTTTTCAACATACCTTTCCAAATCCTGAAGATCACTACCGGGTATAATCTGTTGTTGGGACGACCATGGATCCATATGGCTGGCGCGGTTCCCTCAACTTTTCATCAACAATTAAAATATATCATCAACGGCAATCTGGTCACTGTCAATGCAGAACCTGATTATCCAGTTCATGATCTGGGAGATATGCCCCTGATCAGCTTGAATGAGGATGTTGAGCCTGCCCGTTTTCAAGCCATTGAAATAAGCAATCTGTGATACAACTCTTTTGGGGCGCTGGTCTTAATTTCCTGGATATCTCTAGAGGTGATGGCAGTTGGCCAAGAGATGTTTTCCCGAGGACATCGGCTAGGCCGAGGATTGGGGAGAAATGGCCAAGGAATCAGGAACCCAATCCGTATACCGACGCAGTTGGGAAAGGCTGGATTAGGATATTCTGGTGGATCAAAACATCATAATCCTCACAAGCACAAGCCAATTAATCATCTAATTCACCTCAAGCCAAACCTCAGTGAAGCCGGATTTAAAGAACTATTAAAGAATATCCCCGTCGTTATCTCAAATCTCCTGATTCCTAAAGTCAATCAGAGTGGACATCAGCAAGTTGAGGATGAAAAGCCTCTCAAGGATGCGGCCTGGAAGGCCAAAGACAAGAAGTTTCTGGAGGAGATTAAGTTGCAATTCATGAGCAGTTTTTGCCTTTCAGAAGAGGACCTGAAAAAGTCCAATGGGGCAGATTTGTCAAGTGATCAACCCCATCCTCCCGATCCTTAACTGGGGAAATGTAAACATCCCGAACGAGGATCCAGGGACCAGTTTTAAACCAGTTATGGCCATCCTGGAAGACGCAGACAACTCCAGCAGTGTGTCTATCTCAGCGACTCCCCAGGATCTCATGACCAAAAATTGGACGATCACCCCGCAGATCATCTGGAAAAGGTAAAAATTAGGAAGTGACCGCTGACAGGGAGCTCTACCTTTATCTATATTTATGTCTGTTTTATTTCATCTGTTGCTTGTTATTGCTTGTTGTCATATTAACTGATGAATCTTTTAGTAATTGACAACCACTTGTATATATTTAGCAATCAAGTTTTTGTCTCAGGTTTCCAAATTTGTGTATTTCTAGCCACGTCCATGACTTGCCAAATTTGAGTAATGATTACGATTTCGATATAGAATTGGACTTTGACTTGATGGGAATCGAGAAAGAGGAAGAGGATGATGATGAGGTGCCCGAGGAAATCCAAGCATGGGTCGAAGATAAACCTAAACCCAACCTTGATGAAACCACCACCATAAATATCAGAACCCCTGTCAATCCTTAAGAAATACAGATCGGAACGAACCTTCCCTCTAACCAAGAAAAAGAACTAATCCAACTCTTAACCAAATTCAAGGATGTTTTTACCTGGTCTCATTAAGACATGATAGGTCTATCCACCAATATAGTTGTCCATCGACTACCAATTAAAGAAGGGTTCAAACCAGTCAAGCAAAAATTGAGACGGTTGAAACCAGAATGGAGCCTGAAGGTCAAAGAAGAAATTATCAAGCAGTTCAAAGCGGGAATCATTATGGTGTTAACGTACCCTGAATGGTTGTCCAACGTGGTCCCAGTGCCAAAATCTGGGGGAAAGGTGTGAGTATGTGTAGATTATCGAGATCTCAACAAAGCCATCCTTAAAGATGACTTCCCAGTGTCGTTCATCCACGTATTAATCAACAACACTGCACAGTTTGAGATGTATTCTTTCGTTGATTGCTTTGTTGGATATCACCAGATCATAGTTGCTGAAGAAGACAGGGAAAAGATCGCCTTCATTACCCTTTGGGGAACCTTTTGTTATCAAAGACTAGTTTTTGGCCTTACCAATGCTGGTGCTACTTATCAGAGAGCCATGATGACCTTATTCCACAACATGATGCATAAATAAATCGAAGTGTATATGGATGATATCATCGTAAAGTCCCGACAAGCTGATGACCGTTGCACCCATCTTCGAAAGTTGTTTGAATGACTACGCAAATTCAATTTGATGTTAAACCTAGCAAAGTGTGCTTTTGGTGTGAAATTCGACAAACTATTTGGATTTCTCTTGAGCAACCGGGGCATTAAATTGGATCCTTCCAAGATCAAAACCATCATGAAAATGCCTGAGCCAAAGACCGAAAAGGAAATCCGAGGTTTTCTATGAAGAATAAACTTCATCAGCCTGTTTATATCGCAGTTGATAGCAACCTGTGAACCCATTTTCAAATTATTAAGGAAAAACTCTTCAGGAAAATGGAATGAAGACTGCCGAAAAGATTTCTATACCATCCAGAAGAGGTTGATTGAAGCGCCTATCTTGGTACCCCCAAGGGATGGAATTTCATTGTTCATGTATATCTCAGTCAACTCCAATGTTATGGGTTGCCTACTGGGGCAAAAGGATGGTATGGGGAAAGAAAGGGCGATTTATTATCTGAGAAAATGCTTCAGCTGTGGAGAGCAGAAATATACCCTAATAGAAAGAACCTGATGTGCATTAGCTTGGGCAGCCACGAGGTTACAGCATTACCTACACGGCCATACCACTTATCTCACCTCGAGGATGGATCCTTTGAAATACATCTTCAGCAAGCCGATTTTGAATTGTGGCTTATCCAAGTGGCAGTTGATTCTTCAACAGTTTGACATTATCTATGTGACCCAAAAGTCCATTAAAGGGCAAGGGATTGCAGATCACCTGTCGGCCGCACCAGCAGGAGATTTTGAGCCTCTAGAAATATATTTCTCGGAGGAGGATGTGATGACTATCCAACTGACCGATAATGAGGATCGAGGTTAATTCTGGAAAATGTATTTTGACGGCGCATCAAACACTAAAGGCGCCGGAGCCGAGGCCGTCCGGGTATCTATTACTTGAGATTAATACCCCGTGGCAACCAGGTTGCATTTCAACAACTCCAACAATACCGCAGAATATGAAGGATGCATTGTGGGGTTAAAGCTGGCTCAGTCCATGGGAGTAAAAAGTTTAGCGGTGTTTGGAGATTCGGAGCTAGTCATCAGACAGTCTACCGAGGTATACACCACCAAGGAATTGCATCTATTGCCTTACCATCAGCATATTCTCAGATTGGCAGGGGAATTTGGAGACATTGCCTTCATGCATATCCCCCAGAACCGAAATGATTTTGCCGATGCATTGGCCATATTAGCTTCATTGGTGAACCTGTCAGCAAGAAGGGGAATGTCTGTTATCACTTTCACTGTACAGAATACGTCATCATATGGAAACAATGTAGGGGAGATATCAGATGAGATAGCACCTGCTGGACCACCATGTTACCACCATATTAAAGAATATTTGCGAGACCAGTTAACCCCTAAAGGAATGAGTTAAGTCGCGAAGAAGCGAATACAGAAAATGGCCATAAATTTTTACTTAAGTGGAGATGCTCTCTATAAGAGAGACCCAGGTGTAGGACTTCTGAGATGTCTAGACCGAGATAAAGCCCAGCGACTTATGAATGAAGTACATGGTGGGGTATGCGGAGCACATATGAGTGGAACTCTGCTTGCCAAGAAAATCTGAGGACAGGACATTACTGGATATCCCTCAAAGCGGATTGCGATGATCTTGTTAAGCGTTGTTATCAATGCCAGATCCACGGCAACATTATTCATGTGCCTCCGAATTAGCTACATTGCATGACATCATAATGGCCTTTTTCCATGTGGGGAATGGATTTGATAGGACCAGTTGAGCCTAAATCCAGTAACGGTCATCGATTCATCTTCCCTATGATTGACTACTTTACCAAGTGGATGGAAGCAGCTTCTTTCCCCAAGGTCACTAAGGAGGTCATCGTTGGTTTCATTAGAAACAAAGTCATCTGTCGGTATAGACAACCCGAGGTTATCATATCAGACAACGCGAAGATTCTGAATAACGAGATGATGAGAAAACTGTGTAGTAAGTTCAATATCAAACACCTCAATTCAGTTATTTATCGTCTGAAAATGAACGGCGCGGTGGAAGCGGCTAATAAGAACATCAAGAAGATAATGATGAAGATGTCGACAAATCAGCGGGGATGGCCTGATCTGTTGCCGTTAACCCTACTGGCATACAGAATGTCGACTCGAATCTTGACTGGGGCAACACCCTACTCTCTAGTATATGGGATGAAGGCAGTACTTCCTGTCGAAGTGGAGATGGAATCACTAAGAGTGATGCTGGATGCTCAGATAGATAAGAGCCAATGGATACAAGATTGATACGATCAGTTATCCTTAATAGATGAAAGGAGGGTCGCGGCCATCTTTCACGGCCAATTGTATCAGCAGCAAATGTCACGATCTTATAACAAGAAGGTGCGACCTTGAGAATTTAAAGAGCATGATTGGGTGCTGAAGAAGATCATTCCGGGCCAGGATGCTGCTAAGGGAAAATTCTCCCCAAATTGGGAAGGACCCTTTATTGTCAAAGCAATCCTATCGGGCGGAGCTTTGAAATTGGAAGAGATAGACGATGAAGAATTCCCACAACTGATCAATTCCGATTCGGTGAAACGATTTTATGTTTGAGACCCCTTTCACTTTCAAACTGAAATACTTTGTCTTGATAAAAAAAAAGAAGAAAAAAAAAGAATAAAAAAGAAAAGAAAAAGAAAAAAAGAAAAAGAAAAGAAAAAAATATATCAAGTCTAGTTTTTCAGGTCTGAGCCTGAACTACGAAAAACTTGATCTCCTATCTGTGCGAGTACGTAGGCAGCCATTTATGGTGTGGTCTAACCCTTGAAAAATTAAATCAGAACTTATAAAATCAAACCAAAAACATCAAAATCCCATCAAACCAAACTCAAACCAAAACAAACCCTTTTTCAAACTTTTCAGGTCTAAGCCTGAACTACGAAAGACCTGATCTCCCATCTGTGGGGGTACGTAGGCAACCATTTATGGTGCAGTCTAACCTTCAAAAAAATCCAAACACTTTCCTCTTATTCAAAATCCTAAACCTATACGAAAATCAAAATCTTATCCATAAAGCCCGCCCGATCGACGGTTCATGCGAAGACCTAGTGACGTCTCAGCATCACTCCCGCCAAATCCGATGCCACATGACAAGACTAGTGCTATGTCGACATAATAAATCATGAACCAAAAATGGTAACAGTGGACAAGGCTAGATATGCTCAAACAAGGAAAGTGAACTGAACTTGTTTCTTTTTATATATACAACTGTTTAGAATTCAATAGTTGATTCTAACCTATGACAAGCAATAATAATAAAGTCTATACAGGAAATAATGTAGAGCTATAAATCGGCAGTAAGACGAGCCAACAAAGCTAAATACCCAGCGGTCTCTGCAGTCGGAGGAGCATCTCTGAGCTCGTGCTCCAGTATCTCAACCCGTCTCAGCATCTCTGCTGCCATATGATAAACCTCCTCCTGACTCTGCACTGCACCTTGTACGTGACTAATGAGTCCATCTGAGAATGTTTGGGCCGAATCTCTGTCCACGAGGGCCTGGTCTCTGGAAGCAAGGGTTGCGTTTCTCTAAGCGATAGCAGCATCCCGACCAGCTACAGCGGTATACATAAGAGCTCGAGACTGATCCCTCTCAAAGGTCACCAGGTGAAGCTGTCTATTCATCACCTCCATGGAAACTGAGGCCAAATGCGGGACATTGCTCACTAGAGAAGCTGTCAACTCTGCAAATAAAGCATCCTCAGTCGGAGAGATAGGATACTCCATGGTCTCCTCAGCGTCTGTGGATCCACCATCATCCCCAGATAAAGACCCTGTCTCAATCTGGTCTACTATGTCTGGTGCAAAATCTGACTCTAACCAAGCTGAGTACTCTACAGATCGACCAGGATGGCAGTCTCTGAACTCCGCTGTCTGTCGGTGAGACTAGAATCCATAAACCCGAGCCATATTAGCCTCGATAACTGAGCAGACGGGGAAGCGATAATCCTCAGTCCCCTCAAATGCATGGACCTCCTGATACTGATCAAACTGACCCATCACTGCTAGAGGATGATAGGTCGTCACACGCCTCAAACCAGCCAACGGAAGGAAATCCAGGTCGGCTACATGGGTGGTGAAACTCATAAAGGAGAAATAACCAGAATACATAACTATCGCAAAAGGCTCCTCCATGACACCCAGAAATGAAGTCCAGAACGCCTCATCGACACAAGAAGTCAGGTGATATGAGTAGACCTGAAACAAGCCATGTCTAAAACAGAACCCGTGACGATGAAGCCAACCGATCGGTCTGAGGTGCTTCATAAACTAGATGTATAGGAGCACGGGGCTAGCTCTGAACTCTTGATCCCCAGCAGTACGACAGATAGAAGCTGATAACAATGCCTCTGCCAAGACAAGGGGAAGAATGGTAAAGTCATCTCTGAGAGCCTTGACAGCCATCAACATCGACAGGTTTAGATGATCATCATAAAATGGCATATATAGATATGCTACGAGGCATATGAGCAGGGCGTCCACTCGGGCAGCATGCCATTTCTCCTCTGAAATAGCGAAGTCTCCATAATAGACAGCAAAGCTGTCAACAAATCCAAAGTGACCTATCATGAAGTCCATGGAAATGATGTGGCTACCACCCACCTCGTCGAATACAACTGCCCTCCTAAGTCCAGTCATCATCATGAACTGGCAGCGCATATGACCCAATGCCATTCGAGCACATGGCCCCTCCATCGACAATCCAGAAATGTGACCATACTCCTCCAGAGTAGGAGTCAACTCATCCGAGCTGAATCGAAAAACATGGCGCTCAGGAATCCAATACCTAAACCCTCATGAACCTGAAAAGACAACAGAGACAGGGAATGGCCTAGCATGCGACTGACGGCGATATGGTCAGCATATGGCAATAGGTCATACCAAACCCTCAAACTGGTAGCTATATGGCTAGGCGGAAGGTGATCCAAGCGCACCACAGTAGAGGACGCCATCTGTAAAAATTATGTCAATAAGACTATACATGGGTCAATCTCTATCCAATCATTTAGGTATATGTGAAGCATGTATCATAATGAGTGATAAAATAGCATGTGCGATGAATAAATAGAAAACATCATACATAGATATATGCCAAATACATTAGTTTCACAAACATCACTATCATACCTATGATATATGTGAAAACACAAAAAAAAAGGTATAGGATACTGGGGCACAAACGCCCAATGACTAACAGAGGACCTATGGGCTCGTCAC
The DNA here is from genome assembly GCA_020205555.1 of Panax stipuleanatus. Lineage (NCBI taxonomy): Eukaryota > Viridiplantae > Streptophyta > Magnoliopsida > Apiales > Araliaceae > Panax > Panax stipuleanatus. Next base: position 111,730,424 of record CM035119.1, on the reverse strand, counting down.
AATGTCAAAATCATCCAGGAAAGTGATGGTGTCATAAAATTGGTCAACCTGGGGCAGTCTACCTGGGGTGGGCACATTCAACTGATCTGGGCGATAAGGTGTCTCCTGCATATCCGGGTGACAAGTAAAAAGATCATCCATATCCTAAGAGCCACCGATACCTGAGGGTCCAGCACCATGAGAGACATCACCGCCTGATGGTCCAGCCTTATGACCCTGAGCAGCAAAAGTACTAGCTAAGGAGGGATCCAAACCATTGTGATGACAATACGCTGACAGCTGCTCTAACTGATGTCTCAAATCAGCGATCTGAGCCTGGTGAGAGGGCTTCTGAAAACATGATATCCAGTCCTTCATCATAAGTGACCTTGGAACCATATATCCCAAGAACTGCATAGCCCGGGTCTGAGTTCCTATCGTGCGTGGGCCCTACTAAGCGATAAAGTCCTCAAAAGTGATCGGACGGTCAAACAAGTGAAAACTGTCAAACCTCTCAATGGGAATCGATGCAGCTGACAACGACAAAGGCCAAAAGCGCTGAACTGGATGAAGGAAAGGAAGGCGAATCTTCTTAGTGATACATCAAAAAGCGCACTCCCCGAGATAGAGCTCCCAACCTCTATCAAAAAGAAATGGATTTCGACGAGTAGATAAATCAAACCCTGGCCCTGTCAGCAAGCCATCCTCAAATCCCTCGAACAAGTGCTCTCCAAAATATGGGACCCACACTATGTCCTCAGCCATCAATGTCTCCAACTGAAGATGGGCATGGGTAAAGCCATCCGCGACCGAGACCTCTAACAAAGTAGACTGATGCCCGTGGATAAGTGTCCAAGCCTAAGACAGAGATGGGGCGAAGACAGGGAAGCCTCTCGTATACCCAGAACTGTCAATTCAAAAGAACCCTACATTAGACATAGGAAAAGATAAACCAATTAAAAGTCAAACAAATGAAATTCGGTCAAATGGACTTACCAGAAGAAATGGGAAAAATCCAACCCAGGCGTCGGTAACTGCCTCGGATCGCAGTCGCAACCCGTGCAGGAAAAGAGCGAACATAAAAGATCCCCAATCGTAGTCCCCAATGCGGCCTACGTCTCGAACTGCCCCTACCAAGATGAAGGGAACAGTGGAGGAGTTGTTCGCAGTGAAACAACCCCTCAGGATGGTCAGGAATAGAAGCCGCAAGATGCGATCCCTCTTCGTCAAATCGGCAGGCAACTGCTACTGCAGGGTACCTCGAGCAGTGTCGACACTCAGGCTCCCCGATCGGATACTACGAGCCTTAAAAGCCCGCTCCTGAGAAGAAAACCCTAGGAGGGTACGCACCATGGTCGAAGTGATGCCCGTCTCCAAGGGCACTCTGTCCCTAGTAAACTCTAAACCTGTGATGTACCTTCAATCCATGGGAGTCATCACAATCTCACAGTCCAGCAGATGAAGAGACTGACTCTGATGAAACCATCGCTCGGACAAAGCTCGCATGTAGCCCCAAGGGCAGCGACTAGGAGCAATGGTGAAGAAAGCCTCAAATCCCCAAGAATCCACGGCCGCCGGTTACTCTAGATATAGCGAATGATACAGAGAGTATATGCTGAACCAGTTACCCCTGGGCTGGGTAAACTCCGGAACCTGCACGACCTCAAGGTTAAGAAAACTCGTCGATGACAGAAAGGAGAAATGAAAATAAATTAATCACGTACCTCATTCGCCTGCAAGTGAATAGAGGGATGACGGCTCAGATCCGTACCCAGCAAATCAAGGACAACTACCTCAATGCCGGGAAGAAATCTAGGTGCAGCGGTGGGCTGAGACGGAACCTCAGGCTCAGGGATATCCTCCTCATGCACGTGAGGGTGGTCCTCGCCACCAAGTCGATGAGCTGGCTCCGTCAATCGCTGTACCCGTCTACTAATCAGGGGAACAGGAGCGTCAGAGGGAGTTCTCCGTCGGCGAACTCCAACTCAAATCTGCTGGGATGAAGAACGGTTAGGTCCCGCAGAATCCATATTTGAACAATGAGTTCGTAAGAATCAAAGCCAAGTCAGGTATATTCCTGTCCTTTTCAAACTTTAAATTAAATCAATAAAATATAATGTAGGTCATCACATCATGCATGTCCTACATGTGTCATTATATGTGTACGTCATTTTAGTCGCATCCTAGCATATCTATTAATATATCTAGGACCCTGACGTTTGACTCATGGAAAATTTTTGCAAGAGTTTCCTCTATAAAATGAATTATCCACATGCCCGAAGCATGCATTAAATTAGCCTATGAGGGTATACCATTACAGCCAAGCATGTAAATATCAGTTTAAATTGTTATTCTGACACATAGATACAATGTATGTCTAGATTAACAGGTAAATGATAAAATATCTCATCTATATGGTCCATAAGATGATCTGTAAGCATGCATTGCATCATAAACATGTTTATCTAGCTATCTATGCATACATATTAGATATAATACGTTTAAGGAAGGAAATACGGGTTTTCACCAATAAAAACACGAAAAAACGGAGTCTAGACGTTACCCGTAGTACGTAGAAGAGATGTACGGTGGCGGATCGCTCAAAATCAAGCCAGAATCGAGTAGATATGAAGAAGTGCTCAATTTTTGTAGAGAGAAAATGAAGAAACTCAAGTTAAATGAGTGAAAATGAGGCCTCCCGAGGGTATAAACTCTATCACGGGCAGCCTTGACCATAGTTGCTCCAGCCGCAACCATACATACGACAACCACATGTGGGTCCTGCGGCTTCCCGATTGATAAAATGATGTCCGAGACATGTTATTTTGGGTTTAGAATGGTCACATTATTTAAAATGATACTTTTCCGGGACAGTTTTAAACCCTGAAAACCCTAAAAAAAACCTTCTGAAATAGTAGAAGTTCGGCAAAAATCAGAAATCCCGACTTTGAACGCCGGAAGACCAGAAAATCAGTTAAAATCAATATTACATCTCAAAATCCACCGGCAATGAACCAGTGAAAGCGTCGGCTTGACCCCCGACGATGTAATCCACGGGCAACGAAACAGTGAAGGCGTCGGCTCTACCCCCGACGATGTAATCCACCGACAACGAATCAGTGAAGGTGTTGGCTCGACCCTCGACGATGTAATCCACCAGCGACGAACCAGTGAAGGCGTCAGCTTAACCCCTGACGATGTAATCCACTGGCAACGAACCAGTGAAGGAGTCGGCTCAACCCCCGATGATGTAATCTGTTGGCAATAACCAAACGCAGGTCTGCAAATCCCCGATGATGTAAGCCGTTGGCAACAACCTAACGTAGGTCGGCAAATCCCCGATGATATAATTCATTGGCAATAACCGAACGTATGTCGGCAAATCCCCGATGATGTAATCCGTTGGCAACAACCCAACGCATGTCGATAAATCCCCGATGATGTAATCCGTTGGCAGCAACCCAATGCAGGTCAACAAATCCCTGATGATGTAATCCGTTGACAACAACCCAACGCAGGTCGACAAATCCCCGATGATGTAATCCGTTGGCTACAACCCAGTAAAGGCATCGGCAAGACCCAGATGGTACAATCTATTGACTTAAACCAACGCAGGTCAACTTAATCCCGATAACGTAATCTTTAACTTCCCCAGCCGGGGGAGTAACCCTTTTCTAATCTTTTATATCATTACATCTGTTATACATGACATTGCATCATCAGATATACCTTATCATGCATTCTCTATGTCTATTAATCTTTGTCGTGTTCATTCCATTATATTGCATAAACATAACAAAGAGGGGCATCTATAGACACTCGAAATTTTGCTTTCTTCGTACTAACCTTGCAGAAGGGTAAAAGCATAATTTTACTTCGGAGACAACCCAGAGGTAGGGCAAAAGAGCCAAGTTATTTTGGAGACAAACTCGGGAGTGATGCAAAGGACCAATGATGTCCGAATATATCACGAACCGAGCGAGGATCGCCGAGCTGAGACAGTGTTCACCGAAAACCACCTCAGCAAACCTTGAACGACGTACCATCGAAGATAAGCCAGATAACTGATATCTAGACTTGGAGGATATATCTCGACTACGAGTATCAACTTCCCAAACCCTAATTCAGTCAGGCTCGATCTTATTCCGCTGCATTCATCAAAGACTGTCTGAAAGGTCAAGCTGCGGAGGTCAACTTCTGCAGAACCAAGACTGAAGGAGCACCTACTTGAAGCTTAATCATCTCATTTAGTACCTACTTGAAGTCCCGGGAGTGTTCCACATTGGCCACGGGAGTTAAAACGCTTGTTCGCGCGTCCCCCAAGGTGAAACATCGCACTTTCTAGCTTCGTTCTTTGTAAATGTTGTTTAAATACCAGATTGATGATATATCTTGTTTAAATATAGTTAAACTTGTTGTATTTTAAGCATATTGTGTAATAGTTGGTAGATATTACGTTTTTATCGGTTATATTGTGCTTATTACTTTGTAAATCGATCACAAAGGCAAGATCTACCTAGATCTAAGTCGAATCTAGCCTTTGATAGGTTATTAAGCATGAAGCTTTAACCCGTGTGCTAGATCGGCTTAGATTCATGGTAGATCTATGAATTTATTGCTTTAAACGGTCCTGATTGCCCCGTATAACCCTAGATCTATATCTAGAGGCGAAAGGGGTCCGAAATGGCTTAAAACGGTGATTTCAACCGATGAAATCACCTAATATCGAAGCTGATGACATTGTATATATGTAATCCCGCACAAATAATGTGAGCCTAGGAATCCCGGTGTTGAGATCCCTGAATGGATCCGATTTGATTCCCACGATGGACCGGTTTTTATGTTGTAATATTTTAATATCATAAATATTGTTGTATATGTAATATTTGGATCTTGAAGACGAGCTCAAGGGGTTAGTCCCGAGAAGTCGAATTCAAGATCACGTGATAGTGAAAACCTTAATTGCGGGAGCTCGGTTCATTGAGATGGCTTACATGCCCGATGATGATCCGACCCTTTTTAACGCTTTTGCATGCATATCATCAAAATGATTTCTAATAAAATCGCAAAGAGCTTTCGATTATATAAAGCGATTCGGGGTAGATCACATAATGAACGTAAAGAATAAAAGGAAGTATCGAAGTCCTCGATTCCTAGTCGGGCAAAGGATTTGGAAATCTTACTTTCTAAAACATCATTTTAATTCATACAGCTTGTTAAAAATGAACTTTTTGTCAAAAAAAATCCATCGTACCTAGGCGCAAAAGAGGTACAACGGTACTTTCAAGTCACCCAAAATAAAGACTTAGAATAAAAACTAATAAAGCTTTCAAAAAAACACACACACACATACACACACACACACACTTTATGCATAGAAAATTAATAAGATGCGGTACCGTGTTTTCATGAGAGTCAGGGGGTGCCTAACACTTTCCCCCCGCTTAACCTAGCCCCCGAATTCCACGAATCTCGGGTTTCAAGATCAATCTTTTGGAGTCAGGCATTGAACCATCTTGCAAAAAAACTATTAAACCTCGGATGAGTTGGTACATCCATTTAAACCATACCAACTGGCGACTCTGTCTCATTCGGTCCAATCATCAAAATTAAATCAACCTTTTCAAAGTCGTCGACACTTATGTCGGTACCTCTTTCCTAAAACCTCACCCTTCAATAAAATCCATGGACATAGCAAATGGAAAAGGGTAAACAAGCAAAAGGAAAGAGGAAAATCAAAACCAAAGAAAAAGACTTCTCTTTTAAAACAAAAAGAAGGAAGATTTTTTTCTCGACGTCGACAATCGGGATGTCAACTCAGCCCCGGTCTCAATACTGGGATGTCAACTCAGCCCCGGTCTCAATACTGGGATGCCAATTCAGCCCCGATCTCAATACCGGGATACCAACTCAACCCCGGTCTTAATATCAGGATGTCAACTCAACCCCGATCTCAATATCGGGATGTTAACTCAACCCCGATCTCAACCCGGGAGGTACAGGTCAACCCCGGTCTTAACCCGAGAGGTACAGGTCAACCCCGTTCTAAACCCGGGAGGTACAGGTCAACCCCGGTCTCAACCTGAAAGAAATAGGTCAACCCCAGTCTCAAATCGGGAGGTACAGATCAACCCCGATCTCAACCCGAGAGGAACAGGTCATCTCCGGTCACAACCCGGAAGGTCAGGTCAAGCCCAAGTCACAACCCGGGAGGCCAAATCGACTTTGGAGGCAACCCTGAAGCAACACATCATCCCAAGAGACAACCCTGGGAAGGCCAAAGAAACCTTGGAGACAACCCTGAGGACAAACAAAGTCGGCTGGGATCAAAACCTCGGAGACAACCTCGAAAATTAGCCGAAGATCGTGCCAGTACGGGAGACAAACCCTGGAGGGGAAAAACAGTCATTTTACCAACTCGAAGCTGGTCATAATCATGCTAAATTGATACCATGAAGGTCAGAAAGAGCCATAACATTGATCCCGAGTGAAAACAGCGCAAAACAGCTCAACGGACAAACTGCGAAGAATCGAAGACCCGGTTATGAACCCGTCTTCTTGAACTCGAAAAATGTTTAGTCCCATGTCATTGCGATGCGCTCTGCGAGGGCATTCCGAAAAGGTATAACACGCCTTAAACGGATGCTCCGATCAAAAGTTAGAAAGTTTCAAATCTGACATCGCGTTGCTTGGATTGCACGTACTTCGAGACGACGGGTGTAAGACCCCGAATTTTATGAAATAAATGTATTCAATTTTTCTTATAATTATTATTCTATTCAGTAAATGGTTAAATTAATAAAAGGTTAAAGTTATGGGTGATATGTGCAAATTTTATAAAGTAAACAAGTTGTCATAAAATATTCGTTGTGTCAGAGAATATTCCTTTTGTCAAGGAATATTATATTCGGTAAAGAACGACGGCGGCGCCGAAATAACCAATAATTAGTGGGCTCCACAACAGAATAACTGTCGGATATAGAAAGCGACAGAAGTAATATTTTTATAAAATTAAACTTTTACCGTTAAACTGTTAAAATACCCGGTGATAAAAGTACAGTAATATGTGTTGTTGCACAGTAACACACGGTATTGCACAGTATCTCTGATTATTGATGCTTACGTAAGAAGTCACTCAATATTTCATTCAATAATTGTTACAGTGATAATTGCATAGTATTTTATATTATCAAATCAATAATTGCCACAACACAGTAACTTGTATTATTGAAGTGATATTATTAGATAGCATTATTGACAATGTCTAAAAAGTTCTGTCGAGAAAAGGAGTTAGGTTATATAATTGTGCGTCAATAAGGATAAATTCTTATCGGAAAGCCCCCTCTTTCCTGGGAACGACCTGGTTGTCAATAATTATGATTCTGTAATATTTATTGTGAATATTAATTGATGAATAAAAATATGATAATTGGTTCAATTTTATAAATGGTGGAATTTAGAATGAGATATTTGTTGAAAGTTTGGCATATTTTCTGAGGAATCGCAATTATTTTTCTCGATAAAATATTGATTCAAATATATTATTATAATACTATATTATAATAATATAAGGTGATAATAATAGTATAATTTGATAATATTTTTTTATATAGTAATACTATTAAATATATATAAATTGTTACATACGAATTAATTGGGGTGGAGATGATTAAATTGTATTTGATTTCTTTTTCAAAGTTTGATTATTGGTGTGGTGGGTGGCAATTATGGGAGGGTCACATTTATTTAAGTTATTGCAAAATTGGTTGTATTTTTCAAAGTTGGTTGCTACACGTAGAGAGAAAAAAAGAAAGATTAGGTAGGGAGTTAGGCAGTTTTTTTTTCTTCCTCTACAATATTGTGAGTTATAATATTAATGATGAAGTGTTGATATAAATATTTCCATTGTGCTGGGAATATTAATGTTAGTGGAAATCGATATTTATTTCGATAATAATTGATTTTCGGATGTTAAATTGACCAAACGGACAATTAATCGGATAAATGAGCAATAATTGCTACTAGTTCACATGCAAGGAACTATTGGTTCACATGCATGTACTATTAGGGGAGGTGGTGCAAGATTGATAATACTTGAGGGACTAAATTAAAAATAGAGGTAAAGATAAATGTGCTAAAGTATAATAAGTCGAGCTCCTAAAGTGCAATTAGTGAAACTATATTTTTCTATAAATAGCAAGCTAAGTTCATTCATTATTTGATACCATTTTACAAACCAAAGTTATAATCAAGAATTAGAAGGAGAGAATAAGGGAGAAAGAAGAAGAGTATTCTGCTACTACACTATTGCAGTATCCAATCTACTGAGGTAAGGGGTATTATTTCTTTCGTATTCGTAAAGGATGTTATTTTCTTTCAATACTCGTAAGGGTTGTTATTCTATTACTTATTAAGCTGTGGGAATAACCTATCTACGCAAATTACCACATGCATGGTGAATAACCCTTCGTATTTATTCTTTATTAATCTGTGGGAATAACCTGTCTACGCGGACTACTGCATGCCTGGTGAATAACCTTTCGTATTCATTCTATTCCTTATTAATATATGGGAATAACTTGTCTACGTGGACTACCGCATACAGGGTGAATAACCCTTCGTATTCATTTTTATTAAATTGTGGAAATGATCTGTCTACGTGGATTACCGCATGACAAGTGAAACTTCACTTACAGTTTCGTATATTCTTGTTGGGTTTGTACGAAATTGTGACGCAATCAAATTGCAAAATTAGCGGAAGCATGGTATATCAAAGTTTAAAAAAATTTCTACAAAACCATTACCCGGATCATCCTTTATGCAAATTATTAATTTAAAACGATAGATAAGAAGTTATGAAATCATACTCTTGTAGAACGAAGCTTCCACAGGTACTAGTTCAACTCCTTGTTCTTCGTGATCTCCTTGAATTTTTGGGTTAGATTCCTTCCTTTGATCAACGTTAGCCACCCAAGTATTTGGCCTCTAGAGGTGATCCACCAAGGAAGATGAATTATCAAGAAGGAGGGTGTTTGGCTAAACCTTAGTTTTCTATCCTCTATAGAAAAGGAGTACTCTCCAACAATTGGAATTGCATCAACTGATATCTATTATAAGACTCCTCTTATATAGATATTGGTCAAACCTTCTAATCCTATTAGACATGGGATTTCATTTAATTAATTAAACTCCTTTAAGTAATTTAGGCTTCCCACCACATTGGGAATAATTAATTAAATTCATTTAATTAATTTATCTCCTAATCTTATTAGGAATAAATGAGAGTACTAATATTAAATTAATTACTAAACTCTTTTAGAAATTAAAATAATAATAATTGTAATAATATTAATAAGGCATCTCTTATTAATTTATATTTAATATTTCCAAAATATTAAATAATAAACATTAAGCTATTTAATTTATTTTATCACCATAGATTAAATTAATTTCACTTAATGCATTATTACGATTATGCCATTACCTTCTTAAATAATTATTCTTCCTTTTATGGTGTGACCCTTTAGGTTCTCCATATTAAACCGGTTGTAAATAAATCAATTAGAACAATTCTAATCTTATTTAAATAAATAAATTAAACTAATAATTTATTTAAATAAATAATATTTATTCTACAATAGGGATAAGCCTCCCTAGCGATCAACGACTTTTCAGATAATATAGATTTCAACATTAATCATAAAAGAACCTGTGAGTAAATAGTTATCGTACAATTCAATCCTTCCACCATACAATGTCCCAATTAAATATAAGACATGAATTTATTGTCAAGTCTTATTTTATTTAATTATATGTATTTCGATTGAAAAATGCACAACTCCAAATAATACAAATTAGAAACTCCTTTCTAATTTCATTCTACCTTGGCCAAGGATTCCTGGGTTGTCATTTAACGAATCACATAGGACATATCTCCTCTTTTACTAGAGGTGGTAGATTCTTTATTGATCATACATTATCTCCATATGTAACTCATTATACCCAAGCATACCCTATATATGCCTTAAAAGGCCTTAAGGAATAAGTCAAAGTATAATTTGTTACATACAAGATACTATGATGCGTACCTCATCGTCATCCTCTATAACGAATCCATACCTCTCAGGTATCTTCGGTACTCTTCCAGATTTACGAACAGGGTGTGGTATAGTAGGTTCTTCTACTTGGTCAGGTACCTGACTTTGATCCGTGATAATTTGTGGTTCTTGAACTTCTTCAAGATATATCTTACTCCCACTGACCCCTTCATGGATAAACTCCTTTTCCAAGAACGCAGCATATTTCGCAACAAACACCTTTTGATCAGTTGGATGATAGAAATAATACCCTACAGTTTCTTTAGGGTATCCCACAAATCTACACTTGTCGGATTTAGTTTGTAGCTTATCATGTTCAAACTTTTTGACATAAGCTGGACAACCCCAAGTCTTAACATGCTTAAGATTTGATTTTCTCCCCTTCCACATCTCATATGGAGTCTTTGGGGCAGATTTAGTAGGTACCTTGTTAAGTATGTATGCAGCCGTTTCTAGGGCATATCCCCAAAAAGAAATTGAAAGGTCGGTAAAACTCATCATGGATCGAACCATGTCCAACAGTGTTCGATTTCTCCTTTCAGATACTCCATTTAACTGTGGTGTACCTGGAGGAGTCCATTGTGAAATTATACCATTTTCTTTGAGACAATTGAGAAACTCACCGCTTAAGTATTCTCCGCCTCGATCTGATCGAAGTATCTTTATACTCTTGCCCGTTTGTTTCTCTACTTCACTTCTGAACTTTTTGAACTTTTCAAATGATTCTGACTTGTATTTTATTAAATACACATATCCAAATCTTAAGTGATCATCAGTGAAAGTAATAAAATAAGAATACCCACCCCGTGCACTTGTTGTCATAGGCCCACAAACGTCTGTGTGAATCAATGCCAACAACTCTGTAACTCTTTCTCCTTTTCCACTAAAAGGAGATTTAGTCATTTTACCCATGAGACAAGATTCACAAGTTGGATATGATTCATAATCGGATAGCTCGAGGAGCCCATCTTTATGCAACTTGGATAATCTTGTTTCATTGATATGACCGAGTCTACAGTGCCACATGTAGGTATAATTAATATCATCTCTTTTTCTTTTCTTAGTTTGTTCAATTTGAAATATATTTTCTTGTAAGTCAAGTGTATAAAGTCCATTTCGCAAATTTTCAATACCATATAAAACATCGTCTTTATAAATAGAACAACTATTGTTCTTTATAACAACGTTAAATCCTTCCATATCCAATACAGAAATTGAAATAATGTTTTTAATAATATTCGAAACATAATAACAATTATTAAGATAAATGAACTTGCCCGAAGGCATTGCTAAATAATAAGTTCCTACAGCTAATGCAGCAACCTTTGCTCCATTCCCTACTCGTAGGATCACCTCATCATTGTTCAGCTTTCTACTTCTGACCAGTCCCTGCACAGTATTACATATGTGAGAACCACAGCCGGTATCCAATACCCAAGTAGAATTATGACTTTTAGAAAAATTAATTTCAATCATAAACAAACCTTGATTGGAAGTCGAAGCTTTTCCAAGCTTCTTCTCTGCTAGATACTTCTTGCAGTTCCTTTTCCAATGTCCCGGCTTGTTGCAATGAAAGCACATTTCTTTAGCTGGTTCAGGTTTCTTTTGTTCCTTTTCTTTTCCCTTTCCCTTAGCCTTCTTAGATTTCTTCTTTTCAGAAGATACCTTGGGCCTCTTCCTTTTATTGGAAGAATCCACCATCAAGATATGGTTCTTCTTGGATGGAAAGTGACCTTCTGCAGTTTTCAGCATGTTAAGCAGCTCAGGAAAGCTGACATCTAGCTTATTCATGTGAAAATTAACCATAAACTGCGAGAAGGTCTCAGGGAGTGACTGCAAGACCAAGTCTTGACTCAGCTCCCCATCCATGACGAACCCCAGCTGTCCAAGGCGTTCAATCAAATTGATCACCTTTAGGACGTGAGTCTCAACGGCAGTACCCTCGGTCATCCGAGATCGGAAGAGCTCCTTAGATATCTCATATCTAGCAGTCCTACTCTGTTCACCATACAACTCCTTGAGGTGAAGCAGCATAGCAGGAGCATCCATGTTTACGTGCTGACGCTGAAGCTCGTTATTCATGGATGCGAGCATGATGCATTGAGCCACAGATGCATCATCTTGCCACTTATTGAAAGTGGAAATCTCTTCCTCAGAGGCTGTTTCTGAAACAAATTCAGGGACAGTTGAATTTAGGACATAAGAAATCTTTTCAGCAGTGAGAACAATTCTCAGATTTCTTAGCCAGTCCTCATAATTCGGCCCGGTAAGCTTGTTTGCATCAAGTATGCTTCGTAGTGAGATTAGTGATTTAGACATTTTTAAAATTCTGTATGTGAAAGAAAACAACATTTTAGCAAACATTCATTTTATTAACTTTGCATACCAAAATAAATTTAGATCTTTATTTTAAATTGGTATCTCCCACTATTTTCATCAAACTATATTACCCTTACTTATATAGTTCGGCAACATCTAATTAAAGATTTGCTAGTGAGAATAAGGATCTCATTTCAAATGTATATAACCTTGTGGATAGCACAACAAGCGATATACAAATAAATAGGTAGACAACTCTTGTCAATTACATCACCATATAATTCCTTTTATTTTGCCTCTTAAATCATAATGGTCAAGTGTGTGCACATCCGAACTAAAATGATTTAAGTTAAGTCCAGCCTAGCACTTCCATAAATTCAAAAAAGAAAAATGTTCGTCCTTGTGGATAGCACAACAAGACTAGATCGTTTAATTTTTTTGATAAGCATCAAATGTGATTAATTAACATCTTAAATACTCAATACTCGCCTTGTGGATAGCACAACAAGCTCATATTAAATATTTAATACTCTATTAATTTATCATGCTAGAAGGCGACGTTCGATATTCCAAATATCATTTGAATGCTTCGAACTTAATATAATTTCTTTGAGGGGTTTGTTATTATTTTGTCTCATCTTTGTTTAGCGCGCATGCACATATATATATAAAATACGCGTCATTTTATTAAACATGCGAAGCATGTTTGCATAAAATATAATATATATAATATTTAGCATGCAATATAGAATACTATATTCTACCCGGATTGATTATGGACTTTTATTCTAGTTTGGTTCACTAGAGCCACCAAGTGAACCAAAAGGTCAAACCTAGGGGTGCAAGAATTTAAATTTAAACGTAACTATTACATTTAAACTCGGGCTCCATACAAACGGGACTTCACGCGCTCCTTGCTCCTTGGTCTCCAATTTCTTCAAGATAATTCTAACTATTTCTATTACATTAAACTATTTAATTTAAATAGAAACCTTGATCAACAGTCAAGGGGAAGTACATAGGAGAGAGATAGAATTTTACATCAAGAAAAAAATTAGAGAAGACGAGGTACGCAGACCCCATTTAATAAAACCCATTCATTCAAGCATTTAACTAAAATAAAATCCAATCACATTGGTCAAATAGTCCATAATCAATCCCCATTTATTATCATACATATCACCATATATATCAATAAATAAATATTCATCTCATGAATTAAAACATTCCATATATATATGAGTATCATTTAATGGGCAATTTTAATTTGCATGAAATCTAATTTCAAGATTAAAATAAACTTTTTATTTTAATTATAAAATTATTAAGAATATAATATATATATATATATATATATATATATATATAATATAACCTATATATATATATTATATATATAATCACCTTTTTTGGAAATCAAGGGATCTGCATCCTTTTTCTAAAAAAGTGAATCTCTTTCCAAGGAATTCGGCAAGATTAAAAAAAATCATGTTCGCTACATTTTTTTTTCTTGCAGGTTCGGTTAAAAAAAATAAAATTACAGCACATCTAAAAAAAACAAAAACGTGAACTTGGTCTAAAAAACATCCAGGAATCCACTAAATTGCAACAGTAACGTGACTACTTTGAGAGAAAAAAAACTGATTCGTCCCAAATAAATTCGTTTCGTTACGGATGCCAGGAACGAAGAAAAATAAATAAATTTCGTTCCTTTTTTTTTCTCTTTCTTCCATAAATAATAATTTTATACAATTAAAATTATGCCCAATAAATTATTCTAAATACATACCCATATGTATATGAAATCAAAATAATTAATAATTGCATAAAGGCTTGGCTCTGATGCCACTATTGGGTTTGTACGAAATTGTGACGCAATCAAATTGCAAAATTAGCGGAAGAATGGTATATCAGAGTTTAAAAAAATTTCTACAAAACCATTACCCGGATCATCCTTTATGCAAATTATTAATTTAAAACGATAGATAAGAAGTTATGGAATCATACCCTTGTAGAACGAAACTTCCACAGGTACTAGTTCAACTCCTTGTTCTTCGTGATCTCCTTGAATTTTTGGGTTAGATTCCTTCCTTTGATCAACGTTAGCCACCCAAGTGTTTGGCCTCTAGAGGTGATCCACCAAAGAAGATGAATTATCAAGAAGGAGGGTGTTTGGCTAAACCTTAGTTTTCTATCCTCTATAGAAAAAGAGTACTCTCCAACAATTGGAATTGCATCAACTGATATCTATTATAAGACTCCTCTTATATAGATATTGGTCAACCCTTCTAATCCTATTAGACATGGGATTTCATTTAATTAATTAAATTCCTTTAATTAATTTAGGCTTCCCACCACATTGGGAATAATTAATTAAATTCATTTAATTAATTTATCTCCTAATCTTATTAGGAATAAATGAGAGTACTAATATTAAATTAATTACTAAACTCTTTTAGAAATTAAAATAATAATAATTGTAATAATATTAATAAGGCATCTCTAATTAATTTATATTTAATATTTTCAAAATATTAAATAATAAACATTAAGCTATTTAATTTATTCTATCACCATAGATTAAATTAATTTCACTTAATGCATTATTACGATTATGCCATTACCTTCTTAAATAATTATTCTTCTTTTTATGGTGTGACCCTTTAGGTTCTCCATATTAAACCGGTTGTAAATAAATCAATTAGAACAATTCTAATCTTATTTAAATAAATAAATTAAACTAATAATCTATTTAAATAAATAATATTTATTCTACAATAGGGATAAGCCTCCCTAGCGATCAACGACTTTTCAGATAATATAGATTTCAACATTAATCATAAAAGAACCTGTGAGTAAATAGTTATCGTACAATTCAATCCTTCCACCATACAATGTCCCAATTAAATATAAGACATGGATTTATTGTCAAGTCTTATTTTATTTAATTATATGTATTTCGATTGAAAAATGCACAATTCCAAATAATGCAAATTAGAAACTCCTTTCTAATTTCATTCTACCTTGGCCAAGGATTCCTTGGTTGTCATTTAACGAATCACATAGGACATATCTCCTCTTTTATTAGAGGTGATAGATTCTTTATTGACCATAAATTATCTCCATATGTAACTCATTATATCCAAGCGTACCCTATATATGCCTTAAAAGGCCTTAAGGAATAAGTCAAAGTATAATTTGTTACATACAAGATACTATGATGATCTCAAGTCCAAGGATCACTTGTACTACTATCACATTAGGAATTCCTATTGACAAGTGAGTAAAACTCCATTAGGTATTCCATAGCGAGTCACGTTCAGTGAACTTATTCTCCAATAAGCACCTACATACTTGCTTTAGTGTCTCCACACAAATGATCATGAGATCAATCATCCTCATCCAATGAGCAAGCAACATATGTACCAATCTATCCGGATTTACTAATCCCCTTTTTAGTAATCCCACGATTGGGAACTATTTTAGTTTTTAAGCTTTCTAAGAATTTAGATCTCATTAGCATGATCTCATCATGATTCTAAAAGCATTGCTTAAAACTATGGGTTATTTACATATTTTAAAAACAGCAACATGTAGATAATTAAATGTCTTTAATAAATGAATATTTTATTAATAAATAAATAAGATTGTTTACAAAGTACGTGCTTTATCATCATACATGATTGGCTTGTATGCACACTACTATCAATTCTTTCATACTCGTATGACATATTATTTCACTGGAATATTGGTTTGAACTTTCTTATTGAAATTTTAATCGTTTCATGTCGGGGTACTATTCATTCGGGTACTATTCATTTAGGTACTATTCACTCTAGTACTATTTATGGGATACTATTCATGACAAACTTGGTTTCTTTTACTGTCCAAATTATCTTTATTTCATACCAGAGTACTATTCATCTAGAGTACTATTCATCCGGGGTACTATTCATTCAAGTTACTATTCATGTCGGAGTACTATTCACGATGAAATTTAGTTTCTTTTTATGTCCAAATTATCTTTTATTCATAACAGAGTACTATTCATCTAGAATACTATTCATCTGGGGTACTATTCATCCGAGTTACCATTCATGCCGGGGTACTATTCACGATGAAATTTAGTTTCTTTTTCTGTCCAAATTATCTTTTATGAAACTGATTCTTGAAGTTGAATCCATATTTTTATCTTCTTGTTGACAATTTAGACATTATTGAACTCTAGATAAATTGAATTATAAATCTCTAATATTTGTCCTTGCTCTCACTTGATTCATTTCTTATATTATTGTCATAATACTCAAACATAAATTATAGTTAAAGTTATCTTTGGCCCGTAGTGCAAAGATGACATGTTGATTGATGAATATCTTTGGCTTTTGTGGAAAAGATGAGATGTTGATTGGTATAAGCATGACAATTGATTTTACAGTTGTATGTCTTTGGCCCGTAGTGCAAAGATGGACTGTTGTTTGGCATGCTCATGACCATTGATATTACAGTTGAATATCTTTGGCCCGTAGTGCAAAGATAGACAATTAATTAGTCTGATCATGACATTTGATGCTATGTTTGAAGGTCTTTGGTGTAGAGTGTGAAGACGTTATGATTATTAAGTGTCTTTAGCCTTTGTGGCAAGGACATTGAGTGAAAGTTATATTAAGCCTTTGTGCCAAGGAGAAACTGTTGATTTACATGATTATGAACATGAATTGTGAATTAATATAACCATAATCTTTGGTGTTACAGGTAAAGACATGAGATGAAAATTATCTTCGTCTTGGGTACGAAGGGGAATTTATCAACATAATTATGATCATGAACTATTTACATTATTATGGGCAGGAACTGTTGATTGATGTCACAAGGATGAAATATTATTAGTGGACTTTTAAAATAGAGAAGATAGTATACATTATGTTCTACTTGACTCTTCAAATGGATTGTTTGTTCAGCTGCAGATGTTGATCTAAAACTTGTTGTCTATTGTATTCTATCAGATTTTTTTCTGTTGAGGTCTAAGGTTCTAAATATTTAAATCATTACTGATGAAGGATATTGATAATTTAATTATCTTTAGTCATGATACGCTTTACTGGGCTATTTGTGCTCACCCTTTTGCTTCACAATTCCTTTCAGGTAATAAAAGTGTAACTGGCTCGAACGAGGATAACAGGGGAATAGAACGATGGTCTATAACTGTTGAAGTTTCCCATAAAACAGTATCAGAATAATTCTATTGAGGATTTAAAATGTGTGTGTCGTATTTTATACGTCATTTAACGGTTGATTTTGGTGAACAACAATAGGGTGATGAGAACCCGACTTTAGAAGGGTGTTTTGCCACTATCATACAAGATGTCTAACCACATACGACTTCATGTTATCAGAAGACATGGTTGTGCGCATCCACTTGCTGATTATATCTATGAGCCCTACCTATATAATCTTGGAGTATGGTTGGAATATAATCCTCATTTTGAGATAATGGAGATAATTATATAGCAAGAGAATACTCACCATTAGAATGAACAGAATAGTAATCTTCTCGTTCTTCTTTGGGGTCTATTAGGTCAACCAAGGTTAATTCTCAAGTCCTACGATATCTATTATAACTTAGAAGCATAGCGTCCCACGTACGAAGGTTTCCTTGAGCATTTTTTAAATATTTTAATTCCTAAAACAGTTATTGACTGTACCTTTATGTAACGTATCATTGATAAGGAGTACAAGTACTATTATTTGTATTGAAACTCACAATATGTGTGTTGTCGTATTTTGCACGATGGAGTAATAGTTGGAATATGAAGATTTGTATTTTGATTCTGTAGTGATTATTCGGCGACTCAGAATAGGTTGTGTGGACCTATTTTGGGGACATCACAACGGGACCCACCACCCGGGCCTTGCCACGTGGCACCGCAGGTAAACCCGCGGCTGCTGTGGGTAAGCCCGCTTCCATTGGGTCTATAAATATAAGTGCACCCCCAAGCCAAAATTAATTTAGAAAACGCTCTAAAACTCTACCCATTTCGTTTCTTAGCCCGACTTCTAGTACTCCAAACCAAGATTTTATCACTCTAACACGTAGGTATACTCATATACTACCACATATCAAAAATTAATCGGTGGAAACGGACGTTTAAAGCCTACGATTTGGCAAAAAGCCCGTGTAGCAGTCCATTGTGAGTATTTGTACGATCAGGAAGTTCATACTACTTCATTTTGCATTTATACACTTGCACGTTAAGTTTTGTTTTTTGATTATGCCCGAAACTTAGTTTCGTGGCCTTTTTTGCTTACATTTTCGTACCTTTTAGTACATAAATACGTTTTTTGGTCTTTACACAGTCCGGATTGACGATCCGCGACTTTTAACTGCTTTTATATTTATATATATACATATATATATATATATTGAAATTTTTGGACTGGGTCATAGACTCGTGTCCTTTTTGGCTTTATTATGTATATATTTAACTATATGTATACTAACTTTTCAATTCTGTCAAGCCCGGATGTCAAATCCATGGCAGTTTACTGCTTTTATATATACAACTATATATTTTTTTTTTCTGACTTATTGGGCCTGGATTTCTACTTCGTGGCTTTTTTATTGCATTAATATATATATATACTAACTGTATATATTAACATTTACATTCCAGTTTGGCATGGATTATTCTGTGGCTTTTTTACCGCATTCATAAATGTATATATATTTACATTTCTGTCCGGGCATAGGATTGCAAATCTGTCGCCCTTTACAGCTTTTATATATATATTTACATTCCGTCGAGTCTGGATTAATTCGTAGGTCATTTACAGATTATATATATATATATATATTTCAATTCTGTCAAGCTTGGATTACTCCGTGGCTTTTTTTAGTTTATATATATATTTATTTCATTCTAGTCTGGGCATAGGATTTGAAATCCTTCGCCCTTTATATATATATATATATATATTTCAATTTTGTCAAGCCTGGATTACTCTGTGGCTTTTTACAGCTTATATATATATATATATATATATATATATATATATATATATATATATATTTATATTTTAGTCTGGGCAAAGGAGTGAAAATCCATCGCCCTTTACAGCTTTCGTATATGTATATATATATATATATATATATATATTCTTTATTCATTGTGATTAAATTGCTGCTGTAAATATTCATTTGATATGAATCGGCACTGACATCTATTTGGGTGAACTAGATTTCTTTAAATCTCGCCAATTCAATCTTTCAAACGGTTCAAAATAGGTTCAGACAGAACCGAAAGTTAGAATGGCTGAGTTTTACTTAAATGTAGCAGTTTTTCTAGTTTTATTCATTCGAAAAGCAATCTCGCGGCCCTTAGATCGCTATCTAGTGGGAGTGAGAAGCTTTGGCTACGCGCAAGCCAGGATTTGACTGATGAATCCTTTGTTTTTGCGACGTCTAGATGTAAATACAGATTTTCTATGCATATTATAAGTTGTGCAGGTTTTATTGGCTACTCCTATGTGAGCCTAGGAATCATGGGATTCATGATCAAACTGATCAGAATCTGATTCTCACGATGGACAAACTCCACATTACAAATGTATCCTGCCAGTTTTTCCTTAAAAATGTACATCCGAAAGACCTTAAAACGGTTATCCAGGTTTAAGGTCTCAACATAATAAAATATGGTTTGTCGTGTCAGATTCACTCCGATGGCTGTCATGCCCATGAGAAGACCGGCACTTGTATATATTCTGTGGTCGAGGTTGCTTCGCAGCCCGACAATCACCATTCAAATTGAGCCAAAAGGCTAAAAAGATAAAATAGAAGTATCAACATGCTTCTATTCCTATGAGAGCGTAGGGGTTTGAAAACTACCTTTCAAAACATCATATGCATATCTTGCCTAAAAAAGGACTTTTTCAAATCAAATCAAACCCTTCGTATATAGGTTCAACGAAGCAAAACACTACTTTTAATCAAACAAACGTAGGCCCAATTTCTTCCAGCATTCACACACATATTGCAAATAAAAAAAGAAATATTGAAAAAATGCGGTACCATATTTTTACGAGAGTTTTGGGGTGCCTAACACCTTCCCCACACTTAACCAAGCCCCCGAACTTAGAACTTCGGTTTCAAAGATTCAGTTTTGACAGTGTCCAACAATTGGGCCTACTTTCAAACAAAATTCGGTTGAGTTGGTACAACCATTTTCAACCAACTGGCTACTCTGTAAAACATTCAAATCATCGACATGATACATATTGGCCTTTTCCTAAAAAACTCCTTCATCCTTTTTCATAAAACAGATAAAATAAGGGTAGAAACAAAACTTAGGAAAAGAGAAAGATTCGGATCCAACTCGACCTGCATTTTTTTTCAACGTCAACAATTATTATAGTGGCAGGTAAATTAAGTGATGTTTGAAAGTCAAATGGGCTTTGGAGATCCGATGCTCTTTTGAGTAGTCATGTTTGATCGGGTTAAATAATGACTCGGGCCTGTTATTGGTCATTTAAAATTATTGAATACTCCTAAAATATTGTTACATCCATAAAATAACCTGAACTTTAAATTTTAATTTTTTTCACTTTAAGGATTGTCTTTTTAATTTTTTTTAGTTAAAGAATTAAACTATTAATTTTTTTTTACTTTAAAGATTATCTTCTAATTTTTTTTTAATTAGAGAGTTAAACTTTTGATTTTTCTGATTACATATAATTGATAGTATCACGTCACAAATTGATGACATAAATGTGCCTAAAAAATTCTTATGCATAATATCAAGTGTCATTTTAACATTTATCCAAAAAGGGCTCCGAAGAATGCTTTTTAGCTATCCGAAGTTTTTTCAGAAATTTTTAGAAAAAATTTTCTTGTGTAATTGTGATTTCTAACTTTTCCTGACAGTGTTTCTTCTTCTTTTCAGGCGTCTTTAAGCTTAAATCTCAGACTTCCTTCTTTCCTATGGTAAGTATTTTGAGTTTAAATGATTGCCATAAAATCCTTTTCTTGCTCTTTAAGATCCTTATATTGAACTTTCCTTGCTTGCAGGCCCTTTCATCTGAATGTTCTGCTAACCCGAAAACCACCAAGGCGTCCCCCTTCATCACTGATTGGGGAAGGGCTCCCTTCTTTGGTCCTTCTGACATCTTCTGGGAGAAAGTTAAGAGCTATAACTATAGAGTTAAACAAGGATGACTAGAATATCTTAAAGCTTTAAGGGCTTCTTCATGGTCGAGTTGAGCAGCAACGTCTCGGCCAATAAGATCGCTCACAACGAGACCCGCGGTTATAACATCAGCCAACGAAATCTCGCTTTCCCGGGACATTCTAAAATACCTATAAGAGAAGAAGAGATTGGCAGTTTAAAACCCTAGAACTCTAGGGTTTGAAGCTGAAATTAGACTGATAGATCCAAACGCTGATGCACAGAGAGATGGATAGAGACTTGGTGAGCTATTCTAGTGCTGCAAGATTCATCAGTAATGAGACTGTGTATATATATTGCTACTTACCTGTAGAGCTCGAACACAAAGCTTTGATTATAACTTTTGACTCGTTTGAAGTTTCAGGGCCCATAATATATCAAAACGAAGCTAACGACGAGACCTACAAAACTCTTGGCTTTGGCCAAGTTAAATACCTGAATTTGCCCAAAAAAGGCTCCGAAGAATGCTTTTTAGCTGTCCGAAGTTTTTTCAAAAATTTTTGAAATTTTTTTCTTGCGTAATTGTGATTTCTAACTTTTCCTGACACTGTTTCTTCTTCTTTTCAGGCGTCTTTAAGCTTAAATCTCAGACTTTCTTTTTTGCTATGATAAGTATTTTGAGTTTAAATGATTGTTTTGACATCCTTTTCTTGCTCTTTAAGATCCTTATATTGAACTTTCCTTGCTTGCAGACCTTTTCATCTTAATGTTCTGCAGGCCTGGAAATCACTCAGGCGTCCCCTTTCTTCACTGATTAGGGAAAGGCTCCCTTCTTTGGTCCTTCTGACATCTTTTGGGAGAAAGTCAAGAGCTATAACTATAGAGTTGAATAAGGATGACTAGAATATCTTGAAGCTTCAAGGGCTTCTTCAAGGTCGAGTTGAGCAGCAACGTCTCGGTCAATGCGATCACTCGCGACGAGACCCGCGTTCATAATATTAGCCAACGAAATCTGGCTTTCTCGATACATTCTGAAATATCTATAAGAGAAGTAGAGATTGGCAGTTTATAACCCTAGAACTCTAGGGTTTGGAGCTAAAATGAGACTGATAGATTCGAACGCTGATGCACTGAGAGATTGATAGAGACTTGGTGAGCTATTCTAGTGCTGCAAGATTCATCAGGAGTGAGATAAATTATACGTTTGAGAGGGAGATTTTTATTTTTGATAGGGTTTTGGGAGTTCGGGGTTATTATAGTGGCGGACAAATTAAGCGATGTTTGAAAGCCGGATGGGATCTGGAGATCCGACGCTCTTTTGAGTAGTCATGTCTGATCGGGTTAAATAGTGACTCGAGCCTGTTATTGGCCATTTAAAATTATTGAATACTCCTAAAACATTGTTACATCCATAAAATAACCTAAACTTTTAATTTTAATTTTTTTACTTTAAGGATTATCATTTTAATTTTTTTAGTTAGAGAATTAAACTATTAATTTTATTTTTACTTTAATGATTGTCTTCTAAATTTTTTTAATTAGAGAGTTAAACTTTTAATTTTTTTGATTACGTCTAATTGATTGTATCACGTCACAAATTGATGACATACATGTGTCTAAAAAATACTTATGTAAAATATCGAGTCTCATTTTAACATTTATTCTATTAATTTTTTACACCAAAAAAGGTAAATATGGGCAATGGTCCAAAAATATCCCTAACGTTTATCCCGATATCCCACTTACATCCTAAACTATTTTTTTTTCAAAAGTACCCTTAACGTTACAAAATTCAGCAAAATTATGCCCCTCCCGTTAACAAACTTGCCACCTAGGCAAACGGAGCTGACACCTGGACAAAATTTGCTGACGAGACATGAAATGAGAAATTTATTAAAAAAGTCAAAATGATTGTTTATTAAATTTATTTTTATTTTAATATAATTATTTATCAATTACTTTCCAAATTTATTTTGTTTACTCACAATTCATTTTAAAATTACTCTTCAACTAATCCATCTTCATCTCTCTCTTTGACCATCACCTAGCCTGTATCACACTAATCCATTTTCTCTCTCCTCTTTTTGTTCTTTTACCTTCTCCACCTGCTCAGCAATACTAATGTTATCGCTTCCATTTTTCATACAGGTAAAATCCAAAGGTGATTGGTCCTCCATGTTCACTGCAGAAAACCCAGAACGATAATTTGACCCAAATTGATTCATATTTTTGACATTGGATTTATTAAAGAAGTCCTCATTTAGGAAGTTAACTTTGGTTTTGTTTCCTCTAATCTTGCGAGGTTCTTTGTTGTAGGCTATGGTTGCCTCCTCAATATTGTTGAAAGTACCCAGCCAAACCCTCACTCCTTTTCTCAGATCATTACTCTCAGTTGGCCATTTTGCCATGGACGTTGCCTTACGCCTCTGTACATGTTCTTCCTTTGCCTTTTTGCTGTCTTTTCGAGAAGTACAACACCTGTTTGTATAAATTCCTCAGTTAGAAAATCAAAATAAAACAAAAATTAGAGGAATGAGGGTATGTAATTGAATGGGTTAAGCACTAGATCTAATTGTGAACGGCTGTGGTGAGGCACTTATTTTGTTGGTGAGATGTGGATTTTAATGGTTCTATGGTAGTGCAATGGTGAAGCGGTGGGTTTGATGGTGGAGTAGTGGTGGTGGATTTTAATGGTTCTACAGAATTGTTGCATACCCAAATTTTGAAATCGGGTTTCGGTGAATACCCAGTTGGCCAAACAGCCCTTATGGATTCTTATGTTGTGTCTTGGACGGCTATGATTTTTGGGTATACCAGAGTTGGGGAGATGGGTAATGCCGTGTTGCTGTTTGAAAAGATGCCAGAGAGAGATACTCCGTCCTGGAATTCTGTCATTGCAGGGTGCACCCAAAATGGGCTGTTCTCCAAGGCAATATGGCTTTATAGTAGAATTATTAGAAGCAATAGACCGAATCAGGTTACGGATGTCTGCACGCTTTCGGCTTGTGGGCACACTGGTATGCTTCAGCTTGGCCTGATTCATTTATCTCAAATGCTCTAGTTGATATATGAATCAATTTGGGTTTATTTTGATCATGGAGGTTTCGTATGGCAGGTGAAAAAATGGATGAAGGAGATGAGAGAGAGAGAAAAGAGGAAGAAGGAAAACAAATTTTTTTATTATTAACTTTTATTTTATACACGTGTCAGCCACATCAAAAAAAATTAACATCAAGTTGTCTAGCTAGCATTTTTTTAATGGGAAGGGTATATTTAAGCTACGTTTTATAACGTTAAGGGTACTTTTGGAAAAAAAATAGTTTAGGGTGTAAGTGGGATATCGGGGTTGTTAGTTCCCAGAGGCATAATAGTTATCTAGAAGGGGGGGTTGAATAGATATTTTAAAACTTTTTCTTTTTTAAAATACTTGTCAGGATTGATTAAACTAACTGCAGCGGAATATATGTTTGTTCCCCTTAAGATAATGCAATAATAGTTTGATAACCAATTATGACAGTAATAACAGATATAGCAGTTAATAAAACACAACGATTTTAAGTGGTTCAAAGCACTCAAGGCTCCTAGTCCACTCTTCTACTTATGAAGGAGCCTTTGAATTATTTCCGTTGAAGGCAGCCGTTGCAGCATTAAATGCTTCAAATGTTTCTGAGCACTGATGTTGACTTCCTGCAAATCTGTTGTTCAACCGTCTGGCCCACTGACACAGCAGACTGCTTTCTCACCTGACACCTAAAAAGGTATTTTCAGCAGGCATACAGTCCTTTCCTTAGCTTCTTCAATACGCTTCTTCGATACATACTAAGGATGAATGTTGGATCATTGGGACTACCAAAATGTCAACGTCTATAAGTCTTTCTTCATTTGTTACTCTTCCTCCTTCATCAGATAGACGAACTTTGATGCTGACTGGAGGGTCACCACGATCGTGGTCTTTGTACCATGATCGTTGTATGTTATCTTGCTCATGCTTGATTCAACTTAAATCGTAGAAAACACTACGATTTCTCTTAAACTCTAATAGACTACGATAATCACTTGCTTATCTTGTAGACTCCACGCTTTCGTGAGCTGACTGCGATTCTTGAGTTGGCTCGGTAGGCTCTCGAATCATCTCCATGATTCTGAGTACGGCTTCCAAGACAGACTACGATTCTTGAACACTTTCATTGAAGCTCCACGATTCTGCCTTGGCTTCTGCAGACTTCTGACTGGCTTGGCAGACTACGATTCTGTCAAAGCCTAACATTTACATCTCAAAAATAGATTAACCTAACAGTTTTGATCTCTCTTCTATACATTCATTTACATAATGATAAACATTAAAGCACAAATCAATCTAACAATTTTGATCTATCATCTAAGTCCTTGTACACATGTTCCTTGAAGAACTTTACACATAAGCATATATTTTTACTGTAACGATTGAGATTTTATATATTAAATTTTAATATTTATTGAGTGAATAAATATTTTATGTGATTTATTTATTGAGTTAAATAAATAAATTATGCGATTTTGTGGAATGATTTAATTAAGAGTAATATTTGATTTAATTGATGTGTATTGATTTTATAGTATGGTTCTAATTTAATTGAGGTAATTACATTAAATGAATTATGTGATGAGTGTTACATGAATTATAATTAGCGAGTAACTATAATTATGTGGTAATTTTTATGTGATTAATTGATGTTAGATTTTAATTAATTAAATAAAAATGTTAAAGATTTAATTAATTAAAGTGTAACATTAAGGATATGTGTTAAAAGGATTTATTAAAAGAATAAAAAGTATTTTAAATTAGTTTTAACCAAACAAGGCCCTTACTTTTGTTTTAAAAGGCTTTTGCCAAACAAGGCCCCTTGCACTTGTTTTAAATCCATTTTTACCAAACGATGCCTTAGCACTAAAAATATGTTTTTATTTAAAAGGGTTGCCAAACAAAGCCTTATGACTTTTTAAATTCAAATTGTGTAACTCGTGTATTAATTATAATTAATATATTTATTATATGGGTTAATTACTTGTCAGCTATATGTATATATGATATATGTATAATATATGTATATCAAAAGTTTTAAGTTAGTTTTAGAACAAGAGTTAGTCAGAAGAACAAAACAGAGAAAAGATAGAGAGAAAAGGAAGAAGAGAGAAGAAGAAGAGGATTTTGAGAAATCCAAAGGAAAGCTTTACACCATCCTCTTCATCTTTTCTCCTAGTTTTAATCAAGAGGTATAATCTTAAATTTAAATTATGTTTCTTTATGTTCTTAACCAATATTTAGTTCTCTGTAAAAAGTTTAGTTCTTCATGAACATGGTGATGTTGATGGATGAAAGTGATATGGTGTATATAAGTTGTTTATAATTGATTAGTATGATAAATTGGATTGTTTAATTCATGCTTATATATTAAACATGAGGAATTCATGATCATCAAAGAGTTACAGTGATGTATTTTGAAAATATATATATGTATAGTTTTTTCTTTTAAAATCAAAAGAACTCATGTTTGATTGTTCATCTTTGTTTAAATTAAGTATAGATGATGATAGCATATTTAGAAATTGATTTATCATGCTTGAAATTGGGTGAATTGATTTAAAAATAGTAGTACAGTGTTCAATTTCATGAAGAACACTTATCAATGGCTTTTCTTCAAAAATCATGAAATTGGTTGTTTTGATTATGTGTTACAATGTTTATGTATGTTAAAATTTGTTAGAAGCTTTAAGTTTGTGTTTTTTATAAATTGATATGAATTGTATGAACTGAAATTAGAATTTGGTGTGAAAAAATAAGTTAAATTAACTTTTTCTCTGCACAGTTCGCGAGCATATCTGCCGACCCAGCGCCCGCCCTGGCAAGCCTGTCAAGAGGGAAACCCCCACCCTGGCGGGGGGGTATGCAGAAAATTTAGATGAATTAAAGTTTTGTTCATTTTGTTTAGTTTATGGAAGTTAACCTAATGTATAATGTGATAACATGTTAGACTTACATTAACATGCTAAATAATTTCTAATATATTATATTGGTAAAGTATAATATGTGATTATAATTTTGAATAATTATAATTAGAGAAAATGTTTAATTTAAATTATAATGTTGTTAAATTATAACGAATAATATTTGATTAATTTTAATCAAGTGAATCTTAAATTTTAAATTATAATATGTAATTATAATTTAATGCATGATTAATTATATATTATAATTTATGTAATTATAAGGTAGTATTTGCATGATTAGCTATAAATTATGATTTGTGAAATTATAATTTAGTAAATGCATGATGTAGTTTAATTAAATATAAATTATAATTTGTTTATAATCTAATTAATATAAGATGTGATTATAAATTGAGTAATTATAATTAGATTAAATGTTTAAATTATAATTCATTTAATTATATTTTAATTAATGGGAAATACATAATTATTAATTGATTTAATTATGTGAGCATGCCTATATGGTGTAATTAATTATGTGGTTATTAATTATTAACTTATTAATTAAACTAGAAAGAGTTAACCTATATGGGTTAACCAATTATGTGAATTAGTTATGTGTTAACTAATTTAGATTATTGTGATTAAATATATATATATGTGTGTGTGTGTGTGTGTGTGTGTGTTTGTAGGAAGTGTTAAAGAACGTGATTGTATTAGTAACTTGCGCTTGAGACAAGTTTTCTAAACTCAAACCTTACTTGAGTTATTTTATTGATCATAATGATGCAAATTATTTGTATTCTTTATAATTTCATATTGAGCAAATATTATCAAAGTTTATTATTGAATTAATATGACCTTGACTTAATTGTTCAAGCAAGGTCTATATTGTCCATTAAATGCTTTAAGTTTGATTCTAAAGCATATAATAGATTCATAATCTTTTAATTATAAATTGTTCTTGATTGTTGTAAGTCGATTCAACTACTCCTTAGTTGATGAACATTGAATCCTAAATTACCCTTTAAGTTTATCCAAACCAAACTTTCTTTGGTGCGGACTTGTATTCAAAATACTGAGATGAATAACCCTATTTACTAGGGGAGGCTACTATGCAAAAGCGTTAAGATGTTTGTGCACAATATATGGTACGAAGGACTGATCCCCCTAAGTACGAGTTAAGGTCCATAGTCTTAATGACTGTTAAAGGTTTTAAATAGAAATGTTTATAGCCTATGACAAAAGTTCAAGGTCTTACGACCCTCAGATGAATTCTACATTCGAATTATAAATGTGATGAAAGAGTTATTAATCAATTCTTCATTGTTGATGAAAGCAAAGTTATTCAAATCTTTTGAAGTTATCCATTTATACCTTTAATATTGTTGTATTTCAGGGAGATGTTGTTTGCTCACTCTTGCATTAAATAACCATTGCAGCTAAGGTTGAAAGTGTTGACACTCCGTCCACTAGTAAAGGCAAGAGGAAGTTGAACAAGTGAAGACTTGTTTTATTTTGAAATTGTAATAAGACTTTATATGATATTTTTATTTTTCGCATTAATGTTTATGTCAAGGTTAGATTAAACCCTGGGAATTATTTTGGACAAGGTTGTAAACCTTTTGATAAGGAAGATTTTAAGTATTTATAAAGGTTATAATTTATTTTGCAATTATTTATTATTGGATAGATGTATGTTATATTTAGGAAATGAACATCAAATCGTGTGGAAACGAAGTACCCGAATTTGGGGGTGTCACATTTACTTTCAACATCAAATTTGAATATGCAATTCCCAATAATCTCCCCCTATTTGATGTTGACATAACCAAGGAGATTTGCATCATTTCATCAATTTTTAAATGCAGGATGTTAGAAAGTAAATATAACTTAGTGTTTCAGTGAGCAGCTAAAATTTCTAAAGAATAAGCATGAATTTATTGATGTTTGAAAAAGATATTACAATCTAGCACAAATACATCAATACAAAACAAACTTTAACTTATCTCTATTTTCTCTGCCTTTTGTTCTTCAGAGGGTTGGCATACTCTGCAGCTCTCCTTTTGGCTTGCTCATCTCTCCATGCAATGTCGTCTAGCTCATCCTAGCGCAACCTTTCTGAATGATCATGTCTATTCATAAATATAGGATCTCCAATGGGCATGTTGAGGCCAGTATAGGATACTCCTTGTGAGCTAGGAGCTGGACCTTGACTTCCTCTATAGGGTTCAGCCATGAGAGGTGGACAGTTCTGCTGCTGTTGATCAATTCGTGGAGGCTAATAGTGTTTGGTTTGTACGAAATCGTGACGCAATCAAATTGTAAAAATTAGCAGAAGCATGGTATATTAGAGTTTAAAAATTTCTACAAAATCATTACCCGGATTATCCTTTATGCAAATTATTAATTTAAACGATAAATAAGAAGTTATAGAATCATACCCTTGTAGAACGAAACTTCCACATGTACGAGTTCAACTCATTGTTCTTCATGATCTCCTTGAATTTTCAGGTTAGATTCCTTCCTTTGATCAACGTTAGCCACCCAAGTGTTTTGCCTCTAGAGGTGATCCACTAAGGAAGAGGAATTATCAAGGAGGATGGT
The DNA here is from genome assembly GCA_020205555.1 of Panax stipuleanatus. Taxonomy (NCBI): domain Eukaryota; kingdom Viridiplantae; phylum Streptophyta; class Magnoliopsida; order Apiales; family Araliaceae; genus Panax; species Panax stipuleanatus. The sequence continues at coordinate 111,700,297 of CM035119.1, read as the reverse complement.
TGGCTAAACCCTAGTTTTCTATCCTCTATAAAAAATGAGTACTCTCCAACAATTGAAATTGCATCAACTGATATCTATTATAAGACTCCTCTTATATAGATATTGGTCAACCCTTCTAATCTTATTAGACATGGGATTTCATTTAATTAATTAAATCTCCTTTAATTAATTTAGGCTTTCCACCACATTGGGAATAAATAATTAAATTCATTTAATTAATTTACCTCCTAATCTTATTGGGAATAAATGAGAGTACTAATATTAAATTAATTCTTAAACTCTTTTAGAAACTAAAATAATAATAATTGTAATATTATTAATAAGACTCCTCTTATTAATTTATATTTAATATTTTCAAAATATTAAATAATAAACATTAAGTTATTTATTCTATGATTAAATTAATTACACTTAATGTATTATTACGATTATGCCATTACCTTCTTAAATAATTATTCTTTCTTTTTATGGTGTGACCCTTTAGGTTCTCCATATTAAACCGATTGTGAATAAATCAATTAGAACAATTCTAATCTTATTTAAATAAATAAATTAAACTAATAATCTATTTAAATAAATAATATTTATTCTACAATAAACCTCCCTAGCGATCAACGACTTTTCAGATAATATAGATTTCAACATTAATCATAAAAGAACCTGTGAGTAAATAATTACCATACAATTCAATCCTTCCACCATACAATATCATAATTAAATATAAGACATAGAATTACTGTCAAGTCTTATTTTATTTAATTATATGTATTTCGATTAGAAAATGCACAACTCCAAATAATGCAAATTAGAAACTCCTTTCTAATTTCATTCTGCCTTGGCCAACGACTACTGGGTTGTCATTTAACGAATCACATAGAACATATCTCTTCTTTTACTAGAAGTGGTAGATTTTTTATTGATCATTCATTATCTCCATATGCAACTCATTATACCCAAGCATACCCTTTGATATACCCTAAGGATTTTAAGGAATAAGTCAAAGTATAATTCGTTACACACAAGATACTATGATTATCTTAAGTCCAAGGATCACTTGTACTACTATCACATTAGGAATTCCTATTGACAGGCAAGTAAAACTCCATTAGGTATTCCATAGCGAGTCACGTTCAGTGAACTTATTCTCCAACAAGCACCTACATACTTGCTTTAGTGTCTCTACAAAAATGATCATGAGATCAACCATCCTCATCTAATGAGCAAGCAACATATGTACCAATCTATCCGAATTTACTAATCCCCTTTTTAGTAATCCAACGATTGGGAACTATTTTAGTTTTAAGCTTTCTAAGAATTTAGATCTCATTAGCATGATCAACATCATGATTCTAAAAGCATTGCTTAAAACTATGGGTTATTTACATATTATAAAAAACTGCATCATGTAGATAATTAAACGCATTTAATAAGTGAATACTTTTATTAATAAATAAATTAGACTGTCTCCAAAGTATATGCTTTATCATCATACATGATTGGCTTGTACGTATACTACTTTCAATCTCTCACTTGCACTAAAGCCAATCGCCATGGTATCTCATACTCATCTTCTCTAAGTGACGACCAAACTGCTGTTATGTTAAAACTTTAGTAAATGGATCTGCAATGTTGTCTTGAGAGTTCACTATTTCTTCAGTGACTTCTCTTCTTTCAATGATTTTTTTAATCAAAGTACCGCAACATATGTTTGGATTCAAGATAAGACTTAGGAACTATTCCTAGTTCTGTAATAAACTTTTCATTCGAAACATCAACTTGCAGCTTCACTTACAGTTATATACTTTGTCTTTGTCACTAAACCAGCAACATTTTGCTGTTTGGAACCTTTCCAATTCACTGCACCATCTTTCAAGGTAACATCTTACCCTAAAGTGGATTTGTTGTCGTCTTGGTCAGTTTGAAAACTTGAGTCTGTTTAGCCCTCTAGTTTAATTTAGACCCATCATGTATCATGATGACATTCTTAGTGTCAGTTAAGTACTTTGAGATGTTTATCAATGTCTTATAATGATCTTCTCCAGAATATGACTGATCAACATCAAGTCTCGTATATTTTATTGCATATATGATAGTAACTCATGCGATCTCTCTTTTATTGTGGACAATTTTAGAGAGATACACTCCATGACTCATCATCATGAGACCCTTTTGGAGTTTGCCATGTTAAATGCCTTTAGCATCTAATTAATATACGTTCCTTAAGTTAAGCCGAACATCCTTTTAAATCTATCTATACAGATTTATATCCCCAATATAGGATATTCTACCCAAATTATTCATGGAGGAATGTTTAGACAACTAGATTTTGATCGATTGTAGCATAGGAATGTTATTCCCTATCAGTAATATATCATCAATATATAATACAAGGAATGTAACAGCGCTCCCACTAACCTTCTTGTACACACATGGTTCATCTTCATTTTTGATAAAATCAAACTCTTTGATTGTCTCATCAAAACGGATGTTCCATCTACGAGAAGCTTGCTTTAATCCATAAAAAGATTGTTGTAGCTCATATACATGATTTGCTTCAACTATTGAAACAAATCCATCTAGTTGTATCATACATACATTCTCCTCTAATAATGTATATTTGAGGAAGGGCGTCTCCACGCCCATTTTACCAGATATAGTAATAATAAGCCGCAATCGCAAGTAAAATCCTAATGGTCTTGAGCATTACTTCAAAGATCCATTTTAGATTTTATGGTCATTTACCATTTCTCTGCGTCTTTATTACTCATAGCATATTCGTAATTCAATGGATCATCATTATTCATGATGTGTACCTCATCGTCATTTTCTATAATGAATCCATACCTTTCAAGTATCTTCGGTACTCTTCCAGATTTACGAATAGGGTGTTGTACATAAGGTGTCTCTACTTTGACAAGTTCATCCACTTGATCTGTAGTGGTTTGTGGTTCTTGAATTTCTTCAAGATCTATTTTCTTCCCACTAGCCCCTTCAAGGATAAACTCATTTTCCAAGAAGGCAGCGTGTTTCGCAACAAACACTTTTTGCTCAGTAGGATTGTAGAAATAGTATCCCAAACTTTATTTAGGATATCCCACAGACGTGCACTTATCAGATCTTATCCCAAGCTAATCATTTTAAAACCTTTTCACATAAGCTGGACATCCCAAAATCTTAATATGCTTAAGACAAGATTTCCTCCCTATCCACGTCTCATATGGAGTCTTGGGGATGGATATCGGGGGACCTTATAGCTATATAGCTTGCCAAAGCGGTCGCTCATAGCTATCTTGCTTGCCAAAGCGGTCGATCAGGAAGTCAATAGAGATCACATGTCCTGAAATGATCTCGTCAGTAATTACTCTATGTCGCAGACCCGACGTATGCATGAATGGTCTCCTCATGTCGCTAATAGCTGCGCGAGCACAAGGCAGGTCCAGAGCCAGAAGAATCAAAAGAAGCTGCCTCTGATGGATCTCGGTCAAGGTGCTTGATGAACAAATGTGCCCTCTCCAACTGCTGGGTCAATCCTGTAGTCTGGTCCACATGATTCGGATCTCGCAAGCAAGCTATCCAGTCTGTCATCATCACAGACCCTGGCACCATATCTGCCATGAACTGTGTAGCACGAGTCTGGGCTCCAATAGTGCGAGGACTCCACCAGCTATGAAACGCCTCCTGGCTGTACGGACCCTCTGATAGGGCAAAGCCATCTACGCCCTCCATAGGAATGTTTATGAGTGGCTGAGCTAGTGGCCAGTGATGCCAAGCAGGAGGAACAAAGGGAATACGGATCTCCCCTATGGTGCTCCTAATAGCACACTCTCCTAAATAGAGCTCCCAACCTCCCTCTGTCAAAAATGGGACTCTGCGGGTGGATAATGCAAACTCTCGGCCAGTGGGAAAGCCGCCCTCAAACTCGACTGTCAAAAAGTTTGAGGTATACGGGACCCACTAGATCGATCTGGTCGTCAATAGCTCAAGCTTCAGGCGGGAGTGGGTGAATCCCTCAGCTACAGGGACCTCCATCAAAGTGGAGTGATGCCAGCGCCGTCCCCAAGGATAGGTCTCCAGGCCTAAAGTAGTGGCGGGACGTAGGCAAGGAAGCCTCTCATATACCCAAAATTGGCCATGCAAATATCAAAAGTCCTTAGTGATCAAGACTAACATATATAAATGATGCAATCAAAAAGGTACAAGAGAGATATACTCACCAGCAGGAATGGGTAAAAGCCTAACCAAGCCTCCGTCACACCCTCTGAGCGCATGCGTATCCTTCGGAGGAAATAGGTAAAGGTATAGGTACCCCAATCAAAATCACTAAGACGCTCCACGTACCGAGTAGCACTGACCAGGGCAAAGGACACCGTCGAAGAGTTATCTGTAAGGAAACAACCCTTGATGATCACCAAAAACAATCGCCGCAGGATGCGATCTCTAACCCTCTGATCATCAGGAAGAGGCTCAGTCAAAGCCCCACTCTGAGCATCTACACTCAAGGGACTAGAACGGATTGTTCGACCCTTGATAACCGTCACAAGAACTCCCAAGAGGGAACGAACGATAGTAGGTGAAATGTCAGCCACAACAGGCATTGGCTCACCTCCGAACTCTATCCCGGTGATAAACCTCCAGTCCATAAGCGTCATCATCGCCTCGCAATCCAGCAAATGGAGAGACTGAGTCTGGTGGAACCAGCGCTCAGATAAAGCCCTCATATAACCCCAGGGACAACGGCGAGGAGGGATAGAAAAGAATGCCTGAAACCCCCAGGTATCTACATTGGCCCTGTAATCTGGATGCAGAGTGTGGTACAGAGAATGTATATTAAACAAGTTTCCTCTCGGCTGCATAAAATCGGGAACCTGCATCAGAAGGACAACCCATATCAAATATGTGCCCTGAAATGGCAAAAGAAAGAAAGAAAGAAAATCCATAAGGGAAACTTCAATCACCTCGTTAGAATGAAAGAATCTCGATGGATGGCACCTCAAATCTCCCAGCAACTTCTGAAGTGGCACCACGATGCCTGGGAGCTCCGCACGTGGAGCCTGAACTGGGGCGGGATCAACAATTGGAGCCTTCTCGTCGTCTACATCGATCGACGGATCAACTCGGACAGGACGAATCACCGAATTAGCCAATCTGCGAGGAGCTCGTGTTGGCGGTAGCTGAGGAACATCGGAGACTCTCCTCCGTCTAACTCCTGGGACAACCCTACTAGCACTGCCGGGTCTATCTGGTTGCATCAGTTGGACAAAGTCTCCAAATCACCTTAGAAACGGTGAGGTAAGCCTAAAACCTGTGGCTTATTAATTTAAATAAGTATTTTATGCATTTCTAAGTCCTTAAACATGTATGGGTAAACCAAAACCCCCAGTAGAGTCAAAATTGCATCTTTACTAAATACTTAGGCTTTTGAAAAAAATTCGCCAGAGTTTACTTTGTAAAATGGATTGTCCGCATGCACACAGGAATGTCTAGGTAGCCATTCAGTAGCACACCTACACAAAAATAGAAACAGTTCATATTTATGAAGAAAAATCAAAAATAAACTTCGCATGGCAGCTAAATTACCATGGACATATTTTAGTTTAAAATCCTAGCTCACTAGGCCTCAAAAAGGATGAGTAAACTGATCAAAAAGGGTAAAAATTGACTGTCTCAGAATTCAAATTTTCTTACATCAAAACGTGCATCACAGTAAAATATGCATACTTATGAAGTCAATTTTTTTTATCAAATCATATGAACATACATTTTTGATACATTGCGTTCAAAAGCACCCTACGTAGTTTACACATTTTTAACGGTCAAAACTGGAAAAGAAAGAATGTAAACGTTACCTGAGATGTGCAGAACGTGTATGCGCTGACAGAATCTGAAAAAAGCTTCCTGAACTCCATAGATCTGAAAAAGAAAATCGAATTTCTATTGAAACTCAAAATTGAAAATGAACTTGTGAGGCTACTGTTGCCCATTATAAATTCGCAGAAAGGAGCAGGCCCACCTGCGGCTGCCGCACCCCTACCTGCGACTCCTTAAGGTGGGCCCCACCCCCTCCTGCTCGGTCCAGTTTGAGTGGAAACGAAGTTTACAGGAGTTGAACAATCAAATCCGGGAAAAAGCTGCTACGCGATTGAGTGGATTGTCTTGAAATTCTGCGTTTAAGCAGCGGATTCCTGACGGAAAGAAAAACTTTATGGAAACCATTGGTTATCATCCCGAAGAGATATTCGGGGATCAATGATGAGAACTGCTAAAAAAACTACTGAAAACTGCCACTTTCAGAGCATCGGGAAGGTCCGACGGTATGAACGGCAGGTTCTGAATATATCAAGGCATCCACACTGACCCGAGTGTGTATTTTGTCAGAAAGAGTACCCCCACGTCAAGATTGGTTAGATTTCCTAACACTATCGGCCGTTAGCACAACCCCAGTGAAGCATCGGGAATGAACTGGTGACATCAGCCGTTGAAGGCTACTTCAGCGAAGGTCAGATTACTTGACACTATCAGCCATTGGCATAACCCCAACGAAGCAACCGGAACAAACCGGTGACATCAGCCGTTGAAGGAGACATCAGCGAATGTTAGATTGCCTAACACTATCGGTAGTTGGCATAACCCCAGCGAAGCATCGGGAACAGTCCGGTGACATCAGTCGTTGAAAGCTACTTCAACGAAGGTCAGATTGCATGACACTTTCAGCCATTGGCACAACCCCAGCGAAGCATCGAGAATGAATCAGTGACATCATCCGTTGAAGTCTACTTCAGTGAAAGTCAGATTGCCTGACACTATCAGCCGTTGGCACAACCCCAGCGAAGCATCGAGAACAGTTCGGTGACATCAGCCGTTAAAGGCTACTTCAGCGAAGGTCAGATTTCCTGACACTCTCAGTCGTTGGCACAACCTCAGTGAAGCATCAGGAACGAACCGGTGACATCAACCGTTCAAAGCTATTTCAGCGAAGGCCAGATTGCCTGACACTATCAGCAGTTGGCACATCCCCAGCGAAGCATCCGGAATGAACCGATGACATCAGTCGTTGAAGGCTACTTCAGCGAAGGTCTGATTGCCTGACACTATCAGCCATTGGCACAACCCTAATGAAGCATCGGGAACGAACCGGTAACATCATCCGTTGAAGGCTACTTCAGCAAAGGTCAGATTTCCTGACACTATCAGCCGTTAGCACAACCCTAGCAAAATATCGGGAACGAACCGGTGACATCATCCATTGAAGGCTACTTCAGCGAAGGTCAGATTGCCTGACACTATCAGTCGTTGGCATAACCCCAACAAAGCATCGGGAACGAACCGGTGACATTAGCCGTTGAAGGCTACTTCAGCAAAGGTCAGATTGTCTGACAGTATCAGCCGTTGGCACAACCCCAGCGAAGCATCAGGAACGAACCGGTGACATCAGCCGTTAAAGGCTACTTCAGCGAAGGTCAAATCGCCTGACACTCTCAGCCGTTGGCATAACCCCAGCGAAGCATCGAAAATAGTCATGTGACATCAGTCGTTGAAGGTTACTTCAGCGAAGGTCAGATTGCCTGACAGTTAAACCATTGGCGAAAACTCCAGCGAAGCATCGAGAATGATCCGGTGGCAAAAATAGTATATCAATTTATCCCCACAGAGGATAGATGATGGAATCTGTTATACAAATCTCTAGAGGGGGCATCAAGTAGGATTTGGTAGTGATTGAGACTTTGTAAGATGTCGTTCGAGGTAGGCGTCAAGAGAGTTCACCAAAGGCTATCATGAATGATGTCATCCCCAGCAGAAAGTGACGAGAACAATCTGTGACAGCCTATCAGTAATATCCTTCCAGTGATACCATACCCGTAATAGCCTAGTACTACAGGGAGTATCAACTGACATGATCAACCATTGGCCTCCTACTAATGCGACCCCAAAGGCTATCGTGAACGACGTTATCCCCAGCAGAAAAATGATGTAAACAGTCAGTAATAGCCCCATTCCCTCGAAAGTATCTAACATTCGTAACATATCATGTAATGCATTGCATTACATTACATTTGCATTTATCATATTTTCAATATCTAACAATCTTTATCCTGTTTATTTCACCACATTGCATGAACAAGATAACGAAGGGCATCTATACACTACTAGAAATTCGACATAGAGACGAGCTATAGCGACGGTCGGCACGGAACCGTAGCTATAAGGTATCTATAGCGACGATCATGGGGTGACTGTCAGTACATGCCTCTACTGATATTCTGTTAAGGGTCATCGTTTGGCCGTCATTATATAGGTTTTTTTAGACCAAACCCTCCAATTCATTCCCCAAAATCATTTCAGTATCATTTTCCCCCGAAATCTTCGCCTCTTCAGTCCTCTCTCTCTAACACTTTCTCTCGTTGCTTTTCCTCTGCCGTCGCTCTCTTCTCTCTCCAGTCATCTTATTTGTGATCGATTGTGTTAATAGGACATCTATCATGGATGAAGAAACACCATTGATTGCTGAACCCTCACGATCTCAAACCCTAAATCATACCAGAGATGTTCATTTTCTCAGCGGGGCATTTTTGTTGATTTTTTTGGCTTACGGCGCTGCTCAGAATTTGGAGAGCACTATCAACACTGTGAGTTGCTCTCCCTCTTTCTCTGTGTGTGTGATTTAATTAACATTCACTACTAATTTTAGCCGAATTTTTTAAAATTATGTTTTCATATATAAGGAGGCTTCTCAACGCAGTACAAAATAAGATTGGGCTGAATGGATGAGGCATTTTAGCATTGAACTTCTGAAGGAATCACCTTCTACGGCCCTACGAACGTGTCCAAAGCTAAAATTTCATCCGACCAATTCAGATCGCGGCGACCTTCGATTCACTGTAACGAAGGTGTGACTTCGTAAATCTATCAGTTGGTATTTCTATATTTCTTTCGATCTGTGCTCTCTCTATGTCCCTTAATTTCACTCAGAAATCTATGCATTTTCTTCGCTAATTCGGTTTCTTCTTTTTTGCCGTCTTTATATCTAGAAATGTTTCTTCTGTTGCTGTTTGATTTTTAGGAAAATGAAATATATACCATTTCTCAGTAGAATTCTTCATTATTTATATTTTTGGGTATCATTTGATTAAATTTTGTTGGTCGTTCTTATTTGCCGTTACTTTTGTTTCACCCAATTAGAAGTAGGGTTTATTATATGGTGTTGAAATTTGAAACCTGTTTTCTAACTTAAAGTATATTCTTTGTGGAGTTATAAATTGTTGGTGTATTGGGAACTTTCTTCATTTGTAGAGCTTCATGGTAGATGCACTTGTTGGAACAGAAGCATATTTAATTGAATTTATTATGATGCAGAGTGATATTGTCATCTGAAGTTGGATCAAATAAACAGGTGTAACAAGCTATAAAAAGTTTCATAGCAGATTTTCAGTTTCTTCAAGCAAGAATAATGTTGGGATTTTTTCTTAAGATGTCAAAATAATTTTATATGTTTCCTCTGTTAGTTGCTTTATTTGATTCAAGTAAACAATACCTCTATTTTGAGCTGTTGCTTTGAGTTTTCTATGTAATGGCAATGTAGCATTTACTTTTTGTCTATGCTATGTAGAAAAATGGGTGAAGTGGAATTGAAGGGAGGTGCTGTGGTTCCTGAGTCGTTCGTGAAAACGCATAAAAGGAAGGAAGAGTGGGCCCTTGCAAAGAAGCTAGAGTTTGAAGCTAAAAGAAGAAGAATGCGGAGAATAGGAAGCTGATCTTCAACCGAGCTAAGTTATATGCACACGAATACTAGGAGCAGGTATATGAGATTATATTGGTATTGTTCAAAATGCTGAGTACGAGTCTCTGATTATTTCAATGAGTTGTGTGTTGCCTTTTCCAACAAAAGGAGCTGATACGCCTGAAGCGCGAGATAAGATTGAAGGGTGGCTTTTATGTTAACCCAGAGGCTAAGCTGTTGTTTATCATTAGAATTCGTGGGTCAGAAAATATGTTAGCTGAGCTTAAAATTTTGATAAAAGATGACATGTTTTGACATTTCTATCTTCTAGGATCAATGCCATTGGCCCAAAGAATTTAATGATTAAAGTTGGGAAATTATGATTTTTTTTGTAGTAACTGCATTTGAATGCACATGGATTTTAGGTTTATATTGTTTTATTTTTAGATAAATAGAATGCTGTACTTTTTTCTCTTAAAAAACATTTTTGATGTGTTAATCACTTACCATAGAGAATAAATAAAATTATGGTTATGTTACTTTCCAATTTTGAATATGAATGTTGTTGCATATGTATTTTGAATGTTCCATTGCTGTACTGCTAAACTAGACAGTTTACAATTTCCTGATTGAAAATTTTAAAAATTCTTGATAATTAACTAAATTGGGCTTTGTTAGAGTTGTCTAATCGGACCAATGTTAATTTAAGCTAATTTTCTGGATTTATTTGGTGATAATGTTCAGCTCCCTATCCTGGTTTATGTGATATCTCCAATAATCCTTGATTTTTAAATTGTTAATTGGGTTGAACATGTATCTTGATTTCTTGGTAATTTTTTGGTTGGAATGTTCAGTTATATTGCGTCTTTGATCTGCTGCAACTGTCATATCTGTGGATGAAATAATTCAATAAAACAGTGTTGGGTATCCTAAACAAGGTTTTTCGTTTATGGGATAGAGTGATAACAGAAGAAAAGGTGTTTGATTTTTGATGATTGTTAGGATGAAGCAGAAAGGTTAGAGAAAAAAGTTGGGTAATATCTTCTATAATGGGATCAAAGAAGAGTAAGAATTGAGTCTATAGATGAGCAAGAGAAAAAGGATACCTGGGAGTCCAATACCTTCAACATATAGTGTCTAGTCACCTCTCTTAGTCTTCTCCTAACATATCAATGAAGATTGCTGGTTTTAGGTCAATAAGTTACTTTTAGGACCTTTGATGGAAGCACATTGTGAGAGACATGATACTTTTTGGATATTATGATATATTATTGGATTTAAAATCAAATCTAGCAGGAATCTCAGATTTTTGTTGGGTTCTTTAATCAGAATCTAGAGCATAATCCTTGTACAGGTAAAGAAAAATGTGGGTGGTTCTAAAGTTTAATAGTGAAAGAAAACTATATGTATTGATAAAGATGTAATGACATGTTCTAGAGACCTTCCACTCATTGATCCACGCATTGCTGCAGAATAAAATAGTCAACTTTAATTCAAGAGCTAATTTAATGATTGTGAAAGTAGTTGTTTTCTTGTACATTGTGATCATATTCCTATATTATTATTACTTAAACTGATTCCCTCGTTTGTCATTCTCTTCTATTTTACTAGGCGTTTATATTATCCTTGGATTTAATTTAACATCTTCTGATTCCTAATTTAATCGAAGCCTGAAGGTCTGATCAGGTTTCCTTATAGTATGTATAAAGAATAGAATTCAATGGTCCAGATGGAAGCAGATTTTTTTTTCTGTTAGTATTTTTTTTGTTGCTCATACCCTGTAAATATAACCCCTTGACATTTTACACTTGTTTCTTTTGGATGTTCTTTAATTTTGTGAAGTACTTTCTTTTGAGGGATATCTTATTGCAATTTTCACAAATTGCAGGTTTTTACCAATGACATAGAGGTAAAGCTACAGAGGAATGTTCTGAGCGTGATTGAAGCTTCTACTGGTAATGAGGACGATGATGATCTCGAATTTGATAATGTGCAGTTGAATGGCTTAAAAATAGCAGTTAGACTTTTAGGCTCTTTTCATGTTAGGAATTTAGTTTCATGGTGTTTGTGTTTGGATGAGATGTAAACAACAATTACTGAAAATATACAATTAGTGTGATATCTACACTTCTTTAGAGCTATTGATATATATAATTTTTTTATGTTTTATTTTATATTGTATTATGTTTGTTCAATAAATATTTGCAACACTATTTTTTTTTTAAATCTAAAAAGGTTATAGCGAGGGTCGGCGACCGTCGCTATAGCTCCATCATATAGCGACGGTCGGGACCGTTGCTATTGATATGTATTGAACGTTGGTAAAAACCTTCAAAACGCGTTTTTGGGTTGCTTTTTAGTTACAGTCCGACCGTCGGTATAGATATATAAGACCGTCGTTACAGGTTTTAGCGATGGCAGCTATGGCGAGGGTCGGCGACCGTCGCTATAGCCTATAGCGACGGTCTTTTAGCCTATAGGGAGGGTCGGCGACCGTCGCTATAGGTCGATTTTCTAGTAGTGGTAGACACTCAAAATTTTCTTCAGTCCTGTTGTAGACACTCGAAATTTTGCGTTCCTATTACTAACCCTGTAGGAGGGCAAAATCGTCTTTTCAACCCTGATCTCAATACCGGAATGTCAACTCAGCCCAGGTCTTAATACCCGGAATGTCAGATCAACCCCAGTCTCAATACCGGGATGTCAACTCAGCCCCATTCTCAATACCGAGATGTCAATTCAACCCCGGTCTCAATATCGGGATGTCAACTCAGCACTGGTCTCAATACCGGGATGTCAACTCATCCCCGTTCTCAATACCAGGATGCCAGTTCAACCCCGGTCTCAACCCGAGAGGTACAGGTCAACCCCGGTCACAACACGGGAGGTACAGGTCAACCCCGGTCACAACCCGAGAAATATAGGTCGACCCCGGTCACAACCCAGGAGGTCCAAGTCAACCCCGGTCACAACCCGGGAGGTACAGGTCAACCACGGTCTCAACTTGGGAGGTACAGGTCAACCTCGATCACAACTCAGGAGGTACAACTCAGCCCCGGTCTCAACCCGGGAGGTACAGGTCAACCTCGGTCTTAACCCCGGTCTCAACTCGGGAGGAACATGTCAACCCCGATCTTAACCCGAGAGGAACAGGTCAACCCCAGTCTTAACCCCGAAGGAACAGGTCAACACCGGTCTCAACCCGGGAGGTACAGGTCAACCTCGATCACAACCCGGAAGGTCAGGTCAAGCCCCGATCACAACCCGGGAGGCCAAATCGACTTCAGAGACAACTCCAAAGCATCACATCATCCCCAGAGATAACCTTGGTGAAATCAAACAGCCTCATAGTCAACCCTAAGGACAAATAGAGTCGGCTGGATGCAAACCTCGGAGACAACCCCTGGAAATCAGCCGAAGACCGTGCCGGTACAGGAAACAACCCCCGGAGGGGCAAAATGATCATTTTACCAACTTGAAGCCGATCTGGTCAAAAGCAAGCTGAATCGATGCCATCAAGGTCAGAAAGAACCATAACATTGATCCCGAGTGGAAACAGCGCAATACAGCTCAACGGACAAACTGCGGGGAAGCGAAGACCTAGTTATGAACTCGTCTTCTTGGACTCGAAAAATGTTTAGTCCCATGTCATTGCGACACGCTTGGCGAGGGCTTTCCGAAAAGGTATATCACGCCTCAAACGGACGATCCGATCAAAAGTTAGAAAGTTTTGAATATGACCTCGCGTTGCTCGGAGTGCATGTACTTCGAGGCGACAGAACCCATCATCCAGGGCCTGCCACGTGGCGCCGCAGGTAGGTCCGCTTCCATCGGGTCTATAAATATAAGTGCACCCCCAAGTAAAAATCAATTCAGAGAAATGCTTTGAAACTCTGTCCATTTCATTTCCTAGCCCGACTTCCAGTACTTCAAACTCATATTTTATCACTCTAACACGTAGATATACTCATATACTACCACATATCAAAAACTGAGCGGTAGAAACGGACGTTTGAAGCCTACAATTTGGCAAAAAGCCCGTGTAATAGTCCATTGTGAGTATTTTTACGATCAGAAAGTCCATACTACTTCATTGCGCATTTATACACTTGCACGTTAAGTTTCGTTTTCTGATTATGCCCGAAACTCAGTTCCGTGGCCCTTTTTTCTTACGTTTTCGTACATTTTAGTACATAAACACGTTTTCTGACATTTGCACCGCCCGGATCGTCGATCCGCGGCTTTTAACAGATTTCATATATACGTATATATATATATACACGTATATATTGATTTCGCCGAACTAGGTTATCTTCCCAGTCCCGGTTTGGCTTTTTTTGTATATATTTAACTATATATATACTAACTTTTCAATTCTGTCAAGCCCGAATGTCAAATCCGTGGTAGTTACTACTTTTATATATATATAATTTTTTCTGACTTCATTTGGCCTGGATTTTAATTTCGTGACCTTTTTTATTGCATTAATAAATATATACTAACTTTATATATTAACATTTATTTCCAGTTTGGCCTGGATCATTCTGTGGCCTTTTTATTGCTTTTCTAAATATATATTTATTTACATTTCTGTCCGGGAATAGGAGTGAAAACTCATCACCCTTTTACAGCTTATATATATATATATATATATTTACATTCTGTCGAGCCTGGATCATCCCGTGGCTCTTTTACAACTTTTATATATATATTTCAATTCTGTCCAGTCTGGATTACTCCGTGGCTTTTTACAGCTTATATATATATATATATATATATATTTTTCATTCCAGTCCGGGCATAGAATTTGAAATCCGTCGCCCTTTATATATATATATATATTTTATTTTTTTTATATTCTAGCCCGGGCATCAGAGTGAAAACCCATCGCCTTTTACAGCTTTCGTATATATATAATTATATATATATATATATATATATATATATATTCTTTACTCATTTTGATTAAATATCTGCTGAAAATATTCATTTGATGTGAATTAGCACTGATATTATTTTGGGTAAGTTAGATTTCTCTAAATCTAGCCTTTTTACCTTTCAAACGGTTCAAAATAGGTCCAACCGGAACCGGGAAGTTAGAATGGCTAAGATTTATTTAAATCTAGTTTTCTTTCTAGTTTTATTCATTTTAAGGAATCTCGCAACCCTTAGATCGCTATCTAGTGGGAACGAGAAGCTTCGGCTATGCGCATGCCAGGATTTACTGATGAATCCTTGGTTCTTGCGACATCTAGATATAAATATACATTTTCTATGCATATTTGAGCTGTGCAGGTTTATTGGCTTCCCTATATGAACCTAGGAATCGTGGGATTCACGATCAAACTAATCTGAATCTGATTCCCACGATGGACAAACTCCACATTACAAATGTACCATGCCAGTTTTTCTGTAAAATGTACATTTGAAAAACCTTAAAACGGTTATATGGGTTTAAGGTCTCAACATAGTGAAATAATAGTTTATCGTGCTAGAGTCACTTTGATGGCTGTCATGCCCATGGGAAAACTGACACTTGTATATATCTTGTGGTCGAGGATGCTTCGCATCCCGACAATCACCATTCTAATTGGGCCAAAAGGCTGAAAAGATAAAAAATGGAAGTATCAACATGCTTCAATTCCTATGGTAGCGTAAGGGTTTAAAAATCAACCTTTAAAAATATCATTTTAATATCTTGTCTAATAAAAGGACTTTTGCAAATCAAATCAAACCTTTCGTATATAGGTTCAACGAAGCACGTCTATACTTTCAAAATCAAACCAGCGTAGGCCCAATTTCTTCCAGCATTTACACACACATTGCAAATAAAAAGAAAAATATTAAAAAGATGCGGTACCATGTTTTCACGGGAGTTGTGGGGTACCTAACACCTTCCCCACACTTAACCAAGCCCCCGAACTTAGAACTTCGGTTTCAAAAGATTTAGTTTTGATAGTGTCCAGCAATTGGGCCTACTTTCAAACAAAACTCGGTTGAGTTGGTACAACCATTTCAAATCTACCAACTGGTGATTCTGTAAAACGTTCAAATTGTTGACATGATACATGTTGGCCTTTTCCTAAAAAAAACCCTTCACCCTTTTCAGAAAACAGATAAAATAAGGGTAGGAAATAACACTTAGGAAAAGAGAGAAAAATCTGGGTTCCGACTCGACCCGCGCATTTTTCCATCGACGTCGATAGGTGCCGACTCTGTTGGGGACAGTAGAGGGCTTAGGCCGCGTGCAAATCTTTTCAACATTTCCCATTTCTATCTGCGTGTGTGAAATGCTACGTCTTTACATTGAATGAATGTGAATGAATGCTTTACTGCTTTATATTAGTGCTTCGCACCATGTCATCATATGCATACGGTGAGACGCGATGTATGTGAATGTATGTTGTGTGATTCCTCCACCAGGAGGCAAACCCGTCGGTGTTTGAGTAATGGACTCAAAGGCGACTAAGTCTGCGAAGCTCATGAAACGCACCACTCAGATCCACTCCAATTGAAAGATCGGATTAATTTCTCCTCTAGTAGATTGCGATGATCTGGGGACCTTCATGCCAAAAAACCCGCGAGAGTAGCCTAAGATAGGTCAACCTCTGATTAACCAAATCTGAAGGGAAGCTTTTTCATGCCTTCCTCTTTCTATTCAATGTCAAGTTTTCAAGTACAATATGAATATCATAATGTACATTCCATGTCTTGTAAATCCTGTCATGTTATCCTGTCTTTAAAACATCTAACCTTTGTTTTGCAGGATAAGATTAAAAAACCTCGTAAATAAACACATTGCATGGCATGCATCCGTCCAATACCTACATCAGGAAATTAACACACCTACATTTGTTGTAGGTAAAAATTGGTCCTGTCACCAAATCGAAATCTAAGAAAGCACTAAGTCCATCTTCAGATATGGCTTCAACTGCTCAACCAGAATCTACCCCCGTTTCTAGGGAAGAGTTTGAAGGATTGAAGAACCAGATAGCCGAATTGGCTATTTTCTTGAGAGAACAAAGTAAAGCTCTTAAAGGAAAACAAGCACAAGGTCAAACAGGACTAGGTACACCCGGTGGCAGTCAAGAGACCAGGAAGAAGGACCCTCAGATTTATGAACGACAGAACCAAGATACTACCAATAAAACCCCTGAAATCACCACCCTCAACAAAGAGCAGGAAGCTGGGGATATTCTGAAGAAAGTCCAACAGATGGAAGAGACCATCCGGTCCATCAAAGGGACTGGGGCATTTGGGAGTGTCAATTACTCAGATTTATCCATATTCCCGGGGGCTCGTTATCCAAAAAAATTTTAAGTCTCTAATTTTGAGAAATACGATGGATTAGGAAACCCATACACCCATTTGAAGGTATTCATTAGAGAGCTTGGATCCTATGCAGAGGACTAAAAGCTCAAAATCCAATTGTTCCAAAAGAGTTTGACTGGAGAGGATAGAGCCTGGTATGCTCATTTGGATAATTCCAAAATTCACAGCTGGGAAGAGTTGGCACATGCCTTCCTTAATCAATACAACTTTTAGTCTCAAATGGCTCCAGACAGATACCAGATTACCAAAATCAAAAATAAAAACACCGAGTCATTTAGAGAATATGCCCAACGATTGAGGCAGGTAGCAACACAAGTCACCCGACCTATGACTGAGTCTGAGATAGTCATGACCTTCATCGACATCCAAGAAGCTCCGTATTACGAAAGGGTCCTAGCAGGCATAGGAAAACCTTTCTCAGAGATGATCAAACACGAAGAAATGGCTGAAATGGGGCTGAAATCTAGGAAGATAAAGGATCTGACCGCCTTGGAAGCTGTTGTCGAGCATATTCAATCTGGGAGTTACGGGAGTAATCCCCGGACAGTACACAAGAAGAAGGAAGTAGAAGTATCCTTAGTATTGCAAGGACAGAATCAGAGGAGCGAGTCGAGCAGCATGCCCATTCAAAGGAGGAACTATTCCCCTTTTCAAGCTCCAACCCAATCTTCGAACCCTCCATTTCAAAAAACTATGGAGGCTAGATGTCGAAGAATGTTCACCCTGTTAGGGGATTCACTCGAGAATGTGCTGAAACTGTTGACAACACAGAAGAAGATTGTTCAACTCCTTCCACCAACCAATACTAGGGGAAGGAATTTCGACCCAAGTAAAAAGTGCGCCTACCATTCTGGATCTTTGGGCTACAATACATAAGACTGTTGGGCTCTCAAGCACAAAATCCAGAACTTGATAGACAACGGAGAGATTATAGGAATGGAAATATATATATATATATATATATATATATATATATATAAGCAATAAAGGACGACGAATTTCAAATCCTATGCCCGGACTGGAATAAAAATATATATATATATATATATATATATATTTATAAAAGCTGTAAAAAGCCATGGAGTAATCCAGGCTGGACAAAATTAAAATATATATATATATATATATATATATATGTATAGGGAGCATTTCAAGAGCATAACTCTTAAAAGACATAACAAGCATAACTCCTTTAGCGACGGACCAAACCGTCGCATGTCTGTCGTCATAGGTCCGTTCGAAGCCATAGGTCTTATCCGACGGACAATATATAGCGATGGACGGACCTCTGGCGACGCATTTAGCCACTATTTGGTCCGTCGCTAAAGGGGAGTTATACTCTTTAAGAGTTATGCTCTTGATCCTTGCTTTATATATATATATATACAAGCTGTAAAAGAGCCACAGGATGATCCAGGCTCGGCTAAAGGTAAATAAGTTGCGGATCGACGATCCAGGCTGTGCAAATGCTAGAAAACATGTTTATGTACTAAAATGTACGAAAACATAAGTAAAAACGGCCACGAAATGAAGTTTTGGGCATAATCAGAAAACGAAACTTAACTTGCAAGTGTATAAATGTGCAATGAAGTAGTAGGAACTTCCTGATCATAAAAATACTTATAATCGACTGCTACACGGGCTTTTTGCACTTGGTAGGCTTCAAATGGGCATATCTACAGCTCAGTTTTTGATATGTGGCAGTATATAAGTATACCTACATGTTAGAGTAATAAATTTGGGTTCGGAGTATTGGAAGTCAGGCTAGGAAATGAAATGGGCAGAAGTTCAAAGCGTTTCTCAATTTTTTTTGGCCTGGGACTGCACTTATATTTATAGACCCGATGGAAGCGGGCCTACCCGCGACAGCCACGGGTCTACCTACGGTGCCACATGGCAGGGCTCGGGTGGTGGGTCCCGTTGCCTCAAAGTACGTGCACTCTGAGCAACGCGAGGTCAGATTCGAAACTTTTAAACTTTTGATCAGAGCGTCCGTTTTAGTCGTGCTATACCTTTTCGGAAAGCCCTCAGCGAGTGCGTCGCAATGACATAGGACTAAATATTTTTTGAGTCCAAGAAGATGGGTTCATACCGGGTCTTTGTTTCCCCGTAATTTGTCCGTTGAGCTGTCTTGCGCTGTTTCCACTCGGGATCAATGTTATGGTTCTTTCTGACCTTGATGGCATCAATTCGGCTTGATTTGGACCTAATTGTCTTCAAGTTGGCAAAATGATTGTTTTTCCCCTCTAAGGGTTGTCTCCTGTACTGGCACGGTCTTTAACTATTTTCCCAGGGTTGTCTCCGAGGTTTGGATCCTAGCCGACTCTGTTTGTCCTCGGGGTTATCTCTGAGGCTGACTTGGTCTTCCCAGGGTTGTCTCTGGGATGATGTGATGCTTCGGGGTTATCTTCGAAGTTGATTTGGCCTCCCGAGTTGTGACCGGGGTTTGACTTGACCTCCCAGGTTGTGAACAGGGTTAAACTGTACCTCCCGGGTTGTGACCGAGGTTGATCTGTACCTCTAGGGTTGAGACTGGGTTTGACCTATTCCTCCTAGGTTTAGACCGGGGTTGACCTGTACCTCCTGGGTTGTGACCGGGGTTGACCTGTACCTCCCTCATTGTGACCGGGGTTGACCTGTACCTCCCGAGTTGGGACCTGGGTTGACCCGTACCTTCCGGGTTGTGATCGGGGTTTACCTGTACCTCCCGAGTTGAGACCGGGGTTGACCTGACATCCTGGTATTGAGACCAGGGCTGAGCTGTACCTTCTGGGTTGTGACCGGGGTTGACCTGTACCTCCCGGGTTGTGACCGGGGTTGACCTGTACCTCCCGGGTTGAGACTGGGGTTAACCTGTACCTCCTGGGTTATGACCGGGGTTGAGTTGACATCCCGGTATTGAGACCGGGGTTAAAAAGATGGTTTTGCCCTCCTGCAGGGATAGTAACAGGAACGCAAAATTTCGAGTGTCTACAACAGGACTGAAGAAAATTTCGAGTGTCTACAAATGACTTTTCTTATCCTTATAGGTTTTAGATATACATAAATACTTATTAGTTACACTTCTATTATCTAATTATATTGTATTATTATCTTTTATCTTTCTTTTTTTTAAACCGGGTATTACATTCTACCCACCTTAAAAAAATTTGGTCCTCCAAATTCCCAAATCACAATTCTAAAGAAAACATGAATCTCACATAATCAAGAAATTCATTATCTAATTACTAAACACAATTAATAAAAGAGTTTCATACCTTAGTTTTGGGTGCCTGAAAGCTGAAACACACGTCCTCAATTTGGTCCTAAGCTTGCCAAGGTTATTTCCTCCTCTTTCCCATCTCTTTTCGGTGGAGGGTTCTTTGGGCATTGTGCAATCCTATGGACTAAATCTCCACAATGAAAACACGCTTCCGTATTCCAACGACATTCCTTGTCTAGGTGGTTCCTGCCACGCCTCGAACACTTCAGTTTGTTCTCTTGATTCTATTAATTTCCTTTAAATTTAGTGGTTTGCGTATTCAACTTCTTTGTAGGTCCTCCATGACTCCAATCTTCCCCAGATGGCTCTTTTCTCTTATTGTTCTTCCCTTTCTCCATTTTTGCTAAGCAATTCTCTATCATTAATGCCTTATTGAGCACCGCATCATATGTGGGCAGCTCAAAAGACGCCACTCCATGTCTTATATGTCAGCTCATAACCCGTCCTCCAACCTACGCACTTTTATCTCCTCATCTGCTACCAAGGTCAGTGCATACTTTGCGAGCTTCGCAAATTCGGCTTCATATTGAGCAACTGTCTTACTCCCTTATTCAAGCCTAATAAATTCCCTTTCCTTTTGTGCCCGAATTATTCTAGGAAAGTACTTGTTGGTAAACACCTCCTTGAACATGGTCCAAGTGTAAGGTTCGGGATTCCCTTCATGCTTTCTTTTCTCCATGAGCCACCAATCATAAGCTCCACCCTGAAGTTGGAAGACCGTCAATGTTACCTTATTAGCCTCCTTACTCCCTAGCAAGTCAAATGCCTTCTTCATTTCTTGAATCCATTTCTCAACGATGGAAGGGTCCCTTGCCCCTTCAAAGATTGCCTTGTTCAATCGCTTGAATTCCACTACTATGCCACGCTGCCCAGGTAGTTGGTTATGTTGGGTTTGTACGAAATCGTGACGCAATCAAATTGCAAAAATTAGCGGAAGCATGATATATCAGAGTTTAAAAAATTTCTACACAATCATTACCCGGATCATCTTTTATGCAAATTATTAATTTAAAACGATAAATAAGAAGTTATGGAATCATACCCTTGTAGAACGAAGCTTCCACAGGTACGAGTTCAACTTCTTGTTCTTCATGATCTCCTTGAATTTTTGGGTTAGATTCCTTCCTTTGATCAACGTTATCCACCTAAGTGTTTGGCCTCTAGAGGTGATCCACTAAGGAAGATGAATTATCAAGAAGGAGGGTGGTTGGCTTAGTTTTCTATCCTCTATAGAAAATGAGTACTCTCCAATAATTGGAATTGCATCAAGTAATATCTATTATAAGACTCCTCTTATATAGATATTGGTCAACCCTTCTAATTCTATTAGACATGGGATTTTTTTTAATTAATTATACTCCTTTAATTAATTTAGGCTTCCCACCACATTGGGAATAATTAATTAAATTTATTTAATTAATTTGTCTCCTAATCTTATTAGGAATAAATGAGAGTACTAATATTAAATTAATTACTAAACTCCTTTAGAAATTAAAATAATAATAATTGTAATAATATTAATAAGACTCCTCTTATTAATTTATATTTAATATTTCTAAAATATTAAATAATAAACATTAAGCTACTTAATTTATTCTATCACCATAGATTAAATTAATTACACTTAATGCATTATTATGATTATGTCATTACCTTCTTAAATAATTATTCTTCCTTTTATGGTGTGACCCTTTAGGTTCTCCATATTAAACCGATTGTGAATAAATCAATTAGAACAATTCTAATCTTATTTAAATAAATAAATTAAACTAATAATCTATTTAAATAAATAATATTTATTCTACAATAGGGATAAGCCTCCCTAGCGATCAACGACTTTCTAGATAATATAGATTTTAACATTAATCATAAAAGAACCTGTGAGTTAATAGTTACCGTACAATTCAATCCTTCCACCATACAATGTCCTAATTAAATATAAGACATGGATTTACTGTCAAGACTTATTTTATTTAATTATATGTATTTCGATTAGAAAATGCACAACTCCATTTAATGCAAATTAGAAACTCCTTTCTAATTTTATTCCACCTTGGCCAAGGATTCCTGGGTTGTCATTTACCGAATCACATAGGACATATCTCCTCTTTTATTAGAGGTGGTAGATTCTTATTGATCATTCATTATCTCCATATGTAACTCATTATACCCAAGCATACCCTTTTATATACCCTAAAGGGCTTTAAGGAATAAGTCAAAGTATAATTCATTACATACAAGATACTATGATGATCTCAAGTCCAAGGATCACTTGTACTACTATCACATTAGGAATTCCTATTGACAGGCGAGTAAAACTCCATTAGGTATTCCATAACGAGTCACGTTTAGTGAACTTATTCTTCAATAAGCACCTACATACTTGCTTTAGTGTCTCCACACAAATGGTCATGAGATCAATCATCCTCATCCAATGAGAAAGCAACATATGTACCAATCTATCCGGATATATTAATTCCCTTTTTAGTAATCCCACGATTGAGAACTATTTTAGTTTTAAGCTTTCTAAGAATTTAAATCTCATTAGCATGATCAACATCATGATTCTAAAAGCATTGCTTAAAATTATGGGTTATTTACATAAACAGCACCATGTAGATAATTAAATGCCTTTAATAAGTTAATACTTTTATTAATAAATAAATAAGATCGTCTCCAAAGTAGATGCTTTATCATCATACATGATTGGCTTGTATGCATACTACTTTCAATCTCCCACTTGCACTAAAGTTAATCGCCATGGTATCTCATACCAACTTCTCTAAGTGACGATCAAACTGTTGTTGTGTTATAGCTTTAGTAAATGGATCTGCAATGTTATCTTGAGAGACTACACGCTATAAAGTGACGTCTCCTCTTTCAATGATTTCTTTAATCAAAGTGCCGCAACACATGTTTAGATTCAAGATAAGACTTAGGAACTATTCCTAGTTCTGTAATGAACTTTTCATCTGAAACATCAACTTGCAGTTTCACTTACAGTTATATACTTTGTCTTTGTCACTAAACCAGCAACCTTTTGTTGTTTGGAACCTTTTCAATTCAATGCACCATCTTTCAAGGTAACAATTTACCCTAAAGTGGATTTTTGTTGTCGTCTTGGTCAGTCTGAAAACTTGAGTCTGTTTAGCCCTCTAGTGTAATTCAGACTCATCATGTGATATGATGACATCCTTAGTGTCAGTTAAGTACTTTAAGATGTATATCACTATCTCACAGTGATCTTCTCCAGAATATGACTAATCAACATCAAGTCTCGTATATTTCATTGCATACATGATAGTAACTCATGCGATCTCTCTTTTACTGAGGATAATTTTAGAGAAATACACTCCTTGGCTCATCATCATGAGGCACCTTTTGGAGTTTGCCATGCTAAACGCCTTTAGCATCTAATGAATATACGTTTCCTTGGGTTATGCCGAACATCCTTTTAAATCTATTAATACAGATTTATATCCCCAATGCGGGATATTCTACCCAAATCATTCATGGAGGAATGTTTAGACAACTTTATTTTGATCTATTTTAGCATAGGAATTTCATTCTCTATCAGTAACATATCATTAACATATAATACATGGAATGAAACAGCGCTCCCACTAACCTTCTTGTACACACATGGTTCATCCTTGTTTTTGATAAAATCAAACTATTTGATTATCTCATCAAAACAAATGTTCCATCTACGAGAAGCTTGCTTCAATCCATAAATGGATTATTGTAGCTCATATATATGATTTGCTTCAACTATTGAAACAAATCCATCTGGTTGTATCGTAAATACATTCTCCTCTAATAATGTATATTTGAGGAAGGGCGTCTCCACGTCCATTTTGCCAGATATAGTAATAATAAGCTGCAATTGCAATTAAAATCCAAATGGACTTGAGCATAGCTTCAAAATTCATTTTAGATTTTGTGGTCATCTACCATTTCTTTGAGTCTTTATTACTCATAACCTGTTCATAATTCAATGGATCATCATCATTCATGATGTGTACCTCATCTTCATCCTCTATGACGAATCCATACCTCTCAGGTATCTTCGGTACTCTTCTAGATTTACGAATAGGGTGCGATACAGTAGGTTCTTCCACTTGGTCAGGTACCTGACTCTGATCCGTAGTAATTTGTGATTCTTGAACTTCTTCAAGATATATCTTACTCCCACTGACCCCTTCATGGATAAACTCATTTTTCAAGAAGGCAGCATGTTTCACAACAAACACTTTTTGATCAGTTGGATGATAGAAATAATACTCTACAGTTTCTTTAGGGTATCCCACAAATCTACACTTGTCGGATTTAGTCTGTAGCTTATCATGTTCAAATTTTTTGATATAAGCTGGACAACCCCAAGTCTTAACATGCTTAAGATTTGGTTTTCTCCCCTTCCACATCTCATATGGAGTCTTTGGGTGGATTTGGTAGGTACCTTGTTAAGTAGGTATGCAGCCGTTTCTAGGACATAACCCCAAAAGGAAATTGGAAGTTCGGTAAAACTCATCATGGATCGAACCATGTCCAACAGTGTTCGATTTCTCCTTTCAGATACTCTATTTAACTGTGATCATCAGTGAAAGTAATAAAATAAGAATACCCACCCCGTGCACTTGTTGTCATAGGTCCACAAACGTCTGTGTGAATCAACGCTAACAACTCTGTAACTCATTCTCCTTTTCCACTAAAAGGAGATTTGGTCATTTTACCCATGAGATAAGATTCGCAAGTTGGATATGATTCATAATCAGATATCTCTAAGAGCCCATCCTTATGCAACTTGGATAATCTTGTTTCATTGATATGACCGAGTCTATAGTGCCACATATAGGTATAATTAATATCATATCTTTTTCTTTTCTTAGTTTGTTCAATTTGAAATATATTTTCTTGCAAGTCAAGTATATAAAGTTCATTTCGCAAATTTCTAATACTATATAAAACATCGTCTTTATAAATAGAACAACCATTGTTCTTTATAATAACGTTAAATCCTTCCATATCCAATACAGAAATAGAAATAATGTTTCTAATAATATTCGGAACAAAATAACAATTATTTAGATAAATGGACTTGCCAGAAGGCATCGCTAAACAATAAGTTCCTACAGCTAATGCAGCAACCTTTGCTCCATTCCCCACTCGTAGGATGACCTCATCATTTCTCAGCTTCCTACTTCTGACCAGTCCCTGCACAGTATTACATATGTGAGAACCACAGCCGGTATCCAATACCCAAGTAGAATTATGACTTTCAAAAAAATTAATTTCAATCATAAACAAACCTTGATTGGAAATCGAAGCTTCTCCAAGCTTCTTCTTTGCTAGAAATTTCTTGCAGTTCCTTTTCCAATGTCCCGGCTCATTGCAATGAAAGCACATTCCTTTAGCTGGTTCAGGTTTCTTTTTTTCCTTTTCTTTCCCCTTTTCCTTAGCCTTCTTGGATTTTTTTCTTTTTAAAAGATACCTTAGGTCTCTTCCTTTTATTGGAAGAATCCACCATCAAGATATGGTTCTTCTTGGATGGAAAGTGACCTTCTGCAGTTTTCAGCATGTTAAGCAGCTCAGGCAAGCTGACATCTAGCTTATTCATGTGAAAATTAACCACAAACTGCGCGAAGGTCTCAGGGAGTGACTGCAAGACCAAGTACTGACTCAACTCCCCATCCATGACGAACCCAAGCTGTCCAAGGTGTTCAATCAAATTGATCACCTTTAGGACATGAGTCTCGACGGCAGTGCCCTCGGTCATCCGAGATCGAAAGAGCTCTTTAGATATCTCATATCTAGCAGTCTTACTTTGTTCACCATACAACTCCTTGAGGTGAAGTAGCATAGCAGGAGCATCCATTTTTTCGTGCTGACGCTGAAGCTCGTTATTCATGGATGCGAGCATGACGCATTGAGCCACAGATGCATCATCTTGCCACTTATTGAAAGTGGCAATCTCTTCCTTAGAGGCTGTTGTCGAAATAGATTCAGGGACAGTTGAATTTAGGACATAAGAAATCTTTTCAGCAGTGAGAACAATTATCAGATTTCTTAGCCAATCCTCATAATTCGGGCCGGTAAGCTTATTTGCATCAAGTATGCTTCATAGTGAGATTAGTGATTTTGACATTTTTTTAAAATTCTGCATGTGAAAAGACAACATTTTAGCAAACATTCATTTTTATTAATTTTTGCATACCTAAATAAATTTAGGTCTTTATTTTAAATTGGTATCTCCCACTATTTTTATCAAATTATATTACCCTCACTTATATAGTTCGGCAACATCTAATTAAAGATTTGCTAGTGAGAATAAGGATCCCATTTCAAATGTATATAACCTTGTGGATAACACAACAAGCGATATACAAATAAATAGGTACACAACTCTTGTCAATTACATCACCATGTAACTCTTTTTATTTTGCCTCTTAAATCATAATGGTCAAGTGTGTGCACATCAGAACTAATATGATTTAAGTTAAGTCCAGCCTAGCACTTCCATAAATTCAAAAAAGAAAAATGTTCGTCCTTGTGGATAGCACATGTGACGAACGAGATTTTTGTAATTTAATTTGAATATTTATTGAATTAAATAAATATTTTTCGATGATTTAATTATTGAGTTAAATAATTAATTGATAAAATTATGGTAGATTAATTTAATTATATGTGTTACATTAGTTAAATTAATGTGATAAATTTTTATATTCAAAGTATGTATTTAATTGAGCTTATTTAATTAATATATTAATTAATAAGCATAATGTTATTCTAATTAATTTAATAATTAATTAGAGATTTAATGATTTGGCATAATTAATAAATAAGAGTTTTAATTATGTGACTATGTGAATTATTGTGGAATTATGCAATTTTATTTAATGGATTTAAATAGGATTGTTTGATTAATTGGGTGTGGCATTTAATTACTATATAATAGTAAGTTAATTAAATTAAACGGAAAGGAAGAATAAAGGAGCTAACCAAACAGGTCCGTAAAGGGAGTTGGTGCAGTTAACCCACTATGGGATTAACTGACCACTCGTTGTCAGTCGTGTAACATATATGATATATACGTATACTATTATACCAGTTCATATATTTTATCAGAGCAAAAGTAGAGAGAAAAGAGAGAAATACATAGAGGGAATTGAGAGATTGGAAGTAGAATCCATGTCATCTTCACAGAGTTTGCAAGGGGTAATTCCTTTGTCCCAATTTTATTTCACGTACTATGTTTCCTTCATTAACATATATTCTAAGTTCTCTGTGTATGGGAAGAATTTGCAATGGTTGATTGTATGCTTATATATGTGTTATTATATGATTATAACATGTTTGATATTCGGTATGAATGATTTAAAATAGTTGAATTCATGAAATTCGGCCTTAATTGGGTTTACGAAAAGTTCTTTTCCATTTACGTGTTTTAAAAGTTCTCTGTGAATGGGGAGATTTGACAACTCTTGATTATATGTCTATATAGGTGTTACTAATGGTTAATAACATATTATATGACATATATGCATAACTTTCAGTGATCACAACATCGAATTTTATTTAAATTGGATTTTCAAAATTAACAGAGTATAAAAGTTGTACATACGGCCCTTACGTACAAATTTTATGCCATGAATCGTTTGTTTAACTGTAAATTGATTTCAGAATATGTTAGTATGTGGAATTACGAAAAGAATGCAACTGAAACTGTATAAATTGGTTAAGAAATAAAGTTTTGGTGATTGAATTCGCTAAATGTGTTGAAATATGAAGAAATTAGTAAAAACATGATTTTTATTCTTAAACGTTGATTTTATAATGTTTATATTAGTAGAATCATGAAATGCATGTTGGTGTTATTGTTAACAAAATTCTAGCTTTTGGGTATGTGAAATTCTGTAGAAATTGGGAAATTGGAGTGTTGGGTCGTAACAGGGCTGAAGCTGCTGCAGTTTCTGTCTGCGTACTGGCGCAGCTGCGCCGGTACCAAGGGCAAAGACTGCGCAGCTGCGCCAGGTGGGTTTCTAAAGTCAAGCACAGCGCAGCTGCGCCGGTGCCAAAACTTGGGGCAGCGCAGCTACGCCGGCCCTGAGCAGTGACAGTTTGTTTTCTTTTTTAAAAAGTTGCAGGCCATGATATGTTACCTACCTAACCTATTACGCATGATATTACAAGACGCAATAACAGAATTGTAATGTATTGTAATACAATAATGAAGAATTTAAGCATTACTTAATAAGTTATATAATGATTGGAACTCAATGTTCGTAAGAGTTAGAGGTGAGAAGGGAATGCTAAAGCTTTACATTTTATGATAGTCGGTGGGGATAACCTATATGGTTAGACCTTAAGTTAAAGGTTATAACGTAACTAAGATGGAGAATTAACCCTATAAGGTTAATGACAGTATAGCTAATCGGTATTGCGATTTCATTGGTATATGTAGGGGTAATTGGCGAACGTTTATTATAACTCGTAGCTTGTGCAAGAGGAAAGTTTCTTTACCCTAACTCTATTATGATTAAGCAAGTATTCTATCCCTAAATTGTTATCGTCAAACAAGTGTCTAAACGTTACTTTATTGAGCAAGTTTTCTATTCTGGAAATACTATAATGTTCTTTTTCTTAGTTATTCAAGTTCAAGATTGCATATGAGATATTACTTCAGTTATACAATACTTATTCAATTGTATACTCTTGAGAATTTACTATTCGATTTGAGCATTGTTTATTGTTGAACCTTATAATAATAGTAAACCCTTATTGATTCGACTAGTCCATAGTTGATGAACGTTTCAAATTCTAGAATACTTATTGAGCTTATCCAAATCAAATTTCCTTTGGTGCGGACTCTGATGTCAAACTGAGATGAACAACCCTTTAATAGGGGATTATTTATGCTTTAGCATTGAGATATTGTACACAGTATGGTACTAAGGGCTGATCCCCCTAAGTACGAGAAGTAGAGTCCATAGTCTTATGATTGTTAAAGGTTTGAAGTTTAACACTTTACAACCTAGGACATAGTTCGAGGTCTTATGACCCTCAGATGTTATTTTGATTCTGGTCATTCATTCTTGAGTCAAAAGTTGAGTTTTCTTTATTCAGATGTCTTTGATTCATTCGCATGTTATTATATTGTTGTCATATTATTATACTTGTGGGCAATCGTGCTCACTCTTGCGTAATAATAACATTGCAGTTAAGAACGAAAGGTCCGACGAGCCTTCTACTAGCAAAGGCAAGGGCAAGGTCAACAAGTGATGAAGACTTGTTGTTTATTTTTATATGTTTATGTTTTAGACTTATGTTAAAGTTGTGTTAGACTTATTTATTTGTTTATGTTCCCGCATTTGAGATTTAAGGTTAGTATGACATGGGATTGATGTATTTATTTTTCAGATGTTGTAACCCTTTAAGGGGAGGATTTATTTCTTTTTATTGCATAGTTTGCATTTACTATGGGTAGATAGATAGATGATATTTGTACAGTGAATACCAAATCCCGTGGAATCGAAGTACCCGGATTTGGGGGTGTCACAGCACAACAAGACTAGATCGTTCAATTTTCTTGATAAGCATCAAATGTGATTAATTAACATCTTAAATACTCAATACTCGCCTTGTGGATAGCACAACAAGCTCATATTAAATATTTAATACTCTATTAATTTATCATGCTAGAAGGCGACGTTCGATATTCCAAATATCTTTGAACGCTTCGGACTTAATATTATTTCTTTGAGGGGTTTGTTGTTATTTGTCTTATCTTGTTTAACGCGCATTCACGTATATATATAAAATACGCGTTATTTTATTAAACATGCAAAGCATGTTTGCATAAAATATAATATATATATATAATATTTAGCATGCAAATATAGAATACTATATTCTACCTGGATTGATTAAGAATTTTTATTCTAGTTTGGTTCACTAGAGCCACCAAGTGAACCAAAAGGTCAAACCTAGGAGTGCAAGAATTTAAATTTAAACGTAACTATTACATTTAAACCCGGGCTTCATACAAACGGGTCTTCACGCGCTCCTGGCTCCTTGGTCTCCAATTTCTTCAAATAATTCTAACTATATCTATTACATTAACTATTTAAAATTAAATAGAAACCTTGATCAGCAGTAAAGGGAAAGTACATAGGAGAGAGATAGAATTTTACATCAAAAAAAATCAGAGAAGACGAGGTACGCAGACCCCATTTAATAAAATCCATTCATTCAAGCATTCAACTAAAATAAAATCCAATCACATTGGTCAAATAGTCCATGATCAATCCCTATTTATTATCATACATATCACCATATATATCAATAAATAAATATCCATCTCATTAATTAAAACATTCCATATATATATGAGTATCATTTAATGGGCAATTTTAAATTACATGAAATCCAATTTCAAGATTAAAATAAACTCTTTATTTTAAATATAAAATTATTAGGAATATATATATATATATAATATAACCTTAATATATATATATATATATATATATATATATATATATTATATAATATATTAAGGTAATCATGGGTTACCTTTCTTTTAAAACTTCCTGCACGTTTCAAAAAGCATGCAGAAACTTTTTTGTTTTGAATTGAATAACTTTTCATTTAAAACAATTAATATCATTTTCTAAGACAACGTGAGTCAACTATTAAAAAACAAATTCGGCAGGTTCCCTTTTAAAAAAAAATCGACAGTCACCATTTTGTGATCAATTCGCAGACACAGCGAACCAAGAAGAAAAAAAAATTGTTTCTGTTAATTTTTTTTTCTTTCTCCCATAAAAAAATAATTTTATACAACAAATTATGTCCAATAAATTATTCAACATACATACCCATATGTATATGAAATCAAAACAATTAATAACTGCATAAAGGTTTGGCTCTGATGCCACTGTTGGGTTTATACGAAATCGTGACGCAATAAAATTGCAAAAATTAGCAGAAGCATGGTATATCAGAGTTTAAATTTTTTTTACAAAACCATTACCCGGATCATCCTTTTATGCAAATTATTAATATAAAACGATAAATAAGAAGTTATGGAATCATACCCTTGTAGAACGAATCTTCCACAGGTACGAGTTTAACTCCTTGTTCTTCGTGATCTCCTTGAATTTCCGGGTTAGATTCCTTCTTTTGATCAACGTTAGCCACCCAAGTGTTTGGCCTCTAGAGGTGATCCACCAAGGAAGATGAATTATCAATAAGGAGGGTGGTTGACTTAGTTTTCTATCCTCTATAGAAAATGAGTACTCTCCAATAATTAGAATTGCATCAAGTAATATCTATTATAAGACTCCTCTTATATAAATATTGGTCAACCCTTCTAATCCTATTAGACATTTGATTTCTTTTAATTAATTATACTTCTTTAATTTATTTAGGTTTCCCACCACATTGGGAATAATTAATTAAATTCATTTAATTAATTTGTCTCCTAATCTTATTAGGAATAAATGAGAGTACTAATATTAAATTAATTACTAAACTCCTTTAGAAATTAAAATAATAATAATTGTAATAATATTAATAAGACTCCTCTTATTAATTTATATTTAATATTTTCAAAATATTAAATAATAAACATTAAGCTATTTAATTTATTTTATCACCATAGATTAAATTAATTACACTTAATGCATTATTATGATTATGCCATTACCTTCTTAAATAATTATTCTTTCTTTTATGGTGTGACCCTTTAGGTTCTCCATATTAAACCGATTGTGAATAAATCAATTAGAACAATTCTAATCTTATTTAAATAAATAAATTAAACTAATAATCTATTTAAATAAATAATATTTATTATACAATAGGGATAAGCCTCCCTAGCAATCAACGACTTTCTAGATAATATAGATTTCAACATTAATCATAAAAGAACCTGTGAGTTAATAGTTACCGTACAATTCAATCCTTCCACCATACAATGTCCTAATTAAATATAAGACATGAATTTACTGTCAAGACTTATTTTATTTAATTATATGTATTTCGATTAGAAAATGCACAACTCCATTTAATACAAATTAGAAACTCCTTTCTAATTTCATTCCACCTTGGCCAAGGATTCCTGGGTTGTCATTTACCGAATCACTTAGGACATATCTCCTCTTTTACTAGAGGTGATAGATTCTTTATTGATCATTCATTATCTCCATATGTAACTCATTATACCCAAACATACCCTTTTATATACCCTAAAGGGCTTTAAGGAATAAGTCAAAGTATAATTCATTACATACAAGATACTATGATGATCTCAAGTCCAAGGATCACTTGTACTACTATCACATTAGGAATTCCTATTGACAGGCGAGTAAAACTCCATTAGGTATTCCATAACGGGTCACGTTCAGTGAACTTATTCTTCAATAAGCACCTACATACTTGCTTTAGTGTCTCCACACAAATGGTCATGAGATCAATCATCCTCATCCAATGAGAAAGCAACATATGTACCAATCTATCCGGATATATTAATCCCCTTTTTAGTAATCTCACGATTGAGAACTATTTTAGTTTTAAGCTTTCTAAGAATTTAAATCTCATTAGCATGATCAACATCATGATTCTAAAAGCATTGCTTAAAACTATGGGTTATTTACATATTATAAAAACAGCACCATGTAGATAATTAAATGCCTTTAATAAGTTAATGTTTTTATTAATAAATAAATAAGATCGTCTCCAAAGTAGATGCTTTATCATCATACATGATTGGCTTGCATGCATACTACTTTCAGTTTCTGCACTAGCTGAGCTAAAGTAGTAGCCAGCTGAATCAGACCATTAGCGCCAAAATTGGTGTTAGTAGGGTTGCTTCTTTTAGGCGGCATTTTCCTACACAAAAATCAATCCCCACTCAATAACACTATACAAATCTAGTAACAAAAACGGATTAAGCAAAAAGCACACACATAATTGCCATTCAAAAACTCCCAATTAGTCTCGAGTACCAAACCTCAAACAATACATAGATTTTTTTACCTTATTCTATATTTAATTTCAAAATTCTAAAATTTAGTCAAAACTATTACCCACATCTAATTCCCAAAATCACTCCCCAGGGAATATGTAGGTTTTTCAACCTAACACATTTCGAGGGGCCACTACTTTGATATCACCTCTGTAACACCCCGAACCCGATATAGGCCTGAAATGCTACATGCCGCAAGCCCAAAGGCCCACAAGGCAAAAATATCAATAACGCGCAGCCCAAACAAAACAACTCAACTATAATCTTAACTTAAAACCCAACAATAAATATAATTCAATCCAATTTAAAAGATATCAAATTCTTAAAATGGAGATGCAGCTCCCCGAAACTAATTGTTTTATCAAAATTCATCAACAAAAGAAATAATATTTAAAATTAAACTCCAGCTATTCCAGCGTATCAAATATGTGCTCAGCTTTCAACGATGGGATCTGTAAAAATCTGTAAGGGGGTGAGCAATGAAGCCCAATAAGTATCAATCCTCCCTATCTAGCCGAATCAAGTACAATTTGCAAAATATTTTTTTCGACATAACTTTTTGTTCAATGGCAATAGTACATATGCTTTCAAAACTAAAACAATTCCAAAATTAATTTCAATGTATATCATATATCTTTTAATCCATAGCCTTAGCGACTATGGTTACAATAGTCCTGTAACACGACCCAAAAGTTCAATAACGTTATGATACGCACCCTAATAAGGTTTCTATAAAAATGCACGCTTCCCGAAAGGCATTTAAAAGGTGTGCGCCTTAGTAGGTCCTATATTAGCTCCGGAACTAAACATAATCAATAACGAGTTCTATACATAGTCAGACTGAGGATTTCAAAATATTTTCTCAATATTATCGATATTTTAAACGATACGTTTTCACAGTTCAAAATCATATAATCTCATTTCACAATTTGAAAATAAATACTTGATCCGAATTTTGAAATAGAAGAACATAACTGTTTAATTTAAATGAAAGCCTTAAATAAAACATAACAAATTTTGAAATCATACATTTAGGCATCCGAATAATTTTTAAGGCATACATAAAAGTAACGATAATCTTAAAAACACTAAATAGTTCGAAAAGCCACTTACCTCGATGTTACGAAATACGAATTTAAAAACGAACAAGTCCTAAATATAACATTAGAACAAATAAAAATTATTAGGATACAATATCCTAACTCAAATGTATTTTAAATTTTTATCTTACATCCACTGATATTTAATATGTTTATTTATTTTTAATTCCAATGGTCTTTAGTTAATATACTTGAAATTATAATGACTTTATTAAATTATAATAACTTAGATATTGAACTATAAATAAAAATAAAAATAAACTTAAAAATAATTATTTTTTGTTATTAATATAGAATTCATTAAGTTATACTTACTAAATCTTTACAATATTATTGTTGCATGCAAAATACCAATACATACTCGCATAATTACAAATACTAAGATGACTTTCATGATCTAGATTCCAGAATGTATAATATAACCACACACACACACACACACACACACATATATATATATATATATATATATATTTGTGTGTGTGTGTGTGTGTGTGTTTGTGTGTGTGTGTATGTGTGTATGTTTATGTATTTACCAATTTAAAGAATTAGATCATATGCATTAGCCAAGATACAAAGATGCCACAATGATTAACATATATATATTCATGGAACAATCTAATCTATATTGAATAAGAACCCATTTATATCCTACCCTATATAATATATATATCATCATATTCAATTTACAAACTCTATACATATATGAATATAAACTGCACACACTAACTCATACAATAAATACACATTTATTTAATCGCAACTCAAATCCTACTTATACCTATAATATCTGATTTATACATACAAAAAGAAAATAAATATAAGCACACTGTTTATTTTATTTTATTATTTTTTAAAAAACCTGTTATAATCATTATTTAAAATAATAGAATTACACATATTTAATATAAGTATAATCTCATAATTGAAAAAAAGGGTTTAGGTTTTTACCTTTTTGAGTTTTCTTCTTTTCCTATTTTCTGTTCTGCAGTACTCCAAAGCCAAATAGTTTTTACATTCTTTTCTTTCTTTCTAGTAGTTTAAATATATGTAATTCCTTTGCAAAATAGGTTACCAAGTAAAAGAGTCCTTTTTAAAATTAAAAGTTTGTTAAACTTGAATGACTTTTCTTATCCTTATAGGTTTTAGATATGTATAAATACTTATTAGTTACACTTCTATTATCTAATTATATTGTATTATTATCTTTTATCTTTCTTTTTTTTAAACCGGGTATTACAAGATGTCAGAAGGACAAAAGAAGGGAGCACTTCCCCAATCAGTGACGAAGGGGGACGCCTGGGTGGTTTTCGAGTCTGCAGAACATTCAGATGAAAGGGTCTGCAAGCAAGGAAAGTTCAATATAAGGATCTTAAAGAGCAAGAAAAGGATGTCAAGGCAATCATTTAAACTCAAAATACTTACCATAGCAAAGAAAGAAGTCTGAGATTTAAGCTTAAAGACGCTTGAAAAGAAGAACAAACAGTGTCAGGAAAAGTTAGAAATCATAATTACACAAGAAAAAAAATTCTGAAAAATTTTGAAAAAACTTCGGACAGCTAAAAAGAATTCTTTGGAGCCCTTTTTGGACAAATTCAGTTATGTATCATGACCAAAGGTTATGACTTCTGTAGGTCTCGCCACTAGCTTCGTTTTGATATATTATGGGTCTCGAAACTCCAAACGAGTCAAAAGTTATGATCAAAATAGTGATTTCTCCTCACGGACTTCATTTTCACCATTTAATTGATGAATTCACCCCAGGGCTCTGCCCCCCAGAGTTCGGCCTCCTAGGGTTCGGCCACCTAGGTTAGTCCTGCAGCAGAAAAGTTATATTGATTATTGATGATTTGTTTTAGGCTCAGTTTGTAATATATTAAATTTATTTTAAAAATTAATAATTATATTATATTTACTTTTTTTGGTGTAAAAAATTAATAGAATAAATGTTAAAATGAGACTCGATATTATACATAAGTATTTTTTAGGAACATTTATGTCATCAATTTGTAACGTGATACTATCAATTAGACGTAATCAGAAAAATCAAAAGTTTAACTCCCTAATTAAAAAAATTTAGAAGACAATCTTTAAAGTAAAAAAAAAATTAATCATTTAATTCTCTAACTAAAAAAATTAAAAAGACAATCCTTAAAGTGAAAAAATTAAAATTAAAAGTTCAGGTTATTTTATGGATGTAACAATGTTTTAGGAGTATTCAATAATTTTAAATGGCCAATAACAGGCCCAGGTTAGTATTTAACCCGATTAGACATGACTACTCAAAAGAGCGTCGGATCCCTAAAGCCCAATCGGCTTTCAAACATCGCTTAATTTGCCTACCACTATAATAACCCCAAACTCCCAAAACCCTATCAAAAATAAAAATCTCCCTCACAAACGTATAATTTATCTCACTCCTGATGAATCTTGCAGCACTAGAATAGCTCACCAAGTCTCTATCCATCTCTCAGTGCATCAGCATTCAGATCTATCAGTCTAATTTCAGCTCTAAACCCTAGAGTTCTAGGGTTTTTAACTGCCAATCTCTGTTTCTCTTATAGGTGTCGACGTCGGTTAAAAAATCCGCGGGTCGGGTCACAACCCGGATCTTTCATCTCTTCCTAAGTTATCTCTACCTTCACTCTTTTTATTGTTAAAAAAGGTTTTGAAGGATTTTTTAGAAAAAAGGCCAACATGTATCATGTCGACGATTTGAACGTTTTATAGAGTCTCCAGTTGGTAGATTTGAAAATGGTTGTACCAACTCAACCAAGTTTGTTTGAAAGAGGCCCAATTGCTGGACACTGTTGAAACTTGATCTTTGAAAACAAAGTTTGAGTTCGGGGGCTTGGTTAAGTGTGGGGAAGGTGTTAGGCACCCCACAACTCCCGTGTAAATACGGTACCACATCTTTTCAATATTTTCCTTAAAAATTGAAATGCGTGAGTGAATGCTGCTTGAAAATTGGGCCTATTTTGATTAATTGAAAGCTTTGATAGGCTTCGTTGAACCTATATACGAAGGGTTTGATTTATTTTGAAAACAGTCTTTGATTTGATTTGCAAAAGTATTTAATTTGAGTTGCAAAAAAGCTCTTCTTTTGATTGAATTGAAATGATGTTTTAAAAGCTGGTTATCAAACCCTTACGCTAACATACGAATTGAAGCATATCAATACTTTCAATTTTATCTTTTTAGCCTTAAGGATGCATTTGAATGGTGATTGTCGGGCTGCGAAGCATCCTCGACCACAGAATATACAAGTGTCAGTCTCCTCATGGGCATGATAGCCATCGGAGGGACTCTGACACGACAAACTATTATTCTCATTATATTGAGACCTTAAATCCGGATAACCGTTTTAAGGTCTTTTACATGTACATTTCTACAGAAAAACTGGCAGGGTACATTCGTAAAGTGGAGTTTGTCCATCGTGGGAATCAGATTCTGATCAGTTTGATCATGAATCCCACGATTCCTAGGCTCACATATGAGTAGCCAATAAACCTGCAAAGTTCAAATTTGTACAGAAATAGATATATCCCAAGATTGCCAAAATCGAGGATTCATTCAGTAAATCCCGATTCGCACGACCGAAGCGTCTCGTTCCCACTAGATAACGATTTAAGGGACACAGGTTGCTTTTGTAATTGAAAAATGCCGATTCATATCAAATGAATATTTAAAGCATTAATTGAATACAAAGCAAGTAATAGCAATATATATACACAATTATATATAAAAGCTGTAAAGGGCGATGAGTTTTCACGCCGATGCTCGGACTTGAATTGAAATATATATATATATATATATATATATTGACAAAAAAGTAGTCAACCAAGATTGAGAAGAGAACCCAGTGATGGTGAAGGCTGCTTATATATGCATAAATATATATAAAAGCAATAAAAAGGCCACAGAATAATCCAGGCCGAACATAAATGTAAATGTACAGAAAAATAGTCAACCAGGGACTGGGAAGATAACCCAGTAATGGTGAAGAGCGCAAAAAGCACTAAAAAGGCCACAGAATAATTCTGTCCGAACTAAAATGTAAATTTTCAGAAAAGTAGTCAACCAGGGACTGGGAAGATAACCCAGTAATGGTGAAGGGTGCAAAAACCAGTAAAAAGGCCACAGAATAATCTAGGCCGAACTGAAATATATAAATATATATATATATTGACAGAAACGTAGTTAACCAAGACTGGGAAGAGAACCCAGTGATGGTGAAAGTTGCTTATATATGCATAAATATATATAAAAGCAGTAAACTACCTCAGATTTGACATCCGGGCTTGACAGAATTGAAAAGTTAGTATATATACAGTTAAAAAAATATAAAAAAAGCCAAACTCAGACTAGGAAGATAACCCAGTCCGGGGAAGTTGCTTAAAACGAAGGTGCTAGTGCACTGAAGCTGTTAGAGCTGATGGATCGTCAATCCGAGTTGTAGAAATGCCAGAAAACTCAGTTATGTACAAAAATGTACCAAATTTTGACGAAAAACGGCCAAGGAACTAAGTTCCGGGCATATTTAGAAAACGAAACATAACGTGCAAGTGTATAAAAGTACAAAGA
Organism: Panax stipuleanatus; assembly: GCA_020205555.1. Taxonomy (NCBI): domain Eukaryota; kingdom Viridiplantae; phylum Streptophyta; class Magnoliopsida; order Apiales; family Araliaceae; genus Panax; species Panax stipuleanatus. The sequence continues at coordinate 111,661,274 of CM035119.1, read as the reverse complement.
AGTAATATAAACTTGCTGATCATAAAATTACTCACAATGGACTGCTAAACGGCTTTTTGCCAAATCGTAGGCTCTATACGTCCAAATCTACCGGTTATTTTCTGATATGTGGTAGTATGTGGGTATATTTACGTGTTAGAGTGAAAAAATTTAGGTTTAGAAGAAGTGAAAAAGTCAAAAAATCAAACGGGCAGAGGTTCGCTGCGTTTCGAAATATTTTGAAAATGAGGGGGAGTGCACGTTTATTTATAGGCCAGGGAGCCTTAGCTCTACCTGCTACTACCGCAGGTAGAGGTGCGGCTCCCCTGGTGGGGCCCACGTGTCCGATTGAGTTGTCTCGAAGTACATGCACTTCGCTGGGGCTAAACCAACGGCTGAACAGGATTCGGTCTATACCCGATACTTCGCTGGGGCTGAACCAACAACTGAATTGGATTCGGTCTGTACCCGATGCTTGGAAAGTGGCAGTTCTGTGTCAGTTTTGCGCAGTTTTTCGGTAGTTTTGTGCAGGTTTCCCGCAGTTTTCTCGCAGTTTGCATTGGTGACCCCCTGATATGACTCCGAGGTGAATACCAAGGGTTTCCAGAGTGTCCCCCTTTCTGTCAGAAATATGCTGCTGAAACGCAGGATTTCAGGACAAACCGCTCAATCGCGTAGCGATTTTTCTTCAGATTTGACTTGGCAGCACATAGAAACTCCGTTTCAACCCGAACCGAACCAAGCCTGGGGGAGTGGGACCCACCCTGGGGAGTCGCAGGTGGAGGTGCGGCAGCTGCAGGTGGGCCTGCTTCCACCAGGACTATATATTGGGCAGCGGGATTTCATTTCTATAAAGTTCTATTTCGAGTTTCAAAAGGATTTTGATCTTCTTTTTCAGATCTACGGAGCTTGGACAACTGTTTTCTAATTCCGTCAGTTCCTACGCGTTCAGTGTAGCGCAGGTAACGTTATATGTCCTTTTTTCGCAAGTTTTGACCGTTAAAAACATGCGAACCACGTAGGGGGCTTTTAGACGCAATGTATGAAAAGTGTATGCATATATGATCTGTTAAAAATTTTCTGACTACATATGTATGCATATCTTACTGTAATGCACGTTTGGATGTAAGAAAATTCAGATTCTGAGACAGTTAATTTTTGCACTTTTTTGGTCAGTTTACTCGTCCTTTTTGAGGACGAGTGAGCCTGGATTTTCAACTAAAAAAATGTCCATGGTAATTTGGCTACCATGTGAGGTTATTTTTTATTTTATTTCATAAATATGAACTATTCTTATTTTTGGAAAGGTGTGCTACTGAATGGCCACTAGACATGCCTATGTGCATGCGGACAGTCTATTTTACAAAGGAGATTGGCAAAATTTTTACAAAATCCGAGTGTTTAATAAATATGCAATTTTGACTCTACTGGGGATTTTTGACTAACCCATGCATGTTTTAGGACTTATCTTTTGAAAAATATGCAGTTTTGACTTTACGGGGTATTTTTGACTGACCTATGCATGTTTTAGGACTTATAGATGCATAGAGTACTGATTTAAATAATAAGCCACAGGTTTTAGGCTTACCACACCCTTTCTGAGGCGATTTGGAGACTTTGTGCAGGTGATGGACCGTGATAGACCCAGCAGTGCTAGTCTGTCTCTTCAGGAGTCAGACGTAGGAGGGCTTTTGATGTTCCTCAGTCACGTCCGGCTAGACCGCCTCACAGATTGGTAGAGTCGGTGATTCGTCCAGCTCAAGATGAACCACCGATTGACATTGATGATGAGCAGGCTGCTTTTGCTGCTCCAGCCCCGGCTCAGGCTCCACGGGCGTAAGTTCCAAGCATTGTTGTGCCTACACAGGAGCTGCTGGAAGACTTGAGTCGCCATCCTTTGAGATATCTCCACCCTAATGAGGTGACTTGAAGTTTTCCTCTTCTTGGATTTTTTTCTTTCTTTTTCCATTCTCGGGGCACAGATTTTTGACATGGGTTGGTTTTTGATGCAGGTTCCTGGCATTACACAGCCTCGAGGGAACTGGTATAACGTGCATTCCCTGTATCATACTTTGCACGAGGATTACAGGGATATCGTTGATGGCTGGGGGTTCCAGGCTTTCTTCTCCATCCTTCCCCGTCGTTGCCCCTGGGGGTATATGAGGGCTTTATCTGAGCGCTGGTTCCACCAGACTCAGTCCCTTCATCTGCTGGACTGTGAGGTGATGATGACCCCTATGGACTGGAGGTTCATCACCAGTATTGAGTTTGAGGGTGAGCCAGTGCTTGTCGTGGCTGACATCACTTCTACTGCCGTTCGGTCCCTGCTGGGAGTTTTTCCGATGGCCCTCAAGGGTCGGTGTGTTTGATCTGGTCCCTTGAGTATAGATGCCCAGAATGGGACTTTACTGGAGCCTCCGCCTGATGACCAGAGGGTTAGAGATCGCATTCTGAGGCGATTAATTCTGGTGATCATCAGGGGTTATTTTGTGGCAAATAACTCATCTACTGTGTTCTTCGCCCTGGTTATCACTACCCGGTATGTAGAGCGCCTCAGTGACTTTGATTGGGGTTCCTACACCTTTGCCTATTTTCTCCGATGCATGCGTATGCTTTCGGAAGGTTCGACGGAGACCTGGTTAGGATTCTACTCGTTTTCTATTGGTGAGTACATCTCTCTTGTACTTTTTTAATTTCAGCATTTATATTTGTCAGTCTTAATCACTGAGGACTTTTGATATTGACATGGCCAGTTCTAGGCATTTAAGAGGCTTCCTTGCCTACGGCCCGCCACTGCCTTAGGTCTGGAGACCTATCCTCGAGGACGGCATTGGCATCACTCGACTTTGACGGAGGTCCCTGTTGCTGAGGGATTTACTCATGCTCGCCTATAGTTGGAGCTTTTGACGGCTGGATCTATCTCATGAACGTCGTATACCTCTGAGTTTTTGACCGTCGGATTCGAGGGAGGCTTTCCCACTGGTCTTGAGTTTGTATTGTCGACCCGCAGAGTCCTGATTTTGACAGAGGGATGCTGGGAGCTCTATTTGGGAGAGCGTGCCATCAGGAGTATTACGGGTGAGATCTGCATTCCCATTGCTCCTCTTGCTTGGCATCATTTATCGTTGATCATTTCACTGATAGAGATTTCCATGGAGGGCATAGATGGCTTCACCCTATTAGAGGGTCCGTTCAGCCAGGAGGCATTTAGCAAATGGTGGAGCCCTAGCACTATTGGAGCTCAGACTCGTGCTACCTAGTTAATGGAAAATATGGTGCCAAGGTCTGTGATAATGACAGACTGGATAGCTTGCCTCAGGGAGCCGACTCAAGCAGACCAAATTACAGATCTGACCCGGGAGTTGGGTAGCGCTCGCCTTTTTATCAGGCATCTTGGCAGAGATTCGTCAAAGGCATCTTCTTTTGACCCGTCCAGCTGAGGAGCAGGCCCTTCCTCAGGTCCATTTTCCAGCAGTTTTGTAGGGGCAGATCCTCCCTTATACCGCCCAGATATGCCTGATAACCGAAACTTTGTGTCCACGGAGGAGATGGATTAGGTTAATCACCTAGACGTAGACTACCTGGATCTCTTCTAATAGCTATGGCAGCTATATTTTTTTTTGTCAGCCACTGTTTTGGCTATTTAGCCGTTGTGCCATCATTTTGATAGACCACTGTAGTAGTTGGGTGATGGTGCCCTATTTCCCTGTATTCTTCACTTCACTTTGTATTATCAGACAGGGATGATGCCTGCAGTAGATAGTTTGTCATAGATATTCATGCTATTTCCTATCTATCACATCATGTTTATACTTATCATCATACATGTATTATGTCATATTTATGCATTTAGATAGATGAGTTTTGCGTTGACCCTTGGATGGTCTTGTGGTACGGTGACATAGATGACGTCATCCGCCGTGAGCCGTATTGAGCATTTGCCACAGTCTGAGGTGGCTTCATCATTGAGGTCGCGGTACGAGAGCCTGCCCTTCTCAGCCAGAGGGACAGTTGACCAGATGTTGGGGCATTCGTTGGCCCTTGTAGATTTTCAGGTGCCATATGGGTTTGTGGATGGCATATTATCCTGCTGAATACCTTCTATACAGGTCTTTCGATTCGGGCGACATGAGCTAGCGCTGACTTTGGAGGAGTACGAGTGGCTTATTGATTTGGATCTGGACTTGCCGTGCACCCGGACCGCTATTAGCGACATGAGGAGACCGTTTCTGTGGATGTCCGATCTTCGTCAGAGGGTAGTAGGCAGACGAGATGGTATCTGGGCGTGTCATCTCGATTGACTTCTTGATCGATCGTTTTGGGGAGCCTGATAGCTATGATCGATATGTTGGGGATTTTATCATTTCAGCAGAGGCGTGGCATCTAGCCAGGGTAGATATTCTGCTGATGTGCATCGTGGCATACGTCTACATGCCGCTATGCTTGGATCACCTGGACGTAGGTTTGGTAGTTATTGTTCGGGCCCTTAGACAGGGTAGTACCATTATCCCGATGATATTGGTTGAGATGCTACGGTCTGCCACTCACTATATTACCCACCCGAAGTGGTTCTTCAGGGGTAGTTCGATCTTGCTGTACATATGGCTAATGTCCCATATCCGACTGATTGGATCTTTCAGGCATCATGGGTATTATTTTTCCCATGATATCTTTATGTCCTACTCTTTTCAGCCGGCGGAGTGTACCGATGCAGAGACATGGTCGACATTTTTGTCGAATATTGACCATTCGTTCGTGATTTTGCCATGCTCTGGGCTAGCCTCCCCATATAGCTTCATTACTTATGCACTTGGCATGGATTACTTGCCCCTAGCGGGTTTGAGGAGAGTGACTACTTATCATCCCCTTGCTGTTATGAGCCAGTTTGATCTGTTCCAGAGCTTGCACCGATTCGAGGGGTCTGCTGAATAGAGGATGTCAGCATCGTCTATATCATCAGCCGATTTGATCAGGGCATATTAGTGTTGGACTCATAGAGAGAGGGCTGAGTTCTCCAGTAGCCATCCGGAGAGTTCTCCAGAGTATTCTGCATAGTTGGAGGCAGATATGGCAGCAACATTTGTTTCTTCAGCTCCTGTTGTAGATTCACATGAGGAAGAGCCTAAGGAGGATCCTGAGTCTCCCACTGAGGATGAGTTATTCGTAGGTTTGACAGCGGCATTGGTCAGTGATCCACTGACTATTCCTCTAGGCACATATCCGACTTTGGCAGATTCATTGTTCAGGATTGACCTTTGAGCGGGATTCGGTTAGAGCGTAAATGTCGACCGCCTTATCTGGTAGAGATATAGGTTTAGCTGAGAGGGACGCACTTCGAGTCGCTCAAGATGCTGGCTTTATAGAGAGAGAGGAGCTCCGATCTGCCAGAGATGCAGCTGTTGTGGAGAAAGATGAGATCCGCTCAACCAGAGATGCAACTTTTGCTGAGATCGAGGATACTTTGATTGCTAGAGATGCAGCTTTTGCAGAGAGGGATGAGGCTATAGCTTCTTGTGATTTCCACATTGCTGACAGTACTGCCCTTCGATCTTATACTCACGGCCTGGTTACCGAGATGAGTGCATATATTGATGACCACAGTGCCACACTACAGATGACTGTGGAGGTTTTGGGTCGTATGGAGGCTGAGGGTATTGCACTTGCAGCTGCTCCTCCATCTTCAGAGAGAGATGCCATGGTGGCATTGCTGGCCCGCTTATCCTTGGGTCCATAGACTAGCTTTATTTTTCCTGCACAGACTAGATCATCCATTTTTTTCATGTATAGGGCATTATGTATATATCAAACAGTTTTATATCAGAGAAATATATTTTTGATTCACTTCCCTGTTTGGAGATGTATCGTAATTGCTGAGTGATTACCACTTCTTTCATGACTCGCTGTTGTTGATGCATCTTGAGCTTCTCCTTGATGGACTGACAGTTGAGATGTCAGGGAGTATCTCAGATGGGCCTGTTGATCAGGGTAGCTTGATAGAATTTATCTTCTGTATGTCTTTGGTGTCTTGGAACTGGAGCCTACGTACTCCCAGGTTGAGGGAGATCAGGTCATTCGTAGTTCTAGCTTTATATGAGAGAGGGTTTGAAAAGTAATTGTCTTGGGTTTTGAGTTTGGCTTGATGAATTTTTGAGTTTTTATTTGGTTTGACCGCACCAAAAATGGTTGTCTACGTACTCCCGGGTTGAGGGAGATCAGGTCATTCGTAGTTCCGGCTTTCTAGTGAAAAACCAAACTAATTTGATTCGTAGGACCCGGATGCGGGTATGCATGTGCTTCAGACATAGTACCTTTTCACTGTATCTGAAATAATGAGTTGGGAAAATTCGTTCTCGTCTATTTCTTGTAATTTGATAGCTCCTCCCGTCAACACTTCCTTGACAATCAAAAGGCCTTCCCAATTAGGGGCGAACTTTCCTTTAGCTTCGTATTGATTGGCTAGGACTTTCTTTAACACCAAGTCATTTTCTTTGAATTGCCATATTCGGACCTTCTTGTTGTAGGATCGAGCAATACGTTGTTGATACAATTGTCCATGGAAAATGGTTGTAGCCCTCTTTTCATCGATCAGCGACAGTTGGTAGTATCGGTCTTGCAACCAATGATCCTCATCTATCTGAGCATCGATCATCACTCGCAAGGATTCCATCTCTACTTCTATGGGGAGGACTGCTTCCATGCCATAGACCAACAGGGTTAGAGGCAGTAGGTCAGGCCATTCTTTGTGATTAGCGGACATTTTCTGCATAATCTTTTTGATGTTTTTGTTGGCTACTTCAACAACACCATTCATCTTGGGTCGATAGATGATAGAGTTGAGATGCTTGATGTGGAACTTGCTACACAGTTCTTTCATCATTTGATTGTTCAGGTTCTTGGCATTATCTGATATGATCACCTCCAGTTGTCCATATCGACAGAGGACATTGTTTCTGATGAAACCAATGATGACCTCTTTCATGACTTTAGGAAAAGAGGCGGCTTCAACCCATTTGGTGAAATAATCGATCATGGTGAAGATGAATCAATTACCATTGTTGGCTTTAGGTTCCACTGGGCCGATCACATCCATTCCCCACATGGAGAAAGGCCATGGTGAACTCATGTTGTGCAGCTCATTTGGAAGAGCATGTATGGCATTCCCATGTGCTTGTCATTGAAAACATCTCTTGACGTGATCATCGCAGTCAGCTTTGAGAAAGATCCAATAATGACCTGTTCTTAATATCTTCTTGGCCAGCAGATGATCGCTCATGTGTGGACCACATACTCCACCGTGGACTTCATCCATCAGCCTCTGGGCTTGTTCTTTATCAAGGCATCTTAAGAGGCCTATTCCAGCATCTCTTTTGTAGAGGGCGTCTCTGCTTCGATAGAACTTCATAGCCACCTTGTGAATCCGCTTTCGCTCGGATTGGCTTGCTGCAGCAGGCGTAGATCCATCTCGTAGATATTCCTTGATGTCTAGATATCAAGGCTGATTGACAGGAGGTATTTCATCTAATACTTCTCCAATGTAATTCCCATATGTCGGGCCCTTCTGAATTGTAAATTTGATGTTGGGAATCCCACTCCTGTCGGATATGCGGATTAATAAAGCCAAGGTTGCCAATGCATCAGCGAAGTCATTCCTACCCCGAGGTATATGGATGAAAGTTATGTCTTCAAACTCCAAGGATATTTTGACGACCTGGCGATGATAGGGCAGTAAATGCAGTTCTTTGGTGTGATATGCCCTAGTGGATTGTCTAATGACCAACTCAGAGTCTCCAAAGACCAATAGGTGTTTGATACCCATGGATTGGGCTAGTTTTAACCCCATTATACAGCCTTCATACTCAGCCGTGTTGTTGGTGTTGCCAAATTAAAGTTTGGTAGTAACAGGATATTGTTCTCCTGTACCAGAGATAAGGATTGCCCCAGCTCCAGCACCTTCCATATTTACTGCTTCGCCGAAATACATTTTCCATAGTTGGACTGTATTCTCTTGTTGGAGTTGTTGAATTATCATGATTCCATCATCTAGGAAATAAGTCTCCAAGGGCTCGAACCCTCCTGAAGGTGCTTCAGCTAATTGATCTGCAATGCCTTGACCCTTGATTGACTTCTGAGTCACGTAGACAATGTCGAACTATTGTAGGATCAACTGCCATTTGGACAGTCGACAATTTAACATTGGCTTGTGGAATACGTACTTGAGTGGATCCATGCGAGATATGAGGCAGGTCGTGTGCCCATGGTGGTAATGTTGTAACCTCATTGCGGTCCATGCTAATGCACAACATGTTTTCTCGATCAGTGTGTATTTCTGTTCACCACTGCTGAATCTTTTGCTGATGTAGTAGATGGCTCTTTCTTTGCTACTATCATCTTTCTGTCCTAACATGCAGCCCATTGCGTTGGCAATGACGAACAAGTACATGAACAGGGGAACTTCATCCCTTGGAGGTACCAAAACAGGTGCTTCGATCAATTGTCTCTTGAAGTCAAGGAAGGCTTGTTGACAATCCTTATTCCATTTGGTGGAGGAATTCTTCCTTAATAACTTGAATATGAGTTCACAGGTTGCTATGAGCTGGGAAATGAATCGACTTATGAAGTTGATCCTCCCCAGAAACCCACGTATCTCCTTCTCTGTTCGAGGTATTGGCATCTCAGTGATGGCTTTAATCTTGGTAGGATCTAGTTCGATACCTCGATTACTCACCAAGAATCCTAGCAGCTTGCCTGCTTTGACGCCAAAGCACATTTGGCGGGATTTAGCTTGAGTTTGTACTTACGTAACCTGTTGAACAGCTTTCTAAGATGGTCGATGTGATCATCCTCCCTCCGAAATTTGATGATGGTGTCATCCACATAAACCTCTATCTTCTTAGGCATCATGTCATGAAATAGGGCCATCTTGGCTCGCTAATACGTGGCTCCGATATTGATAAGGCCGAAGGATAGTCGCCTGTAGCAGAAGGTTCCCCAGGGAGTGATGAAGGCTATTTTTTCCATGTCCTCTTCAGCAACTATGATTTGATGGTAACCAGTAAAGCAATCTACGAAGGAATACATGACATACTACGCCGTATTGTCGATCAAGATGTGGATGAAAGGCACCGGTAAGTTGTCCTTGAGGCAGGCTTTGTTCAAATCCCGGTAATCCACGCATACTCGTACCTTCCCTCCGGGCTTAGGCACGGGAACTATATTTGAAAGCCACTCTAGGTAGGTTGATACCATGATAATCCCGGCTTTGAATTGTTTAACAACTTCTTCTTTGACTTTCAGGCTCCATTCAGGTTTCAATTGTCTGAGCTTTTGTTTGACTGGCTTGAACCAGTCTTTGATGGGCATTCGATGGATGACAATGTTAGTGGACAGGCCAATCATGTCTTCATGTGACCATGCAAATACCTCCTGGAACTGTGTTAGGAGTTTGATCAGGTTGGCAGTGGTGGTTTGGTCGAGGTTTGGTTTGGGTTTGTCTTTGACCCATTCTTTGATCTCCTCGGGCACCTCATAGTCATCTTCCTCCTCTTGATCAATATCCATCAAGTTGAAGTTCAATTCTACATCAAAGTTGTAGTCACTTTGACAGGTTGGCATCTTATCAGCAGAGACAAACACATCCAACGCTTGAGTCCTGAAAACAAAAAGGCTTACATCTTCGATATATACAACTGCTTAAATATACAGAGCATTCTACAAAGCATGACAAAGTTACTGCTATAGCTGTGCAATCAAAAGTAAGCAGTAAATGAAAGCATGATTAAAGAGCAGATTGACTCTCTCTGCCCCTTTACCCTTTTTGACTGAGGCAAAGGACACTGCTCCAGTTATCCAAGGTCAGATCCTCATAAACTGGGACGATTGAGGATTTGTGATCATCTGTCTCGTCTCGAATAATGACTGAGACATCCTTTATAATAGGGCCGAGGTTTTTCTTTGAACTGCCCCCTCTTTCCTTCTTGATGCTAGGAATTTGAAACTGATCTTCGTCGTCGCTGTCTGGGATCTCATCATTCATACCCTCGTAGTTTATGATAACCCTCATGTTAGCGAATGGGTCTCGTCCTTCATACAAGATCTTTTTTTCCCTTTTCGCTATCCGCCTCAGGCTTGAGGGCTTTTCTTTCATTGACGGATATGATTGGAGGAAATAGCATGGCTGATACCACAGTAGGGATCTTCCTCATTGGTTTTACCCATCCGACATTAGTAAGGTTTGGCAATAGGATTGTGGAAGCATGAGCCTTGGGATGCTTATGCGGGTTCCGGTGGTTTGCCCGGGATGAGAATCCCAATTCGGCTCTCCCAGTCTGACTCAGGATTTGCATGGGACTCTTGATACCTTGCTGATTCTTTCCTAACCCTTCTCCAGGTTGGAAACCCAAAGATACCATTTTCTGGCCCACTGTCATTACTTCGGTGGAGACCTTAGGCTTCAGAGCTGGTGCCCCGATAGGTAGATGCTGGGTATTGCTCACCTCCAAGGCTTGAAAACTTGCAGGTTCAATCCCTGCATCCAGGCTGATCACTGGCATGTCTCCTTGTATGTAGACAGGGTATTCTGGTTCGGCATTAACCGTGATGAGGTTGCCATTGATAATGTATTTGAGCTGTTGATGGAGGGTGGATGGCACTGCCCCTGCCATATGAATCCAGGGCCTGCCCAGCAGCAAGTTATATCCAGTGGCGATATTGAGCACCTGAAAGGATACGTAGAAAGTGTGTGGGCCAATCTCCAAGGGTAGTTCTATTTCTCCCATAGCTTGGCGTCGAGATCCATCGAAAACCCGGATAACCACATGACTGGTTTTGATCCGATTCGGGTTAATCTTCATTCTTTCCAAGGTATCGTAGGGACAGATGTTGAGGGATGATCCTTCATCTATGAGCACTCCTCCGATCACATACCCGAAAGAAATCACAGCTATATGTAGGGACTTATGATGGCCCGTTCCCTCTGCGGGGATATCATCGTCAGTGAAAGATATCACATTCACTACTACAAAATAATAAATAAATGACACTTAATACACAATATTTTTATAAAAAATGTTGTGATTTAGTTTTTCACAATATTTTTTTTGAAAAAATATTGCAGTTTGATATACAAAAGCGTTGTGTATTTAAAAAGGATAATTTTTTGTTTGAAAGAGAGAACGTTTTTTTAAAGAAAACCTTGTCTTTTAAAAGAACACGGAGGTTTGATTTGTATTGGCTTGAAAAACACGGAGGTTTAATCTTTCTTCTTTTTCTCTCTACGCTCCTTCCCCGATTGCGACCTCTGCTTCTCTCGTGACGAACTGCCATTCCCTCTCTCATCGAACTGCCACAACAATCCAATACTCAGACCTCATTCCCTCTCTCAATCGAACTGCCAAACCTTATCATACCTCTCAATTGAAGCCCTAGCGTGATTTCATACCTTATCATACCTCTCAATCGAAGCCCTAGCTATTGATCTGAAGAAGTTTTTGACGCACTGAAGAATCAAACTATTGATCTGGTCTTTACTGCACATGCTACTTAATCAGAAGCGTCAAAGTCCACCATCCAATCATCTGGAAACGACGACGACGCTGCCGCCGCCAGCTCCTTCATCTTGTTATATTATACAAATAAGTGCAGGTATGTTTCGTTAGGGTTCAAGTTAAATTCTCTTAATTGATTATTAAATTCTCTTTTGTTGGTATTTGGTGTTTCTATATATTTTATGTTAATCTGGTAACAGTTCTAAAGAAGATGATAGAGGAGGGTGAGGGATGGGATACTCCTAAAGAAGACGATGAAGTTTTTGGTATATTATTAAATTTCTGAGTTTAAGAACTTAAAACTTTGTATGCTCAGTTATTAATTTATGTTGGTATAATTTTTTCAACTGGAATTCACTTGCCAGACCATCTATAAGACTCGATAGAATATTCCAAAATGACAATTAAGATACTTACCAATTCATTGATGATATATGTTGTGTTGGTTTCATTTAGTTTTAATGCAAAGGAAACATGATAATAAGATTAGTTACAATTTTGTAGTTTCAGTCAATTACGATGCAAGGCTTGAAAACGAAACAATTTTGTAGGTTATCTATGTCCTGTGTGTATTTAGAGTTCCTATTACGAGGAATTGAGCTTTAGATTGAGTGTATTGAATTCATTGATATATAGTGTAGAAGATCAGATTTTATAGATCTACTTCATGTGATAGCTCCCACTATTTTTTATTAGTTTTTTTCTGTATCTTGTTGCATAAGATCATTCAGGAGTAACTATTGTTTAATTTTGCTTTCCACTGTGTTTATTTGGCTTGATATAAGCTTACTATATTATGTGTTTTGTTTGGGGAGTACTTGAATAGCAATTGTGATGGTTCAGTTGTTGTTGGATGCAAAGGTGTTCAATAATAACAAATCAAACTTTAAATTTGATAGATAATTTTGACCCCAACTATGGGAACTAGAACCAGCAACTTGAGGTTATTTCTGGAGGCCTCTTTCAATTTTTTCCATTCCTTGAGGATTTATAATATGCAACCAAACTTAGTATGCTAGTATATAGTTGTGGTACAAAATTACAATTTGATATAATTGTAATATAGATTTTCATGGCTTCAATTGATTAAACCATTACCTCAGTGAACAAGTTCTCACAAGCCACGTGGACTGGCAATGAAGTGATAACCAATTTGATTTGCAAGTGAAATACTGCACTGAAAACTGACTCTGCCTTTTTGCACTAATCTGATGCTAAGTTTCATTAATGAAGAAACATAGTTATTGACCAGATGCACTTAGAATAAGGTACGTTGTTATTACAACCAAGAAGAATAAATTTTGCTTTATAATGGCATTTACAACACAAGTTTGCTCAAATCCACTGTACTTCATTTAAAATTGCTATCAGATGGAAAATTGATCATTAGAAAAAACAAAAGTGAAAAGTTTAAACGAGTTAGCTCTGTTGACATTACGTCTTTATACACGTTTCATTGAAGGAATGGATTATGATGACACGATTCTTTATTCAATACTTTTTTGTGGTTGGCATATTAAAAGGTTGCCACACTTGGCATGTTTACGTCTGGCTTTCCTTGATCTGACAACTGGTTTTCCTGCTGTGCAGGTTTTTCTTCTTCGGGGGAGGTTAATATTTGGGCCGGATGTGAGATCAATTTTTCTAACTATATTCCTTATAGTTACTCCTGTTGCTATTTTCTGTGCTTCATTGGCCGGAAATTGATGGATGAATATTCTGATAGTTTCGGGATCTCAATTATGGTCGTTACTGTTGTATTCACAATATATGTAAGTCCTGCTTTCCTAATTGTCTAGTTTAACTTCATCTTGGAAGCCTCTCTTATTGCTGTTATTATAATTATCTAGGGTATTTGGAAAAGCGTATTAAATTTATATATAGTGCTGATGTGGTTTTAAAAGGAAGAAGAGAACAATACCCGAGCTACGAACTGAAATATTTATAACTTGGCCTTCTCCCAATCATCCTTGAATGAAGCTAAATATTGATAACAGTTGTAGTTATAAAATCAGCTGTGTGCTGGAACTCTTTGCCTTGGTGACTGCATAGATGGTGGTTTTTTGCTTTGTGTATAAAGAGGGACCCGTAAAAAAAGGTTGATAAGACAAAAATTGTGCAAAGAGGCTATTCATGAGAATCATAACTCATTTGTTTCTAATGCCATCTTGGGTTTCTTTAATGGTGATTCTGAGTTTTGGACCTTATACTCTATATTCTCCACAAGGGATAAAAGTTCAATGTTAGTGGAGATTGATACGATTTAGAATCCTGACATAAGCTGGTCTTTAGTTCTTCCTGACACATGTACGGGGGAGGGTGTCAGTAATTGGCCAGTTTAAAGTCTTGTGAGGTCAAGTACTCAAGGGAACGCAGCTGCAAGCTAAAGCTAAAGCGGAGCTATCAGTTAAGTTGTCTTGTAAGTTGACACTATGTTCCTTCTTTTAGCATAACATTAATTTGTTATTTTGTATATCGAATGGTAAGTTGCGTTTGTTTAAGATAATGTGTTATTTTTATTTTTTCATGTATTTATCCTTCTGCTTCTAAATATTGCAGGTCATCAGTTCTTTAGTCCCTGATCCTTTGAAGCAAGAACCTTTACTTGTTGAAAATCTTCCTGATCCTCTGGCAGGAGAATAGGTACATTGAAGATATTGTCCAGTGGTTTCCTACTTTTAGAAAATAATAGAATATGTTACGGGAAATTTTCTTGGCTAGTTCTTGTTAGCTTTAACATGATGTTGCAATGTATTTTTTTGCAAGATATTGTTGTGTGATTTAAACCTAATATTGCAATTGTGTGCTAATTGCTGGCATTGAAGATATTGTCCAGTGGTTTCCTACATTTGGTGCTTTTTTATCTAGTTTGGACACTAAAGAATGTTCTGTTTTGTTGCTCATGCTCATCTGACTGTTCTTTTTTGCCTTGTCTTTTTCATTTTGGTTGCAGCAAACTTTGTTGGACCAGACAATGGATCATCTACTCAGCTGCACAAGTAAGTTAATTGGTGTAGCTGGCTCGGTAAAGTTTAACAAGTTGCCTCAGGAGCATACCAACTACAGAATCCATCACGGTGGACAGAAGCACAGAGAATTTCAAGCTGATACTTCCAGCCCAAGAGATAGTGGTAAGTGGTTATGGAGAATTCACAAATGCACAGTATATAGATAAAAACACGCTCTTCTGAATAAATCACCATATTATCTCTTTGGCCAAACTGAATTTTTGTCAATATAAGATACTATTCCCATAAAACTGTAAACAATAGAGCCGAAAAGTAGTCGAGTTATACGCTTTAGTCGCTGTGCCTCAAGTGATGCCCTAAACATCCGTACAAAATGGGGAAAACCGAGAAAGGGAAGGAACTATTTCCTAATGCAGCTGATTTTGGTCTCTTCCGTGACAGCTTTTCTTGATACATCTTTTTTGTTTTTGATTTTAATCATGTGAAATTTTCTTGGTAATTTATAGACAACATAATAAATACAACTCTTTTCATGACTGTTGTTTCAAAAAGAACCGAGTCTTAGTTTAAAATGTAAACTTTTAAGCACATCCCTTATTTCCGTCACGATATGGTGCCACGGGGCTAAATGCAGTAGGGTCTTCAAGCTCCACACTTGATTCTCGAGATTTTACCTCAGGTGTGTCAGCTTACATGGCTCTGCAATCTGATTGGCTTCATTTTTTCAAATTTAATTTTCTTTTAGCTGTCCATATTTCTAGTCGTTTACTCTTACATTGAACTTGAAAAGAGTTTCATTCTCCAGCATGTATAAAGAAAAAAAGTCTTGTCTGTATTTACAGTGCACTTTTTCTAGTGCTGGATTTACTTTCAAATATGTTACTATATATTCTTATAATGATGCATCTTTTCTGCATATGGATACAAAATTGAGTTTAGCATTTGACTTTCATGTAGGATCAAGAATAAAAAGACTTTACCCGAATTGCCTTCTTTTGCAAAGCCTATGCTCCCATCACATGTTGCTTGTGGATTTTGGCTGGTAAAGACTCAGATATCTAAAAAGCTTTAGTAAGATGACTATAAATTTAAAGTATTGAACTAATTTGTTCGTACAATTTTATTCAATGACAGTTTTCCAAAGAAATTCTGTGACATGCATTTGCCAAAGCATGATGACACCGTTGTTTTGGTGGATGAAAGTGAGCAAGAATTCGAAACAAAGTATCTTGTTGATAAGAATGGATTGAGTGGTGGATGGAGAGGGTTCTCTATTGCTCATAAATTGCTTGAAAAAGATGTTTTGGTATTTCAACTGATCGCACCTTGCAAATTTAAGGTAATGGTCAAATCACCCTTCTTTATAGGCTCATGTATTACTTCATTTTATGTATTACCTAACACTTGGTCCAAGTACTGGCATGTCATTATGCAGTAATGAGTAAACTGTTGGTTATATGTGATTTTTTATTTATGAATTTCCTACTTGCTGTCTAAGGCCACACATAGGAAAGAAAAAATATGACAATAAATAATCTAGATCATTTTGTATTTATTGAGTTATTGTTTTTTATATTTTTTACATGTAACATTGAGAGGGAAATAAGGCCCTCAACTTTTACTGTCTAAAGCTCTTTATTGTCATAATATTGGGTTCTAGAAAGAATGTTCCATTTATAAAGAAAACTGTGTTCATAAAGTTGTAGATATTCAAAATTTTCATGTAGGGATTGACTTTTGTGCAGGGTAAGAGTGTTGAAGATGACAAATAAGGAGAATGAAATACTGAGAGAGAAGCTGACTACAGTGGAGCTAGCACAAGAAGAGGCCAACATCTTAATTTTATGGATGGTTTGGTATATTTTGTGGATGTAGTCAAATTTGCAATTCAATGTACGTAGTAATAATTATATTGACAAGTGAATTTGAAATTGTAAACGTATGGTATTATTGGAATGTATCATATTTTGAAACATAGAATGTTTATATTTTGGCTTTAAATGTTGTGGATTGTGTCAAATAGACAATATTTTTTTAAATTTTTTTTTGTCTAATGTGTCAAATAGACAATGTTTTTTAGAAAAAAAATGTTGTCTAATGTGTACGATAGACAACGCTTTTAAAAAAAAAACGTTGTCTAATATGTCCAATAGACAACGTTTCTTTGAAAAAGAGTTGTTTAATATGTTATAAGACAACGTTTTTTAAACGTTGTCTATTTGTGTTTAAAAACGTTGTCTATTATCAAATAGACAACGCTTTTTTGAAAAAAATATTATCTAATGTGTCAAAAGACAACGTTTTTTAAACGCTGTCTATTTGTGTCTAAAAAGCGTTGTCTATTTGACAAATAGACAACGCTTTTTTGAAAAAACGTTGTCTAATGTGTCAAAAGATAACCTTTTTTAAACGTTGTCTATTTATGTCTAATAGATGACAATACTAATCACGACACTTTTGGGGGACTTATTACAACGCTTTTTAAACGTTGTCTATTTACTTTTTTCTACTAGTGATTATTGTTGAAAATGTGTTCTGCCACATGACGAAATTTCTCAGCATCCACTGTCTTTGGCAGATGGGCTTCTTCTAATATTTTTACTAGAATGTTGTGATGATCCACCGATGATAGGACTAAATCGAGGATGGACATTTGCTTGGGTGCATCCTTCAGACTTTGCACTATTTTGATTTCATTGTGTTCCATTTTGTTGAGGAACTCTTCGACTTTCTCTTCAGCCACCTTCACTTTGGCTTTGATGACTGGCTTGATCATTCGCTGAGGCAGGTATAATGGATTATCCTTTTGACACAATGGCAATGTTGTTTGAAGTGGAACCTCCGTCGCTCCCGTAGTTCCATGAGACTCTCTTCAGATTGATAATTGGATACTGGGGTCTGAAGGGCAAGATCAGAGGCTCGGGTGCTGCTACCTTCACAGAATTTTGTATTTCTTGGACCCCTTTCCCTGGCAGTACTAAGGGTTTGAGAGTCGACTCCCTATCGCAGTATATGACAATCACAGTGTTCTGGTTCCATAAAGTGGGGATCCAGAGAGTGTCGTTATCTGGGAGATTGAGAATTTGATTTTCCCTTATCAATTCTTCGCTTTCAATCAAGTCTTACATAAGGTTACGAAGTGCCCAGCAATCTTCGGTATCATGGCCTGGTGAATTGGAGTGGTACTGACATATTTGGTCAAGTTTGAATTTTCTGGCCCAAGGGTTCAATGGAGGTAACAAGTCTGAAACGATTCCCTCGTTGATTAGCATCTGGAGGATTTCTTCCATTGACTGGTTTAGGTTGGTGAAGTTCCTCTAAAGTAGGAATTTCCTACCAGTTTGGACACTCGCTTCTTCGACCCCCTTGTCAGTCCAGGGTTCATGCTTATGAGACCAGCTATGATCCTGTTTGGAATTGATCTCCGGTGTGGGAGGTCAATCGATGTTAGACCGGTTGGCCCGTTTTATCATTTTTCTGGTGATCTGATACTGGTAGACGACCAGTTCTGTCAATTATTCGATTTGTTCCTTGTTAGATTTTATTTCCTACTCTATCAGGAACCTCCTTTCTGACGCTTCCCAACTGTCTAGGGTGCTATTGCTGGATGGAGTTGATTATCCTACATAACGGAGGTACTTAGATCCTTCTCCACTTGTGGTGCTGATCATGTTGACATTATCCTCTTTATGCTGTGGCAGAGGATTGTCCTTCACATGGGGTTGCTCAGGCTTTGTTACCACAATCTCTCCGTTGTCAATCAAGTCTTGAATTTTGTGTTTGAGAGACCAACAGTCTTGGGTGTCATGGCCTGGAGATCTGGAGTGAAAGCACACTTCTTGCTTGGGTCAAAATTTCGTCCATTAGTGTTGGTTGGTGGAAGGAGTTGTACAATCTTCTTCTGGCTGCCAGAAGTTTGAATACGTTCTCAAGTGAATCCCCTAGAGGGGTGAAGGTTCCTCGCCGCCTAACCTCCATATTTTTCTGGAATGGAGTGTTTGCAGGCTAGGCTGGAGTTTGAAAAGAGGTATAATTCCTCCTTTGAATAGGCAACTATTGGACTCGCCCCTTGGATTCTGTCCTTGCAACACTAAGGACACCTCTTCATCTTTCTTCTTGTGTACCCTCCGGGGATTACTCCCGTAATTTTCGGAATGGATATGTTCAACAACGGCTTCGAGGGCGGTTTGATCTTTTATCTTCCCGAATTTGAGCCCCATTTCTGCCATTTCACCATGCTTGATCATTTCAGAGAATGGTTTTCCTAGGCCTGCTAAGACCCAGTTATAATATGGCGCTTCTTGGATGTCGATGAATGTCATGACTATCTCAGACTCAGTCATGGCTGGGATAACTTGTGCTGCGACCCGTCTCCATCGCTGGGCATACTCTCTGAATGATTCAGTGTTCTTTTTCTTGATCTTGGTTATTTGATATCTGTCTAGAGCTAGCTGAGATTGGAAGCTGTACTGATTGAGGAAGGCATGGGTCAACTCTTCCCAGCTATGAATCTTAGAGTTGTCCAGACGGGCATACCAGGCTCTGGCTTCTCCAGTTAGACTTTTTAGAATAGCTGCATTCGAAGCTTCTCGTCCTCTGCATAAGATCCGAGTTCTCCGATGAATACTTTCAGATGTGTATAAAGGTCTCTCAATCCATCATATTTCTCGAAATTCGGAGTTCTTAATTTTTCAGGATATCGAGCCCCGGGAAAAATACAAATGATGAGTAGGTGTTATACCTACGAATTTGATATTGTTTAAGCTTAATTATTGTTATCTTTAAGTATTTTTAGTATCTTTTTAAGTGTTTTGTGTTTATTTCTTGTAGGTTGGAGCTGGAGGGATAAATTGGTCATTTGGGAGAAGAAAAAGATCAAAAATCATTAAAATTAGAGCTGAGTGGCATTTTTGTAAATACGAGGTCCTGGTCAAGCGCCTAGGCACTTGGAAATGACCTGGGTTGAGCGCCTAGGCGCTCATGTGCAGCTAAAGAGGAATTTTGCTACCGATGAGTTATTTTTTCGAAGCCAAAAAGGAATCTGAATGAGGGTTTTGACTAATACAAATAGGAGAAGACTTTAGAAAAGACGTATTGAAGAATTATCAAGACAATTGGCGAGAGAACAACGAAGGAAAACACGAAGGAGGATTGCAAGGGCTGAAGATCAAAGAGAGAGTATTGGAGCAAATTCAGAGTTTCTTCTTCTCTTCTCTAGTTTTATCTTTTGTAATTACTTGGGATGTTTGGATTATTAATCTGGATGATGTTTTTCTTTATTATTATGAACTAAACTTTAATTAAGATTGCAACGGAACTTAGTATGTAGTTTAAATTAAACCTTCCCATTGAATGAAAGTTGGTTTTTATTAAATTGTTTATTATATCTTTTGCTTATTAATTAATTGTTTGGCCAATCTATATAAAATTGGAAGATGGAGTATAGATTGAGATCTGGATGTGATAACATCTGTTCATATAATCAGAATAGGGTTAATATGATTAGCATGTAGGATAGGAATATACCTAAGTGTCTTTTGTATCCATTAAAAGAATTTGTACGTAAAACCCTAATTAACTTGATTCACATAGGAATATAGTGAATTAATTAACTAGGGTGTTCCTTGTAATTCTGTGTCTTAAGGATCGGATTTAGGAGGATTTGTTCACCTGTTTTTGAAAAAATTGCGTGAATTTTATAAAGCATTCTTGGATAATGATTCATATTAATTAATTGATTTAAATGGGAAGTAAATTGATTTAAATGAAATACTAAGGGAAGTTGTATTCTTAACCTATTAAATCTACATTAATCTTGTGAACTTTGATCATAGTTATTAATTTTGTTAATTTAGATTTTCATATCACAACCAATATTTCGTAGTTTAAAATAAGATTAATCAAATTAAAATTTATAATTGATAAAGGTTAATCTATTTCCTCGTGGGAACGATATCCTTGCTTGCTGAATATTACAATTGAACGCGTATACTTGCGTGTTAAAGTGCTATTAAGAAATTAGGCAACAAGTTTTTGGCGTCGTTGCCGGGGAATTTAGTTTAATATTTCGTTATTATTAATTTTGATAAAGTTAATCTTAATTTAGACTTTTATTTTTATTTTCTTCTCAGGTTAGCTTCTCTCGTGTATGCAAACGCGATCGAAACAGCCGGATCTTGAACCATACGAAGACTATATTGACAAACTATTCAGACAGTTGCGTAAGTGGGTTGAAGCTACGAGAGAGGCACTTGAGAAGCAAGATACAATGGCTGAGGAGCAACAGAAATCCCTTCAGGATTATGCTATGCCAAAAATGGATGGGATCAAGCATTCAACGACCGACAAATAATGCTATAACTTTTGAGATTAAGCCGGGAACCATCCAAATGATTCAAAATCTGGTACAGTTTGGGGGCTTGGTGAATGATGATCCGAATGAGCACTTGGTGAGTTTTCTAGAGGTTTGTGACACATTCAAATACAACCAAGTCTCAGACGACGCAGTTAGACTTCGTTTGTTTCCGTTCACTCTCCGAGACAAAGCAAGAGGATGGTTACATTCACTTCCACCTGGATCCATTACCACATGGGATGATCTGGCACAGAAGTTCCTTGCAAAGTTTTTTCCTCCCGCCAAAACAGTAAAGTTGAGGAATGAGATAACCAATTTCACTCAATTAGATTCAGAGTCATTATATGACGCCTGGGAGAGATTTAAAGAGTATATGAGAAAATATCCACACCATGGATTGCCCGATTGGCTACTAGTACAATCATTCTATAATGGGCTCATGGGTGGTATACGGGCTAGTGTTGACGCAACATCTGGAGGAGCCTTCATAACAAAGAATTTTGATGAAGCGTATAGTCTGCTAGTTGTGATGTCAGCTAACAACTACCAATGGCCAACTGCTAGAATGACACAACCAAAGGTTGCTGGGATATTAGAAGTAGATGCAGTTACAGCATTGTCAGCCCAAATTGCAGCTCTAACACGGAAAATTGAACAGATGGGGAATCTAAATAGGCAAACTGTGGCGATGGTATGTGAATTGTGCGTGGGGAACCATTCAAGTGATCAGTGTGCAATAAGTCCTGAATCAGTACAGTTTGTGTCTAATTATAATCGACAACAAGGTAATAATGCAAATAGTTATAACACAGGATGGAGGAACCACCCAAATCTATCTTGGAGCAATAATCAGTCACAAGCACAAGCTCAAGCTCCAAGACAGTCACATCCACCTGGATTTCAGCCTCAACACCCACAATCTCAACAACATCAGCAACTTTAACAAATTGATAAGTTATCTCAAATGGAGGAATTGCTCGCAAGAATGGCAACTCAATTTGAAGTAACAACAAAGAATCAATCATCAGCAATAAGAAATCTTGAAAATTAGATTGGGCAGATAACAAGTGCTTTAAACAACCGACCTCAAGGTTCGCTACCGAGTGATACTGAGAAGAATCCGAGGAAGGATGGGAATGAACAGTGCAAAGTAGTTACACTCAGAAGTGGGAAGCAGTTGGCTACAGATTCTGATGAGCATAAGAAAGATAGTAATGAGAAGGTTGATGGAAAAAAATCTGGAAATTCAGAAGGTAAGTCTGAGGGAAAAGTTGTTGAAAAGCAAAAAGAAGAAAAGCAGATGCCAGTTACACCACCTTTACCATTTCCACAGAGATTTCAGAAGCAGAAGTTAGACAGACAATTTTTGAAGTTTCTAGAAGTGTTTAAAAAGATGCAGATTAATATTCCATTCACAGATGCTCTAGAACAAATGCCTAGCTATGTAAAATTCATGAAGGATATTCTATCGAGGAAGAGAAAGCTAGGAGAGTTCGAGACAGTAGCATTGATGGAGGAATGTAGTGCTATTCTACAGAGGAAGTTATTACCAAAGTTGAAGGATCTGGGTAGCTTTACCATTCCATGCACAATAGGAACTCAGTTTTTCAGTAGATGTCTGTGTGATTTTGGAGCAAGCATCAACCTTATGCCATTATCAGTCTATCAACAGCTTGGGTTGAAGGAAGCTACACCAAGGAATGTCACTTTGCAGCTTGCTGATAGATCTCTCACCTACCCCAAGGGAATAGTGGAAGACGTACTAGTAAATGTAGATAAGTTTATATTCCTTGTGGACTTCATAGTTCTTGACTTTGAGGAGGATAGCATTATACCGATTATTCTTGGGCGCCCGTTTTTAGCTACGGGCAGGACATTGATTGATGTGCAAAAAGGAGAGTTAACAATGAGGGTCCAAGACGAAGAGGTGACTTTTAATGTATTCAAAGCTATGAAGTTCCCAAAAGAAGAGGAAGAATGCTTCAGGGTTGATCTTAGTGAGGGAGCAATTAGGGAAACAAGTATCGAATCAGTAAATGAAGACCCTCTAAAAGCAGCATTGGTAAGTGAAAACATATCTGATGACTCAACTGTATTATAATTGGCTCATATGTTAGATTCATCGCCGAAATTCACACGAGTCAGGCCAACATTTGAACCTTTGGACTACTTAGGAAAGCCATCAAAAAAGGTCAAATCATCATTAGAAGAACCGCGAACCTTGGAATTGAAACCATTGCCTAACCATCTACGGTATGCATACATTGGTTCTTCTTCTACCTTGCCAGTTATTATTTCTGCATCACTTGATGAGGTTCAAGAAGAAAAGCTACTAAGGGTACTTCGGTAATACAAGACTGCTCTTGGGTGGACTCTTGCAGATTTCAAGGGGATAAGCCCATCAATTTGCATGCATAAGATTTTGTTGGAAGATGAAGCAAAACCGACTATTGAACAACAACGAAGACTCAATCCCATCATGAAGGAAGTTTTCAAAAAAGAAATTATTAAATGGTTGGATGCGGGAATTGTCTACCCTATCTCAGATAGCTCATGGGTAAGTCCGGTTCAATGTGTGCCAAAGAAAGGGGGAATGACAGTAGTTGCAAATGAGTATAATGAATTGATCCCGACTCGAACAGTTACGGGTTGGCGGGTGTGTATGTACTACAGAAAGTTGAACAAGGCCACTCGTAAGGACCATTTTCCTCTACCATTCATAGATCAGATGTTGGACAGGCTTGCAGGGCATAAGTATTATTGCCTCTTGGATGGATACTCAGGTTATAACCAGATTGCCATTGCACCTGAGGATCAGGAGAAGACGACATTCACATGCCCATATGGTACCTTCGCTTTTCATAGAATATCTTTTGGATTATGTAATGCGCCGGCGACATTTCAACGGTGTATGATGGCTATTTTCTCTGATATGGTCGAACAAAATCTCGAGGTATTTATGGATGATTTTTCAGTTTTTGGGGATTCGTTTGATTATTATTTGGAAAATCTCACTTTTGTGCTCAAACGGTGTATGGAAACGAATTTGGTTTTAAACTGGGAGAAATGTCATTTTATGGTGCAAGAGGGGATAATCTTGGGTCATCGAGTGTCATCAAAAGGAATTTAGGTTGATAGGGCTAAGATCGAAACCATTGGGAGCCTCTTGCCACCAGTTTCAGTAAAGGGTATTCGAAGTTTATTGGGACACGCTGGTTTCTATAGAAGATTTATAAAAGACTTCTCCAAAATCACGAAACCATTTGCAATCTTTTGGAGAAGGATGTCCCATTCAACTTTGATCAAGCATGCCTGGAAGCTTTTGATGTGTTGAAGAAGAAACTAGTTACCGCACCTGTAATCATAGCGCTAGATTGGAGTATCCTGTTCGAATTAATGTGTGATGCTAGCGACTTTGCGATTGGCTTAGTCCTTGGCCAATGAAAGGATAAAATTTTTCATGCTATATACTATGCTAGTAAGACGTTAACGGATGCCCAACTGAATTATACCACTACCGAGAAGGAGCTATTAACACTTGTTTATGCATTTGATAAATTTCGCTCATATTTGATTGGGACAAAGGTGATTGTGTTTACAGACCATTCGGCAATTTAGTACTTGATAGCAAAGAAGGATGCGAAGCCGAGATTGATTTGATGGGTATTATTGCTACAAGAGTTTGACTTGGAGATCCAGGACCGAAAAGGAACAGAAAATCAGGTTGCTGATCATTTATAACGGTTAGAGAATGCAGAACTAAAAAAAATGACACAACAGTGATCAACGAATTTTTTCCGGATGAACAACTATTTGTGGTAAGGATGGATACACCATGGTATGCAGATTATGTAAATTTCATTGTGAGTAAGGTGTTTCCGCTAGATTTGACGAGTCAGCAGAAGAAGAAATTTCTCCATGATGTGAAACAGTATTTATGGGATGAGCCATTTTTATTTAAACAGTGTGGAGATCAAGTAATAAGAAGGTGCGTTCCGGAAGTTGAAATGGAGAATATTCTATACCAATGTCATGCATCTGACTATGGTGGACATTTTGGGGGAGAAAGAACGGCAGCTAAGGTGCTTCAATGTGGATTCTTCTGGCCAACACTCTTTAAGGATGCCCGGGTGTTTTCATTGAAATGTGACAGATGCCAAAGAGTTGGTAATATATCAAAGCGACAAGAGATGCCACTAAATATGATCCTAGAAGTCGAATTATTTGATGTTTGGGGCATCGACTTCATGGGACCATTTCCATCATCTTTTAGCAACTCCTATATACTTCTAGTGGTGGTCTACGTTTCGAAGTGGGTTGAATCTATAGCATCGCCCACTAATGATGCTAAGGTTGTGGTTAAGTTCATCTGGAAGAATATTTTCTCTAGATTCGGCACTCCTCGTGCAATCATTAGTGATGAAGGCACGCACTTCTGTAATAAGCAGTTTTCAGCTATTCTCGCTAAGTACATAGTTACTCATAAGATAGCTACTGCTTACCATCCACAGACAAGTGGTCAAGCCGAGGTATCCAACCGAGAAGTGAAACGAATCCTCGAGAAGATAGTGAACCCTAGTCGAAAAGATTGGGCTAGCAAGTTGGATGATGCTTTATGGGTATATCATACAGCGTACAAAACTCTGATAGGGATGTCTCCGTACAGGTTAGTATATAGGAAGGCATGCTATCTTCCGGTTGAATTGGAACACAATGCTTATTGGGCAATCCGAAAGTTAAACTTTGATATGTCTGCTGCGGGAGAAAAGCGCCTCTTACAATTAAACCAAATGGATGAATTCAGACTCCAATCGTATGAAAACACGAAGTTATACAAAGAAAAGGTTAAGCGGTGGCATGACGAGAAAATCCTAGAAAGAAAGTTTGAAGCAGGGCAAACAGTGCTATTATATAATTCCAGGCTTAAACTGTTTCCAGGAAAGCTGAAATCCCGTTGGTCAGGACCATTTATCATTGCAAAAGTTTATCCTCATGGAGCTGTGGAGGAGGAAGACCCGGATGCTAAATGTAATTTCAAAGTCAACGGTCATAGTTTGAAGCACTACTATGGGGGTTGTGTTGATCGTGAGAAGACATCGGTCAACCTTGCTGATTAGAACAGAGAAGAAAGTCAGGCTGAAGACTATAAACCAAGTGCTAACTGGGAGGCAACCCAAAAATTTTATTTTTATTTTATTTATTTATTTATTTATTTGCTTTACTGTTAGTTTATTTAGTGGTAAAAGTTTTATAGTTTAGGATTTTATAGAACTAATTTCAATAGTTACACCCCTTATGTTCTCTAACACAGTCTTCATTTGATTTCAGGATAGGAAATAAGATTTCATATTTTGCGGGTTCGACTAATGGCCACTACGACTACCCATTCGGGGGTCTCGCTTCCCCGGTGAGCGAGCTGCTGCCCAGCTCGTCGGTGAGCTGGCGGGAGTTGCAAGGAGGAAGGCTCCTCCTGGAAGCTAAGCACCTATGAGCTCAATTGCAGAATGTCCATTTGTTAAATCCTCATATTTCCAATCATTTTCCTTCAAGTTTTAATGTTATTGAATTGTTTACAAGTGTAGGGTAGCTCGTTTAGTAGTACTTTAGGCGAGTCTTTAATTTAGGGTAATTTCTTTTGGTTTAGTATATTAGTTTAGTTAGCTATATATTTTATCTTAGGCTAGGGTTTTAGAATAAGTTGTAATCTCCTTGCAAACAAAAACTGAGAATTGAAGTTGTGGTATGCAAGTTAGAAGCATGGAAGAAGCACAAAATTCACCAAGTTAGGCCCAAGCGCCTAGGCGCCCAAGCCGTGCACAAATCAGCCGCCTAGGCGCTAAATTTGCTTGAACACTCAGCACTCCCCAAGAGCCTAAGCGCTCACTCCATGCCCATTTTAACCTCCTAGGTGCTAGACCTAGCAAACCTATTCTGGTCCCAAGCGCCTAGGCGCTCCAACCCTTAGAAATTCAACTGCCTAGGCGGTCTAGCAGAAACATTGAAAATTTTTAAAGCCCTAATCGGGCATCACTCCTCATAACCCAAATCAAATTCTACTTTCTCTTCTATTTCATCTAAAACTTTCCCCTTTTCTCTTCCTAAACCACACGAAATCTCTCACTCCCCACCCCAAATAGAAAACTAACATTCATCTCTTACCGATACACAACAAGTAATTAGATACTTAACTTGCACTACCCACAACACTCTTGGCTCAATTTCGGTATAGCAAGCACACGGATTTGGAACTTCAAGGCTCAAACATCAACTTGGTTCATCTCTTCTCATTCGAACATCAATTAAAAGCCTTTTATAAGTAAGTGTAGCACAGATTAAACATTCTTTAATTGAAGTTGCATGTTTGGGATGGATTCAATACATACATGGAATATTTTTGTTTGAGCACATTGAGTTACTAAAGGCTCAATTGGGTTTGGGTAATTATTATGTGTGTTATTGCATTGGAAAGCTCTTTGTTTGGCTTAGTTCTCATATTGGGATTTATTCAAGTTTGGGGGAGTGCTTGACAATAGTGTTTGAAATCCTTGCCCACTAAGTGCTTGATAATTGGCCTGAGAGACAAATTTTCACCTGTTGTGCTGCTGAGCTCAATTTTGGGCAAGAATTGAGTTTACGAGACACATAGCTCCTAAAAGGCAAAGAGGAGAGACTTCGGGCACTTCGACAAAGTTTGACAAAAAGAGATTCACAAGTGCTAGTGCATCCGAAAGATATCACAATTGGCTTTCTTGTAAAACGCTAATTCCTGAGTGTGGTTTATTGCCAGAGGCAGAAGATGGGGAGTTACTGCAAATGATTGAAAGCAGACAATGGTTGAATTTTACAACTCAACCCGAGCCAGCTGTTATCAAGATTGTTAAGGAATTCTACGCCAATGCAAAAGATGTTGTCGGTAACATGGTTTGGGTTCGCGGAAAATCAGTGGAGGTCAGTTTCACGACAACAAATGCTTACTACGGCTTGGACAAAATACCTAATAATGGCTACATGCAATATCTTGAGCATGAACTGACTATAGTGAGGTTATTCAAGCATTGTGTGTACCTGGAACAAAATGGAAATTAATAGATCAGCAAGAAGCAGTTCTTTTTCCTGCATCCGCACTAAGTAGTTACGGGAAAGCATGGCATGCCTTTATTTGTGCCAAGTTGATGCCGTGTAGGCATATGAGTTATGTCATAAATCAACGGGCAGCGTTGCTTTTCTGCATTGCAAAAGGAAAAACTACAGATGTGGGTCAGGTTATACATGATTCAATCGACAGAGCAATTTAAGAAGGAACTTCAGGTGGACTGCCTCACCCATCTTTGATTATTGGACTATGTCAACAAGCTGGAGTAAAGTGGGATGCCGAGGAAGCTAGACAACCTCATTTAGCCCCAATTGACCACTCGATTATAAAAAAGTACAAGGTATGGGTTGGGGGTAAACCACACCCGAGAGGGTTAGGTTTCATTATTGTGCCTCCAGAGCCTGCTGACGAGCCTAATCAACAGTCAAATGACAATCCTAATGCATCTGGGAATTACGGGCCACCACCTAATTTTTTTAAGGATATTCGTCGAGAATTGAGACATCAAACTAGACGGATTGATATGGTGGCTACCCAAGTTCAGCAGGGTTTTGATCGGGTGGATAGGAAGCAGGATAGACTGGCTCAACGACAAGCGGAGATATATCAGAACTGTAGGGCATCATTCATGGAGATGTTCAACAGCATGAATCTAGCAGGCGCTCCTTACAAATTTCCACCACCTCCACCCTTGTTTGCGTACCCCCCGACTGATTTACCCCCTGAGGATGAGGTTGATGAAGAAGAAGCAGAGGATACTGACGAGGAGTAAGGCTTCGATCTTTCAGGGAAGTCCTCAGTGCCTAATTTTTTATGTTTTTTTATATACAATGAGGACATTGCATATGTTAAGTTTGGGGGTGCATTCTGTGACACCCCCAAATCCGGTATCTTAATTTCCACAGAATTTGGTGTTCACTGTTCAAATATCATATGACTATCTACCTATAAATAATGAAATTCATTTATTAGATAAATAATCCATCATCTCCCTATAATAGGGTTACAACATCTAAAATAATAAATACATAATCAATCCCAGGTTATACTTAACCTTAAATCTCTGTTACGGAAACGTATACAAATAAGTCTTAATCATTACACATAAGTCTTGAACTTTAATATTTCAATAACACCACAAGTCTTCAACACTTGTTAGCTTTTCCTTTGCCCTTGCTACTAGAAGGCTCATCACATCGTTCATTCTTAGCTGCAATGTTATTATGTAAGAGTGAGCACGAATGCCCGCAAGTATAAAAATATGACAGAATAATAACATTTGAGTGAATCAAAGAAATCTGAATAACCGAAAGCTCAACTTTTGAATAAAGAATAATTAATCAAGAATAAAATTACATCTGAGGGTCATAAGATCTTGAACTATGTCCTAGGTTGTCAAGTATATTAACCTTTAAACTTTTAACAGTCATAAGACTATGAACTTTACTTCTCGTACTTAGGGGGATCAGCCCTTCGTACCAATATTGTGCACAATACCTCAACGCTTAAAGTATCATCATCAATCCCTTGTATTAGGGCCGTTCATCTCAGTTTTGACATCAGAGTCCGCACCAAATTTGGTTTGGATAAACTCAATAATAGTTTTGGAATTTAGAACGCTTATCAACTATGGACTAGTCGAATCAATAAAGGTTCGCTAGTCTTAAAGGATTCAACAATAAATGATATTCAATTTGAATATTAACTTCTCAAGGGTATACAATCGAATAAGTATTGTATAACCGAAATGATACTTTTAAAAGAAGTATAACATCTCATATGAAATTCTGAACTTGAGTAATCAAGAATAATAACTTGCTCATCAACAGTAATTAAGCATATAACACTTGCTCAATTTAAAGGGTATAGTTAGGAAACTTGCTCAACAATAATAAGTTAGGGATATAACACTTGCCTCGTGCGCAAGCTACTAATCTAGTTACAATTCAATTCTTCAGCGTCCTACACATTACATTATGCATACGATGTCGATTAGTTTCATAACTTCTATGTTCAATTATTGAACTTTTCATTTAAGTCAACTTATAACTTGGTTCCTAGTCTTAACATATTAATTAACCACATAACATGAGTATCAATTCACAATATGTGTACCATATAAGTATAATCCTTCAAATAATCATAATCAAGTTTTACAATCACAATATTCAGTTCGCACTTAAGTTGTTAACTTGAACCTTCACATTATCTTATACATGTCAATAACTTAGTTTATTAACATAAACTTCAAATCATATAATATTCATATTTTATAACTTAGAACAACATCTTTTATCGTCGAGAGCACTATACTTGCATATGTGCATGTTCGACGGCCTCCGATTGCCTCCGAATACCCATTAGTCACAAAAATGGCCAATTTGACCACTTTTACCGACTTCAAATCGAAAAACTTAAAAAATGAAAGTTGTAGGTCTACTCGTTATCTTTCCGAATCATCCTGAATCGCCTTAATCGGAGTTTGTATGAAAACGTTATGCTTATTTTACTACAGGAGGTCAAAATAGAAATTTTCCCTGCACTACCGCTGGGGCGGGTATGGTACTACATGGGGCCCGTTGGGGTGGGTCTAGAGCCGCTGGGGTGGGCGTGCGTGCCTTGGAGGTTCAGCCCCAGTTCGCGATTTTTGACAGATTTAGCCAAATAAATACAAATCGAACTATTACAGTGATTCTGATGAAGCGTAAACTTCACAGAAATATTATATAGTGATTTTAACATACTTTTAACACTTTATATCATGTAATTTCTCAAATCAAATCACATAAATTCATTGTTCTTGGTGTTTTTTGAATGTTTTGAAGAAAAACACGAATTTCATCGTCACGGATTCGTTATAACTCCGAATCCGTCCGTTCAAAGTTTGTTTTCTTTGTTTTAACATGTATAATCATAATCCATTATCAAATTTAAGTTAAACATACTATGAAAGTATTTAATTTACCCATATGGGTTATTCATACAATATTCAAACTCTGTATTTCATGAAACCCAATTATTAACAAAATCCCATGGTGTGATCACTGTAATTCATGAATATATAGCATAGCCCATGATATTAACATACACAGATCTCTATATGATCATATCTTACTTTAATTCTCAAAATAATTCATAACAGAGAACTTTTGAAAATACGTTAATGAAACTCTGTAACTTTTTGAAAACTCAATTAAAGCATATACATATGAAATTGATTACTTTAAAACATGATTACATGTTCGAAAACATGTTATGATTACATACCTATATATATATATATATAGACATATCATGCCTTAATTTTAAAAATATTTTTCACAGAAAAACTTTAAAGTACGTAAATGAACTTTGAGAAATCTAGATTTTGAAAACTTAAAAGAAGGGATTACCCTTTAGTAGTGAAGATGATATAATCACAGACAATTCAATGATATCTCAAATCTCTCTTCCTTTCAATTTCTCTCAAGTTCTTCTCCTTTTCTCTTAAACTCTCTAACTTTTCCTCTGATATGATATATAATAAATGCGTCTAAGTATAAGAATAATACGTATAAGTAATGGTCAGTTATCTTAACCAACCAAAACTTCCCCTAAGGTCTTGTTTGGTTTCTTATTTTCCTCCTCTCCCTTTATTTTAATTAACTAGTTTATTATATAGTTAATTGTCACACTATTAATTACTCCATTAATTATATTTAACTCAATAAAATAAAATAAGATAACTCACATTAAATTACATTGTCACATAATTAATTATCTTATTTATTAATTATGTCAATTCATTAATTCTCAAATTAATTAGAATAATACTATGCTTATTTAATTAATTTATTTAATCAAATAAACTCAATTAAATATATACTTTGAACTATATAAAATTACCACACATTAATCTAATTAATGTAACACATATAATTAAATTAATCTACCACAATTTCATGAATTAATTATTTAACTCAATAATTAAATCATTAAAAATATTTATTTATTTCAATAAATATTCAAATAACTTTACAAAATTCTCGTTCGTCACATCTTTCCCCCCTTAAAAGGATTTTGTCCTCAGAATCACGGTTCGATTAATAATTTCGTCCCGTCACATTCTCTCCCCTTTCAAAGATTCTGTCCCCAGAATCGCGTTCACATATTTAAGAAAATAAGTGTGGATAAGTCTTCATCATATTTTCTTCGAGTTTCCACGTAGCTTCTTCAACGTTGTGTAAAGGCTGATTGATAGGAGGTATTTCATCTGATACTTCTCCAATGTAATTTTCGTATGTCAGGCCCTTTTGGTTTGTGAATTTGATGTCGGGAATTCCCCTCCTACCGGAGACGTTGATCAAAGAAGCCAAAGTTGCCAATGCATCTGCAAAGTCATTCCTACCTCGAGGGATGTGGATGAAGGTTATCTCTTCAAAACCCATGGATATGTTGATGATCTGCAGGAGATAGGGTAGCAAATGCAGTTCTTTAGTGTGATATACCCCAGTAGTTTGTCTGATAACCAACTCAGAATATCCAAAGACTAATAGATGTTTGACACCCATGGATTGGGCTAATTTTAACCCCATTATGCAGCCTTCATACTCAGCCGTGTTGTTGGTGTTGACAAACTGCAACTTGGTAGCCATATGATATTGCTCTCATGTACCAGAGATGAGGACTGCCCCGGTTCTGACACCTTCCATGTTCATCGCTCCATCGAAATACATTCTCCATGGTTGGACTGTATTCTCTTGTCAGATTTGTTGAATTGTCATGATCCCATCATCCGGGAAATAAGTCTCCAAAGGTTCAAACCCTCCTGATAGCGCCTCGACTAGTTGATCTGCAATGCCTTGACCTTTGATAGACTTCTAAGTCACGTAGATAATGTCGAACTGTTGGAGGATCAATTGCCATTTGGACAATCGATAATTCAACATTGGCTTATTAAATACGTATTTTAATGGATCCATGTGGGATATGAGATAGGTCGTGTGCCCATACAAATAATGTTGTAACCTCATGGCAGCCCATGCTAACGCGCAACATGTCTTCTCAATCAAAGTGTACTTCTGTTCATCGTTATTGAATCTTTGCTGATGTAGTAGATGGCTCTCTCCTTGCTACTATCATCTTTCTGTCCCAGCATACAGCCCATGGAGTTGGCATTGACGGACAGGTACATAAACAGGGGAACTTCATCCCTCAAGGGTACCAAGACAGCTTCGATCAGCTGCTTCTTGATGGCAATGAAGGATTTTTGACAATCTTCATTCCATTTTATGGAGGAATTCTTTCTTAGTAGCTTAAAGATGGGTTCACATGTTGTTGTGAGCTGAGATAAGAACCTACTTCTGAAATTGATCCTTCCCAGGAACCCGCGCATCTCCTTCTCTGTTCGGGGTACTGGCATCTCTGTGATAGCTTTAATCTTGGTAAGATCCAGCTTAATGCCTCTATTGCTTACTAGGAATCCCAATAACTTGCCCAATTTAACTCCAAAAGCACATTTGGCTAGATTCAGCTTGAGGTTATACTTACGCAACCTGTTGAACAGCTTTCTGAGATGGTTGATGTGATCATTTTCCTTCTAAGATTTGACGATGACATTATCCACATAAACCTCTATCTTCTTGTGTATTTTGTCATGGAACAAGGCTAACATGGCTAGCAGATATATGGCTCCGGCATTGATAAGGCTAAAGGACAATCGTCTGTAACAGAAGGTTCCCCAAGGAGTGATGAAAGTTATCTTCTCCCTGTCTTCCTCAGCAACCATGATTTGATGGTAACCAGCGAAGCAATCCACGAAAGAATACATGTCATACTGCGCCGTATTGTCTTTTAGGATGTGGATGAAAGGTACCGGGAAATTATCTTTGAGGCAAGCTTTGTTCAAATCCCGGTAATCCACGCATACTCGTACCTTCCCTCTGGGATTAGGCATGGGAACTATGTTCGACAGCCACTCCGGGTATGTTGATGCCATAATGATGCCGGCTTTCAATCACCTGAGCTTCTGCTTGACTGGCTTGAATCCATCCTTGATGGGGAGTTAATGGATGACAATATCAGTAGATAAGCCAATCATGTCTTTATGCTACCATGCAAACACATCCTGGAACTATGTTAAGATTTTAATCAGGTCGGCTTTTTGATCTTTGGTGAGGTCTTGGCCTATCTGGACTTCTTTGAGGTTTTCTGAGGTTTCGATATTGAAAGTGGTGGTTTGGTCGAGGTTTGGTTTGGGTTTGTCTTCGACCCATTCTTTGATTTCCTCGGGCACCTCACAGTCATCTTCCTCCTCTTGATCAATATCCATCAAGTCAAAGTTTAGTTCTACATCAAAGTTATAGTCATTATGACAGGTTGACATCTCATCAGCAGGGACAAACAAATCCAATCTTGGAGTCCTGAAAACAAAATGCTTTCGCTTTAATATATGAAACTGCTTAAATATACAAAGCATTTATCAAAGCGTGACAAAAGTTACTGCTATAGTTGTGCAATAAAACAAGCAGCAAATGAAACCATGTGACAGGGCAAATGGATTCTCTGCTCTTTTACCCTTTTTGAATGAGGCAAGAGACGCTGCTCCAGTTGTCCAGGGTCAGATCCTTATGAATCGGGAGGATACAAGATTTGGGGTCGTCTATCTCATCTCGGATGATGACCAAGACATCCTTTATATCAGAGCCGGGATTCTTCTTTGATCTGCCTCCCTTTTCCTTCTTGATGCAAGGAATTTGGATCTGATCCTCTTCGTCACTATCTGGGATATCATCATTCATACCCTCGTAGTGTATGAGAACATGCATGTTAGCAAATGGGTCTCGTCCTTCGTACAAGAACTTCTCTTTTCCCTTTTTGTTGTCCCCCTCAGGCTTTGAGGCTTTTCTCTCACTTACCGGTATGATTGGAGGAAATAACATGGCTGATAAAACAGCAAGAATCTTCCTCATTGGCCTCATAAATCCAGCATCAGTGAGGTTTGGCAGCAAAATTATGGAAGCATGAGCCTTTGGATGCTTATGTGGGTTCTAGTGGTTTGACCAGGATGAATAACCCAATCCGGCTTTCCCCGACTAACTCAGGATTTGTACTGGACTCTTGATACCCTGCTGATTTTTTCCTAACCCTTCTCCGGGGCAGAAACCCAAAGATAACATCTCCTGACCCACTGTCATCACTTCGGGGGAGACTTTTGGTTTCAAAGCTGGTGCCCCAACAGGTAAGTACTGAGTATTGCTCACCTCCAATACTTGAAAACTTACAGGTTCAATCCCTGCATCCAGGCTGATCACTGGCATGTCTCCCTATATGCAAAAAGGATATTCAGGTTCGGCATTCACCGTAATTAGGTTGCCATTAATAATATACTTGAGCTACTAATGGAGGGTGGATGGAACCGCTCCTGCTATGTGGATCCACGGCCTTCCCAGCAACAAGTAGTATTCGGTAGTAATGTTGAGTACCTGGAAGGATACATAGAAAGTGTGGGGACCAATCTCCAGTGGAAGTTCAATCTCTCCCACAGTTTCTCTACGAGACCCATCAAAAGCTCGGATGACCACATGACTGGTTTTTATCCGATTTGTGTTTATCTTCATTCTCTCCAAGGTATCGTAGGGACAGATGTTTAGGGACGATCCTCCATCTATCAGCACACCTCCGATCACATACCCGGATGACATTACTGCTATATGCAGGGACTTGCGATGACCCGTCCCCTCCGTGGGTATCATCATCAGTGAAAGATATCACATTATTGTTGAAAATGTGTTCTATCATGTGACGGAATTTCTCGGCATCCACTGCCTTTGGCAGATGAGCTTCTTCCAATAATTTCACCAGAATGTTGCAATGATCCACAGATGATAAGACCAAATCTAGGATGGACATCTGCTTGGGTGCATCTTTCAGGCTTTGCACCACCTTAGTCTCGTTATACCCCATTTTGCCGAGGAACTCTTCAATCATCTCTTCAGCCACCATCTCTTTGGCCTTTATAACTGGATTGATCACCCGTTAAGGCAGGTACAACAGATTCTCCTTGGATATAGTGGCAATGTTGTTTGAGGTTGAACCTTCATCGTTCCCACAATTCCATGGGACTCTCTTCAGACTGATCATTGGATATTGGGGTTTGAAAGGCAATATTAAAGGCTCAGGTGCGGCTACCTTAATAGGATTCTGGGTTTCTTGGACCCCTTTGCTTAGTAGTACTTAAGGTGTTCCTGCTAGTTCCTTCTCATAGGAAATAGCAGCCACTGTTCCCTGACTCCATGCCGTGGGAATAAAGAGTGTTTCTTCATCAGGAAGACCATAATCTTGATTCCCTCTTATCAGCTCACCGCTTTAAATAAGATTCTGAATCAGGTGCCAAAGTCCCCATTAATCCTCGGTGTCATGACCAGGCGCATTGGAGTGATACTGACAGATCCTGTCAGTTTTTAATTTCCTGGATCGATTCACTAGGGGTAACAAGTCTGTAACCATCCCCTTATTGATCAACATCTGGAGGATTTCCTTCATCGGCTGGTTCAAATTAGTGAAATTCCTCTGAAAGGCAAACTCCCTATCTACTTGAAACTTCCCCTCCTTGGCCACCTTATCGGCCCAGGGTTCATGCTCATGAAATCGGTAGTGGTCCCTCATAGCAATGGGACTAATTTTCAATGTAGGAGGACTTGCTTCAGCTTGGCTGGATTGGTTTTTCAGCTGTCCGGTTACCTGATGCTAATACACGACCAAATCTGCTAGCTGTCCAATCTGTTCCTTGATAGACTCGATCTCCTGTTCTATTAGGAACGGCCTTTTTGATAACTCCCAACTATCTGGGCTATTGTTTCTGGATTGAGTTGACTCTCCGACGTACCGAAATTATTTAGATCCCTCTCCACTCCCCGTGCTAATCATGTTGACACTCTCCTCTTTGTGCTGAGGGAGGGGATTATCCTGCACATGGGGTTGCTCCGGTTTGGTCACCACAATCTCTCTGTTGTCTATCAAGTCCTGGATTTTGTGCTTGAGAGCCCAATAGTCGTGTGTATCATGGCCCGGAGATCCTGAATGGTAGGTACACTTTTTACTTGGGTCAAAATTCCTTCCCCCAGTATTGGTTGGTGGAAGGAGTTAAACAATCTTCTTCTGTGCTGTCAACAGTTTCAGCATATTTTCTAGTGAATCCCTTAACGGGGTGAACGTTCTCCGACGTCTGGCCTCCAAATTTTTTTGAAACGGAGGGTTCGAAGGTTTGGCTGGAGTTTGAAAAGGGGAATAGCTCCTCCTTTGAATGGGCATACTTCTCGACTCGCTCCTCTGATTCTGTTCTTGCAATACTAAGGAAACTTCTTCATCTTTCTTCTTGTGTACTCTCCGGGGATTACTCCCATAACTCCCGGACTGGATATGTTCGGCAACGGCTTCCAAGGGGGTCAGATCCTTTATCTTCCCAAATTTCAGCCCCATTTCAGCCATTTTTCCGTGTTTGATCTTCTCCGAGAATGGTTTTCCTATGCCTGCTAGGACCCTTTCGTAATACGGAGCTTCCTGGATGTCGATGAAGGTCATGACTATCTCAGACTCAGTCATAGGTGGGGTAACTTGTGCTGCCACCCATCTCCATTGTTGGGCATACTCTCTGAATGACTCAGTGTTTTGTTTCTTGATTTTGGTGATCTAGTATCTGTCTGGAGCCATTTAAGACTGAAAGTTGTATTGATTGAGGAAGGCATGTGCCAACTCTTCCCAGCTGTGAATTTTGGAGTTATCCAAATGAGCATATCAGGCTCTAGCCTCTCCGGTCAAACTCTTTTTGAATAACTACATTCGGAGTTTCTCATCCTCTGCATAGGATCTGAGCTCTCCAATGAACACCTTTAAGTGAGTGTAAGGGTCTCCTAATCCATCGTATTTCTCAAAGTCAGGGACTTAAAATTTTTTAGGGTAACGAGCCCCGGAGAATATACATAAGTCAGAGTAATTAACACTCCTAAATGCCCTAGTCCCTTTGATGGACCGAATGGTCTCTTCCATTTGTTGGACCTTTTTCAGAATGTCACCAGCGTTCTGTTCTTTGTTGAGGGTGATGATTTCAGGAGTTTTGTTGGTAGTATCCTAGTTCTATGCTTCAAGAATCTGAGGGTCCTTCTTCCCGGTCTCTTGACTGCCACCGGGTGTACCTGGTTCTGTATGACCCTATGTTTGTTTTCCTTTAAGAGCTTTACTTTGTTCTCTCAAGAAAATAGCCAATTCGGTTATCTGGTTCTTTAATCCTTCAAACTCTTCCCTAGAGACGGGGGTAGATTCTAGTTGAGCACTTAAAGCCATGTCTGGAGATGGACTTAGTGCATTCTTAGATTTTGATCTGGTGACAGGACCAATTTTTACCTACAACCAACATAAGTGTGTTAATTTTCTGATGTAGGTGTTGATAGGATGCATGCCATGCAATGTGTTTATTTACGAGGTTTTTTAATCTTATCCTACAAAACAAAGGTTAGTTGTTTTAATGACAGGATAACATGACATGATTTACAAGACATGGAATGTACATTATGATATTCACATTGGATTTGAAAACTTGACATTGAATTGAAAGAGGAAGGCATGAAGAAGCTTCCCTTCGGATTTAGTTAATCATATGCTGACCTATCTTAGGCTACTCTCGCGGCTTTTCGACATAGAGGTCTCCAGATCATCGCAGTCTACTAAAGGGGTAGAATTCTTGTCTTATTATTTTGTTTCTCTCTTTTTTAGGAGTATTTAATACTCCCTCCGTCCCAGTATAAAAATTTTTATTACTATTTCAGGTAATCCCAAGTTAAATGTCTACTTACCTTAAATGATCTATTTTTTACAATAATTTGCCTATAATACCCTTATTATTAATTGTTATATTTATATTCTCTATACATATTTATGGAGCATCACTAGTAATGTGCAGAAAACTATGCAATTAAGTGAGAATTTAAATATGGATAATTTTGTCATTTTATTCTCTTTCTTAATATGCGCAAAAAGTTAACCAAGACTTTTATCCTGAGACGGAGGGAGTATTCTATTTTTAGAATGACCTCCTTTCTGATTATTTGTTATTTTATTTGAAAATATTATGTCTTTCTCCTTACTATAGTTTTTCATCTTTTATGACATATTACAATTTTAATATAATTTAAGAGAATTGATATTTCTAAATAAAAACTTGATATTTTCACATGATCCCTTTTACATGAATTGTGAGGGAGTCTCACCTTCATGTGAGAGAGACTCGTGTAAAAATATTATTTTCGTATTTAGAAATATCAATTTCCTTTTTTAATCTTTTGGATTATTTGATAAAAAAAGATAATTAGTTGAATATTTGTTTATGTAATTATAAAGATAATTTGAGTAGAAATTTTTATTATAAATATTTTTCCATTTTTCTCACATAAAGACTTTTCAACCTTCTCTTTATATAATTGTCAGCAAAAAGCACTTTTATCCCCTTGTGATTGTCGACTTGTAAGCATTTGACCACTGAACTTTAAAAATATTCAATTAGCCCACTGTGATTTTTAAAAAATAAAATTTAGGCCATTCCGTCCAATTTTTCATCACATACGATTAAAAAATCAGCTTGATTTTCGTGCGTGGCTTTTTAAAAAAAATTACGTGTATTTGAGGATAAAGAAATTACGTGTACTCAGTTCTTCTTCTCTTCCTTTCAGGAGTTGCAGAGGAGAGCGAATTTAGGATATTTTTTTTGAAGATGAAGAGTTGTGAGTAGACCCGGCAAAAGAAGCCCGGGGCCGCGGGCCGGCCGGAAAAAAGCAGGCTATGGGCTTTATAATTTCAGCCCATGTAAAGCTGGGCTATTTTGGCCCGGCCCGTGGCCCGTTCATGCTTTTTTTTTTTTTTTTTTTATAAAAACAATGATGCTTGTGAGGGTTGAACACAAGACCTCCAACTTATTAAATAAGAGTTAAACCAACTGAGCTACAACAACTACTTGTTTGAGATTAAAATTTTTTAGATCAAATTAACCTCAACCTCTTATATCACTATTATTTTATAAGCATATATTTTTAACCAACTTCTAATACATTTTATAAACGCAAAAATGTATGTTTTCTATTTTAACAATTAAATGTCATTTTCTTTTTATAATTTTTTTTAAATAATCAAAAAGAAGTTAGCAAAACAATAATGTTTGAAATATTTCTTTTATACACATCATATGTCATGTGCCCATGTGTGATGACAACTCATCCTTAGTTAACTATATTCATACAAAATTACAAATGTTAAATTCTACTCCCTCCGCTCCTAAAAAAAGAGTCCATTTGCCTTTTTTTTATTCCAAAAAAAGAGTTTGATTTGTTTTGATTGTAGCATTAACAAACATCCTTAACTCATGAAGCTAAGGGAATTTGAATTTTGTAAAATTATGACATAAAAAGATTGTGTAAAATAAATTTTGCAAAAAAAAATAAAAAAATTAAGGCAAAAGCCCGAGGGCCGGCCCGGCCCGGGTTAGGCCACGGGCCGTCGTTTTTCAGCCCATAAAAAATCGGGCCGTTTTGGCCCGACCCAAAAATGACCCGGCCCGCGCTTGGCCCGGCCCGGCCCGCCCGTTTGCCAGGTCTAGTTGTGAGTTTTGTAAGTGTACAACGAGGATCTACTGTGAGTCGGACCAAGCGAGCTTGTGCTGGAACTGCGACGCAAAGGTGCAATCGACGAATTTTCTAGTGCCCAGGCATTTGAGGATTCTTCTCTGCCACTCGTGCAAGTCGCCGACGCCGTGGAGGGCTTCCGGTGAGAAACTCTGTCGGACAGTTTCTCTGTGCGAACGATGTGTTGAAGGCTGCGATAAGGGAGAAGGAGAAGAGAGGGAAGAGAGTCAAGGAGGTAATGATGATAATTTTGAATCAGAAAGTGATTACGATACCGATGAAGATGACGAAAACGACGATCGGTTGGATAGGGATGAGGATGAGGATGAGGAAGAGGACGGTGGTAATCAGGTGGTGTCGTTGTCATCTACATCGTCTCCACCGACTGCCAGTTCTTCGAGCATTGAAGAATTCTATAGAGGCGCTATTGACGTCTCTTCGAAGCGATCGAATGTTGCAGATCTTTCCTCCGAGGTATGTTTCTTTCATTTCATTTCTGTTTTAGATCAGGTTGATTTAATTTAGAGTCTTATTTTAGGTTTTGAAAATTCTGTGTTGTTGTCCACATCTAGTTAATTGATGTTTCAATCTATCAACTTCTTCAATTTACCATGTTTTTGGAGCTCCTCGTCTTTCTCCTCCTTGAAACATACAATTAAAAATAAATTGATAAATTGGTAAGGCTCAAGGGTAGAGTGGTAAGGCACAAGGGTTTTATGTTTAAGCTTAAATTTAATGATTTCATTATATTAATATTAGTATTAATTTTCAAAATTAAAATAATAATTAAAAGAAATGAAAAGAGATAAGGAAAAAAATTATAAAGAAAATGAATTAAAATATTTATTTTAATTTTATTATTATTTTAATTAGTTTTTTGCCACATAATTAATGATTTTATTTTTTTGTTGAAAAAGATAAAATTATAAAGAAAATGAATTAAAATATTTATTTTAATTTTATTATTATTTTAATTATTTTTTTGCCACATAATGATTTTATTTTTTTATTTTTTTGTTGGAAAAGAAAAAATTATAAAGAAAATGAATTAAAATATTTATTTTAATTTTATTACTATTTTAATTATTTTTTGCCACATAATGATTTTATTTTTTTATTTTTTTGTTGGAAAAGAAAAAATTATAAAGAAAATGAATTAAAATATTTTATTATTATTTTAATTATTTTTTGCCACATAATGATTTTATTTTTTTATTTTTTTGTTGGAAAATAAAAAATATAAAGAAGATGAATTAAAATATTTATTTTAATTTTATTATTTTTTTAATTATTTTTTTGCCACATAATGATTTTATTTTTTTATTTTTTTGTTGGAAAAGAAAAAATTATAAAGAAAATGAATCAAAATATTTATTTTAATTTTATTATTATTTTAATTATTATTTTTGCCACATAATGATTTTATTTTTTTTGTTGGAAAAGAAAAAATTATAAAGAAAATGAATTAAAATATTTATTTTAATTTATTATTATTTTAATTACTTTTTTTGCCACATAATGATTTTATTTTTTTATTTTTTTGTTGAAAAAGAAAAAATTATAAAGAAAATGAATTAAAATATTTATTTTAATTTTATTATTATTTTAATTATTATTTTTGCACATAATTAATTCTAAATCCTAAATTCTCTCTCCTCTGCAACTCCTGAAAGGAAGGGAAGAAGAAATGTGTACACGTAATTTTTTTATCCTCAAATACACATAAATTTTTTTTAATTTCAAAAAGTCAAGTTGGAAAATCAAAATGATTTTTTAACGTCTATGACGAAAATTGGATAGAATGACTTAAATTTTATTTTTTAAAAATTACAGCGGACCAATTGAATATTTTTAAAGTTCAATGGCCAAATTCTTATAAGTCGACAACCACAGGGGTTTAAAGGTGTTTTTTGCCTATAATTGTCCTTTGCTGAATTACTCATGTTTGTTCCGGCTGACGTAAGAAGTTTTAAGTAAACGGAGACTTTTCATTGGTCCAAATTTAAAATATGCCTCTCTCCTCTCAACCTTGTTTCCACTCGTCGGTTAAATAATCAACCAGCCAGCGACTTCTAGAGAGAGAGAGAGGAGAAGACTGTAAAGTGAATTGGGATAGCATGTCAGTGAGATTCATAACCCGCCAATCATTCTTCACCGCCGTCCGATCGGGAGACCTGAAATCGGTTAAAGAAATCATAAAGAATGAAGGGTCCGACCCGGATCATCCAGCTGCTGCTGCTTCGACGATCGATCTCTTCTGGTCTGATGGAGTTACAGAATGATAAGGGTGAGACAGCTCTGTATGTAGCTGCAGAGAACAACCATGAGGAAATATTTAGCTACTTGCTCAACTTCTGTCATCTTCAGATTGTCAAGATTAAGTCCAAAGTATCCGGTGTGGATGCATTTCATGTTGCAGCCAAACACGGCCACTTGGGTATTCACAAATATTTTAATTTCTTTTTCACTATTTTATTCTTGGTGCCCAATCTGTTTGATTGCGTTCAATCACTCAATCTGATAATTTGTTATTGTTGTGTGTCTTTGTGAGTTTTCAGTTGTCTTTTTGTATGTGGTTTGTGTTTGATTTTGTATTTTTGATCCA
Source organism: Panax stipuleanatus (assembly GCA_020205555.1). NCBI lineage: Eukaryota > Viridiplantae > Streptophyta > Magnoliopsida > Apiales > Araliaceae > Panax > Panax stipuleanatus. Next base: position 111,618,083 of record CM035119.1, on the reverse strand, counting down.
CTTTATTTGCTATTGATGTGAAAATTTTCTGCCTGTCTTCGCAATGCTGCAAATGATCGGGTTTTAATAATAAACAATTTGGTGTTTGGATCTCTTTTATAATGTAAACGAATTAAATTTGAGCTTAAGTTAAAACTTGTTTACTGAGTCAGCGAGCAATTGTGTGCTAGCTAGGCTCAGAGCTCCATGAAATGATACTATAGTGGTAAATTTAAACCATTTCCTTCTAATTTGCCAAAGTGCAAGTCATAACTAATTTAATATTTTACTAAATTTGATCACACTTGATATACAACTTTGAAAAGTTCTATAATGTAATATTTGTTATTTATTAAACAATGAATGATATTTTGTTGCATAATCATGCAAAATATAGAACCTTATGGTGCAAGTTGAAACTTTTCTATTATTTCTTGCTTAGTTCATGAACTCATTAGATTGGCTGGAGGTTTATGCTTAAATGAGCTGAGTTTGAACATAGTTTCTAAACTTGCACACAAGATGAGACGAGTACGGATAATGGTGAGGGTGCCTCTACTTGGTTCTTTTTTAGCATTTCTTATTTCATCAACACACATGGGTTTCCAGGCTTTTCGTATGAAATAAGTTGCATTCAAACTTTGAAAAGTATAATACACTATCTGGCCTACTAAAAACATAAACATCATAACTATGGCTCCTTAAGAGACCATTAGAAAAATAAATATATATGTGAACTATATGTCAACCAACAGTACTTTGGTAGTTTCAAGCTCTGAAGCTGATAGTAATATGCATGTATGCATGTAAATGCATTGATCTCACTCTCTCTTTCTCTATGTGTCTGTATGTATCAAGTTTGTATCTAAATGCTTTCTATTCAAGTTTGTCATTCCAAGTCATCATCTAGGTCCAGATCTTTCATTTATGGAAAATAACTGATTTGATTAAATTATATTCGCCTCTGGGTCTGTTTAACAAGTAGTTATTCTCTGTTCTTATGTGTTTTGTTCTGCTGGCTAAAGTAGTTTTCTGTTTACTGCTCATCTAGGGATTGTGAAGGAACTTTTGGGCATGTGGCCTGAGCTTTGTAAATCATGTGATTCCTCAAACACTAGCCCCCTGTATTCAGCTGCCGAAAAGGATCACCTGGAGGTAGTGAATGCCATATTAGATGCCGATGTGAGCTCGATAAGGATAGTAAGGAAGAATGGGAAAACTGCGTTGCACAATACTGTAAGATATGGACGCCTTCGTGTGGTAAAAGCACTTTTAGACAGAGATCCAGAAATTGTTTCCATTAAAGATAAGAAAGGTCAGGCTGCACTTCACATGGCCGTAAAAGGTCAGGATACTGATGTAATAGAGGAGATATTTCTGGCTGATCATTCCATATTAAATGAACGTGACAAGAAGGGAAATACAGCTGCGCACATCTGTTGCTGCAAAAATCCTTCAAAGCAAATAATACTGGAAAGTAAAAAATAAACTTTGTTGTTGGAAGTTATTTTAAAAACAATTTTACTGTTGGAAAATATTTCAAACAGAACAAAATATACTTAGAATAGAAAACACTAGAAAAGTGGTTGAGTCGCGGACAATGTCGCTCTCTTTAAGTCGTTTCGCGGCTCTACCCTAATTGTGCAAACAGTTACAAAGTTGTCACGTTGTCCCAAGAATAAAACAGCCCAGAATCACCTCTGTCTCAGAACTTCTTTGAATGCTCAAACTCCTTCAAAGATTGCTCGAAATACTAGCAAGATAATTATAACTGAGAGCATTTGTTATTTCAAAAAGTTATGTTTTGTGAATGAGGTAAAAACCTCTATTTATAGGATTAGAACATCATAATTGAAAAGACAAATTTAAACCAGTCATAAAAATAAAATAAAAAATTGATACAATAACCACAATTTAAACAAAATCAGTTACAACATTCAAACAAAACGTTTTTGTTTTTATAGTAATTACATTCAAAAATTTATTTCATAACAGTAGAAAAAAACATAACTGTTATACTTTTAAATACACTTATAACAATCCCCCACTTGTATTTAAAAAAGTAAGTTCATCAAGCAATCTTTTATATGATAGTGCATAAGTAAAGGTGTCATGTGACTTGAACCTTTACATAGTGATGATGCTTCTGTATATACTAGAGTAACTCTTAGTTTTGAACTCTATTACAGACAACATCACACACACAACCATCCTAGAGTTAAGTTCTAAAGCCAGCACTTTACGGCCATGTGCTTATATCCCAGTATAGTGAATGCTCTAGAAATTTTGCCAAGAATTTCATAGAAAGCGACCTTTCTTCCACATTCACATAGGTGAGCCTATCACAGATACTCCTGTAGCTAGGTACCCAACTCCACATAAGTATAGAGCTCATTAAGAGTTATATCTAACTCAACCTTAAATTGCTTCAGGATGTCATGCTCCATAGGGATGGACTTGGTGTTTTAACAATATATCATAATAGCATGATTCCACATATCACTTCATGACTTGTTATTACCCTTTGATTAACCTACTTCTTGGGATCTCCAGTCTGTAGGTTGGGTTACCATCACAAGTGACTCAACTATCAATGGGCTTTAGTCCCATCCCTTTCAAGGTTTTCTAAACCTTTTCTCGTGCTAATCCTTTCGTCAAAGGATCAGCCAAGTTCTCCTCAGACCGTACATGATCCACTCTTACAGCCCCCAGTTGAGAGAAAATCTCTAATTGTACTGTGCTTGCGACGTATTTGTCGCCTCTTGCCGTTATAATAACGGTTCTGGACTTTTGCAATAGCCGCGGTACTATCACAGTGAATAAGGACGGCTAGTACCGGTTTCTCCCATAAAAGGGTATCTGATAACAAACTTCTCAACCAATCTGCTTCCTCATTAGCAGTAGCTAATGCTATCATTTCTGACTCCATTGTGGATTAAGCTAATATAGTCTGTTTCTTAGACTTCCATGATATTGCACCTCCAGCGATACTAAAAATGTATCCACTAGTGGCCTTGGAATCATCAGAAAGAGTATTCCAATCAGCATTACTGTAACCTTCAAGTACAGCGGGAAACTTTCCATAATGTAATCCAAGATTCATTGTTCTCTTGAGATAACGCATTACTCTTTCAAGAGCACGCCAATGTTCATTATCAGGTCTACTTGTAAACCTACATAGTACTCCCACAACATAAGCTATATCAGGCCTAGTGCAATCAGTAGCATATCGAAGGCTACCAATGATGCTCGCATACTCATTTTGTCTAACACTATCACCAGTGTTCTTGAACAACTTTTCACTAGGATCATATGGAGTACATGCAGGTTTACAGTCAAAGTAATTATATTTCTTTAGAATTTTCTCAATATAATGAGATTGATCCAAAGAAATTCCCTATTTTGACCTAGTTATTTTTATACCCAGGATTACACTAGCTTCACCTAAATCTTTCATTGCAAAATTAGCAGTCAATAAACATTTAACAGCATTCACAGCATGAATATTTGAGCCAAAAATAAGCAAATCATCCACATATAAACAAATAACTGTGCAAACATCATTCTCAGATTTATAATAAATGCACTTATCACTTTCATTTATTCTAAAACCATTTGAGATGACTAGATTATCAAACTTCTCATGCCATTGTTTAGGTGCTTGTTTAAGTCCATAGAGAGACTTAACTAACTTACATACTTTGTTCTCTTGACCAGGAATAACAAATCCGTCAGGTTGGTCCATGTAAATCTCTTCTTTTAATTCACCATTCAAAAAAGCGGTTTTAACATCCATCTGATGTATAATTAAATCATGCAAAGCAGCTAAAGCTATAAGTACTCTAATGAATGTTATTCTAGTTACTGGTGAATAAGTATCAAAAAAATCTATATTTTCTTTTTGTCTGTAACCCTTAGCCACAAGTCGGGCCTTGTATTTCTCTATAGATCCATCGGGTTTCAATTTTTGTTTAAGAATCCACTTAAAAACCTATGGTCTTACAACCAGGTGGAAGGTCTGCTAAATGCCATGTACCGTTAGACTTTAGAGAGTCCATTTCATCATTTATGGCTTCTTGCCATAAGTCAGCATCCAAGGAAGTTAAGGCTTCTTGGAAAGAATTAGGATCTTCTAAGGTGTAGGCATAAAAGTCAGGACCAAAGTCTTTAGAGACTCTAGCCCTCTTACTTCTTCTTGGTTCTAACTCAACTTCATAAGGCATAATAGATCTAGGTTTACTAGAAGATGCTAACCCCCCACTATTTCTTAATTTAAAGGGAAATTTTTCTTCAAAGAAATCAACATCATTAGACTCAATAATAACATGATCCTGTAAGTTGTAAAATCTATAAGCCTTACTATTAACTGCATAACCTATGAAAACACATTCATAAGCTCGAGCTGCTAATTTCGATCTTTTTGGATCAGGCTTTCGAACCTATGTCCTAAAATAAGAAACATTTGGTTTTTTAGCTTTCCAGATTTCATAAGGTAAAATTTTGGATTTAGAGTTGGGAACTCTATTCAAAATATAACATACAGTTAAAATAACTTCTCCCCACCAATGTGAGGCAGCACCTAAGCTAAGTAATATAGCTACTATCAATTCAGAATAAGTTCTATTTTTTCTTTCAGCTTTTCCATTCATTTCTGGGGAATAAGGGGCAGTTCTCTCATGGATAATTCCATGTGAATTATACAATTTGACAAATTCATCTGAGCCATATTCCATCCCTCTATCACTACGAAATCTTTTAATCTTCCGGTTAAATTGATTTTCTATTTCACTTACAAAAATTTTGAACATGTCTATGGCTTCACTTTTGTTCTTCAAAAGATAGACAGAGGAAAAATTAGAACAATCATCTATAAAGGTAATAAAGTACCTTTTTCCATCCCTAGTTAAAATTCCTTCAAATTCACAAATATAATAGTGAATTAAATCAAGAGGTTCAGAAACCCTAATTACAGATTTATGAGAGGTTTTTGTGATTTTTGCTTGACTACAGGATTCACACTTTTCAAAATCTTTTAGAGATAAATCTGGAATTAACCCTAAGTTAGTCATATTCTTTACTAGTCTTTTGTTGATGTGACAAAGTCTAGAATGCCAAATATTAAAAGAACAAATCATGTAAGCAGAAATATTACCTTTATTAACATCAACATTAAGTTTGAACATACCATCAGTGGCATAGCCTTTACCAACAAAAATTCCATTTTTTGTGAGAGTAAACAAATCGGCTCCAATAGTCTGAGTGAACCCAGCCTTGTTGAGGAGATAACCAGATACCAGATTCTTTCTTATTTTTGGGGTATGCAAAACATCTTTAAGAATGATAGTCTTCCCAGAAGTAAAATTTAGTTCAACTTCCCCACCACCAGCAACAACAGTGGAGTGTGAGTCACCCAACAACACCTTTTTGTCCACAGCATTAGAATAAGTCTTAAACATTGCTCGATCATAGCAAACATGGCAAGAAGCACCAGTGTCTACCCACCATCCCTCGGATCCATCAACTAAGTTGACTTCTGAAATCATAGCAACCATTTGGTCTACGGTTAAGTTAGCTTGAGGAGCAGGACGTGCAACTCGTTTATTTCAACAATTTCGAGCAAGATGCCCTGGCTTGCCACAATTATAGCAAGAAAATTGTGACGAATCATTGTTCCATGAGGGAGTTTGTTGCTTATTCTGATTTTGTGGATTCTAACTATGTGTTTTGTTGTTGCGGTGCTTATTCTGATTCCGGTTCTAGTTCTTCATGTTCTTAGCACCCGATTTCAGAACAACGTGGGTCTTGTTCATCTTGAAATTCTTGTTGTTTGTCATAACAAGAACTTCTTCTTTTAGCTCTTGTTTTCTGGCCTCTTCCTCGATTCGAAGGCGTGTCATCAAACTCTCCAAGGAAAACTCCTTTGTCTTGTGTCTCAGCTGGTTCTTAAAGTCTTTCTAACTTGGAGGCAGCTTGTCAATAATAACTGCTACTTGGAATTGATCATCTAGGTTTATACCTTCAGACGTGATCTCATGGGCAATCTTCTGCAACTCATGTGACTGAGCTTCTACAGACTTGTCATTTGTCATTTGATACTTTAAGTAGCGGCTGACAGCAAATTTTTTAGCTCCAGTGTAAGACTCCAGATTTTATGAAATAAAAGTATTCAATTTTTCTATTTGGTAAATGGTTAAATTGATAAAAGTTTAAAGTTAAGGGTGAAATGTGCAAATATTTTAAAATGAGCAAGTGGTTATAAAATATTCTTGTTGTCGGGGAATATTCGTTTGGTCGTGTAATATTCTTGTTGTCGGGGAATATTCGTACGACGATGCGGCTATTTGTGGGCCCCACAACGGAATAACTGTCGGATATAGAAAGCGACAGAAATAACCTTTTTATAAAATAACGGCGTAGTTGTTACCGTTAGTACTGTTGAAATACCCGGTGGTTAAAATACAGTAATACGCGGTGTTGCACAGTAGCACACGGTATTGCACAGTATTTCGAATTATTGATTCTTACGTGAGAAGACACTTACTCAATTATTGTTACAGTAATTACTGTTCAATATTTTATATTATTGATTCAATAATTGCATGATATTTTATTGATTCAATAATTGCTACGTTGATATTTTATATCAATAATTGCTACGTTGCTATTTTATATGATTGATTCAATAATTGCTACAGTTGATATTTTGTATTATTGATTCAATAATTGTCACTGCACAGCATTTCACATTATCAACTCAATAATTCATATTATTTGAATAATATTATTAGATAGCATTATTGGCAATGTCTAAGGAAGTTCTGTCGAGGAAAGGGGTTAGGTTAATCTAATTGCGCGCCAGTAAGGAGAAATCCTTATCGGAAAGCCCCCTCTTTCCTGGGAACGACCTGGTTGTCAATATTGTAGTTCTGTAATATTATTTGTGAATAATTAATTATTAATTTATATGATAAGAAAATATTTATTTTGTGGATATAAAAGAAGGAATTAGTGCTGATGTGTTTTTATCAGTATTTTGGTGTGGAAAATCATCCGTTTATGGATTTTGGATAATTTATGTTTGGAATTTGGAAAAACTTCCTTCTACAAAGTTGTAGAGAATTAAATTTCCTATAGAAGGATATCGAATTTGTATTTTTCTGACAAAGGGGCTATTTATTATGAATTATTGAAGTTTCGGAAAATAAATATTTTTAATGGGTGGGCCCCATTTTTGTTGAAAAAATTCTGATTTTTGAAGAGTGGCCGGCGGCCAGAAATTTTTTTATAAAAAATATTATTTTATTCAAAAGTCTACTTTGGCATCATAAATTTTTCCTATAAATAGGGTGCTTAGGTTAGAATTGAAAATCACACCAGAATCAGAAGTTTTCTCTTTCTATAATATCGAGCGTATTTTTGTGAGTATTTAGATACTTTGAGTGTTACTATTCAGTGCAAGTTTTCTTCGGTATTATATCCGATATTCCAGTCAGAAGTACTATTCTTTTGAGGTAAGGGATGGTAAGGGATGGTATTTTTTTCGTAAATGATGTTATTGATTTCAATATCATTTCATCGAAATATTGGTATGAATTTTATTAGAAAATTTTTACCTTTTCCGTCGAGGTTACATTCACGTATACAGCACTATTCATGTATACGGCACTATTCACGAATACGGTACTATTCACGAGTACTATTCACGAAGTATGATTTTTCTTATAAATTTTTTATCTTTTTCATGTCGGGGTTACTATTCACGTATACGACACTATTCACGTATACGGCACTATTCACGGAAAAATTAAATTTTCTTCTATATGTCCAAGTTGCTTGTTAAGGTTCCTATCTTTGATTGTATCCAAGTTTTGAGCTCTATTCTTGAATTTTGCTGCACAAAGTATTATTTTGGAGTATTTTTGAACTTGAAAATCAATGTTTTGATCATATTATTTTTATTATCATATAAAATATTTTTATAATCTTGGTGATGAAATTTCTCTTTGACTTGAGTGTAAAGATGGGTAGATTATTGGTATGATCATGACTATAGATTTCTCTTTGGCCAGTAGTGCAAAGATGGATTGTTGACTGGTATGTTCATGGCCATTGAATTTACAATTGAATATCTTTAGCTTAAGGGCAAATGTGAATTGATCAACATGGTTATAATTATTGTTATATAAATTCTGAAATGATTCGATATTTTTTTGATATATGAATATCTTTGGCATGTAGTGCAAAGATGACCTGTTGTTGAATATCTTTGGCCCGTAGTGCAAAGATGAACTATTGATGAATATCTTTGGGCCGTAGTGCAAAGATGAACTATTGATGAATATATTTGGCCTGTAGTGCAAAGATGAGCGGTTGATTTGTGAATATCTTTGGCCTGTAGTGCAAAGATGAATGATTAATTGTTGAATATCTTTGGCTTGTAATGCAAAGATGAATTGATTAACATGATTATGAACAGGAACTGTGATTTGGTATAACCATGATCTTTGGTGTTTCAGGTAAAGACAGGTGATGAGAATTATCTTCGTCCTGAGTGCGAAGAGGAATTCATCAAGATAATCATGATCATGAACTTACATGACTGTGGACAGAAATTGTTGATTGATGTTACAGGGATAAAATATTATTGGTGGTCTTTTAACATGGAGAAGATAATAGACATTATAGTCTATTTGACTCTTCTAATGGATTGCTCGTTCCGCTGCAACTATGGTTGAAAAGTTTTACCATATGTTTAAATCTCGGATTTATTACTGATGAAAACTATTGATAATATAATTATCTTTAGTCATGATATTCTTTACTGGGCTATTTGTGCTCACCTTTTTGCTTCACAATTCCTTTCAGGTAATAAGAGTATAGCGGGGTCGAGCGGGGATAACAGAGGAATAGAACGATGGTCTATAGCTGTTGAGGTTTTTCATAAAACAGTATAAAAAGAATTATATTGAGAATTTAAAATGTGTGTCGTATTTTATACGTCATTTAACCGTTGATTTTGGTGACCTGACTTAGGTGAGGTGAACCCAACTTTGGAAGAGTGTTTTGTCACTATCATACAAGATGTCTAACCATATACGACTTCATGTTATCATAAGACCTTGTTGTGCACATCCACTTGCTGATTATATCCATGAACACTACCTATATAATCTTGGAGTACGGTTAGAATATAATTCTCAATTTGAGACAACAGAGATAATTATATGGCAAGAGAAGACCCACCATTGGAATGAACAAGATAGTAATCTTCTCGTTTTTTTTGGGGTCTATTGGGTCAACCAAGGATAATTCTCGAGTCCTACGATATCTATTATAACTTAGATGCTTGGCCTCCCATGTACGAAGGTTTCCTTGAGCATTTTCTAAAGATTTTAATTCCTAAAACAGTTATTGACTGTACCTTTCTGTAACGTATTATTGATTTGGAGTATGGACACTGTATTTGTATTGTAACTCACAGTTTAATTGTGGTCGTATTTTGTATGACAGTTTAAAAGTTAGAATTTGAAGATTTATATTTAGAATTTTTGTTGAGTGTATTTTGTGGTACCCACTGGACCTATTCTGGGGGCGTTACATCCAGCCTCTTCAGTATCATATTTTTTCTGAAGTGCCTCCCACACATCTTTTGCGGTATTAAAAGTAGTGTAATAATCATATAAATTATCAGACAAACCATTAAGAATATAATTTTTACAAATAAAATCATCTTCAGTCCATTTCTCTAGAGCTGCAGTTTGTTCAACGGTTAGGTTTTTCAGGAAGAACCAATTTTTCAGTGTTAACAATAGTAGCCAATTTTTTTGTGGTCAAATAAAAAAACAGTTTTTGTTTTCAGCGTTTAAATTGAACACCCTCAAAGCGAAAGGGTCGGTCAAGATCGGATGACTTAGAATCCATTAAAAAAACCTTTGAAAATAAAGACTACGAAACATCTTAAAATTGTTGCTGCAAAAATCCTTCAAAGCAAATAATACTGGAAAGTAAAAAATAAACTTTGTTGTTAGAAGTTATTTTAAAAACAATTTTGCTGCTGGAAAATATTCCAAACAGAACACAATATACTTAGAATAGAAAAACCTGGAAAAGTGGCTGAGTCGCGGACAATGTCGCTCTCTTTAAGACGTTTCGCGGCTCTGCCCTGATTGTGTAAGCAGTTACAAAGTTGCCACGTTGTCCCCAGGATAAAACAGCCCAGAATCACCTCTGTCTCAGAACTTCTTTGCACAAAGAAGAACTGGAATGCTCAAACTCCTTCAAAGATTGCTCGGAATACTAACAAGAGAATTATAACTGAGAGCTTTTGTTGTTTCAAAATGTTGTGTTTTGTGAATGAGGCAAAAACCTCTATTTATAGGATTAGAACATCATAATTGAAAAGACAAATTTAAACCAGTCATAAAAATAAAATAAAAAACTGATGCAATAACCACAATTTAAACAAAATCAGTTACAACATTCAAAACAAAACATTTTTGCTTTTATAGTAATTACATTCAAAAATTTATTTCATAACAGTAGAGAAAAACATAACTGTTATACTTTTAAATACACTTATAACAGCATCGCCACAAGGAAATGTCGTCCACAGGTATTTATTTATGCTGATTGCTGACATTTTTGTGAGGAACTGTAAAATACTTGTTTGGATATCATCTTCTTTGGCTGATTAGCACTTTTGTCCCTCCAAGTTGCCATTCACTTTCAAAGTCATCCCTAAAGTTCAATTTTTGTCAGTTAGGTCCTTAAAGTGGCATTTTGTTGGCGTTTCCGTTCCTTCAGCCCAATTTAATCTTAACCCGGCCCATTTTGACCACTTTTAACCTAACCCGACCCAGTTTGACCCAACCCAAAATTTTAATATTTTAAAATATAATATTATTTTTAAAATAAGTTTAAAATAATAATTTTATTTTATATTTTAAAAATTAATATTTAATATTTTAAAATACATTATTATTTTAAAATAATAATTATTTTAATATTTTAAAATAATAATTATTTTAATATTTTAAAATAAATAATTATTTTAAAAATATTTATTTTTAATTTTTTTAAAAAAAATTTAGTTTTTTTTAAAAAAAAATTATAATTATATTTAATATTTTAAAATAAAATATATTTTTTAAATAATAATTATTATTAATATTTTAAAAGAAAATATTAATTTTAAAAAAGGAATTATATTTAATATTTTAAAATAATATTTTTTTATTTAGAATAAAATATTATTTTTTAAAATTTATAAAAATACTTATTATTCTAGTTTCTAATATTTTTTCAAAAATGAGTAAAGTTTTATAAAATATAGATTCAAAAAAATTACATAAGAAAATAAAACTTTATTCTTTAAAAAATAAAGTAGATTTTTTCATTTTTTATGTAAAACTTTATTTTCAGAAAGAAAAAAAAAGTTAATATCTTTACCATTATTATATGTATTCTCAATATTAGAATTTTTAAAAACAAAAACATATTTATTTAAAAAAAATTCTAATTTTTTTCTTTTTTCTTTTTTTTGAAAATTCTAACATTAAGAATACATATAATAATGGTAAAATATTAATTTTTTTTCCTGAAAATAAATTTTTACATAAAAAAATGAAAAAAATCACTTAATTTTTTTAAAATTAAAATTTTATTTTCTTATGTAATTTTTTTGAATCTATATTTTATGAAACTTTACTCATTTTTGAAAAAATATTAGAAACTAGAATAATAATTATCTTTATAACTTTTTTAAAATAATATTTTAATTTAAATAAAAAATTAAATATTATTTTAAAATATTAAATATAATTAATATTTTGAAATTAATATTTTCTTTAAAATATTAATAATAATTATTATTTAAAAAATATATTTTATTTTAAAATATTAAATATAATTATTATTTACTTTTTTAAAAAAACTAATATTTTATTGTTAAATATTAAAAATAACTATTTTTAAAATAATTTTTTATTTTAAAATATTAAAATAATTATTATTTTAAAATAATAATTATTTTAAAATATTAAATATTATTTTTTAAAATGTTAAATATAATTATTATTTTAAACTTATTTTAAAAATAATATTATATTTTAAAATATTAAAATTTTGGGTTAGGTCAAACTGGGTCGGGTTGGGTTAAAAATAGTCAAAATGGGTCGGGTTGAGATTAAATTAGGATGAAGGAACGGAAACGCCAATAAAATGTAACTTAAGGACCTAACTGACAAAAATTAAACTTTAAGGATGACTTTAAAAATAGATGATAACTTAGAGGGATAGAAGTACCAATCAGCCCATCTTCTTTTGATCTGCACTAACTTCTGACGTGCCTCTCTCTCTCTCTGTTATTCTATGGTTTACATAGTTCAACACTCATTTATTTTAAATATCTTATCTGCATTACTTGTTCTGCACATGTATAGATATCTATATCTTTCTAATTATGAGTCAGATTTTCTACTTTTTGTTATAAGGACCTTTCTCTTACATAGTCACTCTTAAGTTATTTCCTCACAAGTCATCTCCACATCCCAACCAGTATCCCTTCCTTTCCCTGATTTTCAAGTTATCTACTTTCTTCTTTTATGTCTGTTATGGTGCAAGTTTATACTCCCTCCTTTGTCTGGAAATGAAAGTCCTACCTTTTTTTCTTCTTCCCTTTTTTGAAACATTTTTTGAAAAAAAAATATTAGGGTTTGTATAGAACACACTAAAACACGAGTCTTTTCAATAATTATTTTTCTAATAACAAATTTTATTCATTAAACTTTAATTTTGAGGGAAAAGAACTCATCCTAAAAAACTGTCTAAGATTGTCTTATATGAACCTTAATTTTTGGGGAAAGTCCGTCAAAAAAATTAGGACTAGTTTTTCAGACAGGGACTACAATATTTCAAATGTTTCTTGTCTTTCTAGTTTCTTGCTGTGATATAGGATTCATCTCCGTCCTAACCCAACTAGTTTAGTTGCTGAAGTTGAGTTGAGTTGCCTTGCATGTTTTTCTTCATTATAAGGTTTCCTTGTAGCTGTTTTTTGTTTGTTTTATAATTCTGATATTCCACCTCTTTCTTTCAGATAGTTAGCCTTTTGCTGAGCTATACATCTGTCAACGTCAATGCCATTAATAATCATCAGGAAACTGCAATGGATTTAGCAGATAAACTCCAATATGGAGAATCTTCTTTGCAAATTAAGGAGGGCTTTAACAGAGGCTGATGGCAAGTATGCTAGGCATGTTGGGCAACTTGATGAAGCCATGGAACTTAAAAGGACTGTAAGCGATATAAAGCATGAGGTGTACTCTCTACTCATTCAAAATGAAAAAACCCAGAGTTGGGTTTCTGGTATTGCTAAAGAACTCCAGAAAATCCACCGAGAAGCTGTCCAGAATACAATAAATTCGGTGACAGTAGTTGCTGTTCTATTTGCTTCCATAGCTTTCTTGGCAATATTCAACTTGCCTGGCCAATAATACGTAATGGTTGGAAAAGAAACAGGGAAAGCTAATATAGCTGACAGTAGTGCATTTCGACTGTTCTGCCTCCTGAATGCTACTTCCCTCTTTGTCTCTTTGGCCGTTGTTGTTGTTGTTCAGATTACTTTGATTGCCTGGGACACTAGGGCGCAGAGACAGATTGTTTCAGTAGTGAACAAGCATATGTGGGCCGCCTGCATAAGCACTTGTGGGGCATTTCTGTCTATAGCTTTTGCAGTTGTCGGAAAGGGAAGCTCATGTTATCTTGTGCTACTTTGTTTTCATGTAACACTTTGGTAGTTCTGGAAATGATTCTCAGAGACGTATCAAAAGGGCGAGTGGAAGTAAATCTTTCTCATGGTAATATCTCAGATGATGACTATGACTCCGACCATAACAGGATCTATGCTTTATTTCGCACAAATTGGAATGGCAAAAGGATTCATTTTCATTATTATCAAGAGATCCTAGACATTTATACAAGTGGTGGTAAGAAGAAACGGGGTGCTCTTCACTAGATTTAGAACAAATTGCACTAATACTATTTGAGGCGACGACCAAAGAGAGACTTGCTTTCTTTTGTACCTTTGGTCCTTGTAATGGGCAATATTCTGTAGATTCTGTATATATGCAAATGTAAATAATTTGCTATTGTTGTTGTGAACGGCAGGCAGTTAGCACTAGTAGTTGACTGCGCTCTTATTACTGAATTTAACGTCATCTTTTTGATCGATAATTGAATGATGGTCGAATGACTCGTGCGGTCGTGCCCACCGTTTCATAAGAAATTCGTAACCAATGGCCAACTGTGACAACCACAGCCCCTTTTCTCCACAGTTTTTGGTTCGGGATGGACCCCTTCCAAAATTGACATGTTTTTGAGAAGTTATAAAACTAATAAATCTCATAACTGGTAGATGACATATTAACATTCATAGTTGTTGTTGGAGATTTAACCCGCAGACATGGCCTGCAGGCCAAGCTCCCCAACCCGTCCCGCACGCATGGGCCGCACCGTAGACCCGGAGGCCAGGCGGGGGCGTACATAGCGGAGGTTGTTGCTATCAGGTTTCGAACCCTGATAACCTTGAGAGGGTGTGAGTAACCCCCACCATCTGGGCTGCAGCTCAGATGGTGGGGGTTACTCACACCCTCTCAAGGTTATCAGGGTTCGAAACCTGATAGCAACAACCTCCGCTATGTACGCCCCCGCCTGGCCTCCGGGTCTACGGTGCGGCCCATGCGTGCGGGACGGGTTGGGGAGCTTGGCCTGCAGGCCATGTCTGCGGGTTAAATCTCCAACATAAAGAGCTCTTTATGTTGGAGATTTAACCCGCAGACATGGCCTGCAGGCCAAGCTCCCCAACCCGTCCCGCACGCATGGGCCGCACCGTAGACCCGGAGGCCAGGCGGGGGCGTACATAGCGGAGGTTGTTGCTATCAGGTTTCGAACCCTGATAACCTTGAGAGGGTGTGAGTAACCCCCACCATCTGAGCTGCAGCCCAGATGGTGGGGGTTACTCACACCCTCTCAAGGTTATCAGGGTTCGAAACCTGATAGCAACAACCTCCGCTATGTACGCCCCCGCCTGGCCTCCGGGTCTACGGTGCGGCCCATGCGTGCGGGACGGGTTGGGGAGCTTGGCCTGCAGGCCATGTCTGCGGGTTAAATCTCCAACATAAAGAGCTCTTTATGTTGGAGATTTAACCCGCAGACATGGCCTGCAGGCCAAGCTCCCCAACCCGTCCCGCACGCATGGGCCGCACCGTAGACCCGGAGGCCAGGCGGGGGCGTACATAGCGGAGGTTGTTGCTATCAGGTTTCGAACCCTGATAACCTTGAGAGGGTGTGAGTAACCCCCACCATCTGGGCTGCAGCTCAGATGGTGGGGGTTACTCACACCCTCTCAAGGTTATCAGGGTTCGAAACCTGATAGCAACAACCTCCGCTATGTACGCCCCCGCCTGGCCTCCGGGTCTACGGTGCGGCCCATGCGTGCGGGACGGGTTGGGGAGCTTGGCCTGCAGGCCATGTCTGCGGGTTAAATCTCCAACATAAAGAGCTCTTTATGTTGGAGATTTAACCCGCAGACATGGCCTGCAGGCCAAGCTCCCCAACCCGTCCCGCACGCATGGGCCGCACCGTAGACCCGGAGGCCAGGCGGGGGCGTACATAGCGGAGGTTGTTGCTATCAGGTTTCGAACCCTGATAACCTTGAGAGGGTGTGAGTAACCCCCACCATCTGAGCTGCAGCCCAGATGGTGGGGGTTACTCACACCCTCTCAAGGTTATCAGGGTTCGAAACCTGGTAGCAACAACCTCCGCTATGTACGCCCCCGCCTGGCCTCCGGGTCTACGGTGCGGCCCATGCGTGCGGGACGGGTTGGGGAGCTTGGCCTGCAGGCCATGTCTGCGGGTTAAATCTCCAACATAAGCTCAGATGGTGGGGGTTACTCACACCCTCTCAAGGTTATCAGGGTTCGAAACCTGATAGCAACAACCTCCGCTATGTACGCCCCCACCTGGCCTCCGGGTCTACGGTGCGGCCCATGCGTGCGGGACGGGTTGGGGAGCTTGGCCTGCAGGCCATGTCTGCGGGTTAAATCTCCAACAGTTGTATTATAACAATTTTGTATATAATTTGAATTTGTAGATGTTTTAAATTGAATATTATTAAGGCAATAAAAATCGAATATTATTGATCTTTGAAAAGCAGCTCTCTCTCTCTCTCTCTCTCTCTATATATATATATATATATATATATATATATATATATATATATATATATATATATATATGAAAGACATCAAGTAGGCAATTACTTTGAACAAATAGATCCTATACCATCCATTTTAATGTCAAACCGTCCACATTTAAAAATTATACCCGACGTCCGCTACTATTAATAGCAAAATCTGCTAATAATAGTAGTGGACATTTTAGTTACAAATATGTTCTTAATTTAAACTGTACATGTGACGAATGAGATTTTGTAATATAATTTAAATATTTATTGAATTTAAATAAAAAAAATTCAATAATTTAATTATTGAGTCAAATAATTATGTGATGGAATTATGGTAGATTAATTTAATTATATGTGTTACATTGATTAAATTAATGTAGAGAATTTTATAATTCATAGTATGAATTTAATTGAGCTTATTTGATTAAATGAATTATTTAATAAGCATAATGTTATTCTAATTAATTTAATAATTAATTAGAGATTTAATGATTTGACATAATTAATAAATGAGAATTTTAATTATGTGATTTAATGTGGAATTGTTCTATTTTATTTAATGAATTTAAATAAGATTATTTGATTTATGAAGATGTGACATTAAACTACATAATAAGAATGTAATTAGATTAAAGGGAAAGAAGAAGAATAGGAGAAGCCAAACATGGCCTTATTGGGAGTTGGACAGTTAACCCATTATGGGATTAACTGACCATTACTACATCAGTTTTATATATATAATTATACGTATATTGTATTAGACCTTGTATATAATATACATCAGTTTTATACAACATATATCATATATCAGATATAGCATATTCATATTTTCAGAGAGAAAAAGAGAGAGAGTTGAGAGAGAAATTGTGAAGGAATTGGTGAATTGAAGAAGTCTTTATAAGCATCCTTGTATCATCTTCACAAACTAGCAAGGGTAATCTCTACTCTAAAGTTTTCAAATTTAGTTTTCAGAATTTTTCCATTAACGTGTTTTAGAGTACTCTTTGAAGAACGATTTTTATGATTAACTTAATATATGATCATATATGTGTATTATATGTTGATAACATGTTTTATATCATATATTCATGTGTTAGTGTAATCAATTTCATGTAAACATGTTTTAACCAGAGTTTTATGATTTACAGAGCATGAAAAGTATAAAGGACACATATTTGGCCTTTATGTACAAATTGTATGCCATGAATTTTTTGTTGAACTTAAAATTTACAATAGATTATGATTATACATGTTAAAACAACGAAAACAAACTATAAACGGACGGATTCGGAGTTATAACGAATCCGTGACGATGAATTTCGTGTTTTTCTTCAAAACTTTCAAAAATACCAAGAACAGTGAATTTATGTGATTTGATTTAAGTAATTACATGCTATAAAGTGTTAAAAGTATGTTAAAATCACTATATGATGTTTCTATGAAGTTTATGCTTCATCAGAATCACTGTACTAGTTTGATTTGGATTTGTTTGGCCTAAACTGTCAAAAATCGCGAACCAGAAAATGTACCTTCAAGGGCCCCCTCCCCAGCGGGTCCTCATAGGCATAAAGCCCTGCCCCAGCGGGGGTGGGTGCTGTCCGGGACCTTGCTTGGTTTCCGAGAAAATTTTCGAGACTGTTTTGACCTCCTGTAGTAAAATAAGCATAACTTCTTCATACGAACTCCGATTAATACGATTTAGGATGATTCGGAAAGATAACGAGTAGACCTACAATTTTCATTCTATAAGTTTTTTTATTTGAAGTCGTTATCAGGGTTCAAAATGGTCATCTTTCTGACTGATGCGTATTCGGAGACAATTGGAGGGCGTCGAACATGCACGTACGCAAGTGTAGTGCTCTCGACAATAAAAGATGTTGTTCTAAGTTATAAAACATGAATATTATGAAATATAATGATGTTTAACATTAATCAATGATGTTTTAGACAAATTGCATGAGCATGTTAAGCGTACGCAAGAGGGACGAGTCGGGCGCGCGACGAATGAACGTCGAAACGTCGTGCCAAGTGTAATACTATGCTATAACATACTTGAGGACTTTATGAACATGTAATGCTATTCTATAACATGTTATTAACACATATTATATAATTTGAAGTTCATGTTAATAAACTAAGTATGAACTTGAATATTGTGATTGAAAAACTTGATTATGATTTTTTGAAGGATTATACCTATATGATATGCATATTGTGAATTCATACTTATGTTATATGGTTGGTTAATAAGTTAACACTAGGAACCAAGTTGTAAGTTGAACTTAAATGAAAGGTTCAACAGTTGAACATAGAAGTTATGAAACTAATCGACATCATATGCATAATATAATGTGTAGGACGTTGAGGAATTAAATTGTAACTATATTTGTAGCTTGCGCACGAGGCAAGTTTCCTTACCCTAACTCTATTACGATTACGCAAGTGTTCTATCCCTAACTTATTATTATTAAGCAAGTTTTCTAAACTTTACTTTTATTGAGCAAGTTTTCTATTCTTGAAATACTATCATGTTCTTGTTCTTAATTATTCAAGTTCAAGATTTCATATGAGATATTACGATTCTTTTGAAGTATTACTTCATTTATACAATAATTATTCAATTGTATACTCTTGAGAAATTAATATTCGAATTGAATATCATTTATTGTTGAGCCTTGTAAGACTAGCGAACCCTTATTGATTCGACTAGTCCATAGTTGATGAACGTTCTAAATTCTGAAACTATTACTGAGCTTATCCAAACCAAACTTCCTTTGGTGCGGACTCTGATGTCAAACTGAGATGAACAACCCTATCATAGGGGATTGATGATGTTTTAGCGTTAAGATATTGTGCACAGTATGGTACTAAGGACTGACCCCCCTAAGTACGAAAAGTAGAGTCCATAGTCTTATGACTGTTAAAGATTTCAAGTATAAACACTTGTCAACCTAGGACATAGTTCTAGGTCTTATGATCCTCAGATGTTCTTTTGATTCTTGTTATTCATTCTTGATTCAAAAGCTGAGTTTTCTTTATTCAGAAGTCTTTGATTCACTCGCATTTTATTATATTGTTGTTATATTGTTATACTTGTGGTCAATCGTGCTCACTCTTACGTAATAATAATATTGCAGTTAAGAACGAAAGATCTGACGAGTCTTCCACTAGCAAAAGTAAAGGAAAAGTCAACAAGTGATGAAGACTTGTGGTTTAATTGATAATATTTGTTTAAGACTTACGTGCAATGTTTAAGACTTATTATTTGTTTACGTTTCTGCAACAGAGATTTACGATTAAGTATGACATGGGATTGATTATGTATTATTATTCAGATGTTGTAACCCCATAAGGGGAGATGATGGATTTATTTCTATCTATTGCATGGTTTGCATTTATTATGGGTAGATAGATAGATGATATTTGTACAGTGAACACCAAATTCTGTGAAAATTGAAGTACTCGAATTTGGGGGTGTCATAGGTTGGTATCAGAGTTGTATGTTAAGAGATCGAGAACATAGTAATGATAACTCTTATCGAGTTCTAAAAAAAATAATAACTTACCTTATGTGCTATGTGTTTATACTTATATATTTGTGAGGGTATCACTTAGCATCACTTAATAACTAAGACTTAAAATTTGATTTGCCAGGATGACGGTTGCTGGAGAACCCAGTCAGCCTAGGGACGTCGTATCCCTAGAGGCTAGAGAGGAGGAGCCCCGAGACATTCACATAGTCTGGGAGCAGCTAGTTCGATGAGAGCCATCTCCTTTGATCACCGTCGTTGGTCAGGAGCATGAGCCGATATTTGACTCAGAGGAAGACTCTGAGGAGGTTGAGATTTAGGCTGAAGCAACTGAGGAGGAGGAGGAAGACCCTGAAGAGTTTCCACTAAACTCTATCAGTGCTGAGATGTATGATGAACTGTATGACCGTAACATAGAGTTACGAGATACTATTCAGGAGCTGAAGGAGCAGATAGTAACTCAATAGTCTACCATCGAGCAGAAGGATGGTGAGATGGAGGCTCTTTAGACACGTCTTGGAGACGTAGAGTGGGAGTTGATCCACGAGAAGGGCCAAGGTGAAGAAAAGTCAGAGGAGATAGAGAAATAGAAGAATGAGTTGAAAGGGAAGTCAGCAAGGCTTGCCATAGCAAAGGACGCTTGGGTGAAAGATTCACGACGTGCCGATCTTGCAGAGGATAATGTTCGTGCAAAGAGAGCAAAGATTGAAGAGACGGGCTATACGTTTCAAAATGCATTTGACAAGGCCCAGGATCGGGTGATGTACTATCCAGTCCAGTTCGAAGGTTTGCCCTGGAATATGCTAGATCGCAGGATGATGTTCCGCATTATGGAGGAAGAACGCAGTAAAGCTGTTTGACGCTTTAGTAGGCAGTGATAAGAACAGTTTGATTATGTTCAAACCTATCTGGTAGTTAATAATGTAAATTCTGATGTGCTTATAAACAGAAGAATATTTTGATGATTTAAATCCTGTAGATTCTTTATCTCAGGATAGTTGATGTAAATAGCTGTGATGCTATCGTATTATGTTAAAACTTTTGATTAAATAAAATATCAAAGTTATTTGAGATAATTATGTGTTAAGTGATTATGTTAAAGTATTTAATTAAGTTAAGTCTTAAATATTTAGAGATGAATAAAGATCTAATAAGCGTATATTTTAACAGAAATATGCCGCTGAGAAGACGACCAAACCGTCAACTGACCCAAAAAGGGTCGACGAACAACAATGATGCCAATGCTAACGCTAATCCCGTGCAACAGTTGGTGAACTTACTGGCCGGA
Source organism: Panax stipuleanatus (assembly GCA_020205555.1). Lineage (NCBI taxonomy): Eukaryota > Viridiplantae > Streptophyta > Magnoliopsida > Apiales > Araliaceae > Panax > Panax stipuleanatus. The sequence continues at coordinate 111,597,046 of CM035119.1, read as the reverse complement.
GCAATTAACAATCAACCTCAAGCTCTACTAAATACAACGTTCAAGGACTTCAATACGGTGGGGCCGCTAGAGTTTAAACGTTCCATGAACCCGATAAAAGCTCAAACTTGGGTTATGGAGATGAAAAAAGTTTTTGACGTCGTCAGAGTCAGAGAGGACCAGAAAATCGCCTACGCAACGTTCATGCTAAAATCAGAAGCCAGTTATTGGTGGCAAGCAAATAAGGTCCGTGGAGGAGAAGGTGTGATCACCTGGGAGAGGTTCAAGGAGATGTTCTTCGAGATGTATTTCCCTACAAGCTCGCAGAACCAAATGGAGGTCCAATTTCTGGAGCTGAAGCAGGGGAATATGTTCGTACCAGACTATGCGACGAAATTCAATGAGTTGGCTAGGTTTGCCACGTATCAAGTGTACACCGACGAGAGGAAGGCAAGGAGATTTGAGCAATGACTGAAACCCTGGTTATATAGCAAAGTGTTAATGTTCCAATTGAACACTTTTGCTGGAGTATTGGAAAAGGCCATACTCGCTGAAGGTGGAAGCGATGCGGTGACTAAGTACAATTAGGATCAGAAGAAGAAGAAGAATGAAAGTGAAGGAAATAATAAGGCTAGTGGCAGTAATATAGGAGGAAGTAACAATCAGAAGAGGAGGTGGACTGACAACTCGTCAACTGAAAATCATCAAGGAGGTCAGAAGAAGAAAATCAAAGCATGTCCGGCCTGCGGGAAAGCTCACTTGGGGGTCTGTATGAAAGGAAAACGGATGTGCTACAATTGTGGTCAGGAAGGCCACATAGCACCTAACTGTCCTAAACCAAAGAAAGGCGCATGCTTCACATGTGGGTCGAAGGACCACTTGGCTAGGGATTGTCCCAAGAAAGGATCTGGAGGGACAGGAACAGGAGGAAACAAGGGAAACAACAGTGGCAATGCTCTAACTATCACAGGACCAACCGTAACCAACCGACTGACTGCCAGGATGTTCAACATGACAGTGCAGGATGCTGTGCAGTCTCGCGATGTGGTGTCAGGTATCATTCTGATCAATAAAGTTAATGTTTATGTATTATTTGATTCGGGTGCTACTTGTTCATTTATATCCAATGATTTTGCTAAGAACTTAGAATTGCCTAAGGATGAGTTAGAATACCTTATGAACATAGAAATTGCGAATAAAGAAGTGATCCCTGTTAAGTACGTACATAAGAACTTTAGGGTGGATATCAAGGGTAACGTTATGAACGTAGATCTTATCCCGATTAGACTTGGGAAATTTGATGTTATTCTGGGAATAGATTAGCTATTCAATTATGGGGCTGTAATTGATTGCCAGAGAAAATGTATTAACCTTATAACTCCATCAAAGGTTGTGTTTTATGGCAGCAAGTCGCCTAGACAAGCAAGTTGTCTGACGATGATGCAGGGCAGGAAATTGTTAAGACAAGGCTGTGTAGGATATTTAGCCTACATAGTTGATAGTCGTAAAGAGAACCCGAAATTGGAAGATATACCAGTCATGAGGGACTTCGCAGACGTATTTTTGAACGATCTGCCAGGACTTCCGCCATACAGAGAGGTTGAGTTTGTGATCGATTTGGCGCCAAGAACGGCTCCAATTTTAAAGGCACTGTACCGGATGGCTCCAGTAGAGATGAAAGAATTGATGGTACAACTGCAAGAGCTACTGGACAAGAAGTACATACAACCGAGCGTATCGCCGTGGGGAGTGTCGGTGTTATTTGTGAAGAAGAAGGAAGGGACGATGCGACTCTACATCGATTATAGAGAGTTAAACAAGGTCACCATTAAGAATAGATATCCATTACCGAGGATCGACAACCTGTTTGATCAATTGAAGGGAGCGAGATACTTTTCAAAGATAAACTTGAGGAGTGGTTATCATCAACTGAAGGTGAGGCCAAAAGATGTTCCGAAGACAGCGTTTAGGACTCGATATGGTCACTATGAACTTCTGGTGATGTCATTTGGTCTAACGAATGCTCCTGCAGCATTTATGGGCCTAATGAACGGAGTGTTCAAGTCGTTTTTGGACAAATTTGTGGTGGTGTTTATCGAAGACATTTTGGTGTATTCGAAGACCAAGGAGGAACATGTAGAGCATTTTAAAGTAACGTTAGAGGCGTTGAGAAGAGAGAAGTTGTACGCTAAATTTTTAAAATGTGAATTCTGGATTGAAAGGGTGTAATTTCTTGGACATGTGATTGATAAGGACGGAATTTTGGTAGATCCCTCCAAAGTCGAAGCTGTGATGAACTGGGATCAACCGAAAATACCGTCGAAAGTGAGAAGTTTTCTTGGATTGGCAGGTTATTATAGAAGATTCATTCAGGACTTTTCCAAGATCGCAACTCCACTGACGAATTTGACTAGAAAATTGGTAAAATTCATTTGGATGGAGAAGTGTGAGGAAAGCTTCCAAGAGCTTAAGAAGAGGTTGAGTTTGGCACCTGTGTTATCTCTTCCGGATGACACAGGAAATTTTGTGGTTTATAGTGATGCGTCGCATAAAGGACTAGGCTGTGTGCTTATAAAAAATGGCAAGGTCATTGTGTATGCGTCATGACAATTGAAGGACTACGAGAAGAGGTATCCGACCCATGATTTAGAGTTAGCTGCAGTGGTATTTGCTTTGAAGATCTGGAGACACTATCTCTATGGGAAGAAGTATGAAATATATACAGACCACAAGAGTCTGAAATATATTTTTATACAAAAGGACTTGAATATGCACCAGAGAAGGTGGCTGGAGTTAATTAAAGACTATGACTGTGAGATCTTATACCATCCGGGTAAAGCAAATATGGTTGCCGATGCCTTAAGCAGAAAGGGTCGGGAGAAGTTGATGATGTTGACCACTCAGGAGGAGCTAATTTTAGCGATGGAGAAGCTGGAATTGGAAGTGAAGTATCCGATGAAGATTGACGAGAAGCTATTCCAGATGCAAGCTGGAACAACTTTGCTGGACAAAGTTAAAGAAGCTCAATTTCAGGACGAAGAATGTGAGAAGGTGAAGAAAAAGATATCAGAAGAAATCGAACCGAGATTCAAGATAGACAGTGAGGGACTGCTGAGATTTGAGAGCAGGGTTTGGGTACCGCCAGTGCCAGAGATTAAGGAAGATATTTTGAGCGAGGCTCATAGCTCATGATATTCAATTCACCCTGATAGTACTAAGATGAACTAAGATCTTTGACAACATTTCTGGTGGCCGAATTTGAAACGAGATGTTGCAGAGTGTGTTGCAAAGTGTCTGACATATCAGAAAGTGAAAGTAGAACATTAGAGGCCGAGTGATTTGCTACAACCTTTAAAGATCCCAGAATAGAAATGGAAACATATTACGATAGATTTCGTGGTTGGGCTTCCGACAACTCAGAAAGGCTACGACGCAGTATGGGTTATCATTGACCGATTGACGAAATCCGCACACTTCCTTCCGATCAAAATCAGATTTAACTTAGACCAGTTGGCAAGGTTATATGTGAAAGAGATTGTTTTGAGGCATGGAGTTCCAGTTTCAATTATTTCCGACCGAGATCCGCGCTTTACATCAAACTTCTGGAAGCGACTACAGGAATGCATGGGGACACAATTAAGAATGAATACGGCTTATCACCCTCAGACAGACGGACAGAGCAAAAGAACGATCCAGACTTTGGAAGATATATTGAGAGCGTGCATCATGGATTTCAAAGGAAATTGGGATGATCACTTACCGCTCGTTGAATTCGGTTACAACAACCAGTCACCACTCTAGTATTGGCATGCCGCCTTACGAAGCGTTGCACGACAGATAGTGTAGAACTCCACTGTACTGGGATGAAGTTGGCGAGAGACAATTACTAGGACTAGAGTTGGCACAGCAGACAGCAGAGATAGTCAAAGTAATTCGGACAAGATTGGTAGCAGCTCATGATAGGCAGAAGAAATACGCCGATCCACACCGTAAGAATGTTGAGTTCGAATCGGGTAGCTTTGTATTCTTGAAAGTCTCTCCCTGGAAAGAAAAGATCAGATTTGGTAAGAAGGAAAAATTGAGCCCGAGGTTCATTGGACCCTTTGAGGTGCTGCGAAGGATTGGAGAAGTTGCGTATGAGGTAGCCTTACCTCCGACGCTAGAGAATGTCCACAATGTCTTTCATGTTTCAGTTTTACGACCCTACAAACCCGATTACAAACATGTGATTGAATATGAAACCCTACAATTTGAGAAAGACTTATCCTATGAAGAAATTCCTGTTCAGATTGTTGACAGGAAAGAACAAGTTCTCAGAAATAAAGTAATACCTTCTGTTAAGGTAATTTGGAGGAACCACAACGCTGAAGAAGCTACGTGAGAACTCGAAGAGCATATGATGAAGAATTACCGGCAGTTATTTACTTAATTTATGTATAAGCGATTTCGGGGACAGAATCTTTGTAAGGGGGGAGAATGTAACAGGATGAAATTTTTAATTGAACTGTAATTCTGGGGACAAAATCCTTTGAAGGGGGGAAAGATGTGACAAACGAGATTTTGTAATATGATTTAAATATTTATTGAATTTAAGTAAATATTTTTCAATGATTTAATTATTGAGTCAAATAATTATGTGATGGAATTATGGTAGATTTATTTAATATTATGTATTACATTGATTAAATTAATGTAGAAAATTTTATAATTCAAAGTATGAATTTAATTGAGCTTATTTGATTAAATGAATTATTTAATAAGTATAATGTTATTCTAATTAATTAGAGATTTAATAATTTGACATAATTAATAAATGAGAATTTTAATTATGTGATTATGTGATTTAATGTGGAATTATTCTATTTTATTTAATGGATTTAAATAAGATTATTTGATTTATGAAGATGTGACATTAAACTATATAATAAGAATGTAATTAGATTAAAGGGAAAGAAGAAGGAATAGGAGAAGCCAAACATGGCCTTATTGGGATTTGGACAGTTAACCCATTATGGGATTAACTGACCATTACTACGTCATTTTTTGATATATAATTATATGTATATTGTATTAGACCTTATATATAATAGACATCAATTTTATACAACATATATCATATATCAGATATAGCATATTAATATTTTCAGAGAGAAAAAGAGAGGGAGTTGAGAGAGAAATTGTGAAGGAATTGGTGAATTGAAGAAGTCTTTATAATCATCCTTGTATCATCTTCACAAACTAGCAAGGGTAATCTCTACTCTTTAGTTTTCAGAATTTTTCCCTTAACGTGTTTTAGAGTTCTCTGTGAAGAACGATTTTTATGATTAACTTAATATATGATCATATATGTGTATTATATGTTGATAACATATTTTATATCATATATTCATGTGTTAGTATAATCAATTTCATGTAAACATGTTTTAATCAGAGTTTTATGATTTATAGAGCATGAAAAGTATGAAGAACACGTATTTGGCCTTTATGTACAAATTGTATGCCATGAATTGTTTTTTTAACTTAAAATTTACAATAGATTATGATTATACATGTTAAAACAAAGAAAACAAACTTTGAACGGACGGATTCGGAGTTATAACGAATCCGTGACGATGAATTTCGTGTTTTTCTTCAAAACTTTCAAAAACACCAAGAACAGTGAATTTATGTGATTTGATTTAAGTAATTACATGCTATAAAGTGTTAAAATTATGTTAAAATCACTATGATATTTCTATGAAGTTTATGCTTCATCAGAATCACTGTACTAGTTTGATTTGGATTTGTTTGGCCTAAACTGTCAAAAATCGCGAACCAGAAAATGTACCTTCAGGGGCCCCCTCCCCAGCAGGTCCTCATAGGCATAAAGCCCTGCCCCAGCGGGGGTGGGTGCTGTCCGGGACCTTGCTTGGTTTTTGAGAAAATTTTCGAGACTGTTTTGACTTCCTGTAGTAAAATAAGCATAACTTCTTCATACGAACTCTGATTAATGTGATTCAGGAAGATTTAGAAAGATAGCGAGTAGACCTACAATTTTTATTCTTTAAGTTTTTTTATTTGAAGTCGTTAGCATGGGTCAAAATGGTAATCTTTGTGACTAATGCGTATTCGGAGACAAATCAGAGGGCGTCGGACATGCACGTACACAAGTGTAGTACTCTCGACGATAAAAGATGTTGTTCTAAGTTATAAAACATGAATATTATGAAATATAATGACGTTTAAAATTAATCAATGATGTTTTAGACAAATTACATGAGCATGTTAAGCGTACGCAAGAGGGACGAGTCGGGCGCGCGACGAATGAACGTCGAAACGCCGTGCCAAATGTAATACTATGCTATAACATACTTGAGGACTTGATGAATATGTAATGGTATTCTATAACATGTTATTAACACATATTATATGATTTGAAGTTCATGTTAATAAACTAAGTGTGAACTTGAATATTGTGATTGAAAAACTTGATTATGATTGTTTGAAGGATTATACCTATATGATATGCATATTGTGAATTCATACTCATGTTATGTGGTTGGTTAATAAGTTAACACTAGGAACCAAGTTTTAAGTTGAACTTAAATGAAAGGTTCAACAGTTGAACATAGAAGTTATGAAACTAATCGACATCGTATGCATAATATAATGTGTAGGACGTTGAGGAATTGAATTGTAACTATATTTGTAGCTTGCACACGAGGCAAGTTTCCTTACCCTAACTCTATTACGATTACGCAAGTGTTCTATTCCTAACTTATTATCGTTAAGCAAGTTTTCTAAACTTTGCTTTTATTGAGCAAGTTTTCTATTCTTGAAATACTATCATGTTCTTGTTCTTAATTATTCAAGTTCAAGATTTCATATGAGATATTACGATTCTTTTGAAGTACTACTTCATTTATACAATACTTATTCAATTGTATACTCTTGAGAAATTATTATTCGAATTGAATATCATTTATTGTTGAGCCTTGTAAGACTAGCGAACCCTTATTGATTTGACTAGTCCATAGTTGATGAACGCTCTTGTTGGGGCGTGATTATTTGGGTCTGGCCATGGTGTAGCCTTACCTATTTAATGGACCGGATTTAATGTTGGCCCATATACGTTTATTATCTATTTTAGTAAGAGAGTCCTTATTGGAGTAGGATTGTGTTTCTTTATTTGATGGGGCAAGTCGATAAAATTGGTTAAGCACCCTAGGTTATACATGATTAAAGCACTCAATAGTCACAGTCATTAAGAGTATTGTATAATTTACGAAGTCTCAAAACTTGCATTCACCGTGACCTTATTTTTTAAACTCCAGAAACAACCTAGGTAGATCAATCAGTCGAAATAAAATGAAAATTTAGATGCCAAATAATCAAAATATTGCATTTAGCGAACAAAAACTCATGTTTCAAGTAACCAACAGGAAAACAACAGAATAACTCTGAAATACCTGCGGTAGTAGCATAAAAAGGCCATATAAGGCTTTTAACAACCATATATATCTTCCAGGTTCCAGCAGCTGTAAATAAGGAAAAAGAATAGTTCATTTACATATATTAATCCTTTTCTGAGAAGCCAATCGTCAGATCTGGAAATCATTTATGATGAACTAGTTAACTGCACAAACACTACTTGTGTGATTTAGTGTAAAAGGATAAGAGAGTAAAAGGGAGAGAGAAAGTAGGAAGAAAAACCAACTATCTTTTAAGAGAATTAATAGAGATAAAAAGGATAGAAAGGGAAACACAAAAGGCTTCAAAAAATTGTTAACACCAAAAAATGGTTATTTTTTCCTCCTGCTTTTTAATATAAAACGCTAAAAGTTACTACCCAATAACATAATTATTTATGATGATGAAATTACAATTGAAAAATACTACTGATTAGCAGGAGTAGTTATAGTTTCAACAAAGAAAAATTTGCATGCAGCCCTTCAAAGAACCAGTGTTCTAAAAATCGGGCTAGGCGGCCGCCTAGGCGCTAGGCGGGGGCCTGGCGCAGCGCTTAAGGCCAAATCGGTGTAAAAAGCGCTCCAGCCAGTTAGGCGGTGCCTAGGCGGCCTAGGCGGCCCATGGGCGGGCTAGGCGGGACGGCGGGAAGGCGGGCTAGGCGGGAAAAGCGGGGCCTAGCGGAGATTTTTTTTTTTTAAATTACTACTAGATCTTGATATATTTATTTTTCTATTGATTTACCATATTCTTAATGCAGGTTGTAGCATATCAAATCACAACAAGAAGTGAACAAAATCAAATCAAAATGGATAATTTTATTATAGTTGTAATTTTTTGAATTTGTACCAACTTCAAATTATATAAATGATGATATATTTGTAATATTTAGTTTAATTCAATATAATTCTTAAATTTATGTTTAGTTTCTTAAGTTTTAATAATTAATTGAATTCTTAAAATTTTAAATTTTATTATTCAATACCAATTTTGTTTATGAATAAAACTAATATGTTAAAGATATGTTAGTCATACTTAGTATATGGTATTTGTCATTTTCTTTAAGTTCTCAATTTTGAAAATTACACAAACAAAAATAACTTCATAATTAATAATATCAAATGTCTCATTCAATAAACTTCACACTAATTTTTAAAAATATCATTTATTATTTTATTTAAATTTTTAAGAGAGAAGAAGTACGTATATAATTATATATATAAAGATACTACTTACTAGTTACTAGTAACACTAATTCTATAATTAAATTATTTCAAGCAATGGATATATATATATATATATATATATATATATATATATTCTTAAGTTTATGTTTAGTTTCTTAAGTTTTAATATTGAATTGAATTCTTAAAATTTTAAATTTTATTATTAAATAGCAATCATGTTTATGAATAAAAGTATAAAACAAATAGCCTAATACGTTAAAGATATGTTAGCCATACTTAGCATATGGTATTTGTCATTTAGTTTTTGTCATCAATTTTGAAGATTACACAAATAAAAATAATTTCATAATTAATAATATCAAATGTCTCATTCAATAACATTTATTTAAGTAGTAACACTAATTCTATAATTTAATTATTTCATGTAATGAATATATATATTAATTCTTAAATTTTGTTTTGTTTCTTAAGTTATAATATTGAATTGAATTCTTGAAATTTTAAATTTTATTATTTAATAACAATATTGTTTAAGAATAAAACTAATACGTTAAAGATATGCTAGTCATACTTAGCATATGGTATTTGTCATTTTCTTTAAGTCATCAATTTTGAAGCTTACACAAATAAAAATAATTTCATAATTAATAATATCAAATGTCTCATTCAAAAAACTTCAAACTAATTTTTAAAAATAGCATTTATTTAAATTTTTGAGAGAGAAGAAGTATATATATGAAGATACTAGTAAGTAGTAACACTAATTTTATAATTTAATTATTTCATGTAATACTAATGGATATATATATATATATATATATATATATATATATATATTAATTCTTAAATTTATATTTTGTTTCTTAAGTTTTAATATTGAATTGAATTCTTGAAATTTTAAATTTTATTTTTTAATAACAATCTTGTTTATGAATAAAACTAATACGTTAAAGATATGTTAGCAGTTAGCCATACACCATACTTAGCATATGCTATTTGTCATTTTCTTTAAATCCTAAATTTTGAAGATTACACAAATAAAACTAATTTCATAATTAATAATATCAAATTTCTCATTCAAATAAACTTCACACTAATTTTTAAAAATTACATTTATTTAAATTTAAATAACATTTATTTACATTTTTTAAGAATAAGTACTTGATGGCATAGCTCAACACGTGGCAAGATCATCATGTTTTCAATACATAGCTGATAGCTTACAAAGTACTGTGGTGAGGGTGTATACATAAGAACTTTACTCAAAACCAAGTATAAGGTTTAATACCCATCAGCCATCTCTCTCCTTCCCTTCTCTTGGTAAGGCATTACTGAAGAAGCAAAAGCAGAAGAAGAAGAAGAGGCAGCGGCCGCCACAGTGCCACTCCATCGCAGCGACCGCCATAGCGCCACTCCATTGCAGTCGCAGGTAATTTCTTCTTCTTAATTTTGTGGTTTGATATCTTGATTCTTGATCCTTGTGACTTGTGAGGCTGTGAGTTGTGACACATCTGCCTCTGTTTTCCTTTGCCTCTGTTTTGCACAAAGAAATATAAACAGAGAATGAGATTGAAATTTTGCCTCTACCTTCATCCTTCTATATATAAACCCACTTTACAAAAGTTGTAACCTATAAATGTTTTTCTTTAAAAATAAAAATATTAATTGTCATACAATAATAAAATTATGATGCTAAATTTAAGAGTATCAGACTATCAATAAAAATGAGAATATCTTGCTTATTGTGCCTCTGTTTGTTGCTTCTGCCTTCTATAGTGAAATGGCACAAAAAATCAATTCTTCGAGAGCATCTAATTTTGCTGATGTACCTGAATCACAATTAAAGCGTGCATCAAATGACGTTGGATGGGAGTATGGGATGTTGATTAATCCTAAAAATACCAATAAGGTGAAATTGCAAGTTGTGTGGACATTGTATTAGCGAAGGGGTTTATAGAATTAAACAACACATTGCGCAAATTACGAGAAATACTAGACCGTGCCCAAAGGCTACTGATGAAGATAAAGCAAAGTATAAAGCCGCATTAGAAGAAGTAAAAAGGAGGAAGCAAGAGAAAAAGAAAGAGATTGAAGAAAATAGGAAAGAGGTTAATATAATTGATGAAGAAGGAGAAGAAGAAATTGAAGTGACAGGGTCAAGAAAAAGACCACAATTTATTGGGGCTATGGATAAATTTGCGTCGACCTTCAATGAGTGCAAGTAAAAAGCTACGGCAACAAAATATCAATGATGTACTTAGGAAGGAAAGGACGCATAGTGTGCATCAATACATGGCTCGAAGGGTGTATGAAGCCGGTATTCCTTTTAATGCTATCGACTGTGACAGCTTGAAGAGGTTTTGTGAGGCGGTTGGTCAATATGGCCCGGGTTACCAACCTCCAAGCCAATACCAACTAAGGGAGCCATTATTAAAAGAGAAGGTAGAGAGGACTAAGAAGTCACTCAAGAAACAAGAAGAATGGTCTTTCAGTGGTTGTTCTATCATGACCGATGCTTGGACCGATAGAAAAAGAAGAAGTATCATGAATTTGTGTGTGAATTGCAAAGAGGGCACAACTTTTCTTTCTTCTAAAGAAGATTCTGAGGAAGCACACACTGGAGAATATATTTTCAAATATGTTGATGATTTCATTGAACAAGTTGGGCCACAAAATGTAGTGCAAGTTGTTACTGTTAATGCTTTCAACAACATGGCCGAGGCGGACTTGTTAATGATAAAGAGGCCACATATGTTTTGGACTTCTTGTGCCACTCACACTTTGAACCTCATGCTTGAAGGAATTGTCAAGCTACCAAAGTTTAAGGGAGTGATTGAGAAACCAAAGGCCTTTACTATCTTTATTTATGCACATCATAAGACATTGGCATTGATGAGGAAGCATACAAAAAAGAGAGACATAGTGAGGTCGGGCGCTACTAGATTTGTAACTTCTTTCTTGACTTTGCAAAGTTTGATGGAAAAGAAAGAGAAGTTGAGGTATATGTTTACTAGTAGTGAATGGGATCAATGCAAATGGTCGAAAAATACTAAGGGAAAAACGGTGTATGCTACCGTCTTGAGTTTGAGTTTTTGGAATGGAGTAACACTATGCTTGAAAGTGTTTGCTCCATTGGTAAAGGTGCTTCGCCTTGTTGATGGAGACCGAAAGCCATCAATGGGTTTTTTATATGGAGAACTCAAAAAAGCAAAGGAAGAGATCAAAGAGGCATTCAAAAATAATGAGACTAACTATCGTCCCATTCTCGTGATTATCGATGCTAAAGCCAAAGACCGGCTTGATAGTTCATTGCATTTGACAGCCTACCTATTGAACCCTTATTACTTCTTTAAAGATCCCTAGCATACAAAGTGATCCACTTGTCATGGATGCGATGTTTACTTGTGTTGAGAAGTTCTTTCCTGATGACTTCGATATGCAAAGTCTTGTCATAAATACGGAGTTGTTGAAATATAAGAAAAAAGAGGGTGGGTTTGGAAGACCTTTAGCGGCGGCGGGATGTGCAACAAATGATGATAATTATGATCCGGGTATAAATATTTATTGTTTAATCTTTCTTTACTATTTAATACTTGTTAAAATATTTGTTAATAATTTACAATATTTAATGACTAGTTGGATGGTGGTCCAATTATGGCAATAGTACACCCAACTTGCAAAGGATGCCAACAAGGATTCTTTCGTTGACTACTAGTTCATCCGGGAGTGAGAGAAATTGAAGTACTTTTGAGGGGGTAAGTATCAACTATCAAGTATATAGTAACTAGTATATGGTTATGGTTTATTAAGTAAAATCTAATATAAATATATAATTTTTTGATTAGTTTCATTTTTTTTTATTTTTTGTAGATTCATACAAAGAAAAGGAATAGACTAGACGCAACAAGGTTGAACAATCTAGCCTATGTCCAATTTAATGCAAGGCTTAACAACAAAAAGTAACGGAAGAAAGATAGGAAAGTAGATGTGCTACTAGCAAGTGATGCTTCAAAAGCGCAAGGATGAATTATTGAAAGTGGTGATGATGAAGTTGAGGGTTGTTCGAGCCTTACGTGGGAGGTGGTTGGTGAAGCATCCGGAGCGGATAGTGTAAGAACCCAGATTTTTGAGAATTATTAAAATAAGAATTAAATAAATAAAATCCTTATTAAATGATATATTATGTGATATTATTGCATATGTGAGTAAGAACTATGCAATATGTGATTTTATGTATAATAAGTATATTAGGATTATATATTTATTATATGTAAATAAATTGTAGGAGCAATTTATTAAAGGAAATGAGATGAGTAAATTAAAATAATTTATAATATTAAATTATTTTAATGTGATAATTGGTGGCAATAAATATACTTAATGTATAACCATAATTTTATTAAAGAAATTGTATATTACATTATTGAGTGTAATATAGATATGTATTTAATGCAGTGAATATATTATTATATTTATTACAATTAAATTGTGAGAACAATTTATAGAAGGGAAAAAGAAATAATTAGTTTAAGTATACAAATATTATAGTATACTTTAATTAAAGGATAATAAAATAAATTCTTGCATTGAATTATTTTAATAAAGAGATAATATTATTTTAATGATAATATTGCCTTATAGGTATGGTTTTGTATAAGGTAAGGTGTATGCTATGTAATATGGTAAATATATTAAGTTATATTTGCTATATGTAAATGAATTGATATAATTCAAATTTATAATGTGAGAGAATAAAATTATTATTTATTTTCTATATGTGCATGATTGGTGTAACATGTAGTTGGGAGCTAATAAATATATTATATATATATATATATATATATATGTATTTATTATTCGAGAAAAATAAAATTATTAGGAACAATTAGCATAAAGAATTACAGGATGTGGTTTAAGTGTATAATATTTATATATACTTTACCCAATAATATTAGAATAAATTCTTATGTAAAATTATTTTAATAATGGATGGATATTATATTTATTATAATATCTTTAAAAAAAAATTCTTAACTGAATTTATGTTAATGAGGAAGGATGTTATATTAATTATAATATCTTAAGTAGGAAAAATAATGGTATTTGCATGAAAAATTAAGTGATGTATATTTATTTTGCATTTATAAAATAAATATGTAATTAAAGCATATTAGGTTATGTGTTTATTTAGGGAATATATAATTTATATACTACAAATGGGTAATATTTTATATATGTTTAAAGAGGGAAAACATTTAATTATTGGGTGAGTTAGTAACTTAATATTTAAAAATCTAGTTAATAGCTATTAGGTAATTTTAATTATTCAATACAAGCATTATTTGGCTTAGTGGGTAATTAAATAATTAAGCTAAAAGGATAATTCCTATTTTACCCATATACTATTCAAAGCTTTGTGCCCAAGCCTTGCAAATTTTTTTGTCAAACCGTGTAGGAGAAGGAGGAAGAGAAATGTGGAGATTACACCATTTTTCTTGGTGACCAAGTAGCTAAATTTCTCCCTTATTGTTCCTTCCTTTAACCGTGAGTTAGAGAGAGGAAAAAGAGAAATAGCAAGCTTCGTGTATTATGCTTGAATCCTTCATAAATTGGCTAAGAAAATTTAGAAATTACTCCCCTTAATTCCTTTATGTAGCCGAATTTCTCTTTCTATATTGCTTAGAATGTGAAAATTTTCTAAGTATGACGAAAAGCTAGAACCATGGGTTTTTAAAGTTTTAGAAAAAATTGGAATCAAGTGTTAGCTAAATTGGATGTAGCAAAGCTTGGAAAAAGAGAAGATAAATTGCATGAGGTATAAATCCTTACTCAATTTTGAATTTAATTGAAGTTGTAGAATATGTAATTTTTATTGATTAAACTTGAGATTTTGGAAGTTAGTAGGTTGTGAGGTAATTTTTAATGAAATTCCTTCATATTGATTCAAGTTCTAATCTATGTATATATTATATGTTAGTAGGATTGGTTTTGAGTCAAGGAAATAAAAGTTGAACTTTGTTAGTAAGCATAAGTTTACTAAAATATCATTTTAGTTGCGTTTATGCTTGAATTATTAATGGAATGATGGATATAGAGACTTGGTAGCTACATTGGTTATGTGGGATGTATAAGGATGGATTTGTGGCAAAAACCGCTAACAAATTGATAAGAAATCGAGTCGAACGAATAACGTACGTTATATGTTCGATAAAGGGCCTTAAAGAACCAACGAGGCTAAAAACTTGAAATTTAACGAAGCAGACACTTGGAACAAGTCTTATTATGTTAATAGATATTTATTTGTGAAGAAAGTCGGTTTAGAACGGAGCGAGGCGAGTTTTGAACGTTAATTGCAAAGTTGAAAAACTAGTGCGAACAACCTTTTTGGGCGCATTATTTGAACAGCTTAAAATACCCAAATATCAGTGGTGATATTTTTTAAAAATACTTTGATATGCGAAGTATAACATATCAAAAAATCAGATTAATCCGATATACGAGCAGCGCATACGAACATCGCGAAGTGGCTGCATTGATAAGAAGTCGAGCTGATTTCAGCACGTCGCCGAGCACGCTAGCGGCAGCGCGGCGTTGGGCTGAAAATGTGTTCTGACATCATTTTTAAGCGCAATTTTGACGAGCTTCCGTGATCCGTTTTCAAAGTTTGAAATTTTCTAAAATACTATGACATGAGTTCTATAACATGCCTGAAAAATATCTGTTATACGACTTATGATTTGAAAATTAAAAATGAGCGAACATGCATGTTAGAACTTAAAATTTGGGCAACGCCGAGCGTCGACGCGCCGAGCAATTTTGACGTTTGACGTTCCGAATCACGTTCCGGCGAAATAATAAGTCATAATAAATCTAATAATGTCTTACGGGGCAAGATTTGACTATAAATGATATTTTATGCCGAGAAACTTTCTTTCGGGCATAAATAATGCAATAAAAATATGTAATAAATATAAATTTACATATTTAAGCGAAATAAAAATCAAGGTTGCCTATAAAATTATTTTATGGTGCAACAAAGAGTGAGAGATGTGTAAAAATTTGAATTAATCATAAAAATAATATTTTGAGGTTTTCGGAGTTCAAAATAAAAATTTTGAGCTAAAATTTATATAGCGGTATATATATGTATATTTAATATATATATATACACATAGTGAAAATGTGAAACAAAAAGCGTGGAACCGTTAAAAGTAATATAATGGTCCTAAGAGTATTGAAACGAAGGTTTCTAGAACTCAAAATGAAGATTTTGAACAAAGAATTTCCTATATATATATATATATATAGTAAGAATGCGAATATTCTTAAAACGAAAAATGAAGCTAATGTGCTAGCGGGATAAAATGTTTATATATAAGGTAATGGTCTGAGTTGACTCATGAGTGGATAAAAAGATATAGTGATTATTTAAATCAGGAAATAATATAGTAAATTGAGTTTTTACTATAGAAGATATATAATATTTGTTTAAAATCTGAATTCGCAAATAAAGGCAAAAGATATTCTTAAAGTGGAATATAAATGATTTAAGCTTCAATATGTAAAATATTACATTTGATAATGTGAGAGACCTTTATTTGACGTAAAAAGGTTAAAAAGAATTAAGTTTCTAAATAAACTAATATTCGTTTTGAGTAGGAATAATTAATATTAATTTGTGTAAAGCTAATAATTATTAATGATGAATAAACATGCATGTTTTGGTGACATATTTAACTATCTAATATGTGTGTGCATGAAAAAAATATTTGTTTAGGAATTGTGGAGAAACTCTAAGTTAAAATTTAGCGGTAATCTTCAATCAAGGCAAGTTTTTCAGTTCTGTTATATTTATGGATTGTATGTGATTATATGGTGAGTTATATACTATATTTATTAAATTGTTAAAGTCAAAATATGACTAAGTCAATTGGGTTATGGAACTCAATTGCTATATGTGATCTGTGAAAGCATGTATTATATGAGAATGTGAGACGTAAAAGGCATGTATAAATGTATTGCATAAATGATATGCCTAGTAGAAGAATTATTGATGCATGTAGAATATGCATAGTAAAGAAAATATGTTGCATATAGAGTTGTGTGTTATGTGAAACATGATAGACTGTTAAATTCGCTGGGCCGTTGAGCTCAATTTTGCAAACACAATTTTTTTGCAGGTTAATGATGTTATGCAATATTACTTGCTGTACGGATGATGAAGGTTGGACAATGTACGAAAATGAATACATTTTCTGGGGATAGAATTGTATAGATTGTGATTGATGGTTGTGACATAGGTTATTGACAGCTATGTATAGTTTAAAATAGTCAATGAGGAATATTTGTTTAGGATGAATTGTAAGGAATATTTTATAAAAAAATACTAAAGTGATATAGTGACATTACTATATAAGAAAGAATTAATATTGAGTTATATATATTGATATAACTCTGATAAGAGAAATCATTAAATAAATATGATTTCATTATTAAAGAAGAATTGTAAAGGTTGAGATTCATGGAACGAATGAATGGAATAAAAGAGTAAAAAAAAAATTATTCTACATTTTTAGCTATTTTAACATTAAATAATGTTTTAAAAGCTAGAACAAGATAATATTAACGCGCAAGATCGGGAAGAGAAATAGTCCTGATTTTGGGGTCGTTACAAGTGGTATCAAAGCTAAGGATTATAAACCTTAGGTAAGTGAACCTTAGGCTATAATCGTAAGCAAGGTAGATGAAAAAAAAAGAAGAAGTTAAGTTTAAGTAGTGGTATAGTCGAACTCTTTAATGGTTGATGTATAGTATCTGGGCTAAACGATTCCTTCAGGGAGCGGAGGTATATACGAACTAGCCACCGATCTAACTCGCTGTGAAATACAGTGTAGACAAGACGGGAAACTAGTTTGTTAATTATTTGTGGGAAATCACTCAGCTTACTATATTGAACGCTATTAGAGACTCGATGTGTACCGAGTATAGAGTTATGAATACGTATGATAAAAAGGGTGATTTTTTTCACATACGTAGATGTATAGGATGGGTTAAGTCCTAGAAATACAAGAGGATTCAAAGAAGAATTTTAAAATGTAAGAAGTAAAGGATCAGGGGACACCTGATTCTAATAATCATAAAATAATATGATTAGATAAAAAAAGAAGATTGTAAAAATTAAACGATCATAAAATGAGAAAGAATCGTAATATAATACGATTATGAAATAAGATCACAATGTGGTCTGATCAAGACAAAGAAGGACAGATAATCAATTAAATGATTGAAAATTTATAGCGGAATAGCTATATGGAAATGGTACTATGTAATAGTACAAGAATAAAACTCGAAAAGAGTTATAAATGATGAAATACAAATTAAATAAAATTTGTATTGAGCAAAGAACAAGATAAGATTTGATGGGATTAAGTGGGATTTCAATTGAGGACTCATGTGGTAGTTGAGTTGTACAATCCTTTGTATGGGCGGGGGTTTTGTGCTTGCACTTAGTTTATCACATTGATAATCATTGAAATAGCGTTGTCGCGCTATCGATATACATATGGTGGGAAGGTGATTCTTTTCTCATATTTATATTTGATAGTTAGAGAAAAGTAAGGATAGGTGCGAGTTCTTAAAACTCCTACCTATGTTAAGTCTGCAACTCATAATCATATGGTATATTTTGAACCCCTAAGCGTATGGACAGTCCCTGATTGGTTCTTGGACTACGTATTGCTAGGATAAGTTCCTAAACTCATATTTTTATGGTAAGTTCCTAAACACATAATGTGTGGTAAGTTTAATGAACTATTCCAGAGTATGTGTTTAGTTTAATATAGTGGAAGTTGATGGTGTTAGAGATGAACAGAATCGTTTGGTGAAGTGTTTGAAAATAGTTAAAGTGGATGAAAAAGAAATGGATATTCTCAAATCTACTAGTTATGCTAGATTTTGAAATTTATTGGAATCGTGTTGACAATCGTACTATTGTATTTTTTTTTTGAAAAATATATTGGGTCAAATTGTTGAACCAATAAGTTTTAAAAAGTTCGATGGTTTCTTATGTCTACGCAAATTATTTCGGCTAGACAAATGGTTTGAAAAATATCAAAATATATTTTATATAGTCATTAATCCATCATTCATATGATGTAGATATGACAAATGATGGAGTCATCAATGCAGCTTAACCTAGTTTTGGATGTGATCTAAGGATCGTCAACCCACTATGATATGATGTGGTATGACAAAGTCATAAAATGACGACATTCTCAACGGATTGTTGAAAACAGTGCAGTACTATACGTCATAAAATGATTTTCAATACTTTAGTAAATAAAGAAGTGTCAAAAGCCATTTGAATCGGCTAGACACAAAATCATATATTTCTTTTATATTAAGATTTTAAACTGTCCAACTAAATTGATTGAGTATGGACTCCAGATTGAGTAAAAACTTTCCTGTAATGGAATTATTTTATACTGCGTCCTGGGGACGGCAAAGAGGAGCTGAAATAATTGTTTCGCCTAGATAGTGTTGACCAGCACATAACATCCAAAATAGGAAATTCTGTTTGCGCAAAATAGCGACAAAGATATTATGGGTCAACACAGGGCAAAAATAGGATGATCACCTATATGTCCGTAAGATATGTTGGTTTGCAGATAAAATGTCTGTTGAAACCTTTTCAGAAACAAGTTTATGGTCTTTATGACTTAATTATGATACAAAAAGTTTTTTTTAGCGAATCTTTTGGATTCTTGAATTATTCAAATTGTTTATTGATCAATTGTGGAGAATTTCTATTTTCTGGAGGTTGAGTATAGAAAGAATGAAATTTCTTAAGAGGAAGTAGATCGCAGAATACGACAATGGTTGATGAATCCTTAAAGAAGGAAAAAGGCAGAGTTATGAGAAATAAATTTATTTCAAATAATGCGAATTGATAAGAAATAGTCACGTGAAATTTATAACGTGAAAGAATGAAAAAAAAATGCAAGTCCAAGAATTATAGGACTTTTAAAAGAATATGAAAAATGTAATGGTTTAAAAATGTCCTCAGAAAAAGGATATTGAGAAGTAAATAATATGCGTAACATAATCGAGTAAGATTATAGAACATATAAGAATTGATTAAGGAAAGGAAAGAGATAGGTGATATAAAACCTAAGGAAATGGTACGTTGAAATGATTTAACGATAAAGTTATGAGAAAGAATGAGATTTAAACAGTTGAAGAACAATTCGGTATTGTGATTCCGGGGACGTAATCCTTATAAGTGGGGGGAAGAATGTAAGAACCCAGATTTTTGAGAATTATTAAAATAAGAAGTAAATAAATAAAATTCTTATTAAATGATATATTATGTGATATTATTGCATATGTGAGTAAGAACTATGCAATATGTGATTTTGTGTATAATAAGTATATTAGGATTATATATTTATTATATGTAAATAAATTGTAGGAGAAATTTATTAAAGGAAATGAGATGAGTAAATTAAAATAATTTATAATATTAAATTATTTTAATGTGATAATTGGTGGCAATAAATATACTTACTGTATAACCATAATTTTATTAAAAAAATCGCATATTACATTATTGAGTGTAATATAGATATGTTTTTAATATAGTGAATATATTATTATATTTATTACCATTAAATTGTGAGACTAATTTATAGAAGGAAAAAAAATAATTAGTTTAAGTATACAAATATTATAGTATACTTTAATTAAAGGATAATAAAATAAATTCTTGCATTGAATTATTTTAATAAAGAGATAATATTATTTTAATGATAATATTGCCTTATAGGTATGGTTTTGTATAAGGTAAGGTGTATGCTATGTAATATGGTAAATATATTAAGTTATATTTGCTATATGTAAATGAATTGATATAATTCAAATTTATAATGTGAGAGAATAAAATTATTATTTTAATAATGGATGGATATTATATTTATTATAATATCTTAAGAAAATAAATAAATTCTTAAATGAATTTATGTTAATGAGGAAGGATGTTATATTAATTATAATATCTTAAGTAGGCAAATCATGGTATTTGCATGAAAAATTAAGTGATGCATATTTATTTTGCATTTATAAAATAAATATGTAATTAAAGCATATTAGATTATGTGTTTATTTTGGAAATATATAATTTATATACTACAAATGAGTAATATTTTATATATGTTTAAAGAGGAAAAACATTTAATTGTTGGGTGAGTTAGTAACTTAATATTTAAAAATCTAGTTAATAGCTATTAGATAATTTTAATTATTCAATACAAGCATTATTTGGCTTAGTGGGTAATTAAATAATTAAGCGAAAAGGATAATTCCTATTTTACCCATATACTATTCAAAGCTTTGTGCCCAAGCCTTGCAAATTTTTTTGTCAAACCGTGTAGGAGAAGGAGGAAGAGAAATGTGGAGATTACACCATTTTTCTTGGTGACCAAGTAGCTAAATTTCTCCCTTATTGTTCCTTCCTTTAGCCGCGAGTTAGAGAGAGGAAAAAGAGAAATAGCAATCTTCATGTATTATGCTTGAATCCTTCATAAATTGCCTAAGAAAATTTGGAAATTACTCCCCTTAATTCCTTCATGTAGCCGAATTTCTCTTTCTATATTGCCTAGAATGTGAAAAATTTCTAAGTATGAAGAAAAGCTAGAACCATGGGTTTTTAAAGTTTTAGAAAAAATTGGAATCAAGTGTTAGCTAAATTGGATGTAGCAAAGCTTGGAAAAAGAGAAGATAAATTGCATGAGGTATGAATCCTTACTCAATTTTGAATTTAATTGAAGTTGTAGAATATGTAATTTTTATTGATTAAACTTGAGATTTTGGAAGTTCGTAGGTTGTGAGGTAATTTTTAATGAAATTCCTTCATATTGATTCAAGTTCTAATCTATGTATATATTATATGTTAGTAGGATTGGTTTTGAGTCAAGAAAATAAAAGTTGAACTTTTTTAGTAAGCATAAGTTTACTAAAAAATCATTTAGCGTTTATGCTTGAATTATTAATGGAATGATGGATATAGAGACTTGGTAGCTACGTTGGTTATGTGGGATGTATAAGGATGGATTTGTGGCAAAAACCGCTAACAAATCGATAAGAAATAGAGTCGAACGAATAACGTACGTTATATGTTCAATAAATGGCCTTAAAGAACCAACGCGGCTAAAAACTAGAAATTTAACGAAGCCAACACTTGGAACAAGTCTTATTATGTTAATAGATATTTATTTGTGAAGAAAGTCGGTTTAGAACGGAGCGAGGCGAGTTTTGAACGTTAATTGCAAAGTTGAAAAACTAGTGCGAACAGCCTTTTTGGACCCATTATTTGAACAGCTTAAAATACCCAAATATCAGTGGTGATATTTTTTAAAAATACTTTGATATGCCAAGTATAACATATCAAAAAATCAGATTAATCCGATATACGAGCAGCGCGTACGAACATCGCGAAGTGGCTGCGTTGATAAGAAGTCGAGCAGATTTCAGCACGCCGCCGGGCACGCCAACACCCGCCCGTGCGCGCCCGCCGGCGGCAGCGCGGCGTTGGGCTGAAAATGTGTTCTGAAATCATTTTTAAGCGCAATTTTGACGAGCTTTCGTGATCCGTTTTCAGAGTTTGAAATTTTTCTAAAATACTATGACATGAGTTCTATAGCATGCCCGAAAAATATCTGTTATACGACTTATGATTTGAAAATTAAAAATGAGCGAACATGCATGTCAGAACTTAAAATTTGGGCGACGCCGAGCGTCGACGCTCCGAGCAATTTTGACGTTCCAAATCGCGTTCCGGCAAAATAATAAGTCATAATAAATCTAATAATATATCTTATGGGGCAAGATTTGGCTATAAATGATATTTTATGCCAAGAAATTTTCTTTTGGGCATAAATAATGCAATAAAAATATGTAATAAATATAAATTTACATATTTAAGCGAAATAAAAACCAAAGTTGCCTATAAAATTATTTTATGGTGCAACGAAGAGTGGGAGACGTGTAAAAATTTGTATTAATCATAAAAATAATATTTTGAGATTTTCGGAGTTCAAAATAAAATTTTTGAGCTAAAATTTATATAGCGGTATATATATGTATATTTAATATATATATACACATAGTGAAAATAAAAAGCGTGGAACCGTTAAAAGTAATATAATGGTCCTAAGAGTAATGAAACGAAGGTTTCTGGAACTCAAAATGGAAATTTTGAACAAAGAATTTTCTAACGATATATATATATATATATATATATATATATATATATATATATATATAGTGAGAATGCGAATATTCTTAAAACGAAAAACGAAGCTAATGTGCTAGCGGGATAAAATATTTATATATAAGGTAATGGTCTGAGTTGACTCATGAGTGGATAAAAAGATATAGTGATTATTTAAATCAGGAAATAGTATAGTAAATTAAGTTTTTACTATAGAAGATATATAATATTTGTTTAAAACCTGAATTCGCAAATAAAAGCAAAAGATATTCTTAAAGTGAAATATAAATAATTTAAGCTTCAATATGTAAAATATTTATATTTTGATAATGTGAGAGACCTTTATTTGACGTAAAAAGGTTAAAAAGAATTAAGTTTCTAAATAAACTAATATTCTTTTTGAGTGGAAATAATTAATATTAGTTTGTGTAAAGCTAATAATTATTAATGATGAATAAACATGCATGTTTTGGTGACATATTTAACTATCTAATATGTGTGTGCATGTAAAAATATTTGTGTAGGAATTGTGGAGAAACTCTAAGTTAAAATTTAGCGGTAATCTTCAATCAAGGCAAGTTTTTCAGTTCTGTTATGTTTGTGGATTGTATGTGATTATATGGTGAGTTATATACTATGTTTATTAAATTGTTAAAGTCAAAATATGACTAAGTCAATTGGGTTATGAAACTCAATTGCTATATGTGATCTGTGAAAGCATGTATTATATGAGAATGTGAGACGTAAAAGGCATGTATAAATGTATTGCATAAAGTTATATTGCATAAATGATATGCCTAGTAGAAGAATTATTGATGCATGTAGAATATGCATAGTAAAGAAAGTATGTTGCATATCGAGTTGTGTGCTATGTGATACATGATAGACTGTTAAATTCGCTAGGGCGTCGAGCTCAATCTTGCAAACACAATTTTTTTGCAGGTTAATGATGTTATGCAATATTACTTGCTGTACGGATGATGAAGATTGGACAATGTACGAAAATGAATACATTTTTTGGGGATAGAATTGTATAGAGTTGTGATTGATGGTTGTGGCATAAGTTATTGACAGCTATGTATAGTTTAAAATAGTCAATGATGAATATTTGTTTTGGATGAATTGTAAGGAATATTTTATAAAAAAAACTAATGTGATATAGTGACATTACTATATAAGAAAGAATTAATATTGAGTTATATATATTGATATAACTTTGATAAGAGAAATCATTAAATAAATATGATTTCATTATTAAAGAAGAATTGTAAAGGTTGAGATTTAGGGAACAAATGAATGGAATAAAAGAGTAAAAAAAAATTATTCTACATTTTTAGCTATTTTAACATTAAATAATGTTTTAAAAGCTAGAACAAGATAATATTAACGCACAAGATCGGGAAAAGAAATAGTCCTGATTTTGGGGTCGTTACAGATAGCGTGCTAGAGCCTAGGAGAAGTAGTAAAAATGTTGGAGTAAGAGAACTCCATGAAGAAGATTTTTTGTCTGATGACGACACAGAGGAAGAGGGAGATGAGGAGTATGAGTGTGAGTCCGATGGAGACATTATCTTGGAGGGATATGGAGAAGAAGAGTTAAAGATATAGAGGGATATGAGGATGAGGACTATTAGTTTGTATTTTTGATTATTTGTTTGTGTTTGAACTTTGAACAATTGCATGTTTGTGTTTGAACTTTGAAATTGGCTATTTGGATGTGTTTAATCTTTAAGCTAATGTCTTTATTATAGATTGTTTTGTTTTATATTATTGTTTTGTTAGGATAAATGTAAGATAAAATATAAAAATTTATTTAAAATAAAAAATCCAACCTAGTCCCTCCAGGCGCTAGGCCCCCCTGGTCGCCCGCCTTTTAGAACATTGCAAAGAACCATATCATAAATTTTAGTTGATGAGTAATTATGTTAAGACATCACCAAAAAGGGGCGCAACCGCTGTGTAAAAGAACAATAAGCCTATCAAACCAACCAATTACTCATTTTCACTATAGATTAACAATTAGAGGAATAAGACCATGTGAAACATCAGAGCGTTTTTGAACACTGTTCTAAGAACTATACTCATTTGACACACCACCGGAAATAAAATGAAGATGAATAAGTTTTGATCTAGTTTTAGCAGGGTGTCATAATGCTGGATTGAATCTTGACGAATATAGAATTCGTTTTAATGCTATAACTTGTGTATATGAAAATGGCTGATTGGCACTTCTGTCCCTCCAAGTTACCACACATTTTTAAAGTCGTCCCTAAAGAACCATTTTCGTCAGTTAGGTCCTTAAAGTGGCAATTTATTGACGTTTCTATTCCTTCAACCCATTTTAACCTAAATCCGACCCATTTTGATTAAGTTTAACCCAACCTAGTTTGACCCAACCCAAATTTTTAATATTTTCAAATATAATAATATTTTTTAAATAAGTTAAAAATAATAATTATATTTAACATTTTTAAAAAATAATATTTAATTATTTAAAATAAATTATTATTTTTAAAATAATAATTATTTTAATATTTTAAAATAAAATAATTATTTTAAAAATAGTTATTTTTAATATTTAAAAATAAAATATTAGTTTTTTTAAAAAATAAAAATAATAATTATATTTAATATTCTAAAATAAATATTTTTTTAATATTTTTAAAATAATTTTTATTTTTAATATTTTAAAAGTAAAATATAATTTTGTAAAGTTTATTTTTAAAAATAATATTTACTTTTAAAAAAATTAAAATAATATTTATTTTACAATATTAAAAATAATAATTATTTAAAATATTAAAAATAATATTTATTTTAGAATATTAAAAATAATATTTATTTTAGAATATTAAAAATTATAATTATTTTAATTTTTTTTAATTTTTTTTGGAATAATTATGATATTTTTATTAATTTTTTAATATTTACTTTTAATATTATAAAATAATTATTATTTTTAATATTCTAATATAAATATTTTTAATAATTATTTTTTTTGAAGGAAAAATAATATTTAATAATCTGAAATACTTATTAAAAAAATTAAAAAAATTATTATTTAATAACAATAATTAATAAGATTATTTTAATTTTTAAAATAATAATTATTAAGCTTATTTTAGTCTTTAAAATAATAATTTTTAAAGTAATAATTATTAAGATTATTTTAATTTTTAAAATAATAATTTTTAAAATAATAATTATTAAGATTATTTTAATTTTTTTTAATAATTATTTCAGAATATTAAATATTATTTTTCTTCAAAAACAATAATTATTAAAATTTTTTATTTTATAATATTAAAAATAATAATTATTTTAGAATATTAAAAGCAAATATTAAAAAATTAAAATAAATATAAATATAATAATTATTCAATTTTTTTTTAAAAAAACTAAAATAATTATTATTTTAAATATTCTAAAATAAATATTATTTTTAATATTTTAAAAGTAAATATTATTTTTAAAAATAATATTTACAAAAATATTTTTTACTTTTAAATTATTAAAAATAAAAATTATTTTATAAATATTTATTTTAGAATATTAAATATAATTATTAATTTTTTTTGTAAAAAAACTAATATTTTATTTTTAAATATTAAAAATAACTATTTTTAAAATAATTATTTTATTTTAAAATATTAAAATAATTATTATTTTAATAATAATAATAATTTATTTTAAATAATTAAATATTATTTTTTTAAAATGTTAAATATAATTATTATTTTAAACTTATTTTAAAAATACTATTATATTTTAAAATATTAAAAATTTGGGTTGGGTCAAACTGGGTCGGGTTAAACTTGGTCAAAATGGGTCGGGTTTAGTTTAAAATGGGTTGAAGGAACATAAACGCCAATAAAATACCACTTTAAGGACCTAACTGACGAAAATGATACTTTAGGGACGATTTTGAAAATAAATGACAATTTAAAGGGACAGAAGTGACAATCAGCCTATGAAAATTGGCTGGATCTTCTATCTATCATCTATCTGCTAGCCTTTTCTATTGACTGACATCATTCACTCTTTAACCAAAGAGAATAATAAAAGTTGACCCACTTTGGGACAGAATTAACAAAATAAATAAACAAATGCACCATTTTTTGGTTGATGAAATGAATTCTCAAGGTGATGGTGCAGGTTTCTAGCTGCTTTTTTTTGCAGCTACTTTGTACACAGGCGGCACCCCCTTGGTGCCTCTTTGAATAAATCCTTTAAATTAAAAAATCTCAGGCAAGGTGAGGAAACCCTATAGTACCTTTACTGACACAAAAGGAGAGCCGACTTTGGTGAGTTGAAACACTGGGAGGCAATGAAGCATAAAATCGATAGCCGTTTTTAATGGAATATTTTCTTTAATTCCCTCCTACAGTTTGCCTCTCCACTTTTAAAGGAAGGGGCATTTGTGTCCACTGTTTTTACTGCACATATAAGGAAGTTAAAGGGCCCAAAGTTACCCAATTCATGCTCTGTAAAAATTAAGAACCTGAGATGGGGGAGAACTTCACCTATTAACATTAGAATTTTTAAGAATCTCAAGAATTCCAAGAAGAATTCACCATTATTTGTCTTCTTCACAGGTCCGTCTGTGATCTCTCACTCTGCCTTATACTGTTATACATAGCCTAATGGCCGCCCAACAGAAACCTCTCATGTTCTCTTCCCACACAAACAGAATCACACGCACGCGTAAAAAGACCTCTCACACTCTTCTCTTCTAGTTCTTTCACACATACACAAACACATGTACTCTCTCGGTTTCTCCCCCTTTTTATTCTTGGACCAAAGGCAACGGCGGAGCCACGTTTGGGCTGTAGCCCGGGTCAACCTTTTGATTTTTTATTTTACTTATATATCTTAGCCCAGCCCAAAATTTAACGCAACAAACAAAAGACGTACTCTGTAAAAAAGCTTAGGAACGGGAACGGCTAAGAAAGAGGAGTAAGGAGTTTAAGGGCGGCACATCTAGGGCTGAGAAAGAGGAGTAAGGAGTTCAACTGTTCGAAATACTTCAAATCGAAGGTGAAGTTCTAGGGCTAAAAAAGAGGAGTTCAACAAGGGCGGCACATCTAGGGCGTAAACAACTCAACAAGCGAATTTTTCAACTGTTCGAATTGAAGGTGAAGTTCTCTAATTAATTTTCATGTAGCAATTAGCATTTAAATGTAGGCATATTTATTGATTAAGCTTTTATTGTGATTGGAGTAATTGATTTTATGTTATTTCATTCTGTTTGTGTAGATTCTGTTATTTCATTCTGTTTGTGTAGTCATTGAATTACTTGTGTATGTATGCTCAATGAGACTTTGTGCTATTTGGTTGAAGGCTTGAGAAAGATATCTATGTTTTCTTGCTTGAATGTGATGTAATTTTGGGACAATAATCAAGAGCATTTTTGATTGTATGCTGTTTGGATGGTTCAGGAGCTTCAGATCTGTCTTCTTCATTTCTTCACTATTTGCAAATGTTGCCCTCCATTTGTTTGTTGATTTATGGGACTTTTTAAAGTTGTTTTGTCTTTTCTCTGTAAAGTTTGAGTTTTTTTTCTTTGGAATTTGCTAGAAAACTGTTTGGAAAGATGAAAGAAAAATGTGTTTTGGCACTCTTTCTGTCATAGAAAGAAGTTTTTACTTCTGTGCTATCAAACAGTAACGGTCACTTCTCAAAATAGTTGCCACTTTGACCCAGAACTCTTATTTCGATGGACATAACCAAACAACAAAGAAGAAATATGTTACCTGCTTCCATTTATACATTATGTTATTTATCTTTTGAATAAAGGGTTCTCTTTTTGGTCACTAGTTTGATGTTTTTTGCCAATCTTCTAGTTGTGGTCATGCAGAGCAACATGGATTTTGATGGATTTTCTGCAAACTATTTTTTTTTTGTTCTGGAACTTGGGGGTAGTCTCTTTCTTTAGAACCTGACTAAAAATGTCAGGTAAGCTTGCATGTGGTATAGTTCAATTCATCAATTGTTGGTCTTCTAACAGTATATCTAGTATAATTGAAATTAAGCTGAACTTTTTCCTAAATCAATGTCATTTGTTAGGCCTAGAACAACTAGAGGCTTCTGATGAATTACTTGGTAGCCCAATAGAAAATAAATTCCTGGCCCCGCCGTTAACCACATGTTTTCTCATGCACACCTTCTCAAGTATTTTATACTTTCTCTAAAATATATAGATCTTAATAGCCCTGACTAGATAGTACTAGAGAACAATAGCCACTTAATCCCCTAACACAGAGTAACCTAAATTAGTTCAGAAAAAATATGTTGATGATATTACAAATAAAGAAAGCTAAGACACAGCAGCTTAAGTAAACATTGCATTTAATCATAAACGGATCGAAAACATATAGCTATACAAATAATCCCCCAAGGAAAAAAAAAAGAAGACAAAGAATAGAGCTACAAAATATTTATTTTAGAACATAAAAGCAAGGAAGAAGTCAAAGCACCTGCAACCTAAGATATGCAAAGATTGGGGTCTCCAGTAGGTGGATCAATTTGTCCAGCTGGACCATGAACTTAACATTGATATCCTCTTCAACCAGAGATTGAATGACAGAACTTGCGTGCTGGTAAGTCTGTAGGTAAATTCCCACAAGCATCATCAAAAACATTAGTACTGGACAAATGGCCAAGATAATCACACACATACATATAACTACATATACTTATAAAATGGGGAAAACTCACGTTTTTCCCATTGAACTTGTCCTGTTTTGTGCAATAACTCACTGAATTAATTTTTACTTTAATTAGCCAACTAAACTATAAAAAAATATTTAATCGAATCATTCAGTCAAAATAATTAAACGGACGTTAGTTTAATTCTTCCATGGCTGTGGAATAAATACAGAAATTAAAAACATAAATAAGTGGCAAAGAAATATTAAAATTAAAAAATAATAAAAACAGCTTTCATGTTCTTAGGTGCTGAATCTAAAGCTCAACTTCACACACACACGTGCATATATATATACACACGCACGCGTGTTATCTTCAAATTCCAGTGCAAAAGATTTGCCATATATACCCACAATTTTTTCTTTTCATTAGCCATTATATTTATTGCCAATCAAACAAATCGATGGTCTACATATGCACTACTGATTCCGTATCTAAAACCAAAACTAGTAATAAAGTTGAAAAAAAATAATGCCTAAATTTTATTAGAGACTAAAGCCTATATAGAGACAAACATGAACTTACAAAGGGTGGGAACAAAGGGAATACGCTTACTTCACAGTTTCTAAAATGCTTGAACAATAATCTAGAAATATCAAACATGAACTTATATAGAGAGACAAACATGAACTTACAAAGGGTGGGAACAAAGGGAATACGCTTACTTCATGGTTTCTAAAATGCTTGAACAATAATCTAGAAATATCAATTTTTCTAACAAATCAATTAAATTTTATAATATCAACAGTATTTTGGCCCATGATTCATCTCTTTCTGGTGTTTGGGTCTCTAGGTTAGAATTTCATAAATTTCAAGGATTTCATCTGTGAGCATAAATATCTTTGAAAGTCAAGCCAGAAGTAAATTCTAGATTTCTTTTGGGTCTCATTTTTCTTCCAAATACTGAGCAAATGAATAATTGTTTCTACTGTTTGGGGGAAGCGGTGGGACGTTGGGTCTTTGTTTATGGCTTCTGATCGAGGAGGAGGCAGAGGCAATTCGTTGTTGGTGGCGTTGTCAATGGATTTCTATGGTAGTTAGTTATGAAGTAGAAGCAGCATCAGCCAGAGTAGAGGAGAAGATGAAAAGTCATAAAAAAGAGTTTTAAAAGTTAACGGACATCCAATTAATTTAACAGAATGGGTTAATTCAATATTATTTTTTAGTTCAGTTGGTCAGTTGCAATAAAAAATAGTTTAGTAGGTTATTGCACAAAACCGGACAAGTTCAATGGGATAAACATGAGTTTTGCCCTTATAAAATCAAAAAGAAAAGGAAAAAAAAACAAGAAGAAGAGGATAGAACAGTGTTTTGGCTGTTACCTGAGCTAATAAGCAAAGACTTATTATTGGCTTTGTTGAATGGCACCATGAAGCATACAAAGCAAGAAACAAGTCTTTTCCAGCCGCATTCACCAAGGATTGCTTTAATAGATCTCGAAGGTGAGATAACTCTGAAGAAGTAAGCAAAATCAAATTCAAAGCCTGAAACAGAAACATAACATGCAAATTAGGTTACCAAGATTAATATATATATACGGTCCGGATATTAAGTTCACCCGACTAAAAGCTCACTAAACTCACCCTCCTTTAGCGACGGATCGGACGACGGTTTGGTCTGTCGCTATATATACAACCGTCGTCTTAGCTTTTAGCACCGGACAACATATAGCGACGGACAATATATAGACGACGGTTGTATATATAGCGACGGACGAACCGTCGTCCGGTCCGTCGCTAAAAGAGGGGTGAGTTGGGTGAACTAAGACTACCGAAAATGCTTTGGATCTCTAGCTATGCCTGCGTGCATCTCAATTACGAGGAGCACTACCTGTAAAAAATAAATCCAGCATAACAATATATTACATAGTCTAAACCAGAGACAATTTGGCCCCCTTCAAATAATATAAAGCAGAGATATACTATTGTCGTTGCACAACATGAATGTAGCACATCTAGTACTCGGTGCATTGGCCTTCACAATATAAGGCCTCATTAATAATGGCACCACAGCAGACCAGAACATCTTCACTCTGGGTACAAAAATTATTTTCTACACAGCAGCAGATTCTATTTTTCGCTTAACAGGAGTTCTGGTTGTACTGTTATATAATCCTAATGAACCAACATTAAATTTTGAAACATCAGCTAGCAGGCAACTATATAGCATGATAGAAAAAGAATGACCATAATGAAACGAAGACGCAACTTGAAGAAAAAACCAAGCATTATGAAGGAGTAGGACAAAGACAGCAGGAAAGAAGATTACCTCATCAGAGGGATCTGATAGTGCCTTCAACAGGGTGTCAAAAACATCATTCAAAAAAGTTAGAACCTGTTTCAAATATAAAAATGAAGTGAGAAGCAATAATGCTGCGTTTGGATTGAATGAATAAAGATAGGAATTGAATGACTCATTCCTATGGAATACAAAAAATTATGTTTGGTTGCGATAGAAAGGAATTGAACCATCCTTTTGTTTTGTTATTTTTGACTGAAATTTAACATTCTTGCCCAAGATTTCATGCCCAAAGCCTTATGAGTAGTTTTTTTTTTTATCATTGAGTCATGAGGGTCTTGGGGGACAGAGAGTATGGAATAACTCATTCCAACTAGAATGGAATGAATCATTTCAATCTCTATGTCATTCCTTCAATCCAAATGTAGCATAAAAGTCAAGACATGTTCCGAGATTGATACCTCTGCGCGATGTCTATTCAAAAGAGCTGACATCCAGTGCAATGCTTCAATTCGAGTTGCCTCCCACTCACTAGACAACTGGTTGGTAGATGAAAAAAGAAAATGCCAAGTTCACCACAATCCAGTATATGTAGAATAAATCCTATTAATATCGAGTATTGTAAAATCTATGAAATGGAAGACACTTTTGGTACTACGTTTGCTTTTAGTATTGAAGAGGCAAGAAAATATACCAAACTGTATGCAAATTATCAGTAACCTTTAAATATAGCTGTAGAAATGTATTCTCTCTATATATATGTTATATTTCTTAGATTACATTAGGCATATTTATACAGGGAGAAACCTTTACAAGTACTAGGAACTCATGCTCCATGCCATACCCTCCTAACTGTAGACACATGACATTACAACTGTAGAGACACAGTGACATGTATAGTGACATCTGCTAACACTCTCTCAAGTTGGTGTATAGATATTTCGCATACCCAACTTAAAACACAAGGGATGAAATATCTTACTACTAAGACCTTTAGTCAGAATATCAGCTAGCTGATGATCTGTTTTTACAAAAGGTAAGCAAATAAGACCACTAGTTAACTTTTCTTTGATGAAGTGTCTATCAATCTCAATGTGCTTCGTTCTATCGTGCTGTACTGGGTCGTTTGCAATACTAATGACTGCCTTATTATCACAAAATAATTGCATAGGTCCTTTAGTTGTAACACCCAAATCTTCTAGCAAAGTTTGAAGCCACGTTAGTTCACATATACCCAAGACGATAGCTCGATATTCAGCCTTATCACTAGACATTGCCACCACGGACTGTTTCTTACTGCGCCACGTAACAAGATTACCTCCAACAAATGAACCGTAACCTGATGTAGAACGACGATCCTCTATAGAACCAGCCTAATCTGAGTCGGAAAAAATTTCAACTCTCATATGACCATGTGGTGCGAACAATAAACCATTTTCAAGAGCAGACTTAAGGTACCTTAAAATTCTATAAACCGTTTTCATGTGACACTGTCGGGGATCATGCATATATTGACTTACTATCCCCACAGCATAAGATATATCGGGTCTAGTATGAAAAAGGTATATCAATCGTCCCACCAAACGTTGATATCTTTCTTTATCAACCGTAGGTCCTGTGCCGCCTATTAGATGATGATTAACTTCAATAGGAGAATCGGCAGACTTACATCCTAGCATGCCAGTTTCTGATAAGAGATCAAGGACATACTTTCGTTGAGATAAAAAAAATTTCACTAGAAGATCTTGCAACTTCAATGCCAAGGAAGTATTTCAAAGGACCAAGATCTTTGATCTCAAATTCTTTGGCCAGACTTGCTTTGAGGTTAATTATCTCTTCTTTATTATCTCCTGTCACCACTATGTCATCAACATAAACAATAAGAATGATAGGCTTACCATTTATCTGTTTGACAAATAGTGTGATCTGCTCGACTCTGCTTGTATCCAAATCTTATCACTGTCTTATGGAATCTACCAAACCAGGCTCTAGGAGATTGTTTCAAACTATATAACGCCTTTCGCAGTTTGCAAACCTTACCCTCGGTGATAAATGAAGCAAAATCAGAGGGTATTTTCATGTATACTTTTTCTTCCAAGTCACCATGAAGGAAAATATTTTTTACATCCAGTTGTTGAATATCTCAGCTGAAGTTTGCTACACATGAAATTATGGTACGAACAGAATTCATCTTTGCCACAGGAGCAAATGTCTCCTGGTAATCAATTTCATGAGTTTGAGTATACTTTTTGCAACTAGCCTGGCTTTGAGTCTCTCAACTGTCCCATCTGACTTCTGTTTGACTGTATATATCCATTTGCAACCAACTGTTTTTTTTCGTAAGGAAGAGTAACTAGTTTTCATGCATCATTCTTTTTCAGGGCATTCATCTCCTCAATCATAGCCTGTTTTTAATTCTCATTGCTCATTGCTTCTTTTCACCCTGAGGAACATATATTGAAGATAAGGAGGAAACAAAGGAGAGGTAGGATGCAGATAAATTATTATAAGCTACGAAATTAGAAATAGGATATTGAGTACAAGCTCTAACCCCTTTTCTAAGGGCAATGGGAACATCAGTATTA
Organism: Panax stipuleanatus; assembly: GCA_020205555.1. NCBI lineage: Eukaryota > Viridiplantae > Streptophyta > Magnoliopsida > Apiales > Araliaceae > Panax > Panax stipuleanatus. Next base: position 111,562,637 of record CM035119.1, on the reverse strand, counting down.
TCATAAGAACAAACAGGAATGTCAGTATTATCAAAAGAACATGTAGGATTAAGATTTTCACCATTAGCATTATTAAGACTAAGTTCTAAGTAAGGTTGGTGTAGTAGTGTAGAAACGGTAACCTTATTCTTGCCTTTTCGAGCATAGGTCCTCAACTCAGGCTCAGGAGGCTCATTCTGTCTAGTACACTGTAACTCCCCCTGTGTAAAATTATCAGAAACAATAAGAACAGAAAGAGTAACATGAAAAGTAGAGCTTGTAATACTAGTCTCAGGAAGCTTCTCCTTATTCATAACATTCTCCCTCTGAGGAGAAGGGGAAGAAGAATAAAAAGGTTCCAATTCCCAAAAAGTGACATCCCGAGTGACAGACTTTTTTAGAAGGAGGATGATAACATTTATAACCTTTTTGGGTTGGAGAATAACCAATGAAAACAAACCTAATTGCTTTGGGATCTAATTTTCCCCGAGTGGGAGATTTATTATGAACAAAGCACACACAACCAAAAACTCGAGGTGAAGGAGAAGGATTGGTCGTGTGTTGGAGAAAGGAGACGAGGCTTTTGTTCCCAAGAACTTTAGAAGGAAGGCGGTTTATAAAAAATGCAGCAGTCAGAACCGCATCGCCCAAAAGAAATTTAGGGGTTGACATAGTGAACATAAGAGTGCGGACAACCTCTAGTAAGTGTCAATTTTTTCTTTCCGCTACTCCATTTTGTTCTGGGGTTTTAAAACAGGAGGTTTGAAGAATAATGTCATGCTGACAGGAGGTTTGAAGAATAATGCCATGCTGAGAGAGATAAGATGCAAAGACATTATTATTACTATATTCACGATCATTGTTACTATGGAGAATTCTGACTTTAGCGTCGAACTGGGTTTGAATCATGTTATGAAAGTCTTGAAAACAATCAAACACCTCATTTTTGGATCGCAGAAGGTAAATCCAAGTGACACGAGAATGACAATCAATAAAGCTAACAAACCATCTATGACCAGAACGGGAGACAATTCGAGAGGGTCCCCACACATCAGTATGGATAATGGCAAAAGGTTCAGAATGCCGACTGTTAGTAGTAGAATAAGTAGAACGTTTGTGTTTATCCAATTCACATGGTTCACACAAAAATTGAGTTCTGTTGCAATGCTTAACTAAAGATGGAAATAAAGACTCCAATACTGAAAAAGAAGGATGTCCCAAACGTTGATGCCATTGATAGAGAGAGGTCAGGCATGGGTGAGAAGTAGAGTGAAAAGCCTGAGTAGAGGGTGTGAGAACCCGAGTTTTCAAAAATTATTAAATAAGAATTTAATAAATAAAATTCTTAAGGCATGAGATGGATTCAAATAAGAATATATATAGGTGTTATATATCTTAAAATATGTGGTTCGATAAGAAGGAATCCTATATATATGAGATTTTATAGTTGAATAGCTATTAAAGAAAAATAGAGTTTGAACTTGAAGTTTAATCTTTAAGCCATTGAAGGAGGTAGTAAAAGTTATTGGTTAACTGGTATAGCAAATTAGCAATTCACAAGCGTGTGCTAAGCATTTAAGAACTTAGATTTTGATTCTGCTATAGCAGAACTTGTCTGCACCTAAATTTGAGGTGGCACAGCTGCGCCACTTCCAAGCCTTATACCAGCGTAGCTGTGCCGGTCTGTAGAAAGTTTTGAGTAAGTTTGTGAAAACTAAACTTACAATACATATATTAGTGGTCAATATACGTCATAATTAGTGTCCAATCTGTCCAAGAGTAGATTAAGATAGTAAAGCATGAATTAGTTAATTATGAGAATTAACTAACGAGTATAAATATTGATTAATTAAATTGGAAGTTATATTATAGAATAATATATTTTGAATATTAAAGTCTTAATTAACTATGATGATATAGTAAGGGGTTTAAGATCACTTAAATAAATAGTGAGTTAATAAATGTGTGGAGTATGTGAGTATAGTAAGTGCCTTAATATATATTACTTGACATGGTATTATGTGAATGTGCGAATGACGTTAATAAAATATATATATACGTTGTTAAACCAATATATCTTTAAATAAATATTGATTAGAGAGTTAATTAATATTTGAGATATGATTAAATGTATAGATTAAAGAAATTGTTTTGGGGACAATTTATATAGAAAGGAAAGAGAAATAATTATTATATATTTCTAATAAAGGATATTAAAATAATTTCTAATATTGAATTATTTTAATAAAAAGGGAGAATGTTATTTTGAATAATAATATTACCTTATATGTCTTTGTATGAGGTAATAGGCATGATTAATTAATATGGTAAATATATTAAAATATATTTGCTATATGTAATAAATTGAGGGGAACAATTTATCATAATAGAAAATAAACTTATGATCTATTTTCTATATAAAAGGTGTACATGTGTCGTACATGTAATTATTTCAATAATACTTAGATATTATATTAAAATAATATCTTGAGAAAATGAGTAAGTCATTTTATTATGATTAATGCCTATATTGAAAGAAAACATGATACAAATATTTTTATGTCATGTTATGACAAAATACATAATTTTTAATGTATTTTTGAGAGAGTTAATTAATAAAAGAAAGCTAAGTTTTTTAATGTACTAAATAACTTACTATGTTACTATGTTACCGTAAATTTTATAAGTAGTAAAATGGTAGAAATAAATAAGTAATGAGAATGAGAATAAGCTTAATATTGAGCTTGTGAGGTATGCCTAGTGTGGCAAAGTGGTGGAATAGACATTCATTAAATAATTTAATGAATGAATAATTAAAAGAATTAATTAGTATTATTATGTGAATTAATGTCTATGGGCAATGATATGTAATAATATGATTTGAAGTGTAACACTTCAAGATAACTATATTATATAAGAACTATATAGTAAGATTGAAGGAATGATATAAGTTACATAAATAATGTTTATGTGACAATATGAGATGAATGGATACATTAAGGTGTATGTATGGAATAATAAAGATGAGTTAATTTAGTGGTGTGACAATGCCCAATTAAAATATATTCGGTATTGTCAAATGTACATAGATTATATAATGTGAGAATTAATTATGTAACATGGTGCAATAGACCACTCCCATGACCTTTAGAATGCTAAAAATTGGAGTTAAATAAGCTTGAATGATAGCCCATGTGATAGCAATGATGGTTAACCAAGTGGCCAAGGTATAATGAATATTAGTAGTTGGTGGGAGTTAGCCACCAACTCTCCTTTGCCCCTTGTGTACTGACTATAGGAGGGTAATAGCTTGACTACAATTAGAGACAATGCATTGATGTGTAGAGTTTGTCAGTTCGATTGTTAAATTGTTGCTAAGAGAGCATATAATAAGAAATGTAATGATAATACAACATGAGCATATGATAAGATGAGAAATTGAGAATAATATTATTTTTATGAAATTATATTATGGTAGACTTGTGGACCGTTAATTATTAACGTTCACATAATTATGTCTTGTATGACAGAAATAGTAGAGTTAAATCAATTAGAGGTTTAAAATGAATTATTAAAAGAGAAATAAATGGTAAGTTAATAAATAATTGACATTAATTATCATTATAATATTTGGGTGTACTTGAGATAATAATTATGAGTTGAGAATACTCAACTAATTTATAATTTGCCCAATTAAAAATACTATTGGACTAAAATAATGTACATAAGGTACATTACTTTATATGTATTGGTGTACATACATATGTGTATATATGTGCCCATAACTTATATTAGTATAGCAACATTGAGTTATTAAGTGCGACTTGTATTGTCCAAAATGAATTAAGTCTAAGTGTATATAAGGTATACACATTATATAACCAAAGTGTTGTATTTATTTTGCTAAGTTGCTGAGTGTTAGAGCTTGTCCCAAAATGAAAGACTCATTTCTTCTTCACGTGTGCAAGCAGAAGGCTAGCTACTCAACTCTTTCTTCTCAAAATCAGCATTGTAGCTAATCATTCAATGGGGAGTGGGTATCATGATGGGATTCAACAACTCTTCATTAACCATCAAACAATCTTTCATCCCATTGGTTTGTTTTGATGGAGAATTGCATTGTCTGAAAATTTGATTCTCTATAAATATAGCCTCCCTTCTTCTCATTTCTTTTGCTGAGAATTTCTATTGTGTTAAGAGAGGGTAATATAGCAGCATTGTGTAGAGCTAGTATTCTGAGAATTTGAGAGATCTAGTTTAGCAGCAAGTTCACATTCACAGAGGTATAATTTCCATTTCTGTAAATTTCTAATTCTTGATTATACTTGAATTCATGCTACTTGGATTGGAGCATAGTAGTTAGTTGATATGCTAGCTTATAGATATGTTAGAACTGCATTGTATCATGTTTGGAATGAATTTCGTAGAGAAATTTTGATTTGGGTTTGCCTTCTGCCGAAGCAGAAAGCTTTTCAGTACTAGCCAAGACCCAGCGCAGCTGCGCCAGTATTGTACTAGAGCGCAACGCAGCTACGGCAGGCCCCTGTGTCAGTTTTCTGTTTCTGCTATAATCTGTTAAGTACTAACGGATTGAGATTACTTAGACAAGCATGAGAACATGATTAACATGTATATATGAGTACATTGAAATAGCATGAGCATGTTTGACTATGATAGTATACGTTATTGATGAAACGACTTATAATTTTCAAAATAAACTTAGAGTTTCAAAAGGAACCTTGATATGTTATTTTCATGTTTGTATTCTGATTTTTGCAAGCATGATCGTATGGTCTAAATAAACATGAAAGGTTAGTCAAAAGATGTTAGCTTTACACTAGCATACATGGTTTAAATTGAAAACGATTTCAAAGGCAAACTCGGATAGTTTTGCAAACAAGGATAGTTTTGCAAACTAAGTTGCATGATTATAGTGTGACTAGATTCTGATATTTTGAGCATGCATGCTAGTGCTTTTAACATCACTTAGATGTCATGTATGTGCACACACCTTGTTAGGCATTATGAAAGTTAGTTAAGCATGAATTGGACATGCTTTAAAGCAAGAAAAGATGCTAGTTATGCATATATGATGAAGATAATTGTGAGCATGCGTATTAACATTATTATGACACCTCGTATGTATACATGATGAACATAGTAGTCTTGCATAATTAGCTTAAGCATGACAAGGATTTTGAGAATAAAACTTAGAAAGTTTTGAAAGAAAGATGAACAACATTGAGTTACTTGCATTCTGACTTTAGGCGCAAGCATAATAGGACTTTTATGCCTCTAGTCATGGTTGGTATATGCACCCCGCTAGTTAGACGTGATATGCACTATACAAGCATGTGTTAAAGTAAGTTTTAAAGATGAACTATACTAGCTGTGCATAAACAATTTGGATGTATGTGAGCATGTGTAATATGCTATGTGTTAGTACCTATGCATGCTAGAAGACCCAAGTAGAACCAGAAAGCAAAAAGCCAATTCTGGACTGATCAAGGAAGGGCGCAACGGCGCCCATCCCAAGGCTAAATGCAGCGCAGCTGCGCCACATGACACTGCTGCCTGATTGTTTTAAAAATGTAATCTGAACCTTGTAGTAAGCTTACATTGTTATCATGAGTTATGAAACAGAGTCTAAATGATGTGTTGAGTGTTCATTAATGTAATGATGATATAAAACCCGGAACTGATAAATTTTCCTAAGGTTTGCAAAATGTAAGAACAATGTGGAACTCGTATCTATGAGTTTTAAATATGTGTCGAGTACATAGAGAGTCAAGTGTGTGATAAGGGTTTATAAATGTTGATATTAAGTATGGTTAAGGTATACCTATACATACCTAGCTATTATAAGAGTATGATAAGAAAGTGAAACGAAGGTTCTAAGAACCAAGTTAGAAAATAATGTAACAATTGTTATTTCATTGAGAATGTATGAATGTATGACTAATGGGTATAAATTCATGATTATATAACTGTGTAGGAATACATGCAGTGCAGCTAGCTTTAAGCAGTTAAGTCGTAGTTGATAAACCACGAACCGGCAAGTCTTTCAGTTTCTATTTGTTATATGAAATTGATAACTGTTAGTTGGATTATATTATTCTATGAGAATGTTGTTATGAAATGCATATGTAATATGTATGATATTTGAAAGCTGATCTTTGATGATATATTTATGAAGTTAATTTCTATGTCTGTTATGTGAGAAGTAACATGCGTAGTATATTTAAATGATTATGAATGCATAAACTGAGCATGATATTATATGCTATGAGATGTATGAAAATTGTTAAAATTGCTGAGCTGTCGAGCTCACTCTTGCAAATAATCATTTTTGCAGGTTAAGTATCCACGGTAAAGTTACGTGCTAAGTGATTGATAGAGGTCGTTGGCATTGAAAGAAGATTACTATTTAATTAAAGTTATGCTCTTGAACCATGTTTAGGTTCTAGTAGATGTACTTGATAGTTGTTTACGATGTTTAACACTAGTCGGGTTGTAAAGACGTATTAGTTAATACATAGAGGATATCGAATCGAGATGTGAACGTTTTTACAATAACTCAAATAGAATGAATCATATCATATAATTGATTCAAGGATTTGTAATCGATTCCAGTTATGAAATCAATAAAAGATTTTATTCAAATGAGATTGGAAAAGTTTAAGTTATTTCGTATTTTTATAAATATCAAATCTGATGTATAAATAGGATTGGTAAATGACCAAGATTGTAACTTATAAAAGTTTGGGGTCAGTATACGAGATCCTGATAATGAAAAGAATTTATATTCTAATTTGTAATAAAACAAAGTATATTCATTAAGTTATGAATAGAAAATGTAATAGTTCGACTAGTAGTACCGTGACTGCTGTAACGATTGAGATTTTATATATTAAATTTTAATATTTATTGAGTGAATAAATATTATATGTGATTTATTTATTGAGTTAAATAAATGAATTATGTGATTGTGTGGATTGATTTAATTAAGAGTAATATTTAATTAAATTGATATGTTGTAGCATAATTCTAATTTAGTTGAGAATAATTTAATTAGATTTAATGTTATGTGCTAATTGTTAATAATAATTTGTTACATGAATTATGTTTAATAAAAGAATTACAATTGTGTAACAATTTGGTATTATGTGTTTTTATTAATTAATGAGAGTTAGTTTTTATTTAATTAAATTAGAATGTTGTAATTTAATTAAAAAAGTATAGCATTTAATCTATTGATTTAAAGGGTTGTTAAAAGAATGAAAAAAAGGGTTTTAAGTGGTTTTACCAAACAAGGCCCTTGTATTTGTTTAAATCTATTTTACCCAAAAAAGGCTTTAGCTAATAAAAAAATTATTTTTAAAAGGATTTTGTTTAGCCAAACATGGTTTTATACTTTTCAAATTCTTGTAACTTATATATTAAATAGTAGTTAGTGTATATATTTAATATATAGGAATTACATATATTATATATTACTTGTATTATATATTATATGTATATACTACCAGTACGTTAATTTTTCTAAAGCCTAAGTCTAAACTAAGAAAAGAAACAGAGAGAAAGGGTTAGAGAGAGAGAGTTCTCAGAGAAGAAGAAAGGAAGAAGAAGAAGAAGAGAAGCTTGAGAAAATCAGAGAGAAACTATCATCATCTCCATCTCTCTCTTAATTCAAACTAGTAAGGTTATAATCTTAACCCTAGAATCAATTCATATGTGTTGTGTTTTCTTCTTTGTCAAATTGGGTTTGTCACAATCATGAAATTATATGTATGTATGGTATACATATGTTATTCATATGTGATTGTATGCCATGAAAGGATTTTCAAAAATTAATTGTTGTAAAAACAAGTTTTAAAGTCATGTTCTTCTATATTTTCATTGTTTTAGAATTCTATGTAAAAGTCTTTTTGTGAAAGTTCTTGAGTTTGATATGTATATGGGATGTGTACATATATATTTGTATATTATATATGTTTACATATGATTTCTATAGTTGTTAAGTGTTTCAATTCACAAAGATGTGATGAACACTATGAAATCATGTTCATAGTGTTTGATCATGAAGTTATTTTGAAAATAGTTTTTATATTATCAAAGAAATTGATGAAAGCATAAAGTTATGTGTAGTATGTGATATAACATGATTATATATGAGTTATATGATTGTATTAGCAATTCAATCCATGTATTTTTGATAAACAAGAAGAATTATGTTCATAGTGATTTTCTGTGAATTAATTTCTGAAAAATGGCTTTTAAAACTATCAAATTGATGTTTGACTTTGGATTATTGTTAAAATTAATCATGTATTATGTTAGTATGTTAAGAATAGAAGTTATTACAATTGAAATCACTTGAATTGATTGAAAAACGATTTCGTAATAGCAATTTTCGTAAAAAACACTTGATTTTGTAGTTTTCTTCGAAAATTATGAAATCTTACCAGCGGGTGATCCTGCTGTCCGGGAATGTTTGTTTTTTCTTGTTGAGTTTTCATGCCCCGTTTGTTTAGCTAACTTATTTCTATGACTTGAAAAGTGAAATAGGTAATAAGATAACATGTTTTTGATGTGTTTAAGATGGATTGAAGTTGTATATGAGTGTGTTATATGTGTGTGGATGTGTTACTTTCATAAGGTACACAACACGATTCTTTGAGTTATAAGCTTATGAATGTATGCCGTAAGTATAGACTCACGTACTTGACTAGTTAGCAACCAATGTGGTAAATTACATTGTGAGTTGGACTTGAGTATGAAGTTCAACGGTTTAAATGTTTTAGTTGGATACTAATAGGTGTTTTGAACGTAACGTATATGTGTAGGGTAATTGTAGAAGTGATTGTAATTTGAGGCAAGTTTTCTATCTCTAAACTTATTATTGTGCAAGTGTTCTAATCTTTATTGTCTTATGTTAAGCAAGTTTTCTATTTCGAAACTTGTTACTTATATTGTACAAGCTTTGTTGCATTCAAATATTCTTATTGCATAAGTATTGAAGTGTTATTGAAGTATTGTGATCTTAACTTAATTGTTCAAGTAAGATCTTCTTATTCTTTCATTTGCTTTAAATTATTTCTAAAGCATGCCTATTTACTATGAAGTTTATTGTCATATCTTATAATTGGTTCATGATTCTTATATTATTGTACTATTTAAGTACTGTGAGTCGATTCAACTATTCTTAGTTGATCATAGTTGAAACTCTAAAGTTCCCTTATTTATCCAAACCAAACTTTCTTTGGTGTGGACTTGTATTAGATTACTAAGAATGAACAACCCTATTTATTAGGGGATATTTATGCGAAAGCGTTAAGATGGTTGTGCATAATTCATGGTACAAAGGGTTGATCCCCCTGGGTACGAGTTAAAGGTCTATAGTCTTATTGACTGTTAAAGATTTAAATAGAAATATTTATAACCTAGGATATTGTTCAAAGTCGTATGACCCTCAGATAGATTTTATATTCGAACTTTAAAGATAAAAGAATTATTATTCAATTCTTATTTTGATGAAAGTAAAGTTATTCAAACTATTTTGGAAACTATTCATATATGTCATATCACTGTTTAAATTTCAAGTGAGCTTTTGTTTGCTCACTCTTGCATGTTTTACCACCACTTGCAGTTGAAACAAAGAATGTTGACATACCGTCAACAAGTAAAGAAAAAGGAAAGATGAACAAGTGAAGGCTTGTTGTTTCAAGTTTTGATTGTAATAAGACTTAGTTGGTTATGTTTTATTTCCGCATTTATTTGATTAATGTTAAGGTTTAGTTAACCCTGAGATTTTATTGGACAAGTTGTATTCCTTTTTAAAGGAAGATTTTATTAAGGTTTTATGAAGGTTGTAATTTACTTTACAAGTCTTTATATTTGGGTATATGTATGTTTTTATTAGAAAGTGAACACCAAATCATGTGAAAACGAAGTACCCGGATTTGGGGGTGTCACAACTGCACCGGATCCGAGGTAATAAAAGGGACCTAGATTTGGGGGCGTCACAGAGGGCATGTTAGACGAGGGACCATCTAAATAGCAGAGACCGTCAACTGCACTACCACTGCCAATCCTTTGTCCCGTCACTAAGTCTTGAAAAACACAATGATCTGGAAAAAAGGTTACGGAACAGTGTAGAGATTCAAAAAGACGCTGAACAGATAATAAATTGACAGTAAATGAAGGAATATGAAGAACATATGATAATTTTAATGAAGGGGTACAAACGACAGAACCACTCCCGGAGATAGAAGATAGGGAACCATCAGCTACTCGAACCTTGTCTTTTCCAGAGTGGGGCGTGTATGAAGTAAAGAGTTTGGAAGACCCAGTCATATGCTCAGAGGCACCTGTGTCTATAATCCAACTAGGACAAGTAGATGAGACATTAAAAACACAAGAGTTTACACCTGATTGTGCAAAATGAGAAATAGTACCAACACTATTAATGGAATTGGATTCTGCTATGATGGAGCAACAAAAATATCCAAGAAAATATCAACAAAGATAATATAAAGCTCAAAAATAGAGAAATATTCCAAAAAGAAAATAAATTAATGTAAATAATTTGTTCTTTGGAATTCACTCTACTAAGAGTAAAGCTAGTTTGCAAAACTAGCTTAACAGAAGGAAATAAAGCTAACGGAATAGAGCAAAATAATCAATATGCAATATCACGTAGCAATTTCACTTCAAATAGCAGTATGGTGGCTTCAAAGAGTGCAGATGAAGAGGAAACAACAGAGCTATGAATAACAGAAAGCAACTGAGATACTTTCAAGGAGGTTATTAGAAAACCTGAATAAAATCTTCCAACAGATTGTGTAGTGACCAAGACTTCAAAGGAAAGTCGACAAAGGAGCAACAACAATTATCCAAGGAATCAACAAATAAGCTCAGTGCAACAGTCAGTGAATAAGCATGCTGGTACAGAAGTAGATGGCTGGACAACTGATTCATCAACTCCCGATTCTAATGGGACAAATGGGACAGAAGTAGTGGTAGTGAGTGAACAGTACAATGAAAAAGTGTGTATAAATCGGACAACTATGAAAAAGTTGTTCTCCTATGAAGGGAATGACAATGCTTTATATAGAATCAGTCATTCAGATTCCAGGGACAACCATGAGAACTTTTTCAGGCTTTGGATGCCCGGTCGGGAGGCTTCAGGTTGAAAATGGGAGGCAGAATACAACAGATAAACACGACCCATGTTAACTGAGGTGGTACCTTCCACAGAGATAAACTGGTTATTTCCAGGTGAAGACAACTTCTTATATGCAGTTGAAAAATTGCAGGAACCAGTGTGAGTGTTATTAGGGAATAAATAGTAACAAGATTAGGCCAAACGATACCAAATAGGCCAAATAGTGGACAATTACTAGTAACAAAAAACTTGAAGAACTATCAATGTTAGAAATAGGCCAAACGAGCCATTTAGTAAACTAAATCCAAGCAAACCTGAATTTCACACTAGACGACCACTGTAGACATAAAGAGGAGAGAGAGGCGACCACAGTGGAGGAGACCGCGTCGAAAACAACTGCCGGAAGGTGTCTCACACGCCGATCAACAGTGGCGTGTGGCGTTGGAGGTCAAGCACGTGAACGGCCCGTGGACACGCGTGTGTTAGTGGGTCCGAAAAGTGAAATCTCCGGCCAAGTCGCCTGGCACTATAGAGGCTTAATATGGGTTCAATTTCTCAAACCAAGTTAATCTTGCATGGTTTCTACTGGAAGATGTTCGACAGTGAGAAAACAGAGCAAGAAAGAAATGGAAATACACATGTCTGTAATGGACCTTGCTTTGATACCATGTAGAAATGTATTCTCTCTCTATATCTGTTATATTTCTTAGATTACATTAGGCATATTTATACAAGAAACCTTTACAAGTACTAGGAGCCCATGCTTATTGCCACACCCTCTTTACTGTAGAGACATGACATTAGAACTGTAGAGACACAGTGACATGTATAGTGACATCTGCTAATAATAGCCTTTTTTCCAAGTAACAAGAATTACGCCTCCTTGCAATAGAGAGGATTGCTCCAACATCAAATCCTTTAGCTGGATCAGCCTCCATAGTGCGAAGTTCTTCTTCATTAGTTTCACGAGCAACCTGATAATCATAAGCCAAACAATTAACAACAGATAAGACCATAGTTGTTAAGGCGTCGCCTGGGCGTCCAGTCGGTATGAGATTGGCAAGGCGAGGGTGCGACTTGGTCAATGGCTGAAAGGCGAGCGCTTAGAAAAAAAGGCGTCGACTTGGACAACGCAGCGACTACTTGGACGCCTATCTGGCTAATCGAGCGACTTGGTATCTATGGGTATGGATCGACCCAAATCTGAGGTGGGTTAAAAAAATGACGTCGCAGTAGGAGATAGAATTGAACAAAAGTAGCCCTACACTACAAGAAATAGGCCCATTAGCGATAAATATTATCTGCGACCGCCGTATTCTGTCGCTAATATCAGATTTAGCGACCACTACTAGCGACGGCTATCCAAAATAGTCGCTATTTGTTACTAGCGACCACCGTGCGGTCGCTAACCAGTCGCCGAGTTGAGTTTGCAACCTTAAATTTTGGCGCCTGAGTTGGCGGGGGAAATTAATTCAAGTTTGCGACCGCATCCGGTCGCAGATAGTGGTCGCAGAATGGTTTGACTTCCTCAGCAGCTCGACCGTCAGTTAATTAAAATTCAGCGACCGCACACGGTCGCAGAAGGCGGTCGCTGATTCTTTTTAAATAGATCAGCTCGCTGCAGAAGACGGGAACAGAAACTAAAGAGAAAGAAGGAGGGAGGAGAGGAAGAAGAAGACGAAGCCGTCGCCCGGCCGCCTTCGCCGACCGCCTCCACCTCTTTCCGTACGTCGGCCGCCGTCTGCCGTCGCCGTCCGTTGCCGCCGGCAACCCCATCTAGGTATCATTTCTCTCTCTTTTCTTTACTTTAATTAGTTTTTATATATATATATATATATATTGATTGGAAATTATATATATATATATATATATATATATATATATTGCATATTATGTGTTTATATGTGTTTGATTTGCCTATTTAGTTTAAATATGGGTTAGATTTATATATATGTGATATTTAGTTTCAATTTGGCTTTAATTTGTGCAATTTGAGTGCATGCATGTTCATAATATGATATTTTGAGTGCATGAGAGTTCATAATATGATATTGAGGCTTATGTTAGTTTATTATTGTATAATATTAATTACTAAAATATATAAATTAAATATTAATCTACATTAAATTAAATATAATAACATATAAATATAATAAAATAACAGAAAATAATACAAACTAAGTTTAATACAAAACAAAATAAAATAAATATAATATAATAACATATATTACTTAATTAGTTAATATATAACATATATTACTTAATTAGTTAATATAATAACATATATTATTTTGTTAATATATAAATAACATATATATATATATATATATATATATATATTACATATATTACTTTACTTAATTAGTTAATATAATATCATATATTACTTAGTTAATATCTACTAAAATTTACTAAGTAGCATTTACTTAGTTTTCACTTCTAAATTTATAACTATTTAGTTTGAATTAATATTAATATTACTTAGTTAATATTACTTATATTCCCAATATTAATTTACTTAGTTAATATTACTAATTATATACCCAATACTAATTAAAATAAATTAATTAGTATTAATTTTACTCAATTAATATTACTTATTTTATACCCAATACTGATTAAAATAAATTAATTAGTATTAATTAATTTACTTAGTTAATATTACTTATTATATACCCAATACGTACTAATTAAAATAAATTAGTTAATATTACTTATTAGTTTCCCAATACTAATTAAAATAAATAAATTAATATTACTTATATTACTTAATATTACTTATTAGTTTCCCAATACTAATTAAAATAAATTAATTAGTATTAATTTACTTATATTAATATTACTTATTAGTTTCCCAATATTAATTAAAAATAAATTAATTAGTATTAATTTACTTATATTAATATTACTTATAAAATTATGCTACTATCACATAATTTGGGTCACACAAAGCTCACATACACATAGTATGCATGTGTGTGTATGTGAGCATTATGTGATCTAAAATTATGTGAAAGTAGCATTATTTTATAATATATTACCAAAAAAATATACTCAAATAACAATGATCGATGTAATTTTAAAAAAAGAATGACAATGATTTAATTAAAATAAATAAAAGAGAGAACATACTCTATCAATAACTCAATTACAGCATCATTAAGACTAACTTAATATTTCGAATGTTTTGTAACTAAATATCAGCATTTTCTTGGAAAATATTTTCTCTCACAATCTCTATCAACATTAAAGTATATATCATATGAATCTGCGATCAATTAACGTAATTAGTCTTGAATCTGGCTCCACAAAGCTGTATCTCTGAAATATATACAACAATAAGGGAGAAAGATGAAAGTGTGCACACTTGATGAAATATAACCTGTCACAATTAGATGGAAACTTCAAATTATATATAATGTAACACAAATACGTACCTTCATCATCGCCCATGAGTAATGATTACTAGGATTAGAGTCAAGAACTTCCTTGTATGTAGGATTCGACATAGCAGTTGCAGCTAATACTCCAACAAGTTCCTCGGCAGCCAAAAAAATAGGGTTGTGTAGTTCTTGTTTGTATCCCATACTCGAATAGTAATTAACTGAATTACTGTAGACATTCCTCACTGTTCCATCATAACAGATGACAACATCCCTAAGTAGTGCCATTAAGTTGTTGAACATAGCAGTATCACCTGTTTTTCTGTGAGAACTACCCATATGAAATAAATCATCGCTTGATATGGGTCCGGTCCTTGAAACAAACAGCTTCTAACCACTCCGAATTCCTCAGATGGGTAGTTCTCACAGAAAAATAGGTGAGACGTTCTGTTCAACAGCTTCATGGCCCTCTTTCGGGATGTTGTCATCTATTATGATGGAACAATGAGGAATGTCCGCAATAATTCAATTAACTTATTATTCGAGTATGGGACACAAACAAGAACTACACAACCCTTTTTTTTTGCTGCCGAGGAACCTGTTGGAGTATTAACTGCAACTGCTATGTCTAATCCTGCATACAAGAAAGTTCTTGACTCTAATTCTATTAATCATTACTCATGTGCGATGATGAAGGTACATATTTGTGTTACATTATATATAATTTGAAGTTTTCATCTAATTGTGACAGGTTATATTTCATCAAGTGCACATTTTCATCTTTCTCCCTTATTGTTGTATATATTTTGGAGATACAGTTTTGTGGAGTTAGATTCAAGACTAATTACGTTAATTGATCGCATATTCATATGATATATACTTTCATGATGATAGAGATTGTGAGAGCAAGTATTTTCCACGAAAATACTGATATTTGGTTACAAAACATTCGAAATATTAAGTTAGTCTTAATGATGCTGTAGTTGAGTTATTGATAGAGTATGTTCTCTCTTTTATTTATTTTAATTAAATCATTGTCATTCTTTTTTTTAAAATTACATCAATCGTTGTCATTTGAGTATATAAACATATATATCTTTCTGTATTTTATATACACATCTTAATGATATTATATTTTGTGAACAAACAGATTGCAACTTATGATCATTCACTATATATAGATTCAAGACTAGCACGATAAATTTTCCCCCCTATACTCCTTGAGAAGTGTAAAAGCTGGTTTGTCCCACCTCTCCATGAAATCGGGAAACATCCTCGGTTTTAAAGCCCTAGGCCTTTTAGTTGTTACTCCTTTTTTTTGCAAAATCAACTGCCATAGAGTGAAGGGTTGTCAAATGAGATATTTTTTACTCATAGTCTTATCTAACTCAAGGTTTGTGTATAATATGAGAGACTCCTTGAGAGTTGCATGAAATTTAACAGTTCCCAATAACTGGTTCAATTAATTCAACTGTACTTCCTGTTGAACTCCTGAACAAAGTGGTTCATTAACGGTTTGAGAGTGAATTAACACTTTGTTCGGTAATGAACCACTTTGTTTTAGGAATTCGAGAGGAAGTACAGTATGGTGAAATACTTATTGGAAATTATTGAATTTCCTGCAGCTCTTCCTTTGTCTCTCATACCTTGAGTCAGATAAGACTACGAGTAAAAAATGTCAAATTTGACAACCTTCCACTCTATGGCAGTTGATCTTGTAAAAACAGGAGTAAAGCTGAAAGGCCTAGGACTATAAAACCGAGGATGTTTCCCGATTTCAGGAAAAGGTGGACCACAACTAACTTACACTTCTCTAGGAGTACTGGGGATAAACTTTATCGACGTACGACGACGACTATATATATCAAGATCGTAATCAACTACTTACACTTGGCACGGATATTGATGATGACGCCGAGGTAATTTTGTCATGAATTTAACTTTAATTTATGCATGCATGTTTAGTTACTTATGGAATTCTTCTATTGTATCTTTTCTTCAGGAAGCTGTTTCTCTTTGTTGGAGGTCTATAAATATGACTGGTAAGAGTTTCTAATCGTTTGCTTATTGAGTTCATCGTTGTCAAAGGCAAACGTCCATAATTATAGTTTTAGATTCAATATATATAGTTTATATAAATTTTAGTCGCTCGAGCGATTTGTTTATTATGTTGGCTAATTTATGGACGTGGATCGATTAATTCAAATAGTTTTGGTGATTTATATATACTGTTGTGTGTTGATGAGATATAAAACAGGTACAAACAGGTATAATTTTTTTGGGAAATCCACAAAACAAGCAAAAAAAATATTTTATTTTATTAATCAGCGACCGCATCCGGTCGCAGATATGTATCTGCGACCGAGGTGACTTGGCTGCATTAGCGACCGGTGGTGGTCGCTAATGGTTGTCATGGACACGTGGGCCATGTCAACAACGAGACGTGACTCAGCTTAGCGACGACGTCGGTCGCTGACATGTCGGTCGCTAAAAGTGGTCGCCGCCATGCATTCAGCGACCAGATATTATGCGACCACTATCTGTGATCGTATACGATCGCAGATAGCCATCTGCGACGGCTAATAAGCCTTTTTCTTGTAGTGCTAATTGACTCAATTCGCAGAGAAGTATCAGAAGATCGAAGTCGAGAGAACGAATCAATTCTGCGAAGCGAAGTACGAGAGGCTGCGAGGGCGAGAGCGAGAGACGACTGCGGTCTTTTTTCGGCGACGTGATCGACAGCCGACATGTATGTCTTCTTCCTCTTTTTTTTTCTTCCCCTCATTACTGCTTACTGCTTGGCTGCCCCCCCTTCAGTATATGAACTATGAAGTAACCGACTCCACTGGCTCGGTGTTTACTGCTTTCTTTTTTGTCTTCTCCTGTGACCTGTCTGAGTGTTGACCACTTGGCCTTTTTTTTGTAACCCTTCTTCTTTCTGCTAGCTTGGTCATATATATATATATACATGTATAAATTATATAAATTTATATATTTATAATATATTTATACATGTATAAATATATATATATGTATATATATATATATAAATTATATATAAATATATATATAAATTTATATAATTTATACATGTATATATATATATATATAAATTTACTGTTTTGTTTTTGAATTGTTATTGCTAAGTATTTACATAATTATGCCTTTAATGTTATTCCATAGTGTTATGTTTTGAATTTTAATGTATATGAAGTTTTATTGTTAATATACTTATTAAGTAAATTAAATAATATATAAATTGCACATTGTAAACGACTTGTCGCCATACGGACGCTATAGCGGTCGCCTAGGCGTCCAGGCAGTCGGCTACTGCTATGACTCGCTGTGGCGCCGTAACAACTATGGATAAGACATATGTTGCACAACCAAACTTGTTGAGTATATGGGGACAAGGAGGAGAGTGGCAAAACCAAAAGTACAGAAGACATTTACTTTCAAAGTGGCAAGTAAAGAACTAATTAACTTACAACTCATATTTTCTCTTCTTTATCAGCAATACAAGGCAAAATAGCTTCTAAAATATTAGCATAGTATGGAACAAGCTGGTCCCTGCCAAGCTTTACAAACTCATTTATCTGCACAATTAATTATTGCATTGAAACAGATTTGAACGAATTTTAACCAAGTTAGCATCCTATTGTCCAAACTGTCAACTAAGAAGGAAGGGGAAAACTTCAGCAAGAAACAACACCGATAAGGGAAAATTCATGCACTTGGATATTGTTAGTGCCCGAATATTTGAGGACCAAGACTCGGATTGGGCTTGGCCTCGGTTGGGCCATGGTTAGGCCATGGTTGGGTCCGGTTGACCAATGTTGGGAGAAACTCCTAATTATATGGAGATTCTACTTATGGGAAGAGAAGTCAGACATTGATTGGACTTCCTATGTCTTGGGAGATTTGATACTATCCTATTATGAAATCCAATATGAAAGTAGATTCTAGCAAGAATGTGAGGTACTATAAATATATGGCTTGACTATTCACAAGGTACACTTACACAATATTATTATTTCCAGCAATAGAGTATTTTACCTCCATTGTTAACCTTTTTAGCCTGTACTTACTCTCACACCGGAGTTATCCCCCGGCGGCCCAAGCCGTCAAGCTTTGGTGTTTACCCGTTTTGTACAGGATTGGATGCGCTTTGGTGATTGTAGCGCATGGACGAATCTTGGCGCTAACATTAGCGCTAGAAGGAGGGCTTTTTAATCACAACCAGCAGATCACCACGTCGAAAAATATGGTGAATAGCAAGACAGTTTCTGGCAGAGGACAGCCGTCTGTCGCAGCGTCCGCACAGCAGAAGGGGTCGGCGAAAGACAGATTGGGGCCGTCGAGCATCCATACACAACTGGGCCCTCACACCAATTCAGGCGGTTCCCAATTAGGGAATCATGACGGGCCACGGCGGAAGCTGTTCACTACAGCCAGCAAAGAAGGAAAAGATCGGAGGAGGGTGGAAGGCACACCACCTCGAACCCAACTCCGGGAGGATCGGAAAGCGGCTCTGGCCAGAAAGCAAAGGAGATAGAGGAGACGAAGCTGGCTTTGAAGGTCCTCATGATGCAAAAAGAGGAGCTCGCCAAACAGGTGGTACATATGGTCGATCAAGAGAATGAGGCCTCGAGTCACCCTCGCAACAGAGACCAAAGGAGGTCTCCAGACAGACAACCCAGGGGAGACATGCTGAGGTTACGAGGAAAACTGAGAGTAGGCTTCGGAGCCACTCTCGCGACAGAAGCAGATCTAGAGGTCGACGATCTGAGGGTCGTTCGAGAGCACACCGCTCCAACAGCCCTCGGCGTGATGAGAGAAGGCACAGGAGCCGTTCGCGGGAAAACCATTCTAGAGACGACGGTCGCAAAGATCAAAGGAGAGTAAGCCCCCACTGGAAAAGGTCTCATTAGGAGGCCGAACCATTAGTGCAGAAGGCGAAGGACAATCACCAGGATAGCCTTCGACGGAACCAGGATAGAGATCATAGAAGTCCCCCCTGGACTCGCTGGGAGGCTGAGAGGGATCACAAGAACCACTGGGATCGGAAGGATCAAAGGGAGAGAGTATCTTCCAGGAACAGTACTGACCCAGCTCTTGCAGGAATCGAGATGCTGACCAAAAAGCTGGAGGATATGCAGAAGAAATTGATTGAGGCCCAGCAGGGGAAAGTCAGTTCGGGAAAGAAGGCCTCGCCATTTTTAGCGGTAATCCTCCAGGAGAAGGCTGACCTCTCCAAAAAGCTACCGTATATGGAGAGTTATGATGGGTCGGGCGACCCATATGAGCACAGCCGTCGACCTATGATAGGCTAATGGACTACTATAATTATATCGAGGCGGTGAAGTGTAACACGTTCATCACAACCTTGAGGAAGGATGCCCGATAATGGATGACAACACTGGCCCCGAACACAATCTCTTTATGGGAGGAGTTATGCGATAAGTTCCATGTCAAGTTCGTGAGCAACAAAAGGAGAGGAAGGCCAACTGGTTCGTTGTCCCAGGTCAGACAATACTCCAATGAGACCCTGGGCCAATACGTGAAGAGGTTCAGAGAAGCCGTGGGGCAGGTGACTGACCTCAACGACTTATAAGCGGTAGGACTCTTTCAAAACTGGCTACATCTAGACAGATCGGAGAAACTGGTTAAGAAGCTCATGTTCAACCACCCGAGGAGCCTGGCCGAAGCGTTCGAGAAGGCAGAAGGCTTCATAGTAATGGAAGAGGCCATGGAAAGTCTGAAGCGAGGCTTTACAGAGAAGCCCAAAGACAAAGAGAAAGAGAAAGGTAAGTTCGATGGGAATTCAAAGCGAAATGGGAATGACAAATCAGGCAACTATCAGAAGCAGTACGACAACAACAGAGGTTCGGGAGGGAGCCGCCCTCCCCTATCAAAAGATAAAGACCAGAGAGTCTACACTCTGCTTAACACCGGTCGACCCACCATCCTAGAGCACTTGAAAAAATAGCCTGGCTATCAGAAGACAAATGACGACTTCAGGCCTGGTATGGGAAACCCCCACAGATACTGCGACTACCATATATGTATGGGGCACTATACCGAAGACTGTTGGGGCCTGAAGGAACTGATTGAGAAGAATGTACAACATGGGGGTCTAATCTAATTTGTGTCTGGGAGGGAAGCCCCGAAGGCACAGCAGACAACTAATGCTTCGACCCAGGCAGACCAGCAATCACAGCAGAACCAGACTTAGGGGTCTCGCCATGTGGTGGACTTCATCACTGGCGATATGATGGGAAAGTTCTCCGGTAAGAAGCGGAGGAGCTATCTGGATTCGGTGATGTCAGTGGCCGACCAACCCGTGAGACGCGAAAGGCCTTACCCGAGTTCTGTCATATCATTCATGGACAAAGACATCACCTCAGAACCGATCGACCCGTATGAAGGAGCACTAGTGATCACAGCACAGGTGGGGTCGGTTGACTTGAAAAGGATGATGGTAGACAACGGGTCGTCAGTGGATATCTTGTACGCTCATGCCTACCAGAGGATGAGTATGGATGGAAGAAAGATAGAGATTGGACAGGAGTCCCCGTTAAACGACTTCAGCAACGAGCCGGTCAAAGTTGCTGGAACCATTGAGCTGCCGGTAATCTTTGGGATAGCTCCACAGCAGGTGGAGATCATGTGCCGATTCTATGTGGTGTATGTGAACTCGGCTTATAACGCCATCTTGGGAAGACCTACTCTGATGGCCCTCTAAGCAGTGACCTTTATACCCCACTTCAAGATCAAGTTTCCTACTCAGCATGGGGTCGGGGAAGTATTCGGAGACCTCGATCTGGCAAAGAGGTGTTACCAAAATTCGCTGATCACTTCAGGGGTAGGGGTCAGTAAGAAGAAGTAGACAATGGCGATAGAGATCGAGCCTTTCATAGAGAGCAGCTAGGAGCCATCGGCCATACCGGCAAGGGAAACAGAAGAGATAGAGCTGGTACCAGGGAAGCCAGACAAAATATTGAAGATTGGGACAGGGTTACCAAAACCCTTTCGAACCCACTTGGTGGAGCTGCTACAGAGCTATGCAGACATCTTTGCGTGGGTCCCTAGTGATATGCCAGGGGTGGATCTGAAAGTTGCCGAGCACAGGCTGCATGTGGATCCAGCAAAAAAGCCCGTTCGGCAGAAGAGGCGGATCTTCGGCCCAAAGAGGCAGAGGATAATTAACGAGGAGATAGCAAAGCTGCTGGCAGCAGATTTTATTTTAGAAATAGACTACCCGGAGTGGATGGCTAACGTAGTACTGGTTCAGAAGTAGAATGGCAAGTGGCGTGTCTGCATCGACTACACTGATCTGAACAAGGCTTGCCCGAAGGACTTCTACCCTCTACCACACATCGATGCCACTTTGGGGTATGCTCTGCTCAGCTTCATGGACGTATTCTCAGGATATCATCAGATCTTGATGTGTAAAGAGGATATACCGAAGACTGCATTCATCACGCATCGGTCGGTATATGCCTACAAGAAGATGACCTTTCGATTGCTGAACGTGGGAGCCAGTTACCAGAGGATGATGAACTACGTCTTTAGAAACTAGCTGGGGAGGAGAATGGAAGTTTATGTGGATGACATGATCGTCAAAAGCATGTCAGCCAGAGGCCATTTAGACGACTTAAAGAACTGCTTCTAGACAGTTCGACACTACAATTTGAGGCTGAATCCTACAAAGTGCACCTTCGGATTGGGAGCAGGGAAATTCTTAGGCTACATGATCAGCCAGAGAGGGATAAAAGCAAAACTAGAGAAGATCAAGGCTATATTGGACATGAAGTCTCCCCAATCGTACAAGGATGTTCAGCGTCTGACGGGTCAGATTGCAGCCATGAGGAGGTTCATGTCCAAATTGGCAGAGAGGTGTTTGCCATTTTTTGATACTTTGAAAGGGCCAAAGAACGCGAAGAGCTTCCAGCGGACAGCAGAATGTGAAGACGCTTTTTAGGAAATAAAGAGGTATTTATCTTTGGCTCCTTTGCTGGTGAAACCCATTCCAACAGAGCTGTTGTACTTGTATTTGGCAGCAAGTTTGTTGGCAGTAGGAGCTGTATTGCTGCAGGAGATCGTGGGTAAGCAGCACCCATTTTCTTACATAAACCACTCCCTCAGGGATGCAGAAACAAGGTATCCGAACCTAGAAAAATTTGACTATGCCTTAGTGATAGCCAACAGAAATCTTCGGCAATATTTCCAGGGTCGGTTGATAGTGGTATATACGGATCAACCATTGAAGAAGATCCTGGGCCGGCCAGAGGTCTCAGAAAGGTTAGCAGCATGGACCATGGAGTTATCCCAATTTATTCTGGAGTATCATCCTCGGACAGCCATCAAAGGGCAGGCTTTAGCAGACTTTGTGGTGGAATGTTCCTTCTCTAAAGTGAATGACAGCATGAAATCAGCCTAAGGGGCAGAGCGGGCAGTTGTAATTTTTCTTTCGGGACAGAACCCTTGTACTCTATACACGGATGGATCGACTACTTCGGATATTAGTGGGGCTGGCGTCATTCTGACCAGTCCCGAAGGGTTCAAGGTTCAACAGGCAATCAGATTTGGGTTCAAAGCTATGAACAACGAGGCTGAGTATGAAGCAGTTCTGGTAGGGCTTCGGTTAGCGAAGAGTCTTGAAGTGCAGAGGCTGGTTATCTTCAGTGACTCACAACTGGTAGTCAAGTAGATCTTAGGGGAATATGAGGCTCGTGGAACCAAAATGGTAAAGTACTTGGCAGAAACAAAGGACCAGCTTCAAATGTTCGAGTCCTTTGAGTTTCAAGGGGTAGATCGATCAAATAACACGATAGCCGACGCACTGGCGAAGTTGGCTACGATCGAAGCAAGCACATTCAGTGAATCAGTCTACCTGGAAATTTTGAATAAGCCGAGTGTTCAGTGTACGGAGGTGATGTGTCTGGAACGGTCAACAAGCTGGATGGCTCCATATCTGGACTATCTAGCAGATGGTATACTACCTTCGGATCGACTGCTAGCAGGAAAGATAAAGCATAGAAGTGTGAACTTTATGCTGATATATGGGGATCTTTATCGAAGGGCGTACTCTTCTCCACTGTTGAAATACTTGATTCCATCCGAAGCTGAGTACGCACTTTGAGAAGTTCATGAGGGGATATGTGGAGATCATATGACGGCTAAGTCCTTGGCTTATAAAGTACTTCGGCAGGGATATTATTGGCCTACAATCTTCAAGGAAGCAACCGAGTATGTGAAAAAGTGTCCGAAGTGCCAGCTGAATAGCTCGATCACGCATCAGCCACCAGAAGAGTTATACTCGGTATTATCACCCATTCCTTTTGTTGTATGGGGGGTTGATATACTAAGCCCATTACATAAGGCTAAGGGACAAGTTAGCTTCGTCATCGTTGCCATTGACTACATGACTAAGTGGGTGGAGGTCAAACCCCTCAAACTGATTACAGAGCAGGAGTGCTTGAAGTTTCTGAAGAAGTGTGTTGTGTTCTGGTTCGGTATACCTATGGCGGTGGTTTCGGATAATGGCCGACAGTTCATGGGATCAAAATTCAATGCATTCTTGGCAGAACTCAGCATACAGTATAGGAAGACTTCAGTAGCACATCCTTAATCGAATGGGCAAGTTGAGGTCACTAACAGAACTCTACTGAACGGGATCAAAAGAAGACTCAATGAGGCAAAAGCAAGATGGCCCGAAGAACTGGTCAGTGTCCTATAGGCCTATCGGACCACACCTCGGTCCACTACCGATAACTCACCGTTCAGATTGGCTTACGGTACAGATGCTTTAGCACTAGTGGAAATCGGTTCCACTTCTCTTCGGGTCAGCCAGTATAAGGAGATGTTCAACGAAGACGGACTTCGGGCTAACTTAGATCTACTTGATAAGGTCAGAGAAGTTGCCCTGGTGAGGCTCACCGCTTATCAGCGAAGAGTGGCTAAGCACTATAATAAAGGAGTAAAACTTAGAAGGTTCTAGGTTGGGGATTTTATTTTTCGGGAAGTGGAAGCTTCTATGCCTCAGAATCAGGAGAAACTGATGCTGAGCTGGGAAGGCCCGTATGAGATCGTTGAGGTACCGAAGCCTGGCACCTATCGACTTTGAGTAATGGATGGGTCAGACATCCAGAATACTTTGTATGCAGGCAGACTCAGGAAATACTTCCAGTAGGGAGATATCTTCAGTAGAGTAGGATTTTCAGTAGGGCAGAAGTCAGAGTCAAGTGTCTGTAATAGCGCCAGGGATTTATCAATAAAAGAAGCATATTTTCTCCAACAATATTGCTCTGTGTGTTTGTTCTATATCTGGCCGATCAGCGAACCAGATTGTGTCTATCCGACCAACGAATCAGATGTTGCATGTCCGACCAGCGGACTAGGTTTTTGGTGTTAAGGTGGGATTCCTTCGTCTTTGCGTAGCGAAGTGAATATTCCTGGTGCACCTTCGGCTCTCGAAGAGAAGGTCATCAGAGGACTAAGGTGGGATTCCTTCGTCTCTGCGTAGCGAAGTGAATATTCCTGGTGCACCTTCGGCTCTCGGAGAGAAGGTCATCAGAGGACTAAGGTGGGATTCCTTCATCTCTACGTAGCAAAGTGAATATTCTTGGTGCACCTTCGGCTCTCGAAGAGAAGGTCACCAGAGGTCTAAGGTTGGATTCCTTCGTCTCTGCGTAGCGAAGAAAATATTCCTGGTGGACCTTCGACTCTTGGAGAAAAGGTCACCAGAGGTCAAAGGTTGGATTTATTTAGCCCTGGGGGCATAAAGTATTTTTATGCTTTAATTACTTGCGATTATTTCATGGATTGAATATTATATATGCTTGACATAATTGCAGTTCAGGAAAAAAAAATATGAAAAGATAGATATTTTTCATTGATATTCTGACAAGTTATAGGAAATTTCAGATTTTTACATAAAAGACTCTTAGTCTGAAGCAGAAGGATCATCATTTGTGTCTTCAGTGGTGTCATCTTCAGAGTCAGTATCGAACAAAGCCAGGTTGACGTAGTGCTCGAGCATCTTAGCCTTACCCTTTCTTTGGCAGGCTTTATATCCTTCGAAGTACATCTTAAGTATCTCCGCGTTTAACTCAGGAGATTCCCGATACTCCTTGATGACTTGAAGCCGAAGTTCTTCGATAGCGATTGGCTCGGAGGCTCTAAGATCGGACAATTGCTTCTCTAGAATAGTGCATGACTGACGGGCGTCTTCTTCCTGCTTCGTCAAGTCAAAGATCTAAATTTTAAGGTCGGTGTTGTCCTACTTTTGCTGATATATCTCAGCTTTATCGGCTTCAGCTTTCTCCAAGATCACTTGGCATTTTGTGTCCATCCGATCAGCGTACTCCTTCAGGCTGGAGTTCTCGTTTTAAAGGTTGGATAGTTCGGTCTGAAGGTGCTTGTTATCGATTTGTTCGGTAAGCAATGCGGCTCGGAGAGTCTTTATCTCGTGTTTAAGCTGAGCCCCTTCAGCCTCTCATTCATCCCATCTCTGGGTCACCCGACTCCATGTAGAATTAGCATAAGAGGATCATTGAGGGTTAAGATAGAAAGGCATTGATAGCATCATCATCAAATAGGAGTATAGGAAGGTTACCTTGCATTGCTGCATGAGGTCGGTCAGTACAAGGGCGTCATACGACATGCCTTTGTAATGATGGTCGTCGGCAAGAAGGTGGAAGATGTTGAGGGCATCAATCGGGTAGGATTGGGCATCGTATGAATAGAAGGACCTTTGGGCAGACCTTTTTTCTGATGGATTGGGGGGAGATTGGTGTGAAGAGGAAGCTTTCTCAGAATGGGGTTTCTTGGTTGGCGGTTCGGATGCTGGATTCTCTACGTCCTTGCGTTTCTGATTTTGGTTCGTTGCAAGGTTGGTGTTGACTTCGGTAGTAGGGATCTAGGCTTCAGAGGAGGAGACTCACAACTCGTCGACAGTCAGAGGCTTGACTTTGGCACATCTCTGTTTGTCTTGGAGGATTTGGGCTCGCTCGCTCGCCGGTAGATCGATGATGTTCCTGGGAATGGTTGGGGGAAGAGTGGCTTTGCTTTGGGTCCCTTTGGAAGCTCTTCTTTTGTGCCTAACTCTTAAAGAAACCTCTGGCACGTTGTCTTCGGCAGGTTCATTGATTTGTATGGTGGTAGTTTGGCCTTCAGCTTGGGGGTCGGCAACGATTGGCGCTTCGGCAGCTTTGGCGGATTGTTTGCCCGAGAGATATTCTTCCAGATCACGTACTTCAGTGGTTGTCGATCTGATGAGGGATACTGCAGAATCAAGGAAATAGTTAGAGGGTTAGCTGAAGTTATATAATGTTTGGTAATTAAGGTAAAAGAAATTCAGGAACTTACGTTGGTGGTTGAAGAGCCAAGCTTGCTTGGTCAGCAGGGCGAAGTTCCATTCTGTTTGGGGCAACTTTGGGATGAGTTTGGTGATCTCCCTGAATCGTTCGGGAGGGATGTCTCCCAGAGAAACGTTGGCTCGTCGGTAATAGACCCAGTTCGACAGTTGAAGTGTTTCCTGCCCTCGGACGAAGAACCAGTCCTTATACCAGAATTTGTTGCTGGAAGGGGCGTTTATTAGGGGTCGTCTTTGTCTTTTTGGCGGGGTAGATGGCTTATTGACAATTTTGCTAAAGACCTCGAGGCCCGGTTCACGGGTTCCTGCCAAGCTGAATAGATTGAAGAAAAAATCGAGGGAAGGGTGCACTTTGACTTCACTACAGAAGGCTATGAAGGCAATGATGTGGATGTAAGAGTTCGGCACCAGCTGGCTGAAGCCGATGCCAATGAACCCGAGGAGGGTTAGGATGAACGGGTGGAGGGGAAACCTAATTCCTTTCTCCATCAGTGTTAACGGGATGACGGTCCAGCCGTCGGTGGTGTGCTACATCTGGTCGGTGGCGGTCGGAGCTTTTAGAGAGTGGGTGGTCGAAATCTGGTAGCTCGTACGGATGACGTCCATGTCATCATCCACGAGTCAAGATGGGGTGTTGATTTGTGGAAATTGGGCCACATCAGAGTATTCGCGTTGGGCCTTTTCATGGTTTATTTCTGCCGGTACGGTTGGCTGGGTGGTGGTTTGACTGGTGGTGGCATCGGTGGTGATGGCACCAGGGATGGTGGTTGGAGCCGTGGAGGAGGCAGTGACGGGTACAGTTAGGACCGAAAAGGAGGATAGGGGGATGACAGTGATTGGGGCGGTGGTGATGGGGTCAGGTCCAGTAGAGTTGGAGGGTGACACCATTGCTTGAGCTTTGAAGACTTGAAAGAGATGGGTTGTTGTTCTTGCTGGGGAGAAGGATTGTAGAGAGAGATGAAATGTGACAACCCGAGAATTTATAAGATTTTAAATGAAATAAAGGTTAAGGAATAAAACCTAGATGAAAATTAGAGGAATAATTAAAAAAAATATATAGAACCTATATGGTTTGATTTGAATTCTTAAAATGTGTATATGTATAGGTAAACATATATATATATATATATATATATATATATATTTTGTGATGTGCTATAAATACTTTAGCAAGAGGAATGATAACGATAAATATAGTATGAGATTTGTGGGACATGTCTCAACGTATTAAAATATTTGGTATGAGTATGTATATTATTTGATTTCTTATATTTGTTTATTATATAATAAGCAAATAAAAAGAAACTAATATAACCTAATATATATATTAGGTATGAAAATTTAAATAACCTAAGGGTTATAATAGAAAGGATGTTAGTATTTAAAATATTAACTAAACTTAATAGATTAATTTTATTATCTCAAGTTATTAATTTATTAAAGCAAGTCTAATTGGGTTAAGTAATTAAATATATTTGAGTAAGGAATTAAATTATAAATGTGGTGAATAGAAACTCTAATTAAATGATTAGGGTAGAATAGAATTAAAATTAGTGGACTATGTTAATTTACATAGCCCAACTATTTTATTAAGCAAGCCCAAAAGAATTAATTTGGAGCCCAAGACTTTAGCCCAATTGTTAAGGGATTTTTGGTGGGATATTTGATAAGTGGATAAAATATTATAATGAAAATAAATCAATTAGGGGCAAAATGAAGGGCAATATTCGGTCAAGTGAAGAAGGAGAGAGGGAAGGGCCATGTGGTGTAATGATTACATTATACCAACTCCCACCAACTCCTTACCTACCTACTTATGTGTCATCTTATTAATGTGTCTCATCATTTAACCAAATGTGCAAGCAACCATTTAATAAGTGTGGGAGAGAGAAAGCAAGAGAGATATTGGGAGAATGTATATAGATATATATCATATATCTATATACATATTTACTAACAACCACTAAAAATCTTGCCACTTTAACATATAAATCCATTCCATTTCTCTCTCATCTCTTATTAGCTAACAAAAAAGGAAAACCCAATAGGGAGAGAGAGAAGAGAAGACATTCGGCAGCCCTTAGAGGAAAAGAGAGAGAGTTTTATAAATTATCAAAGTCCCATAAACAAACTCTAGGAAGAAGAAGGAAGAACAAACTAAAGTATAAAAGATTTCTATTTAATATAGTTTAATTTCCTTTGTGATTTGATTTGAGTTTGATTTTTGTAAGGTTTTGATTTTGTGGTTCAAAAATCTTGGATCTGGGTGTTTAATAGTATTTCAATTTTAGATCTAACTCTTTTATCGGTTAAAAGTTGGATCTAAACTAAGAAATGAAAACTATGTTTTTCTAAAGTAAGAAAACTTAATTTTCTTAGCTTTTATTGTGTTTATCTTATGATTGGTAATTGTTTGATGTATTAGATCATGGATCATGGTAGATCCATGAGTATTAGAGGTATTAGTATGTATTATGATGGTTTATGATGTTTAAGGTTTGATTAATCAAGAGATTATGGATGTTTTCTTAGAAATCACAAAAACTAAAAAATCAGATTTTGAAAAAACGCAATGTGAAATTCAAACGACCATATATCTTAGTGTATTTCGAATTTTTTAGTGTGATTAATTTTTAGACTTAGATCTAGAAGTCTTCTAACAGATCCAAGTCGAATCACTGAAAAATACCATGTAGATTTCCGTGTGGACTATTTTTAGCAAAGGACGCCAAAACTGAAAATGCCAAAAAGTAGGCTGTCCGGAAATTGTAAGGGCAGTTTTGTCCACTTAATTAATTTAATAAATTCCAATATTTTGGGACATCAAAATATATGTTATAAACTAGCTTGTGTCCAAAGATGAGCTCATTCTGACTTAAATTGAGCAAGTTATGACTATTTCAATATTTGCGTTTTTTCGACAAAAATCGCTATAACTGGAGTTGTATAACTCCGATGGCCATGAAATTTAAACTGGAGGCTCACGTTAACATGTGTAAGATCCTGCCAAGAGTTGGGAATTTTTGGAGTTACGCATGAGGTAGCTATTTTCTTAAGGAATTAACTAGAAATGGATTTTTGGAAAATACTTAAGGAAATTAAAAAATTCCTGAAAAATTATTTTTGTGTATGAAATACATGTATTTATGTATGGACACAAGATAAAAAAATAATAAGATGACAAAAATGGAATCAAGGTTGCTGGATTGGAATCCAGTTTGCTGGATTGACCATCAAGTTGCTAGAATGATCTGTTTGGATAATCCAGGTTGTTGGATTGATGGTCAATTGAATCCAGTCTGCTGGATTAGAAAATAGTTTACTAAATTGAAATTCAGTCTGAATTCAGGTTGCTGGATTAGGTATTCGGCTTTCTAATTTATAAATGGACTTATAAAATGAAAGACTAAGTGTTAATTCACAAGTTATATGACAAAATAGTGTTAAGTCTAAGGTAGTACAGTCGTACTCTTTAATGGTTGATGTATAGTAGCTGGGCTAAATGACTCCTTCATATGGGGAAGGGATCTACAAATTAGTAACCGATCTAACTCACTGTAAAAATAGTGTAGACTTGACGGAAACTAATTTGTTAGTTGTTTGTGGAAAACCACTCAGTATACTATATTGAATATTATTAAAGACTCGATGTGTGCTAGGTTTAGACTTATATATATGTATGGTATTGAGTATATCTAATATTTGACTATGTGTTTAAATGTTAGATAGTATAGTAATAGAATTATGGAATAAGATATGTTATGCTAATTGAAAGATCAATCTTATGACTGATTGGTCTTTCTAATAAAGCGATTAAATTAGATTGTGTAGCAGTAATCGACGATTTAGGCAAGTTTCCTAACACGAACTCGAGTTGTTATTGTAAAGCATGTTCGTGAATAATTACTGTTAATTATTCACATCTATACTGATTATTGATTCGCACCTTGTGCATGTTGTATATGTTCATCAGGTATGAAAGGCTGATCACCTTCATTACCATATTGTTCAGTTGAATTTATTCATGTTCATTTTTGGTTATTCAGCATTATTGATTCATGTTCTTTCACAATTCTTATATTGTTGAAAGTTTGACAGCTTATTATTATTCTTTTCAATCATG
This sequence comes from Panax stipuleanatus, assembly GCA_020205555.1. NCBI lineage: Eukaryota > Viridiplantae > Streptophyta > Magnoliopsida > Apiales > Araliaceae > Panax > Panax stipuleanatus. The sequence goes on along the minus strand of CM035119.1, from coordinate 111,531,606 downwards.
ATATATCTTCATTTGAACTTAAACTTATTGGGCAAACTTGTTGCTCACCCTTGCTATATCATGATAAACATTTCAGATTAAGACGAAACTTCTGTCACAGGTAAAGGCAAAGACAAGTTCCGAGATTGGATTATGGTACGGTTAAAATGACAGTAGTATTGGATACAAATGACATTGTAAGTCATATAGGATATTAAATGCATGTATTAAGTTAAGGTTACAGACCTTGGAAATTATGTTGTAAAAGTTATTGTATAAACAATTTATGTTTATATCTTCCGCAATAGTTATAGAAATGATGTATCGTAACGTACCAGGTCCGAGGTTCTGGAGACCCGGGTGTGGGGGCGTCACAATTGTTATCAGAGCTGTAGGTTATAAACCTTAGGTAGGGTTACCTTAGACTATAACTGCAGGGATGAAAATAGGAATAAACTCAAATAGAGTTTAAGTTCTAAGCGATGAATTTGGGCAAAGTATTAATAAGTCAATAAGATTCAAAGAAGAATCCTGACAAGTAATAAAGATCTAGAGTTACCTAACTCTGGTAATAAAGATGAACAATAGTAATGAATAGATAGAGTCTAAAAGACTAAAAGTATAAAGGGAAAGAAGATCGTAAAACAAAACGATCATAAGATAGAAAAGAATCGTAATATAATACGATTATATTATGAGATCACAACGTGATCTGATGAGGTCATAAAAGGACAGATGATCAATCAAATGATTGAAAACTTTATAGCAAAATTGTTGTATGACAGTTGTTCTATGAAATTGTACTATTAAAACTCAGGAAAGAGTTGTGAATTGTAGATACAGATTAAATGAAATTCGTATCGAGTAAAGAGCAAGGATTATGTGGGATTTCAATTGAGAACTCATGTGATAGCTGAGTTGTACAAACCTTTGTATGGGTTGGGGTTTTGTGCTTGGTCTAACGACTACTTAGTTTATCACATTGATAATCATTGAAATATCGGTATTGCGCTATTCGCTATATGTATGATGAGAATGTGATTCTTTTCTCATATATATAACGGATAGGTAGAGAATATAAGATTAGGTGCGAGTTCTTTAAACTCATACGTATGGTAAGTTTGTGACTCATAATCGTATGGTGGAACCCCTCAGCGAATGTACGACTTTGGTCTGACTAGGATAAGTTCATAAACCCATATGATTGTGGTAAGTACCTGAACTCATAACGTGTGGTATAGGAAAATTGTGAATGAAGGATTGAGGATAATTGAAATAGATAGAATTATTAAGCAATTGATCATTAGAAAAATTAATGTTGATGGTGGAAGTATAGGTATTCCAAATCTTCTAGCTGTGTTAGGCTTCGAAATTTTTGATATCAAGCTAAATTCGCACTAATGTTCTTTTAAAAATATAAATGAATTTTTGTTATCAGCAACACATGGTTACAATTGTGTAGAAGTGGGCTTCGTACCACTACCACATTGTTACCTGTTGTAGCATGATAACACCAAAAATAAAGTTTTGATAAGTGGATATAAAACCACTTATCAAGGACTCATGTGATAGCGGAGTTGTGCAAACCATTGTATGGGCTGGGGTTTGTGCTTGGTCTAACGACTACTTAGTTTATCACATTGATAATCATTGAAATGTCGGTATTGCGCTATTCGCTATATGTTTGATGAGAATGTGATTCTTTTCTCATGTGTATAACGGATAGGTAGAGAATATAAGATTAGGTGCGAGTTCTTTAAACTCATACGTATGGTAAGTTCGTGACTCATAATCGTATGGTGGAACCCCTCAGTGAATGGACGACTTTGGTCTTACTAGGATAAGTTTCTCAACACATATGATTGTGATAAGTTCCTGAACGTATAACGTGTGGTATGTTTGATGAACTATACGGGGGTATAGGAAAATTGTGAATGAAGGATTGAGGATAATAAAAATAGATAGAATTATTAAGCAATTGATCATTAGAAAAATTGATGTTGATGTTGGAAGCATAGGTATTCCAAATCTTCTAGCTGTGCTAGGCTTTGAAATTTTTGATATCAAGCTAAATTCGCACTAATGTGCCTTTAAAAATATAAATGAATTTTTGTTATCAGCAACACATGGTTACAATTCTGTAGAAGTGGGCTTCGTACCACTAACACATTGTTACCTATTGTAGCATTAAAACACCAAAAATGAAGTTTTGTTATCCTCAAAACATGGTGACAAGTGTGTATGTGTGGACTTCGGGACCTTGACACATCGTTACCTGTTGAATGATAACACAAACTAATTTTTGAAAGATTTTTGAACCGTTTAAAAGAAAAGTCTATGCTAATTGTTTTGGCTAGACAAAAATTATTTGAAATATCAAAATGTATTTTTATATATCATCAATGTATCATGGAACCTGATGCAAAGATGATAAAAATGAAGGAGTTATTAATGCAGTATTACCTAGTGTTGGATGTGATCTATAGATCGTCAGTCCACTATAGTATATTGTTGTATGACAAAGTCACAAAAATGACAGAATCTAAAACAGACTGTAAATACAGTGCGGTATCATGACGTCATAAAATGATTTTTCGAATTTTAAAGGAAAGTCAAGTGTCAATTAACTTTAGCCAGACACATGTTTTGATTGATGTTCGAATTATTGGTATATGTCTAAAGCTATTTGATTCAGCTAGATAAATATTTATGAAAATTCAAGTATCTCTTTGAGAACTTATCCCGAACCATATTATTTTGATTAGGACTCCAGGCTGAGTATGAACATCCCTAAATTGGGAAATACTTTTGCGCCAAAGGCGATGATGATGAACGCGAATGTCGTTCAAATTGTGCCGAATGGCAGTGATGTAGCATCTGATCAATGCAGGGCATATGGGCTGATCACCCAATGTGTCCGTAAGTCTAGAGCGATTTGCAAATGAATTTCTGTTTAAACCTTTTCGAAATTGAAAAATGAAAGTTCATGGCCACTTAGCATTATTTGAAAAAGTTTTTAACTCCTTGGAAAAAATTCTAGGTAGAATGTGATGATAGAATAATTTCTCATAGAAGGAAGCCGTGTGTACTCATTAAATGAGAATGAAATCAAATAAACGTTAAGTTGAAAACCTAGTTTTGGTAAATAAAAGGAGTAGGGATTAGTAGACTGTAATTTCGAGGACAAAATTCTTAGAAGAAGGGGTGAATGTGACAACCCGAGAATTTATAAGATTTTAAATGAAATAAAGGTTAAGGAATAAAACCTAGATGAAAATTAGAGGAATAATTAAAATTTTTTTAAAGAACTTATATGGTTTGATTTGAATTCTTAAAATGTATATATATAATGGTAAACATATATATATATATATATATATATATTTTGTGTTGTGCTATAAATACTTTAGCAAGAGGAATGATAAGGATAAATATAGTATGAGATTTGTGGGACATGTCTCAACGTATTAAAATATTTGGTATGAGTATGTATATTATTTCATTTCTTATATTTGTTTATTATATAATAAGCAAATAAAAAGAAACTAATATAACCTAATATATATATTAGGTATGTAAATTTAAATAACCTAAGGGATATAATAGGAACGATGTTAGTATTTAAAATATTAACTAAACTTAAGAGATTAATTTTATTATCTCAAGTTATTAATTTATTAAACAAGTCTAATTGGGTTAAGTAATTAAATATATTTGAGGAAGGAATTAAATTACAAATGTGGTGAATAAAAACCCTAATTAAATAATTAGGGTAGAATAGAATTAAAATTAGTAGACTATGTTAATTTACATAGCCCAATTATTTTATTAAGCAAGCCCAAAAGAATTAATTTGGAGCCCAAGACTTTAGCCCAATTGTTAAGGGATTTTTGGTGGGATATTTGTTAAGTGGATAAAATATTATAATGAAAACAAACCAATTAGGGGCAAAATGAAGGGCAATTTTCGATCAAGTGAAGAAGGAGAGAAGGAAGGGCCATGTGGTGTAATGATTACATTATACCAACTCCCACCAACTCCCTACCTATCCACATATGTGTCATTTTATTAGTGTGCCTCATCATTTAACCAAATGTGCAAGCAACCATTTAATAAGTGTGGGAGAGAGAAAGCAAGAGAGATATTGGAAGAATGTATATAGATATATATCATATATCTATATACATTTTCACTAACAACCACTAAAAATCTTGGCCACTTTAACAAATAAATCCATTCCATTTCCCTCTCATCTCTTATTAGCTAACAAAAAAAGAAAACCCAATAGGGAGAGAGAGAAGAGAAGCCATTCGGCAGCCCTTAGAGGAAAAGAGAGAGAGTTTTGTAAATTATCAAAGTCCCATAAACAAACTCTAGGAAGAAGAAAGAAGAACAAGCTAAGGTATAAAAGGTTTCTATTTAATATAGTTTAATTTCCTTTGTGATTTGATTTGAGTTTGATTTTTGTAAGGTTTTAATTTTGTGGTTCAAAAACCTTGGATCTAGGTGTTTAATAGTATTTCAAGTTTAGATCTAACTCTTTTATCGGTCAAAAGTTGGATCTAAACTAAGAAATGAAAACTATGTTTTTCTAAAGTAAGAAAACTTAATTTTCTTAGCTTTTATTGTGTTTATCTTATGATTGGTAATTGTTTGATGTATTAGATCATGGATCATGATAGATCCATGAGTATTAGAGGTATTAGTATGTATTATGATGGTTTATGATGTTTAAGGATTGATTAATCAAGAGATTATGGATGTTTTCTTAGAAATCACAAAAACTGGAAAATCAGATTTTGAGAAAACGCAACGTGAAATTCAAACGACCATATCTCTTAATGTATTTCGAATTTTTTAGTGTGGTTAATTTCTAGACCTATATCTAGAAGTCTTCTAATAGATCCAAGTGGAATCACTGAAAAATTCCATGTAGATTTCCTTGTGGACTATTTTTAGCAAAGGACAAAACTGAAAATGCCAAAAAGTAGGCTTTCTGGAAATTGTAAGGGCAGTGTCATCCACTTAATTAATGTAATAATTCCAATATTTTGGGACATCAAAATATATGTTATAAACTAGCTTGTGTCCAAAAATGAGCTCATTCTGACATAAATTGAGCAAGTTATGACTATTTTAATATTTGTATTTTTTTGACAAAAATCGCTATAACCGGAGTTGAATAACTCTGATGGCCATAAAATTTAAACTGGAGGCCCATGTTAACATGTGTAAGATCCTGCCAAGAGTTGGGAATTTTTGGAGTTAAGCATGAGGTAGCTATTTTCTTAAGGAATGAACTAGAAATGGATTTTTGGAAAATACTTAAGGAAATTGAAAAATTCCTGAAAAATTCTTTTTGTGTATGAAATACATGTATTTATTTATGGAAAAAAGATAAAAAATTATTAAGATGATTAGGTTAAAAAAAAGGGAATCCAGGTTGCTGGATTAAAATCCAGTTTGTTGGATTGCAATCTCGTTTGCTGGATTGACCATCAAGTTGCTGGAATGATCTGTTTGGATAATCCAGGTTGCTAGATTGATGGTCAGTTGAATCCAGTCTGCTGGATTAGAAAATAGTTTACTAAATTGAAATTCAGTCTGAATCTAGGTTGATGGATTAGGTATTCGGCTTTCTAATTTATAAATGGACTTATAAAATGAAAGACTAAGTGTTAATTCACAAGTTATATGACAAAGTAGTGTTAAGTCTAAGGTAGTACAGTCGTACTCTTTAATGGGTTATGTATAGTAGCTGAGCTAAACGACTCCTTCATATGTGGAAGGGATCTACGAATTAGTAACCGATCTAATTCACTGTGAAAATAGTGTAGCCTAGACGGAAACTAATTTGTTAGTTGTTTGTGAAAAACCACTTAGTATACTATATTGAATATTATTAAAGACTCGATGTGTGCTAGGTTTAGACTTGTGTATATGTATGGTATTGAGGATATCTAATATTTGACTATGTGTTTAAATGTTAGATAGTATAGTAATAGAATTATGGAATAAGATATCTTATGCTAATTGAAAGATCAATCTTATGACTGATAGGTCTTTCCAATAAAGCGATTAAATTAGATTGTGTAGCAGTAATCGACGGTTCAGGCAAGTTTCCGAACTCGAACTCGAGTTATTATTGTAAAGCATGTTCGTGAATAATTATTGTTAATTATTCACATCTATACTGATTATTGATTCGCACCTTGTGCATGTTGTATATGTTCATCAGGTATGAAAGGGTGATCACCTTCATTACCATATTGTTCAGTTGAATTTATTCATGTTTATTGTTGGTTATTCAGCATTATTGATTCATGTTCTTTCACAATTCTTATATTGTTGAAAGTTTGACAGCTTATTATTATTCTTTTCAATCATGATATATCTTCATTTGAACTTAAACTTGCTGGGCAAACTTGTTGCTCACCCTTGCTATATCATGATAAACATTTCAGATTAAGACGAAACTTCGGTCACAGGCAAAGGCAAAAACAAGTTCCAAGATTGGATTATGGTACGGTTAAAATGGTAATAGTATTGGATAAAAATGACATTGTAAGTCGTATAAGATATTAAATGCAGGTATTAAGTTAAGGTTACAGACCTTGAGAATTATTTTATAAAAGTTATTGTATAAATAATTTATGTTTATATCTTCCGCAATAGTTATAGAAATGATGTATCGTAACATACCAGGTCCGAGGTTCTGGGGACCTGGGTGTGGGGGCGTCACAGTTGGTATCAGAGTTGTAGGTTATAAACCTTAGGTAGGGTTACCTTAGGCTATAACTGCAGGGATGAGAATAGGAATAAACTCAAATAGAGTTCAAGTTTTAAGCGATGAATTTGGGCAAGGTATTAATAAGTCAATAAGATTCAAAGAAGAATCCTGACAAGTAATAAAGATCTAGAGTTACCTAACTCTGGTAATAAAGATGAACAATAGTAATGAATAGATAGAGTCTAAAAGACTAAAAGTATAAAGAGAAAGAAGTTCGTAAAACAAAACGATCATAAGATAGAAAAGAATCGTAATATAATACGATTATAATATGAGATCACAACGTGATCTGATGAGGTCATAAAAGGATAGATGATCAATCAAATGATTGAAAACTTTATAGTGGAATTGCTGTATGACAGTTGTACTATGAAATTAAACTTTTAAAACTAAGGAAAGAGTTGTGAATTATAGATACAGATTAAATAAAATTCGTATCGAGTAAAGAGCAAGGATTATGTGGGATTTCAATTGAGGACCGTTGGCCGATTTATTGGTCAATATATTCGTGCAAGTATACACGGTCAACAAGTAATAAAGTGTAAGTACAGATATCATTCCCACGAGAAATTAATAGATAAACAGTCCCAAACCACTAGCACGTAATCATTTCAGTCTTATTTAAACGAGTGGTAAAGAGATTAAACTTAAACTAAGTTAACTAGACAAGGTATTAAGCTTAAACTAATTAATCCTAGGGCAAAATCAGATAATGAAGGCATGAGATTCTAATTTCCCCTAATGATTCATCTAAGTCGTTTTACTTCCAATTAGGTCAAATTAATCATTAAGTGTGCTAGCCGAGAACACGAAAGTGAGAGAAGGCCATCTCTCGATGCACCTAATCCATATCACGTGCAATCCACAGATGATAGAACGCACGTGAACACCCACATTATCTAAACCCCTATATGTCTATGGTGTTTACAAATAAATAGGGTTTTAGGTCAAGTTTTCATTTGACTACGGGCGGCGCTTTGGTATATGTCTATTTTAAGCACAAATCATACATCCAACGCCATGTGAACGTACAATCGCCCGCTACTACGATTAGATCTAAACCCACACTTCGTCTTTCAATCCCATGTGGGTTATTACAATAATTGGTCATGACTCAATTAAGCAATAAAAGCATATATCGCAGTAGACAATCACATAACAATCAATAAGAACCAACATGGAAGAGAAATCAACATAGACTACTCACTAAGTTCCATTGGAACCACAAAATATACTCTAAGTCATAAACAACTCAAACATACCATCCACATGTTGAATAAGCATCATAACACAAATATGAATCAAAGAGAAAATAAGGGTAAGAAATGCAAATCTGATTCCTCTTGATCAAAATACGAATCCTTGATGTTCTTCAAATGTTTCAACCATCAAGTCTAATAAAACCCTAGAACATTAACTACTATAAACTAGTCTAATCTCTACTTTTATTCTACTCCTAGACAAGAAATGTAAAAATAGAAGAAGAAGATTAGGGTTAAGCTCCCTTAGGGAGGATTATTTCCAAATGCAAGCCAAAAGAGCCCTTATATCCTTCTTTCCCAGTCTGCCTTCACTGCCCCAAGCCAAATTCAAAACAGTCGGGTTTAAAAACATAGTCAACTGTCAAGCTTGACTGGCGCAGCTGCGCCGGCTCCTTGACCAATGCATGCGCAGCTGCGTAGGGGTAAGAGGTTGGAATTCGGATGCTCTTCTGCTGCTGGCTCCTGCTAAGCTTTATGATGCATTCTCTTGCCAATCACCCACTACCATGACCTTGGTTCCCTCTTTGCTCTGTCCATCCTCATGCCACAGGTTTGCTCTTTAAGCGTTGTCCCTCTTCATGCTCTTTTTTTCCGTTTTAGCATTCTTTTATCTGCTTCAGCTCAAAATGCACCCGAAGAGTTCCAAATACAAAAATTTGCAAAAGAAGGTAAAAATGCATGAAAAGCTACGATAACACATGAGATTAAACAACAATCGAAGTGAGTTGATATCTAAATAAGTGGTTATAAAACCACTTATCAAGGACTCATGTGATAGCGGAGTTGTGCAAACCATTGTATGGGCTGGGGTTTGTGCTTGGTCTAACGACTACTTAGTTTATCACATTGATAATCATTGAAATGTCGGTATTGCGCTATTCGCTATATGTTTGATGAGAATGTGATTCTTTTCTCATGTGTATAACGGATAGGTAGAGAATATAAGATTAGGTGCGAGTTCTTTAAACTCATACGTATGGTAAGTTCGTGACTCATAATCGTATGGTGGAACCCCTCAGTGAATGGACGACTTTGGTCTTACTAGGATAAGTTTCTCAACACATATGATTGTGATAAGTTCCTGAACGTATAACGTGTGGTATGTTTGATGAACTATACGGGGGTATAGGAAAATTGTGAATGAAGGATTGAGGATAATAAAAATAGATAGAATTATTAAGCAATTGATCATTAGAAAAATTGATGTTGATGTTGGAAGCATAGGTATTCCAAATCTTCTAGCTGTGCTAGGCTTTGAAATTTTTGATATCAAGCTAAATTCGCACTAATGTGCCTTTAAAAATATAAATGAATTTTTGTTATCAGCAACACATGGTTACAATTCTGTAGAAGTGGGCTTCGTACCACTAACACATTGTTACCTATTGTAGCATTAAAACACCAAAAATGAAGTTTTGTTATCCTCAAAACATGGTGACAAGTGTGTATGTGTGGACTTCGGGACCTTGACACATCGTTACCTGTTGAATGATAACACAAACTAATTTTTGAAAGATTTTTGAACCGTTTAAAAGAAAAGTCTATGCTAATTGTTTTGGCTAGACAAAAATTATTTGAAATATCAAAATGTATTTTTATATATCATCAATGTATCATGGAACCTGATGCAAAGATGATAAAAATGAAGGAGTTATTAATGCAGTATTACCTAGTGTTGGATGTGATCTATAGATCGTCAGTCCACTATAGTATATTGTTGTATGACAAAGTCACAAAAATGACAGAATCTAAAACAGACTGTAAATACAGTGCGGTATCATGACGTCATAAAATGATTTTTCGAATTTTAAAGGAAAGTCAAGTGTCAATTAACTTTAGCCAGACACATGTTTTGATTGATGTTCGAATTATTGGTATATGTCTAAAGCTATTTGATTCAGCTAGATAAATATTTATGAAAATTCAAGTATCTCTTTGAGAACTTATCCCGAACCATATTATTTTGATTAGGACTCCAGGCTGAGTATGAACATCCCTAAATTGGGAAATACTTTTGCGCCAAAGGCGATGATGATGAACGCGAATGTCGTTCAAATTGTGCCGAATGGCAGTGATGTAGCATCTGATCAATGCAGGGCATATGGGCTGATCACCCAATGTGTCCGTAAGTCTAGAGCGATTTGCAAATGAATTTCTGTTTAAACCTTTTCGAAATTGAAAAATGAAAGTTCATGGCCACTTAGCATTATTTGAAAAAGTTTTTAACTCCTTGGAAAAAATTCTAGGTAGAATGTGATGATAGAATAATTTCTCATAGAAGGAAGCCGTGTGTACTCATTAAATGAGAATGAAATCAAATAAACGTTAAGTTGAAAACCTAGTTTTGGTAAATAAAAGGAGTAGGGATTAGTAGACTGTAATTTCGAGGACAAAATTCTTAGAAGAAGGGGTGAATGTGACAACCCGAGAATTTATAAGATTTTAAATGAAATAAAGGTTAAGGAATAAAACCTAGATGAAAATTAGAGGAATAATTAAAATTTTTTTAAAGAACTTATATGGTTTGATTTGAATTCTTAAAATGTATATATATAATGGTAAACATATATATATATATATATATATATATTTGTGTTGTGCTATAAATACTTTAGCAAGAGGAATGATAAGGATAAATATAGTATGAGATTTGTGGGACATGTCTCAACGTATTAAAATATTTGGTATGAGTATGTATATTATTTCATTTCTTATATTTGTTTATTATATAATAAGCAAATAAAAAGAAACTAATATAACCTAATATATATATTAGGTATGTAAATTTAAATAACCTAAGGGATATAATAGGAACGATGTTAGTATTTAAAATATTAACTAAACTTAAGAGATTAATTTTATTATCTTAAGTTATTAATTTATTAAACAAGTCTAATTGGGTTAAGTAATTAAATATATTTGAGGAAGGAATTAAATTACAAATGTGGTGAATAAAAACCCTAATTAAATAATTAGGGTAGAATAGAATTAAAATTAGTAGACTATGTTAATTTACATAGCCCAACTATTTTATTAAGCAAGCCCAAAAGAATTAATTTGGAGCCCAAGACTTTAGCCCAATTGTTAAGGGATTTTTGGTGGGATATTTGTTAAGTGGATAAAATATTATAATGAAAACAAACCAATTAGGGGCAAAATGAAGGGCAATTTTCGGTCAAGTGAAGAAGGAGAGAAGGAAGGGCCATGTGGTGTAATGATTACATTATACCAACTCCCTACCTATCCACATATGTGTCATTTTATTAGTGTGCCTCATCATTTAACCAAATGTGCAAGCAACCATTTAATAAGTGTGGGAGAGAGAAAGCAAGAGAGATATTGGAAGAATGTATATAGATATATATCATATATCTATATACATTTTCACTAACAACCACTAAAAATCTTGGCCACTTTAACAAATAAATCCATTCCATTTCCCTCTCATCTCTTATTAGCTAACAAAATAAGAAAACCCAATAGGGAGAGAGAGAAGAGAAGCCATTCGGCAGCCCTTAGAGGAAAAGAGAGAGAGTTTTGTAAATTATCAAAGTCCCATAAACAAACTCTAGGAAGAAGAAAGAAGAACAAGCTAAGGTATAAAAGGTTTCTATTTAATATAGTTTAATTTCCTTTGTGATTCGATTTGAGTTTGATTTTTGTAAGGTTTTAATTTTGTGGTTCAAAAACCTTGGATCTAGGTGTTTAATAGTATTTCAAGTTTAGATCTAACTCTTTTATCGGTCAAAAGTTGGATCTAAACTAAGAAATGAAAACTATGTTTTTCTAAAGTAAGAAAACTTAATTTTCTTAGCTTTTATTGTGTTTATCTTATGATTGGTAATTGTTTGATGTATTAGATCATGGATCATGATAGATCCATGAGTATTAGAGGTATTAGTATGTATTATGATGGTTTATGATGTTTAAGGATTTATTAATCAAGAGATTATGGATGTTTTCTTAGAAATCACAAAAACTGGAAAATCAGATTTTGAGAAAACGCAACGTGAAATTCAAACGACCATATCTCTTAATGTATTTTGAATTTTTTAGTGTGGTTAATTTCTAGACCTATATCTAGAAGTCTTCTAACAGATCCAAGTGGAATCACTGAAAAATTCCATGTAGATTTCCTTGTGGACTATTTTTAGCAAAGGACAAAACTGAAAATGCCAAAAAGTAGGCTTTCTGGAAATTGTAAGGGCAGTGTCATCCACTTAATTAATGTAATAAATTCCAATATTTTGGGACATCAAAATATATGTTATAAACTAGCTTGTGTCCAAAAATGAGCTCATTCTGACATAAATTGAGCAAGTTATGACTATTTTAATATTTGTATTTTTTTGACAAAAATCGCTATAACCGGAGTTGAATAACTCTGATGGCCATAAAATTAAAACTGGAGGCTCATGTTAACATGTGTAAGATCCTGCCAAGAGTTGGGAATTTTTGGAGTTAAGCATGAGGTAGCTATTTTCTTAAGGAATGAACTAGAAATGGATTTTTGGAAAATACTTAAGGAAATTGAAAAATTCCTGAAAAATTCTTTTTGTGTACGAAATACATGTATTTATTTATGGAAAAAAGATAAAAAATTATTAAGATGATTAGGTTGAAAAAAAGGGAATCCAGGTTGCTGGATTAGAATCCAGTTTGTTGGATTGCAATCTCGTTTGCTGGATTGACCATCAAGTTGCTGGAATGATCTGTTTGGATAATCCAGGTTGCTAGATTGATGGCCAGTTGAATCCAGTCTGCTGGATTAGAAAATAGTTTACTAAATTGAAATTCAGTCTGAATCTAGGTTGATGGATTAGGTATTCGGCTTTCTAATTTATAAATGGACTTATAAAATGAAAGACTAAGTGTTAATTCACAAGTTATATGACAAAGTAGTGTTAAGTCTAAGGTAGTACAGTCGTACTCTTTAATGGGTTATGTATAGTAGCTGAGCTAAACGACTCCTTCATATGTGGAAGGGATCTACGAATTAGTAATCGATCTAATTCACTGTGAAAATAGTGTAGCCTAGACGGAAACTAATTTGTTAGTTGTTTGTGAAAAACCACTTAGTATACTATATTGAATATTATTAAAGACTCGATGTGTGCTAGGTTTAGACTTGTGTATATGTATGGTATTGAGGATATCTAATATTTGACTATGTGTTTAAATGTTAGATAGTATAGTAATAGAATTATGGAATAAGATATCTTATGCTAATTGAAAGATCAATCTTATGACTGATAGGTCTTTCCAATAAAGCGATTAAATTAGATTGTGTAGCAGTAATCGACGGTTCAGGCAAGTTTCCGAACTCGAACTCGAGTTATTATTGTAAAGCATGTTCGTGAATAATTATTGTTAATTATTCACATCTATACTGATTATTGATTCGCACCTTGTGCATGTTGTATATGTTCATCAGGTATGAAAGGGTGATCACCTTCATTACCATATTGTTCAGTTGAATTTATTCATGTTTATTGTTGGTTATTCAGCATTATTGATTCATGTTCTTTCACAATTCTTATATTGTTGAAAGTTTGACAGCTTATTATTATTCTTTTCAATCATGATATATCTTCATTTGAACTTAAACTTGCTGGGCAAACTTGTTGCTCACCCTTGCTATATCATGATAAACATTTCAGATTAAGACGAAACTTCGGTCACAGGCAAAGGCAAAAACAAGTTCCAAGATTGGATTATGGTACGGTTAAAATGGTAATAGTATTGGATAAAAATGACATTGTAAGTCGTATAAGATATTAAATGCAGGTATTAAGTTAAGGTTACAGACCTTGAGAATTATTTTATAAAAGTTATTGTATAAATAATTTATGTTTATATCTTCCGCAATAGTTATAGAAATGATGTATCGTAACATACCAGGTCCGAGGTTCTGGGGACCTGGGTGTGGGGGCGTCACAGTTGGTATCAGAGTTGTAGGTTATAAACCTTAGGTAGGGTTACCTTAGGCTATAACTGCAGGGATGAGAATAGGAATAAACTCAAATAGAGTTCAAGTTTTAAGCGATGAATTTGGGCAAGGTATTAATAAGTCAATAAGATTCAAAGAAGAATCCTGACAAGTAATAAAGATCTAGAGTTACCTAACTCTGGTAATAAAGATGAACAATAGTAATGAATAGATAGAGTCTAAAAGACTAAAAGTATAAAGAGAAAGAAGTTCGTAAAACAAAACGATCATAAGATAGAAAAGAATCGTAATATAATACGATTATAATATGAGATCACAACGTGATCTGATGAGGTCATAAAAGGATAGATGATCAATCAAATGATTGAAAACTTTATAGTGGAATTGCTGTATGACAGTTGTACTATGAAATTAAACTTTTAAAACTAAGGAAAGAGTTGTGAATTATAGATACAGATTAAATAAAATTCGTATCGAGTAAAGAGCAAGGATTATGTGGGATTTCAATTGAGGACCGTTGGCCGATTTATTGGTCAATATATTCGTGCAAGTATACACGGTCAACAAGTAATAAAGTGTAAGTACAGATATCATTCCCACGAGAAATTAATAGATAAACAGTCCCAAACCACTAGCACGTAATCATTTCAGTCTTATTTAAACGAGTGGTAAAGAGATTAAACTTAAACTAAGTTAACTAGACAAGGTATTAAGCTTAAACTAATTAATCCTAGGGCAAAATCAGATAATGAAGGCATGAGATTCTAATTTCCCCTAATGATTCATCTAAGTCGTTTTACTTCCAATTAGGTCAAATTAATCATTAAGTGTGCTAGCCGAGAACACGAAAGTGAGAGAAGGCCATCTCTCGATGCACCTAATCCATATCACGTGCAATCCACAGATGATAGAACGCACGTGAACACCCACATTATCTAAACCCCTATATGTCTATGGTGTTTACAAATAAATAGGGTTTTAGGTCAAGTTTTCATTTGACTACGGGCGGCGCTTTGGTATATGTCTATTTTAAGCACAAATCATACATCCAACGCCATGTGAACGTACAATCGCCCGCTACTACGATTAGATCTAAACCCACACTTCGTCTTTCAATCCCATGTGGGTTATTACAATAATTGGTCATGACTCAATTAAGCAATAAAAGCATATATCGCAGTAGACAATCACATAACAATCAATAAGAACCAACATGGAAGAGAAATCAACATAGACTACTCACTAAGTTCCATTGGAACCACAAAATATACTCTAAGTCATAAACAACTCAAACATACCATCCACATGTTGAATAAGCATCATAACACAAATATGAATCAAAGAGAAAATAAGGGTAAGAAATGCAAATCTGATTCCTCTTGATCAAAATACGAATCCTTGATGTTCTTCAAATGTTTCAACCATCAAGTCTAATAAAACCCTAGAACATTAACTACTATAAACTAGTCTAATCTCTACTTTTATTCTACTCCTAGACAAGAAATGTAAAAATAGAAGAAGAAGATTAGGGTTAAGCTCCCTTAGGGAGGATTATTTCCAAATGCAAGCCAAAAGAGCCCTTATATCCTTCTTTCCCAGTCTGCCTTCACTGCCCCAAGCCAAATTCAAAACAGTCGGGTTTAAAAACATAGTCAACTGTCAAGCTTGACTGGCGCAGCTGCGCCGGCTCCTTGACCAATGCATGCGCAGCTGCGTAGGGGTAAGAGGTTGGAATTCGGATGCTCTTCTGCTGCTGGCTCCTGCTAAGCTTTATGATGCATTCTCTTGCCAATCACCCACTACCATGACCTTGGTTCCCTCTTTGCTCTGTCCATCCTCATGCCACAGGTTTGCTCTTTAAGCGTTGTCCCTTTTCATGCTCTTTTTTTCCGTTTTAGCATTCTTTTATCTGCTTCAGCTCAAAATGCACCCGAAGAGTTCCAAATACAAAAATTTGCAAAAGAAGGTAAAAATGCATGAAAAGCTACGATAACACATGAGATTAAACAACAATCGAAGTGAGTTGATATCTAAATAAGTGGTTATAAAACCACTTATCAAGGACTCATGTGATAGCGGAGTTGTGCAAACCATTGTATGGGCTGGGGTTTGTGCTTGGTCTAACGACTACTTAGTTTATCACATTGATAATCATTGAAATGTCGGTATTGCGCTATTCGCTATATGTTTGATGAGAATGTGATTCTTTTCTCATGTGTATAACGGATAGGTAGAGAATATAAGATTAGGTGCGAGTTCTTTAAACTCATACGTATGGTAAGTTCGTGACTCATAATCGTATGGTGGAACCCCTCAGTGAATGGACGACTTTGGTCTTACTAGGATAAGTTTCTCAACACATATGATTGTGATAAGTTCCTGAACGTATAACGTGTGGTATGTTTGATGAACTATACGGGGGTATAGGAAAATTGTGAATGAAGGATTGAGGATAATAAAAATAGATAGAATTATTAAGCAATTGATCATTAGAAAAATTGATGTTGATGTTGGAAGCATAGGTATTCCAAATCTTCTAGCTGTGCTAGGCTTTGAAATTTTTGATATCAAGCTAAATTCGCACTAATGTGCCTTTAAAAATATAAATGAATTTTTGTTATCAGCAACACATGGTTACAATTCTGTAGAAGTGGGCTTCGTACCACTAACACATTGTTACCTATTGTAGCATTAAAACACCAAAAATGAAGTTTTGTTATCCTCAAAACATGGTGACAAGTGTGTATGTGTGGACTTCGGGACCTTGACACATCGTTACCTGTTGAATGATAACACAAACTAATTTTTGAAAGATTTTTGAACCGTTTAAAAGAAAAGTCTATGCTAATTGTTTCGGTTAGACAAAAATTATTTGAAATATCAAAATGTATTTTTATATATCATCAATGTATCATGGAACCTGATGCAAAGATGATAAAAATGATGGAGTTATTAATGCAGTATTACCTAGTGTTGGATGTGATCTATAGATCGTCAGTCCACTATAGTATAATGTTGTATGACAAAGTCACAAAAATGACAGAATCTAAAACAGACTGTAAATACAGTGCGGTATCATGACGTCATAAAATGATTTTTCGAATTTTAAAGAAAAGTCAAGTGTCAATTAACTTTAGCCAGACACATGTTTTGATTGATGTTCGAATTATTGGTATATGTCTAAAGCTATTTGATTCAGCTAGATAAATATTTATGAAAATTCAAGTATCTCTTTGAGAACTTATCCCGAACCATATTATTTTGATTAGGACTCCAGGCTGAGTATGAACATCCCTAAATTGGGAAATACTTTTGCGCCAAAGGCGATGATGATGAACGCGAATGTCGTTCAAATTGTGCCGAATGGCAGTGATGTAGCATCTGATCAATGCAGGGCATATGGGCTGATCACCCAATGTGTCCGTAAGTCTAGAGCGATTTGCAAATGAATTTCTGTTTAAACCTTTTCGAAATTGAAAAATGAAAGTTCATGGCCACTTAGCATTATTTGAAAAAGTTTTTAACTCCTTGGGAAAAATTCTAGGTAGAATGTGATGATAGAATAATTTCTCATAGAAGGAAGCCGTGTGTACTCATTAAATGAGAATGAAATCAAATAAACGTTAAGTTGAAAACCTAGTTTTGGTAAATAAAAGGAGTAGGGATTAGTAGACTGTAATTTCGAGGACGAAATTCTTAGAAGAAGGGGTGAATGTGACAACCCGAGAATTTATAAGATTTTAAATGAAATAAAGGTTAAGGAATAAAACCTAGATGAAAATTAGAGGAATAATTAAAATTTTTTTAAAGAACTTATATGGTTTGATTTGAATTCTTAAAATGTATATATATAATGGTAAACATATATATATATATATATATTTTGTGTTGTGCTATAAATACTTTAGCAAGAGGAATGATAAGGATAAATATAGTATGAGATTTGTGGGACATGTCTCAACGTATTAAAATATTTGGTATGAGTATGTATATTATTTGATTTCTTATATTTGTTTATTATATAATAAGCAAATAAAAAGAAACTAATATAACCTAATATATATATTAGGTATGTAAATTTAAATAACCTAAGGGATATAATAGGAACGATGTTAGTATTTAAAATATTAACTAAACTTAAGAGATTAATTTTATTATCTCAAGTTATTAATTTATTAAACAAGTCTAATTGGGTTAAGTAATTAAATATATTTGAGGAAGGAATTAAATTACAAATGTGGTGAATAAAAACCCTAATTAAATAATTAGGGTAGAATAGAATTAAAATTAGTAGACTATGTTAATTTACATAGCCCAACTATTTTATTAAGCAAGCCCAAAAGAATTAATTTGGAGCCCAAGACTTTAGCCCAATTGTTAAGGGATTTTTGGTGGGATATTTGTTAAGTGGATAAAATATTATAATGAAAACAAACCAATTAGGGGCAAAATGAAGGGCAATTTTCGGTCAAGTGAAGAAGGAGAGAAGGAAGGGCCATGTGGTGTAATGATTACATTATACCAACTCCCACCAACTCCCTACCTATCCACATATGTGTCATTTTATTAGTGTGCCTCATCATTTAACCAAATGTGCAAGCAACCATTTAATAAGTGTGGGAGAGAGAAAGCAAGAGAGATATTGGAAGAATGTATATAGATATATATCATATATCTATATACATTTTCACTAACAACCACTAAAAATCTTGGCCACTTTAACAAATAAATCCATTCCATTTCCCTCTCATCTCTTATTAGCTAACAAAATAAGAAAACCCAATAGGGAGAGAGAGAAGAGAAGCCATTCGGCAGCCCTTAGAGGAAAAGAGAGAGAGTTTTGTAAATTATCAAAGTCCCATAAACAAACTCTAGGAAGAAGAAAGAAGAACAAGCTAAGGTATAAAAGGTTTCTATTTAATATAGTTTAATTTCCTTTGTGATTCGATTTGAGTTTGATTTTTGTAAGGTTTTAATTTTGTGGTTCAAAAACCTTGGATCTAGGTGTTTAATAGTATTTCAAGTTTAGATCTAACTCTTTTATCGGTCAAAAGTTGGATCTAAACTAAGAAATGAAAACTATGTTTTTCTAAAGTAAGAAAACTTAATTTTCTTAGCTTTTATTGTGTTTATCTTATGATTGGTAATTGTTTGATGTATTAGATCATGGATCATGATAGATCCATGAGTATTAGAGGTATTAGTATGTATTATGATGGTTTATGATGTTTAAGGATTTATTAATCAAGAGATTATGGATGTTTTCTTAGAAATCACAAAAACTGGAAAATCAGATTTTGAGAAAACGCAACGTGAAATTCAAACGACCATATCTCTTAATGTATTTTGAATTTTTTAGTGTGGTTAATTTCTAGACCTATATCTAGAAGTCTTCTAACAGATCCAAGTGGAATCACTGAAAAATTCCATGTAGATTTCCTTGTGGACTATTTTTAGCAAAGGACAAAACTGAAAATGCCAAAAAGTAGGCTTTCTGGAAATTGTAAGGGCAGTGTCATCCACTTAATTAATGTAATAAATTCCAATATTTTGGGACATCAAAATATATGTTATAAACTAGCTTGTGTCCAAAAATGAGCTCATTCTGACATAAATTGAGCAAGTTATGACTATTTTAATATTTGTATTTTTTTGACAAAAATCGCTATAACCGGAGTTGAATAACTCTGATGGCCATAAAATTAAAACTGGAGGCTCATGTTAACATGTGTAAGATCCTGCCAAGAGTTGGGAATTTTTGGAGTTAAGCATGAGGTAGCTATTTTCTTAAGGAATGAACTAGAAATGGATTTTTGGAAAATACTTAAGGAAATTGAAAAATTCCTGAAAAATTCTTTTTGTGTACGAAATACATGTATTTATTTATGGAAAAAAGATAAAAAATTATTAAGATGATTAGGTTAAAAAAAAGGGAATCCAGGTTGCTGGATTAGAATCCAGTTTGTTGGATTGCAATCTCGTTTGCTGGATTGACCATCAAGTTGCTGGAATGATCTGTTTGGATAATCCAGGTTGCTAGATTGATGGCCAGTTGAATCCAGTCTGCTGGATTAGAAAATAGTTTACTAAATTGAAATTCAGTCTGAATCTAGGTTGATGGATTAGGTATTCGGCTTTCTAATTTATAAATGGACTTATAAAATGAAAGACTAAGTGTTAATTCACAAGTTATATGACAAAGTAGTGTTAAGTCTAAGGTAGTACAGTCGTACTCTTTAATGGGTTATGTATAGTAGCTGAGCTAAACGACTCCTTCATATGTGGAAGGGATCTACGAATTAGTAACCGATCTAATTCACTGTGAAAATAGTGTAGCCTAGACGGAAACTAATTTGTTAGTTGTTTGTGAAAAACCACTTAGTATACTATATTGAATATTATTAAAGACTCGATGTGTGCTAGGTTTAGACTTGTGTATATGTATGGTATTGAGGATATCTAATATTTGACTATGTGTTTAAATGTTAGATAGTATAGTAATAGAATTATGGAATAAGATATCTTATGCTAATTGAAAGATCAATCTTATGACTGATAGGTCTTTCCAATAAAGCGATTAAATTAGATTGTGTAGCAGTAATCGACGGTTCAGGCAAGTTTCCGAACTCGAACTCGAGTTATTATTGTAAAGCATGTTCGTGAATAATTATTGTTAATTATTCACATCTATACTGATTATTGATTCGCACCTTGTGCATGTTGTATATGTTCATCAGGTATGAAAGGGTGATCACCTTCATTACCATATTGTTCAGTTGAATTTATTCATGTTTATTGTTGGTTATTCAGCATTATTGATTCATGTTCTTTCACAATTCTTATATTGTTGAAAGTTTGACAGCTTATTATTATTCTTTTCAATCATGATATATCTTCATTTGAACTTAAACTTGCTGGGCAAACTTGTTGCTCACCCTTGCTATATCATGATAAACATTTCAGATTAAGACGAAACTTCGGTCACAGGCAAAGGCAAAAACAAGTTCCAAGATTGGATTATGGTACGGTTAAAATGGTAATAGTATTGGATAAAAATGACATTGTAAGTCGTATAAGATATTAAATGCAGGTATTAAGTTAAGGTTACAGACCTTGAGAATTATTTTATAAAAGTTATTGTATAAATAATTTATGTTTATATCTTCCGCAATAGTTATAGAAATGATGTATCGTAACATACCAGGTCCGAGGTTCTGGGGACCTGGGTGTGGGGGCGTCACAGTTGGTATCAGAGTTGTAGGTTATAAACCTTAGGTAGGGTTACCTTAGGCTATAACTGCAGGGATGAGAATAGGAATAAACTCAAATAGAGTTCAAGTTTTAAGCGATGAATTTGGGCAAGGTATTAATAAGTCAATAAGATTCAAAGAAGAATCCTGACAAGTAATAAAGATCTAGAGTTACCTAACTCTGGTAATAAAGATGAACAATAGTAATGAATAGATAGAGTCTAAAAGACTAAAAGTATAAAGAGAAAGAAGTTCGTAAAACAAAACGATCATAAGATAGAAAAGAATCGTAATATAATACGATTATAATATGAGATCACAACGTGATCTGATGAGGTCATAAAAGGATAGATGATCAATCAAATGATTGAAAACTTTATAGTGGAATTGCTGTATGACAGTTGTACTATGAAATTAAACTTTTAAAACTAAGGAAAGAGTTGTGAATTATAGATACAGATTAAATAAAATTCGTATCGAGTAAAGAGCAAGGATTATGTGGGATTTCAATTGAGGACCGTTGGCCGATTTATTGGTCAATATATTCGTGCAAGTATACACGGTCAACAAGTAATAAAGTGTAAGTACAGATATCATTCCCACGAGGAATTAATAGATAAACAGTCCCCAAACCACTAGCACGTAATCATTTCAGTCTTATTTAAACGAGTGGTAAAGAGATTAAACTTAAACTAAGTTAACTAGACAAGGTATTAAGCTTAAACTAATTAATCCTAGGGCAAAATCAGATAATGAAGGCATGAGATTCTAATTTCCCCTAATGATTCATCTAAGTCGTTTTACTTCCAATTAGGTCAAATTAATCATTAAGTGTGCTAGCCGAGAACACGAAAGTGAGAGAAGGCCATCTCTCGATGCACCTAATCCATATCACGTGCAATCCACAGATGATAGAACGCACGTGAACACCCACATTATCTAAACCCCTATATGTCTATGGTGTTTACAAATAAATAGGGTTTTAGGTCAAGTTTTCATTTGACTACGGGCGGCGCTTTGGTATATGTCTATTTTAAGCACAAATCATACATCCAACGCCATGTGAACGTACAATCGCCCGCTACTACGATTAGATCTAAACCCACACTTCGTCTTTCAATCCCATGTGGGTTATTACAATAATTGGTCATGACTCAATTAAGCAATAAAAGCATATATCGCAGTAGACAATCACATAACAATCAATAAGAACCAACATGGAAGAGAAATCAACATAGACTACTCACTAAGTTCCATTGGAACCACAAAATATACTCTAAGTCATAAACAACTCAAACATACCATCCACATGTTGAATAAGCATCATAACACAAATATGAATCAAAGAGAAAATAAGGGTAAGAAATGCAAATCTGATTCCTCTTGATCAAAATACGAATCCTTGATGTTCTTCAAATGTTTCAACCATCAAGTCTAATAAAACCCTAGAACATTAACTACTATAAACTAGTCTAATCTCTACTTTTATTCTACTCCTAGACAAGAAATGTAAAAATAGAAGAAGAAGATTAGGGCTAAGCTCCCTTAGGGAGGATTATTTCCAAATGCAAGCCAAAAGAGCCCTTATATCCTTCTTGCCCAGTCTGCCTTCACTGCCCCAAGCCAAATTCAAAACAGTCGGGTTTAAAAACATAGTCAACTGTCAAGCTTGACTGGCGCAGCTGCGCCGGCTCCTTGACCAATGCATGCGCAGCTGCGTAGGGGTAAGAGGTTGGAATTCGGATGCTCTTCTGCTGCTGGCTCCTGCTAAGCTTTATGATGCATTCTCTTGCCAATCACCAACTACCATGACCATGGTTCCCTCTTTGCTCTGTCCATCTTCATGCCACAGGTTTGCTCTTTAAGCGTTGTCCCTTTTCATGCTCTTTTTTTCCGTTTTAGCATTCTTTTATCTGCTTCAACTCAAAATTCACCCGAAGAGTTCCAAATACAAAAATTTGCAAAAGAAGGTAAAAATGCATGAAAAGCTACGATAACACATGAGATTAAACAACAATCGAAGTGAGTTGATATCTAAATAAGTGGTTATAAAACCACTTATCAAGGACTCATGTGATAGCGGAGTTGTGCAAACCATTGTATGGGCTGGGGTTTGTGCTTGGTCTAACGACTACTTAGTTTATCACATTGATAATCATTGAAATGTCGGTATTGCGCTATTCGCTATATGTATGATGAGAATGTGATTCTTTTCTCATGTGTATAACGGATAGGTAGAGAATATAAGATTAGGTGCGAGTTCTTTAAACTCATACGTATGGTAAGTTCGTGACTCATAATCGTATGGTGGAACCCCTCAGTGAATGGACGACTTTGGTCTTACTAGGATAAGTTTCTCAACACATATGATTGTGATAAGTTCCTGAACGTATAACGTGTGGTATGTTTGATGAACTATACGGGGGTATAGGAAAATTGTGAATGAAGGATTGAGGATAATAAAAATAGATAGAATTATTAAGCAATTGATCATTAGAAAAATTGATGTTGATGTTGGAAGAATAGGTATTCCAAATCTTCTAGCTGTGCTAGGCTTCGAAATTTTTGATATCAAGCTAAATTCGCACTAATGTGCCTTTAAAAATATAAATGAATTTTTGTTATCAGCAACACATGGTTACAATTCTGTAGAAGTGGGCTTCGTACCACTAACACATTGTTACCTATTGTAGCATTAAAACACCAAAAATGAAGTTTTGTTATCCTCAAAACATGGTGACAAGTGTGTATATGTGGACTTCGGGACCTTGACACATCGTTACCTGTTGAATGATAACACAAACTAATTTTTGAAAGATTTTTGAACCGTTTAAAAGAAAAGTCTATGCTAATTGTTTTGGCTAGACAAAAATTATTTGAAATATCAAAATGTATTTTTATATATCATCAATGTATCATGGAACCTGATGCAAAGATGATAAAAATGAAGGAGTTATTAATGCAGTATTATCTAGTGTTGGATGTGATCTATAGATCGTCAGTCCACTATAGTATATTGTTGTATGACAAAGTCACAAAAATGACAGAATCTAAAACAGACTGTAAATACAGTGCGGTATCATGACGTCATAAAATGATTTTTCGAATTTTAAAGAAAAGTCAAGTGTCAATTAACTTTAGCCAGACACATGTTTTGATTGATGTTCGAATTATTGGTATATGTGTAAAGCTATTTTATTCAGCTAGATAAATATTTATGAAAATTCAAGTATCTCTTTGAGAACTTATCCCGTACCATATTATTTTGATTAGGACTCCAGGCTGAGTATGAACATCCCTAAATTGGGAAATACTTTTGCGCCAAAGGCGATGATGATGAACGCGAATGTCGTTCAAATTGTGCCGAATGGCAGTGATGTAGCATCTGATCAATGCAGGGCATATGGGCTGATCACCCAATGTGTCCGTAAGTCTAGAGCGATTTGCAAATGAATTTCTGTTTAAACCTTTTCGAAATTGAAAAATGAAAGTTCATGGCCACTTAGCATTATTTGAAAAAGTTTTTAACTCCTTGGAAAAAATTCTAGGTAGAATGTGATGATAGAATAATTTCTCATAGAAGGAAGCCGTGTGTACTCATTAAATGAGAATGAAATCAAATAAACGTTAAGTTGAAAACCTAGTTTTGGTAAATAAAAGGAGTAGGGATTAGTAGACTGTAATTTCGAGGACGAAATTCTTAGAAGAAGGGGTGAATGTGACAACCCGAGAATTTATAAGATTTTAAATGAAATAAAGGTTAAGGAATAAAACCTAGATGAAAATTAGAGGAATAATTAAAAATTTTTTAAAGAACTTATATGGTTTGATTTGAATTCTTAAAATGTATATATATAATGGTAAACATATATATATATATATATATATATTTTGTGTTGTGCTATAAATACTTTAGCAAGAGGAATGATAAGGATAAATATAGTATGAGATTTGTGGGACATGTCTCAACGTATTAAAATATTTGGTATGAGTATGTATATTATTTGATTTCTTATATTTGTTTATTATATAATAAGCAAATAAAAAGAAACTAATATAACCTAATATATATATTAGGTATGTAAATTTAAATAACCTAAGGGATATAATAGGAACGATGTTAGTATTTAAAATATTAACTAAACTTAAGAGATTAATTTTATTATCTCAAGTTATTAATTTATTAAACAAGTCTAATTGGGTTAAGTAATTAAATATATTTGAGGAAGGAATTAAATTACAAATGTGGTGAATAAAAACCCTAATTAAATAATTAGGGTAGAATAGAATTAAAATTAGTAGACTATGTTAATTTACATAGCCCAACTATTTTATTAAGCAAGCCCAAAAGAATTAATTTGGAGCCCAAGACTTTAGCCCAATTGTTAAGGGATTTTTGGTGGGATATTTGTTAAGTGGATAAAATATTATAATGAAAACAAACCAATTAGGGGCAAAATGAAGGGCAATTTTCGGTCAAGTGAAGAAGGAGAGAAGGAAGGGCCATGTGGTGTAATGATTACATTATACCAACTCCCACCAACTCCCTACCTATCCACATATGTGTCATTTTATTAGTGTGCCTCATCATTTAACCAAATGTGCAAGCAACCATTTAATAAGTGTGGGAGAGAGAAAGCAAGAGAGATATTGGAAGAATGTATATAGATATATATCATATATCTATATACATTTTCACTAACAACCACTAAAAATCTTGGCCACTTTAACAAATAAATCCATTCCATTTCCCTCTCATCTCTTATTAGCTAACAAAATAAGAAAACCCAATAGGGAGAGAGAGAAGAGAAGCCATTCGGCAGCCCTTAGAGGAAAAGAGAGAGAGTTTTGTAAATTATCAAAGTCCCATAAACAAACTCTAGGAAGAAGAAAGAAGAACAAGCTAAGGTATAAAAGGTTTCTATTTAATATAGTTTAATTTCCTTTGTGATTCGATTTGAGTTTGATTTTTGTAAGGTTTTAATTTTGTGGTTCAAAAACCTTGGATCTAGGTGTTTAATAGTATTTCAAGTTTAGATCTAACTCTTTTATCGGTCAAAAGTTGGATCTAAACTAAGAAATGAAAACTATGTTTTTCTAAAGTAAGAAAACTTAATTTTCTTAGCTTTTATTGTGTTTATCTTATGATTGGTAATTGTTTGATGTATTAGATCATGGATCATGATAGATCCATGAGTATTAGAGGTATTAGTATGTATTATGATGGTTTATGATGTTTAAGGATTTATTAATCAAGAGATTATGGATGTTTTCTTAGAAATCACAAAAACTGGAAAATCAGATTTTGAGAAAACGCAACGTGAAATTCAAACGACCATATCTCTTAATGTATTTTGAATTTTTTAGTGTGGTTAATTTCTAGACCTATATCTAGAAGTCTTCTAACAGATCCAAGTGGAATCACTGAAAAATTCCATGTAGATTTCCTTGTGGACTATTTTTAGCAAAGGACAAAACTGAAAATGCCAAAAAGTAGGCTTTCTGGAAATTGTAAGGGCAGTGTCATCCACTTAATTAATGTAATAAATTCCAATATTTTGGGACATCAAAATATATGTTATAAACTAGCTTGTGTCCAAAAATGAGCTCATTCTGACATAAATTGAGCAAGTTATGACTATTTTAATATTTGTATTTTTTTGACAAAAATCGCTATAACCGGAGTTGAATAACTCTGATGGCCATAAAATTTAAACTGGAGGCTCATGTTAACATGTGTAAGATCCTGCCAAGAGTTGGGAATTTTTGGAGTTAAGCATGAGGTAGCTATTTTCTTAAGGAATGAACTAGAAATGGATTTTTGGAAAATACTTAAGGAAATTGAAAAATTCCTGAAAAATTCTTTTTGTGTACGAAATACATGTATTTATTTATGGAAAAAAGATAAAAAATTATTAAGATGATTAGGTTAAAAAAAAGGGAATCCAGGTTGCTGGATTAGAATCCAGTTTGTTGGATTGCAATCTCGTTTGCTGGATTGACCATCAAGTTGCTGGAATGATCTGTTTGGATAATCCAGGTTGCTAGATTGATGGCCAGTTGAATCCAGTCTGCTGGATTAGAAAATAGTTTACTAAATTGAAATTCAGTCTGAATCTAGGTTGATGGATTAGGTATTCGGCTTTCTAATTTATAAATGGACTTATAAAATGAAAGACTAAGTGTTAATTCACAAGTTATATGACAAAGTAGTGTTAAGTCTAAGGTAGTACAGTCGTACTCTTTAATGGGTTATGTATAGTAGCTGAGCTAAACGACTCCTTCATATGTGGAAGGGATCTACGAATTAGTAACCGATCTAATTCACTGTGAAAATAGTGTAGCCTAGACGGAAACTAATTTGTTAGTTGTTTGTGAAAAACCACTTAGTATACTATATTGAATATTATTAAAGACTCGATGTGTGCTAGGTTTAGACTTGTGTATATGTATGGTATTGAGGATATCTAATATTTGACTATGTGTTTAAATGTTAGATAGTATAGTAATAGAATTATGGAATAAGATATCTTATGCTAATTGAAAGATCAATCTTATGACTGATAGGTCTTTCCAATAAAGCGATTAAATTAGATTGTGTAGCAGTAATCGACGGTTCAGGCAAGTTTCCGAACTCGAACTCGAGTTATTATTGTAAAGCATGTTCGTGAATAATTATTGTTAATTATTCACATCTATACTGATTATTGATTCGCACCTTGTGCATGTTGTATATGTTCATCAGGTATGAAAGGGTGATCACCTTCATTACCATATTGTTCAGTTGAATTTATTCATGTTTATTGTTGGTTATTCAGCATTATTGATTCATGTTCTTTCACAATTCTTATATTGTTGAAAGTTTGACAGCTTATTATTATTCTTTTCAATCATGATATATCTTCATTTGAACTTAAACTTGCTGGGCAAACTTGTTGCTCACCCTTGCTATATCATGATAAACATTTCAGATTAAGACGAAACTTCGGTCACAGGCAAAGGCAAAAACAAGTTCCAAGATTGGATTATGGTACGGTTAAAATGGTAATAGTATTGGATAAAAATGACATTGTAAGTCGTATAAGATATTAAATGCAGGTATTAAGTTAAGGTTACAGACCTTGAGAATTATTTTATAAAAGTTATTGTATAAATAATTTATGTTTATATCTTCCGCAATAGTTATAGAAATGATATATCGTAACATACCAGGTCCGAGGTTCTGGGGACCTGGGTGTGGGGGCGTCACAGTTGGTATCAGAGTTGTAGGTTATAAACCTTAGGTAGGGTTACCTTAGGCTATAACTGCAGGGATGAGAATAGGAATAAACTCAAATAGAGTTCAAGTTTTAAGCGATGAATTTGGGCAAGGTATTAATAAGTCAATAAGATTCAAAGAAGAATCCTGACAAGTAATAAAGATCTAGAGTTACCTAACTCTGGTAATAAAGATGAACAATAGTAATGAATAGATAGAGTCTAAAAGACTAAAAGTATAAAGAGAAAGAAGTTCGTAAAACAAAACGATCATAAGATAGAAAAGAATCGTAATATAATACGATTATAATATGAGATCACAACGTGATCTGATGAGGTCATAAAAGGATAGATGATCAATCAAATGATTGAAAACTTTATAGTGGAATTGCTGTATGACAGTTGTACTATGAAATTAAACTTTTAAAACTAAGGAAAGAGTTGTGAATTATAGATACAGATTAAATAAAATTCGTATCGAGTAAAGAGCAAGGATTATGTGGGATTTCAATTGAGGACCGTTGGCCGATTTATTGGTCAATATATTCGTGCAAGTATACACGGTCAACAAGTAATAAAGTGTAAGTACAGATATCATTCCCACGAGGAATTAATAGATAAACAGTCCCCAAACCACTAGCACGTAATCATTTCAGTCTTATTTAAACGAGTGGTAAAGAGATTAAACTTAAACTAAGTTAACTAGACAAGGTATTAAGCTTAAACTAATTAATCCTAGGGCAAAATCAGATAATGAAGGCATGAGATTCTAATTTCCCCTAATGATTCATCTAAGTCGTTTTACTTCCAATTAGGTCAAATTAATCATTAAGTGTGCTAGCCGAGAACACGAAAGTGAGAGAAGGCCATCTCTCGATGCACCTAATCCATATCACGTGCAATCCACAGATGATAGAACGCACGTGAACACCCACATTATCTAAACCCCTATATGTCTATGGTGTTTACAAATAAATAGGGTTTTAGGTCAAGTTTTCATTTGACTACGGGCGGCGCTTTGGTATATGTCTATTTTAAGCACAAATCATACATCCAACGCCATGTGAACGTACAATCGCCCGCTACTACGATTAGATCTAAACCCACACTTCGTCTTTCAATCCCATGTGGGTTATTACAATAATTGGTCATGACTCAATTAAGCAATAAAAGCATATATCGCAGTAGACAATCACATAACAATCAATAAGAACCAACATGGAAGAGAAATCAACATAGACTACTCACTAAGTTCCATTGGAACCACAAAATATACTCTAAGTCATAAACAACTCAAACATACCATCCACATGTTGAATAAGCATCATAACACAAATATGAATCAAAGAGAAAATAAGGGTAAGAAATGCAAATCTGATTCCTCTTGATCAAAATACGAATCCTTGATGTTCTTCAAATGTTTCAACCATCAAGTCTAATAAAACCCTAGAACATTAACTACTATAAACTAGTCTAATCTCTACTTTTATTCTACTCCTAGACAAGAAATGTAAAAATAGAAGAAGAAGATTAGGGCTAAGCTCCCTTAGGGAGGATTATTTCCAAATGCAAGCCAAAAGAGCCCTTATATCCTTCTTGCCCAGTCTGCCTTCACTGCCCCAAGCCAAATTCAAAACAGTCGGGTTTAAAAACATAGTCAACTGTCAAGCTTGACTGGCGCAGCTGCGCCGGCTCCTTGACCAATGCATGCGCAGCTGCGTAGGGGTAAGAGGTTGGAATTCGGATGCTCTTCTGCTGCTGGCTCCTGCTAAGCTTTATGATGCATTCTCTTGCCAATCACCCACTACCATGACCTTGGTTCCCTCTTTGCTCTGTCCATCCTCATGCCACAGGTTTGCTCTTTAAGCGTTGTCCCTTTTCATGCTCTTTTTTTCCGTTTTAGCATTCTTTTATCTGCTTCAGCTCAAAATGCACCCGAAGAGTTCCAAATACAAAAATTTGCAAAAGAAGGTAAAAATGCATGAAAAGCTACGATAACACATGAGATTAAACAACAATCGAAGTGAGTTGATATCTAAATAAGTGGTTATAAAACCACTTATCAAGGACTCATGTGATAGCGGAGTTGTGCAAACCATTGTATGGGCTGGGGTTTGTGCTTGGTCTAACGACTACTTAGTTTATCACATTGATAATCATTGAAATGTCGGTATTGCGCTATTCGCTATATGTTTGATGAGAATGTGATTCTTTTCTCATGTGTATAACGGATAGGTAGAGAATATAAGATTAGGTGCGAGTTCTTTAAACTCATACGTATGGTAAGTTCGTGACTCATAATCGTATGGTGGAACCCCTCAGTGAATGGACGACTTTGGTCTTACTAGGATAAGTTTCTCAACACATATGATTGTGATAAGTTCCTGAACGTATAACGTGTGGTATGTTTGATGAACTATACGGGGGTATAGGAAAATTGTGAATGAAGGATTGAGGATAATAAAAATAGATAGAATTATTAAGCAATTGATCATTAGAAAAATTGATGTTGATGTTGGAAGCATAGGTATTCCAAATCTTCTAGCTGTGCTAGGCTTTGAAATTTTTGATATCAAGCTAAATTCGCACTAATGTGCCTTTAAAAATATAAATGAATTTTTGTTATCAGCAACACATGGTTACAATTCTGTAGAAGTGGGCTTCGTACCACTAACACATTGTTACCTATTGTAGCATTAAAACACCAAAAATGAAGTTTTGTTATCCTCAAAACATGGTGACAAGTGTGTATGTGTGGACTTCGGGACCTTGACACATCGTTATCTGTTGAATGATAACACAAACTAATTTTTGAAAGATTTTTGAACCGTTTAAAAGAAAAGTCTATGCTAATTGTTTCGGTTAGACAAAAATTATTTGAAATATCAAAATGTATTTTTATATATCATCAATGTATCATGGAACCTGATGCAAAGATGATAAAAATGATGGAGTTATTAATGCAGTATTACCTAGTGTTGGATGTGATCTATAGATCGTCAGTCCACTATAGTATATTGTTGTATGACAAAGTCACAAAAATGACAGAATCTAAAACAGACTGTAAATACAGTGCGGTATCATGACGTCATAAAATGATTTTTCGAATTTTAAAGAAAAGTCAAGTGTCAATTAACTTTAGCCAGACACATGTTTTGATTGATGTTCGAATTATTGGTATATGTCTAAAGCTATTTGATTCAGCTAGATAAATATTTATGAAAATTCAAGTATCTCTTTGAGAACTTATCCCGAACCATATTATTTTGATTAGGACTCCAGGCTGAGTATGAACATCCCTAAATTGGGAAATACTTTTGCGCCAAAGGCGATGATGATGAACGCGAATGTCGTTCAAATTGTGCCGAATGGCAGTGATGTAGCATCTGATCAATGCAGGGCATATGGGCTGATCACCCAATGTGTCCGTAAGTCTAGAGCGATTTGCAAATGAATTTCTGTTTAAACCTTTTCGAAATTGAAAAATGAAAGTTCATGGCCACTTAGCATTATTTGAAAAAGTTTTTAACTCCTTGGGAAAAATTCTAGGTAGAATGTGATGATAGAATAATTTCTCATAGAAGGAAGCCGTGTGTACTCATTAAATGAGAATGAAATCAAATAAACGTTAAGTTGAAAACCTAGTTTTGGTAAATAAAAGGAGTAGGGATTAGTAGACTGTAATTTCGAGGACAAAATTCTTAGAAGAAGGGGTGAATGTGACAACCCGAGAATTTATAAGATTTTAAATGAAATAAAGGTTAAGGAATAAAACCTAGATGAAAATTAGAGGAATAATTAAAAAATTTTTAAAGAACTTATATGGTTTGATTTGAATTCTTAAAATGTATATATATAATGGTAAACATATATATATATATATATATATATATTTTGTGTTGTGCTATAAATACTTTAGCAAGAGGAATGATAAGGATAAATATAGTATGAGATTTGTGGGACATGTCTCAACGTATTAAAATATTTGGTATGAGTATGTATATTATTTGATTTCTTATATTTGTTTATTATATAATAAGCAAATAAAAAGAAACTAATATAACCTAATATATATATTAGGTATGTAAATTTAAATAACCTAAGGGATATAATAGGAACGATGTTAGTATTTAAAATATTAACTAAACTTAAGAGATTAATTTTATTATCTCAAGTTATTAATTTATTAAACAAGTCTAATTGGGTTAAGTAATTAAATATATTTGAGGAAGGAATTAAATTACAAATGTGGTGAATAAAAACCCTAATTAAATAATTAGGGTAGAATAGAATTAAAATTAGTAGACTATGTTAATTTACATAGCCCAACTATTTTATTAAGCAAGCCCAAAAGAATTAATTTGGAGCCCAAGACTTTAGCCCAATTGTTAAGGGATTTTTGGTGGGATATTTGTTAAGTGGATAAAATATTATAATGAAAACAAACCAATTAGGGGCAAAATGAAGGGCAATTTTCGGTCAAGTGAAGAAGGAGAGAAGGAAGGGCCATGTGGTGTAATGATTACATTATACCAACTCCCACCAACTCCCTACCTATCCACATATGTGTCATTTTATTAGTGTGCCTCATCATTTAACCAAATGTGCAAGCAACCATTTAATAAGTGTGGGAGAGAGAAAGCAAGAGAGATATTGGAAGAATGTATATAGATATATATCATATATCTATATACATTTTCACTAACAACCACTAAAAATCTTGGCCACTTTAACAAATAAATCCATTCCATTTCCCTCTCATCTCTTATTAGCTAACAAAAAAAGAAAACCCAATAGGGAGAGAGAGAAGAGAAGCCATTCGGCAGCCCTTAGAGGAAAAGAGAGAGAGTTTTGTAAATTATCAAAGTCCCATAAACAAACTCTAGGAAGAAGAAAGAAGAACAAGCTAAGGTATAAAAGGTTTCTATTTAATATAGTTTAATTTCCTTTGTGATTCGATTTGAGTTTGATTTTTGTAAGGTTTTAATTTTGTGGTTCAAAAACCTTGGATCTAGGTGTTTAATAGTATTTCAAGTTTAGATCTAACTCTTTTATCGGTCAAAAGTTGGATCTAAACTAAGAAATGAAAACTATGTTTTTCTAAAGTAAGAAAACTTAATTTTTTTAGCTTTTATTGTGTTTATCTTATGATTGGTAATTGTTTGATGTATTAGATCATGGATCATGATAGATCCATGAGTATTAGAGGTATTAGTATGTATTATGATGGTTTATGATGTTTAAGGATTTATTAATCAAGAGATTATGGATGTTTTCTTAGAAATCACAAAAACTGGAAAATCAGATTTTGAGAAAACGCAACGTGAAATTCAAACGACCATATCTCTTAATGTATTTTGAATTTTTTAGTGTGGTTAATTTCTAGACCTATATCTAGAAGTCTTCTAACAGATCCAAGTGGAATCACTGAAAAATTCCATGTAGATTTCCTTGTGGACTATTTTTAGCAAAGGACAAAACTGAAAATGCCAAAAAGTAGGCTGTCTGGAAATTGTAAGGGTAGTTTCATCCACTTAATTAATGTAATAAATTACAATATTTTGGGACATCAAAATATATGTTATAAACTAGCTTGTGTCCAATTATGAGCTCATTCTGACTTAAATTGAGCAAGTTATGACTATTTTAATATTTGTATTTTTTTTGACGAAAATCGCTATAACCAGAGTTGTATAGCTCTGATGGCCATAAAATTTAAACTGGAGGCTTACGTTAATATGTGTAAAATTCCGCCAAGAGTTGGGAATTTTTGGATTTAAGCACGAGGTAGCTATTTTCTTAAGGAATTAACTAGAAATGGATTTTTGGAAAATACTTAAGGAAATTGAAAAATTCCTGAAAAATTATTTTTGTGTATGAAATACATATATTTATGTATGGACAGAAGAAAAAAAATTAATAAGATGATTAGGTTAAAAAAAAGGGAATCCAGGTTGCTGGATTGCAATTCAGTTTGCTGGATTGCAATCTGATTTGCTGGATTGCAATCTGGCTTGCTGAATTGACCATCAAGTTGCTGGAATGATCTGTTTGGATAATCCAAGTTGCTGGATTGATGGTCAGTTGAATCCAGTCTGCTGGATTAGAAAATAGTTTACTAAATTAAAATTCAGCCTGAATCCAGGATGCTAGATTAAGTATTCGGCTTTCTAATTTATAAATGGACTTATAAAATGAAAGACTAAGTGTTAATTCATAAGTCATATGACAAAGTAGTGTTAAGTCTAAGGTAGTACAGTCGTACTCTTTAATGGTTGATGTATAGTAGCTGGGCTAAACGACTCCTTCATATGGGGAAGGGATTTACGAAT
Source organism: Panax stipuleanatus (assembly GCA_020205555.1). Lineage (NCBI taxonomy): Eukaryota > Viridiplantae > Streptophyta > Magnoliopsida > Apiales > Araliaceae > Panax > Panax stipuleanatus. Next base: position 111,496,786 of record CM035119.1, on the reverse strand, counting down.
TAGTAACCGATCTAACTCACTGTGAAAATAGTGTAGACTAGACGAAAACTAATTTGTTAGTTGTTTGTGGGAAACCACTCAGTATACTATATTGAATATTATTAAAGACTCGATGTGTGCTAGGTTTAGACTTGTGTATATGTATGGTATTGAGGATATCTAATATTTGACTATGTGTTTAAATGTTAGATAGTATAGTAATAGAATTATGAAATAAGATATCTTATACTAATTGAAAGATCAATCTTATGACTGATAGGTCTTTCCAATAAAGCGATTAAATTAGATTGTGTAGCAGTAATCGACGGTTCAGGCAAGTTTCCTAACTCTAACTCGAGTTGTTATTGTAAAGCATGTTCGTGAATAATTATTGTTAATTATTCACATCTATATTGATTATTGATTCGCACCTTGTGCATGTTGTATATGTTCATCAGGTATGAAAGGGTGATCACCTTCATTACCATATTGTTCAGTTGAATTTATTCATGTTCATTGTTGGTTATTCGGCATTATTGATTCATGTTCTTTCACAATTCTTATATTGTTGAAAGTTTGACAGCTTATTATTATTCTTTTCAATCATGATATATCTTCATTTGAACTTAAACTTGCTGGGAAAACTTGTTGCTCACCCTTGTTATATCATGATAAACATTTCAGATTAAGACGAAACTTCGGTCACAGGCAAAGGCAAAGACAAGTTCCAGGATTGGATTATGGTACGGTTAAAATGGTAATAGTATTGGATACAAATGACATTGTAAGTCGTATAGGATATTAAATGCATGTATTAAGTTAAGGTTACAGACCTTGGAATTATGTTGTAAAAGTTATTGTATAAACAATTTATGTTTATATCTTCCGCAATAGGTATAAAAATGATGTATCGTAACGTACCAAGTCCGAGGTTATGGGGACCCGAATTTGGGGGCGCTACATGAAATGTTTTGAAATTTGTAAAGAAAATGATTGTGAAGTTTTGGGGTTTTGTTTTGTCTTGGTGGAAGCTGTTCCCGAATCCCAAGGGATGGCACATTGATGGGGGGAAATGATGGGGCATGTGAGGATGTGAAGGGTTTTGACACAAGGGGCTGTTAGGTTGTTCTAATTTCTTGTGTGGGATGATTACAGATTGTTGGGCTATGTGAGGTGGGCCGATGCCAGTTAGTTTGGTCCTTGGGCTGGGCTCGATCAGAGAGTCTCGGTTCTATATTTTGTTGGGCTCGATCAGAGAGCGCCAATTCTTAACAGGTGGGCTGGACAGATTTGCATGGTTGGGCTATAGTCTTTATACTCTTCCATCAAATGTTCCATCTAATGAAAGAATGGGGGGCAATGTTGGGGCCCGAATATTTGAGGACCAAGACCTGGATTGGGCTTGGCCTCGGTTTGGCCATGGTTAGGCCATGGTTGGGTCCGGTTGGCTTATATGGAGATTCTACTTATGGGAAGAGAAGTCAGACATTGATTGGACTTCCTATATCTTGGGTGATTTGATACTATCCTATTATGAAAAGGATACACGGGGAACCCTAATCCAATATGAAAGTGGATTCTAGCAAGGATGTGAGGTACTATAAATATATGGCTTGACTATTCACAAGGTACACTTACACAATATTATTATTTCCAGCAATAGAGTATTTTACCTCTATTGTTAACCTTGTCAGCCTGTACTTACTCTTACACCGGAGCTATCCCCTAGCGGCCCAAGCCGTCAAGCTTTGGTGTTTACCCGTTTTGTGCAGGATTGGACGCACTTTGGTGATTGGAGCCCGTGGACGAATCTTGGCGTTAACATATATTATGTATAAACGTCCATACCCAATTAATAGTAGTTAATCGAGTAAATTCATCCGGGGAAGCTGCCCTCTGTATAAGAATTTCAGCTATGCAACCATAATCTACAGACTTCAAGAGTAGCACTGCTCGAGTCAAAAAATGACAAATGAACATAACATCTGTTCCGTGTAAAAATAATTAAGTTTAATATATGTTTTAATACATGTCATTGTTATAACCATAATATTAATGCATTCATTTTCCTCAAGTTAAAACAGATTGTGAAACTACCAGCTACGATGCCTTCCAAAAGAAGGCAACTGACCAGGCAGAAAATTACTAGAAATATATAAACGAAGTTAGCACAATCCATCCTAAAAGAAGCCTTACTGGAGAATTATGTATCTCTTGAAGAAACTCTGATAGTGCTAAATCAGCTTGTTGTCGTATTTCATGGCTAGAATCACTTAGCATATTAAAAAGGCCTGAAATTACATCAAACATGTGAGCTGTAACTTCTGCAGTAAACAAAGTTACGGATACATAGCTGGCTTCTATTGTAAGAACCTAAAAATTTCTTATATTTCTGTTATAATAATAATATTAAAATAGTGAATAAATATTTTTTTTACTATATGTGAATTGTGCATGTTTAATGTAGCATGTAAATGAGATTTAATAAATATGTATTATGTATATGTATTTATTAAGTAATGAAACAATAATTGTTGTGAACAGTTGGGATAAAAATTAAAGAGGTGGTTTAAGTATATAATTTATATGCTATAACTAAAAGTATTAAAATAAATTCTTATATGAAATTATTTTAATAAAGAAAGAAGATTATAATTATTATGATTTTTTAATGAGGTAAATAAATTCTTGTTTGAATTTATGAGAATACAGAGAAGTATATTATATTTTCTTATAATATCTTAAGTAAGCAATTAATATTAATTGCAAGGGTTATTATGTTATTGCATATTTATTTTATATTTATAAATTGAATATGTAATTAAGATATATTATATTTAAAATATATTTTATATATAATTGCAAGAGATTAATTAGTTGGAGTAAGTAGTACTTTAACTAATTAAATTACTAAGAGGGTGGTAATTAAAAATAGTTACTATAAGAAGAGATTAATTGGGTTAATTAATAAGTTAACTAGAGGCTATTACTTAATAATAATTACTGTAGCAAGTTGGCTTTTCCAAGTAAATTTTTCCCTTGCCGTGAGAAAGGGAGGAGAGGGAGATGTGTGGTATACTCACAAACAAGCTTTGGCTCCAAGTAATTTGGACTTAACAAAATTAGTCAAGCTATTTTCTTCTTCTTCTTCTCCAACCAGTGGCTCCACTTCTCCTACAATGGTGAAACTTTGAATTTTTCTCAAATGGTTAAGTGAAGATATTGTGTTTGAGAGAGCTTGGAGAGATTGAAGTAAATGTCGACGTTGCTTTAAAAAATTCGTGGGTCGGGTCACAACCCGGATCTTTTAATCTCTTTTCCTAAGTTCTCTCTACCCTCACTCTTTTTATTTAAGAAAAAGGTTTTGAAGGGTTTTTTTAGAAGAAAGGCCAACATGTATCATGTCGACGATTTGAACGTTTTACAGAGTCGTCAGTTGGTAGTTTTGAAAATGGTTGTACTAACTCAACCGAGTTTTACTTGAAAGAGGCCTAATTGCTGAACACTGTCAAAACTTGATCTTTGAAAACAAAGTTTGAGCTCGGGGGGTTGTTTAAGTGTGGGGAAGGTGTTAGGCACCCCACGACTCCCGTGTAAACACGGTACCACATCTTTTTAATATTTTCCTTTTAAAACTGAAATGCGTGAGTGAATGCTGTTTGAAAATTGGGCCTATTGATTTGATTGATTGAAAGTAGTGCTTTGCGTCGTTGAACCTATATACGAAGTGTTTGATTTGATTGAAAAATCAGTCTTTGATTTGATTTGCAAAAGCATTTAATTTGATTTTCTTTGAAAGTTTTTTTTTGATTAAATTGAAAGTGATGTTTTGAAAGCTGGTTTATCAAACCCTTACGCTAACATAGGAATTGAAACCTGTTGATACTTATAATTTTATCTTTATAGCCTTAAGGCTGCATGTGAGTGGTGATTTGTCGGGCTACGAAGCATCCTCGACCACAAAAAATATACAAGTGTCGGTCACCTCATGGGCATGAAAACCATCGGAGGGACTCTGACACGACAATCCACATTTTACTATGTTGAGACCTTAAATCCGTATAATCGTTTTAAGGTCTATTTACATGTACATTTCTACAAAAAAAATTGGCAGGGTACATTTGTAAATTGGAGTTTGTCCATCGTGGGAATCAGATCCCGATTGATTTGATCTTGAATCCCACGATTTCTAGGCTCACATATGAGTAGCCAATAAACCTGCACATTTTAAATTTGCACAGAAATAGATATATACATCCTCACGTCGCAATGGAACCAAGTATTCATCAATAAATTCTACATGCGCGTGGCCAAAGCGTCTCGTTCCCACAAGATAGCGATCTAAGGGCCGCGAGGTAGCTTTTGAAGCTGAAACTAGAAAGAAAGCTATATTTAAGGAAATCTCAGCCATTCTAGCTTTCCGGTTCAGTCTGGAGGTTTTTGAACCTTTTGAAAACTAGAATTGGTGAGATTTAAATAAAGCTAGTCCGCCTGCAGATATGTCAATGCCAATTCATATAAAATGAATATTTAAAGCTGCAATTGAATAAAATGAGCAAAGCAGTATATGTACAGTTATATAAGAGAAAACTGTAAAGGGCGATGGGTTTTCACGCCGGTGCCCGAACTGGAATTGAAATATATATATAGATATATATTAACAGAAAGTAGTCAACCATGACTGGGAAGAGAACCCAGTGGTGGTGAAGGCTGCTTATATATGCATATATATATATATATAAATAATAAAAAGGTCATGGAATGATCCAGGCTGAACAAAAATGTAAATGTACTGAAAAGTAGTCAACCAGGGACTGGGAAGATAACCTAGTAATGGTGAAGTGTGCAAAAACAGTATAAAGGTCACGAAATAGTCCAGGCCAGACTGGAATGTAAATTACAAAAAAGTAGTCAACCAGTGACTGGGGCAATCACCCAGTATGGCGAAGAGTGCAAAAACAGTATAAAGCGCGACGGGTTTTCACGTCGGTGCCCGGACTGGAATTGAAATATATATATATATATATATATATATATATATATTGACAGAAATGTAGTCAACCAATACTAGGAAAAGAACTCAGTTATGGTGAAAGTCGCTTATATATGCGTAAATATATATAAAAGCGATAAACTACCTCAGATTTGACATCCGAGCTAGAAAGAATTGAAATGTTAGTATATATACAGTTAAATATATACACAAAAGGGCCAAACTCGGACTGGGAAGATAATCCAGTCCGGCGAAGTTGCTAAAACGTGTGTGCTAGTGCATTGCAGCTGCTGGAGCTGACGGATCATCAATTCGAACTGTAAAAATGCCAGAAATTGAGTTTATGTTCAAAAATGTACCAAATTTTGATGAAAACGGCCGCGAAACTAAGTTTCGGGCATATTTAGAAAACGAAACTTAACGTGCAAGTGTATAAAAGTACGAAGAAGTAATACTCACTTTCTGATTGTGAAAATACTTATAATGGACTGCTACACGGGCTTTTTGCTGAATCGTAGGCTTTATACGTCTAAATCTACTGGTTATTTTCTGATATGTCATAGTATATGGGTATATATACGTGTTAGAGTGAAAAAATTTGGGTTTGGAAGAGGTGTAAAAGTCAAAAAATTGAACTGGCAGAGCTTCGCTACGTTTTAGATTTTTTTAAAATGCTAGGGGGTGGCCTCATATTTATAGACCAGGGAGCCTTCACTCTACCTGCTGCTGTCGTAGGTAAAGGTGCGGCTCCCATGGTGGGGCCCGCGGTGCCAGGTTCCATCGTCTCGAAGTACGTGCACTCCAAACAACTCACAGTTGAAGTTGAAACTTTCTAACTTTTGATTGGAGCGTCCGTTTGAGGCGTGCGATACCTTTTTGGAAAGCCCTCTTCGAGAGTTTTGCAATGACATGGGATAAAACATTTTTCGGGTCCAAGAAGACAGGTTCATAACCAGGTCTTTGATTCCCTGCAGTTTGTCCGTTGAGCTGTCTTGCGCTGTTTGCACTCAGGATCATCGTTATGGCTTGTTCTGACCTTGTTGGCATCAATTCGGCTTAAATTTGACTGAATCAGCTGAGAGTTGTTAAAATGTCCATTTTGCCCCTCTCGGGGTGGTCCTTGGTGGACCTGGCTTCCTAGGGTTATCTCTGGGGCTGAACTACGCTTCCCAGATTGACGTCGAGGCTGATCTGTACTTCTCAAACTGAGACCGGGGATGACTTGACACATCCTGGGCTGATGTCCAGGTTGACTTGTATCTCCTGGGTTGATATCGGGGCTGACTTGACTGCCCGATATTGAGATCGGGGTTGATCGGTACCTCCCGGGTTGCTGCCGGGGATGCTTTATACTTCTCGGGTTGCTTTCGAGGCTGATTTGAAGGCCCGATATTGAGATCGGGATTTGAACTGACAGCCCGATTGGAGATCGGGATTGATTTGATGGCCCGATTGGAGATCGGAGCTGGATAGACGGTTCGATTGAAGATCGGAGCTGGATAGACGGTCCGATTGGAGATCGAATCTAGATAGACGGTCCGATTGGAGATCGGAGCAGGATAGACTGTCTGGTTGGAGATCGGAGCTGGATAGATGGTCCGACTAGAGATCAAAACTGGATAAATGATTCTATTGGAGATCGGAGCTTGATAGACGGTCCGATTAGAGATCGGAGCTGGATAGACGGTCCGATTAGAGATCGGAGCTGGATAGACGGATGATTAGAGATCGGAGCTGGATAGAAGGTTCGATTGGAGATTGGAACTGGATAAAAGATCCTATTGGAGATCGGAGCTGGATAGGCGGTCTAATTGGAGATCGAAACTGGATAGACGGTCCGATTAGAAATCAGAGCTGGATAGATGGTCCGATTGGAGATCGGAGCTGGATAGACGGTCCGATTAGAGACCGGAGCTGGATAGAAGGTCCGATTGGAGATCAGAGCTGGATAGACGGTTCGATTTTACATCAGAATTGGATAGAAGGTCTGATTGGAGATTAAAGCTGGATAGACAGTTCGATTGGAGATCGGAGCTGGATAGACCGTCCGATTGGAGATCGGAGCTGGATAGAAGGTCTGATTAGAGATCGGATCTAGATAGACGGTCCGATTGGAGATCAGAGCTGGATAGAAGGTCTGATTGGAGATCAAAGCTAGATAGACGGACTGATTGGAGATCGAAGCTGGATAGACGGTCCGATTGGAGATCGGAGCCGGATAGATGGTCCGATTGACGATTGGAGATGGATTGAGTACCAATATTGGCGATCGAATTTGACTGAGTACCGATATTGGCAATCAAATTTGACTGAGTACCGATATTGAAGATCAGATTTGATTGAGTACCGATATTGGGGATTGGATTTGACTGAGTATCGATATTGGCGATCAGATTTAACTGAGTATCGATATTGGGGATCGGATTTGACTGAGTACCGATATTAGGGATCGAATTTGACTGAGTACCGATATTGGCGATCAAATTTGACTGAGTACCGATATTGGGGATTGAATTTGACTGAGTACCAATATTGGCGATCGGATTTGACTTGATTGACGCTTTTGGCCTCCTATAGTGTTAGTATTGGGGCAAGGAAAATTTTTAGTGTCTGCAGATGCCCTTCTTTATTATGTCCATGCAATGTAGTGGAATGGACAGGATAAAGATTAGTAGACACTGGAAATAAGACAAATGCTAGAGACGCTTCAAAGACTGGGCGTCTTTGAGTGGACCAGGGTAATCTTGGCTGCTTAAGTCATCTATCTGCTGGGGATAACGTTGTCATGGGCAGCTCTTGATAATATTGGTAGGCTATTGCGAATTATTCTTGTAACTTTCTGCTGGAGGTGACGTGATTCACGATATCCTGCTTAACTCTGATTGGGATGCTATTATGTTGATGCTACCATGGTCTGAAACCTATGGTTTCCTGGTTCTATCAGCATTTATCAGGGGGCATATTGTTCATCTTGGTTGATGCTATTGTGTTTTTCGAAAGTTTCCTCTGACGAGGGTATCCCTCAGGTATCAAGTCACCTTGTTGGGATCTTCTGGCGCTTATCCTGATGATCGTTTTCACTTGGCAGCTTGCAGTAGGGAGATGAATATCCAACCTTTCACCCTATTTTCTTTTGACGATATGTATAACAGATTCCATCATCAAGGATGGAGTATTACATGGCTTTTGCCACTGAACGATTTCCGATGTTTGACAGTTAAAACGTCATTGGAGTTAATCAATGGATGAACTGGACTTCGGTCTATACCCGAACTTCACTGGAATTAAACCAACAGCTGAACTGGACTTCAGTCTGTACCCAAACTTCACTGGAATTAAACCAACGGCTGAACTGGACTTCGTTATGTACCCAAACTTCGCTGGAATTGAACCAACGGCTGAACTGGACTTCGGTCTGTACCCGAACTTCACTGAAGTTGAACCAATGGTTGAACTGGACTTCGGTCTGTACCCGAACTACGCTAGAGTTGAACCAACAGTTGAATTAGACTTCGGTCTGTACCCAAACTTTGTTGGAGTTGAACCAACGATTGAACTGGATATAGATCTGTACCTGAACTTCACTGGAATTGAACCAACGGCTGAACTGGACTTCGGTCTGTACCCGAAATTCGCTGAATTGAACCAACGGATGAACTGGACTTTGGTCTGTACCCAAACTTTGCTGGAATTTAACCAACGGCTGAACTGGACTTCGTTCTGTACCCAAACTTCACTAGAGTTGAACCAACGGTTGAACTAGACTTCGGTTTGTACTCGAACTTCGAGAAATGGCAGTTTTCGGCAATTTTTCGCAGTTCTTGCGCAGTTTTTTTTTTGTAGTTTGTTTTGTTGATCCCCGGACATGACTCCGGGATGAATACCAAGGGTCTCCATGGGGTTTCCCTTTCTATCAGATTCCTGCTGCTTAACCGCAGATTTCAGGACAAATCGCTCAATCGCGTAGCAATTTTTCTTCAGATTTGACTCGGCAGCACATAGAAACGCCGTTTTAACCCGAACTGAACCGAGCCTGGGGGAGTGGGACCCACCCTGGGGAGCCACAGGAGGAGGTGCGGCAGCCGTAGGTGGGCCCTCTTCCATCTGTGCTATTTATTAGGTAGCGGGATTTCATTTCTTCAAAGTTCTATTTTGAATTTCCAAAGGATTTCGATCTTCTTTTTCAGATCTACGAAGTTTGGACAGTTGTTTTCTGATTTCATCAGTTCCTACGCGTTCAGCGCAACGCAGGTAACATTTTACATGCTTTTTTTCGTAGATTTTGACCGTTAAAAGCATGCGAACCATTTAGGGTGCTTTTAGACGCAATGTATGAAAAATGTATGCCTATATGGCCTGCTAAAAATTTCCTAACTACATATGTATGCATATCTTACTGTAATGCACGTTCGGATGTAAGAAAATTTAGGTTCTGAGACAGTGTTATTTTGCACTTTTTGATCAGTTTAGTCATCCTTTTTGAAGCCTAGTGAGCCTGGATTTTCAACTAAAAATGTCCATGGTAATTTGGCTACCATGTGAGGTGGATTTTTTTTTTATAAATATGAACTGTTCCTATTTTTGGGTAGGTGTGCTACTGAATGGCCACCTAGACATGTCTGTGTGCATGTGGATAGTCCATTTTACAAAGGAGACTCTGGCGAAATTTTTCCAAAATCTTAGGCATTGAAAAACATGCATTTTTGACTCTACTGGGGATTCTTGACTGACCCATGCAGGTTTTTAGCTTCTAGGTTTTGAAAACATGCAGTTTTAACTTTACTAGGTATTTTTGACCTACCCATGCATGTCTTAGGACCTAGAGATATATGCTGGACTGATTCAAAATAATAAGCCACAGGTTTTAGGTTTACCACACCCTTTCTGAGGTGATTTGGAGTATTGGTGTATGCAATGGATCGCGATAGACCCGACAGTTCTAGCAGGGTATCCTCAGGTATCAAACGGAGGAGGGCTTCTGATGTTCCTCAGCCTCGTCTAGCTCAAACACCTCGTAGATTGGTGGAGTTGGTGATTCGTCCAGCACAGGATGAGCAGCCACTTGATCTTGACAATGAGGAGGCTCCTTTTGCTGCTCTTATTCCTGCTTAGGCTCCACGTGCGGAGGTCCCTGGTATTGTTGTGCAGACGCAGGAGTTGTTGGGCAACTTGAGTCACAATCCTTCGAGATATCTTCATGCCAACGAGGTAACTTGAAGTTTTTGCCTTTTCTTGATTCTTTTCTTCCTTTTTGCCATTCTCGGGGCACAAGTTTTTGACATGGGTTGGTTTCTTATGCAGGTTCCTGGATTTACGCAGCCTCTAGGGAACTGGTTCAGCGTGCATTCCCTGTATCATACTTTACACGAAGATTATAGGGATATCATAGATGGCTGGGGCTTTCAGGCCTTTTTCTCGATTCTTCCCCGCCGTTGCCCCTGGGGGTATATGATGGCTTTATCTGAGCGCTAGTTCCACCAGACTCAGTCCCTTCATCTTCTGGACTACGAGGTGATGATGACTTCTATGGATTGGAGGTTTATCACCGACATTGAGTTTGAGGGCGAGCCAGTGCCTGTTGTGGCTGACATTATGCCCGCTATCATTCTGTCCCTACTGGGAGTTCCTACAACGGCGTTCAAGGGTCGGACGGTCCGATCTGGTCCCTTGAGTGTAGATGCCCAGGATGGGACTTTACAGGAGCCCCCGCCTAATGACTAGAGGGCTAGAGATCACATTCTGAGGCGATCATTTTTATCGATCATCAGGGGTTATTTTGTGGTGGACAACTTATCTACTATGTCATTCGCCTTGATTAGCACCACTCAATATGTAGAGCACCTCAGTGACTACGATTGGGGCTCCTATACCTTTGCCTATTTTCTCCGTGGCATGCGCATGCTTTTAGAAGGTGTGACGGAGGCTTGGTTAGGATTTTACCAATTTTTGCTGGTGAGTACATCTTTCTGTACCTTTTTAATTTCAGCATTCATTTTGTTAGTCTTGGTCACTGATGACTTTTGATATTTGCATGTTCAGCTTTGGGCATTTGAGAGGCTTCCTTGCCTACGGCCCGCTTCTACTCTAGGTCTGGAGACCTATCCTCTAGGTCAGCGATGGCATCACTCCACTTTGATGGAGGTCCCTGTTGCTGAGGGATTCACTCATGCCCGTCTGCAGTTGGAGCTTTTAACGACGGGTTCGATCACCTAGACGTCGTATACATCCGAGTTTTTGATCGTCGGATTCGAGGGAGGTGTCCCTCCATAGGGATGTCTGTTAGTGGCATGGTTAATGGCCAATGATGCCAAGCATGAGGGGCAATGGCAATGTGGGAGGCTGGGAGCTCTATCTTTGAGAGCGTGCCATTAGGAGCATTATGGGGGAGATCCACATTGCCATTGCCCCTCATACTTGGCATCATTGGCCATTAACCATGCCACTAACAGACATCCCTATGGAGGGCATAGATGGCTTCTCCTTATCAGAGGGCCAGTACAGCCAGGAGGCATTTAGCAGTTGGTTGGGCCCTTGCAAGATTGGAGCTCAGACTCGGGCCACCTAGTTCATAGCAGACATAGTGTTGGGGTCCGTGATGATGACGGACTGGATAGCTTGCCTTAGGGAGCCTACTCATGCAAACCAGATAGCAGATCTGACCAGGGAGTTGGAGCAGGCTCGTTTCTTTATCAGGCACCTTGGTCGAGATCCATTAGATGCATCTTATTTTGACCCTTCCATCTTAGGAGCAGGTCCCTCTTTAGGTCCATTTAGCAGCAGCTATGCAGGGGCAGATCCTCCCTTATACCACCTAGATATGCCTGATAGCAGCGATTTTGTATCCACCGAGGAGATGGAGCAGATCGATCGTTTTGACATTGATGTCATCGACTTCCTTTGATAGCAGTTGTAGCTATACTTTTTGGTCAGCCCTTGTTTTGGCTATTTGGCAGTTGTGCCATCATTTTGATAGACCACTATATTAGTTGGGTGGTGGTGCCCCATTTCCCCGTATTCTCCTTTTTTGCTTTGTATTATTAGATAGGGATGATGCCTGCAGTAGATAGCTTGTTATAGATATTCATGATCTTTTCTATCTATCGCATCACGTTTATATTTGTCATCATGCAAATATTATGTCATGTGTATGCATTCAGATAGCTGTGACTTGATTTGACCTCTGGATGGTCTTGTGGCACGGTGCTATAGATGACGTCATCTGCGGTCAGCCGTATTGAGCATTCACCACCGTCTGAGGTGGCCACATCATTGAGGTCGTGGTATGAGAGCTTGCCCTATCCAGTCAGAGGGACAATGGACCCCATGTTGGGGCATTCGTTGGCCCTCACAGATTTTCAGGTGCCATTTGGATTTGTTGATGGCATTTTACCCTTTTGGATACCTGAGAGACAGGTGTTCCGATTCGGGCGGCATGAGCTGACGCCGACTTTGGAGGAGTACGAGCGATTTACTAGGTTGGCTCTGGATTTGTCGTGTGCTCGTACGGCTATTTTTGATATGAGGAGACCGTTTATTCGGATGTCTGGTCTTTGTCAGAGCGTGATCAGGGACGAGATTGTATCTGAACACGTGATCTCAATTGACTTCCTGATCGATCAATTTGGCGAGCTCGATAGCTATAATCGCCATATCGGAGATTTTATTATTTCAGCAGAGGCATGGCATCTGGCCAGAGTAGACATTCTGCTAATGTGTATTGTGGAATACGTCTACATGCCGCTTCGCTTGGATCATTTGAATGTGGGATTAGTAGTTGTGGTTCGGGCCCTTAGACAGGGTAGAACCATCGTCCCAATGATATTGGCTGAGACATTTAGATCTGCCACACATTGTAGTACCCATCCAGAGGGGTTTTTTAGGGGCAGCTCAATCTTGCTGTATATATGGCTGATGTCCCATATACGACCGATTGGATTCTTCAGGCCTCGGGGTTTTTACTTCACTTATGAGACATCCACAGTTTACTCCTTTCAGCCTGCGGAGTGCATTAATGCAGAGTCATGATTGGCATTTCTGTTGGATATTGATCACCCGTTCTTGATCTTGCCGTGCTCAGGGCTAGCGTCCTTATATAGCTTAATCACCCTTGCATCTGGTCTGGATTACTTGCCTCTAGCGGGATTGAGGGGAGTGACTACCTATCATCCCCTGGCAGTTATGGAGCAGTTTGATCAGTTTCAAAGTTTGCACCGATTTGAGGGGGCTACTGATCAGAGGATGTCGGCTTCATCTATGCCATCAGCTGACTTGGTTAGAGTATATGAGTGTTGGACTCATCGAGAGAGGGATAATTTCTCTGGTAGCCATCTGGGCCATTCTCCAGAGTATTTTTCCTGGTTGGAGGCAAAGATGGCAGCGACAGCAGAGGCTTCTTCATCTCCTATTGTGGATTCTGACGAGGAGGAGCCCATGGAGGATCCGGATTCTCCTACCGAGGATGAGATATTCATGGGTTTGACCATAACTTTAGTTAGCGATCCCCCGACCATTCCTGCGGGGACAGATCTGGCCGTGGATGTTTTGAGCCGTATGGAGGCTGAGGGGATTGCTCTTGCAGCTGCTCCCCCATCTTCAGAGAGAGATGCCATACTGGCATTGCTGGCCCGCTTGTCCTTGGGTCCATAGCCTAGCTTTACTTTTCCTGCACAGACTAGATCAACCATTTTTGTCATGTACAGGGCATCATGTATATATCAAACAGTGTTATATATCAGAGAAATATAGTTTTAATTCACTTCCCTGATTGGATATGTACTGTCATTGCTGAGTGATTACCACTTCTTTCATGACTTACAGTTGTAGATGTATCTTGAGCTTCTCCTTGATGGACTGACAGTTGAGATGTCAGGGAGTATCTCAGATGGGCCTGTTGATCAGGATAGCTTGATAGGATTTAACTTTTGTATGCCTTCGGTGTCTTGGGATTTTTATATTTTTTTTCTTGAAGGTCAAACTACGCCGTGAGTGGCTGCCTACGTACTCCCGGGTTGAGGGAGATCAGGTCATTCGTAGTTCAGGCTATTTGGTTGGAAAGAGGTTTGAAAAGTATTTATCTTAGGTTTTTGAGTTTGGTTTAATGAGTTTTTTTTGAGCTTTTTATTTGGTTTGACCGCACCAGAAATGGCTGCCTACATACTCCTGGGTTGAGGGAGATCAGGTTATTTATAGTTTCGGCTTTCTAGTGAAAAATCGAACCTGATTTGATTCGTAAGACCCGAATGCGGGTATGCATGCGTTTAAGACGTAGTACCTTTTTACGGTGTTTGAATTGATGAGTTGGGGAAATTCTTTCCCATCTATTTCTTATAGTCTGATAGCTCCCCCTGTCAACACCTCCTTGACAATGAAAGGGCCTTCCCAGTTAAGGGCGAACTTTCCTTTGGCTTCATCCTGATTGGTCAGGACTTTCTTTAGCACTAAGTTATTTTCTTTGAATTGTCGGATTCAGACCTTTTTATTGTAGGATCTGGAGATCGTTTACTTGTATAACTGTTCGTGGAAAATGGTTGTAGCCCTCTTTTCATCTTTCTGGGACAGTTGATGATATCGGTCTTGCAACCACTGATCTTCGTCTATTTGAGCGTCAATTAATACTCGCAAGGATTCCATCTCTACTTCTATGGGAAGGACTGCCTCCATGCCATAGACCAATGAATAGGGGGTAGCCCCAGTAGAGGTGCGCATTGATGTCCTGTATGCTAACAGGGTGAGAAGCAGCAGGTCAGGCCACTCATGTGATTGGCAGACATTTTCTACATGATCTTCTTGATGTTTTTATTGGCCGCTTCGACAGCACCGTTCATCTTGGGCCGATAGATGATAGAATTAAGATGCTTGATGTGGAACTTACTGCATAGCTCTTTCATCATTTGATTGTTCAGGTTCTTGGCGTTGTTTGATACGATCACCTCTGGTTGTCCATATCAATAGACGACATTATTTCTGATGAAACTAATGATGACCACTTTTGTAACTTTGGGAAAAGAGGCTGCTTCAACCCATTTGGTGAAGTAATCGATCATGGTGAAGATGAATCGATGACCATTGCTGGCTTTTGGTTCCACTGGACCTATTACATCCATTCCCCACATGGAGAAAGGTCATGGTGAACTCATGTTGTGTAGCTCATTTGGAGGAGCGTGGATGGCATTTCCATGTATTTGGCATTGAAAACATCTCTTAACGTGATCGTCGCAATCAGCTTTAAGAGAGATCCAATAATGTCCAGTTCTTAATATTTTCTTGGCCAACAGATGACCGCTCATGTGCGGACCACAGACTCCACCGTGGATTTCATCCATAAGTCTTTGGGCTTGATCTTTATTGAGGCATCGTAACAGGCCTATTCCAGCATCCCTTTTGTAAAGTGCATCTCCGCTCAAATAGAACTTCGTGACCATTTTGTGAATCCGTTTACGCTCTGAGTGGCTTGCCCCAGCGTGTGTGGATCCATCACGGAGATATTCCTTGATGTCTTGATACCAAGGCTGATCATCAGGAGGTATTTCATCTAATACTTCTCTAATGTAATTCCCGTATGTCGGGGCTTTCTGAACTGTGAATTTGATGATGGGAAACCCACTCCTATCGGATATGCGGATTAATGAAGCCAACGCTACCAATGCATCAGCGAAGTTATTCCGACCCCGAGGAATATGAACGAAGGTTATTCCTTTGAATTCCCGGGATATTTTGAGGACCTGCCGATGATAGGGCAGCAAATGCAGTTCTTTGGTGAGATACGCGCCGGTGGTTTGTCTGATGACCAGCTCAGAATCTCCGAAGACTAATAAGTGCTTGATAGACATGGATTGGGCTAGCTTCAACCCCATTATACAGCCTTCATATTCGGTCGTGTTGTTGGTGTTGCCAAATTGAAGTTTGGTAGCCACAGGATACTGCTTTCCTGCACCAAAGATGAGGACTGCTGTGACGCCCCCAAAATAGGTTCAATACTCAACCCATTTTGAGTCGCCAAATACACTCAACAAAATTCAAATACAATCTTTCATATCACACGGTCATGCAAAATACGACCACACAACTGTGAGTGTCAATACAGACACGTAGAAAATATTAGCATTCAAACTAAGTCCTCATTACATTTTTTATGACACTATTTTAAATTAAAAAAATAGTGAGGATTTCTACAGCTCTAACTCGGACCATCACTCCATTCCCCGACTAGTACCCGCGATATTCTCATTTCCTGAAGAGAACAATGGAAGAAAAGAGTGAGCTCAACTAGCCCAGTAAAAAATATTATGACTAAGATAATGAAAAATAAATTATCGTTAGCCTTCAATAAATCAGATAAAATATTATGGACAACAAGTTTTAGATCAATATTCGCAGCGTAAATAATAATTCATTAGAAGAGTTAAGTAGAGAATGATGTCTACTATCTTCTTTGATTTAAAAGTCCATCATCAATATTTTATTCCTGTAACATCAATCAATATACAACTCGAATCAAATATCCATCTTTGCACTACGGGCCAAAGATATTCATTTGTATCATCAGTTGGTCATGTTCATCTCAACACCTGTCCATCTTTGCACTACGGGCCAAAGATATTCATCAGGTAATCATTCATCTTTGCACTACAGGCCAAAGATATTCATCACGTAATTATTCATATTTGCACTACAGGCCAAAGATATTCAGTTATATCACCATTTAGAACTGAGGATGATGAAAAATAATACGAATAACGGATCCAGTGAGATAAAGGACAAATATTAGAGAATTTATCCAGAGTTCAAGAATGAAGATCAAAACCTGGATCCAATCAAAGATGATTTGGAAGAAAAAAAAATTTTTTTTACCGTAAATAGTACCCTATGAATAGTAACTCGTGAATAGTAACTCGACATGAAAAGATAAAAATTTTATAAGAAAATTCAGACCAATATTCTAGTGAAATAATATTAGATGAAGCGCAAAACTCAAGTAATATCTGATCATTTCAGGAATTATGAGAAGCAATACTTACCGTAGTAAGTTTAGAGTTAAGAATCTAAAATGAAACAATATACGAAACTGCAATTGAATTTTCACTCGTCTGGCGGTAGTCCGCTCAGACAGATTATTTCCACAATTTAATAACAACTGAATACGAAGGGTTATTCACCAGGTATGCGGTAGTCCGCATAGACAGGTTATTCCCACAGAATAATAAAGAATAGAATAACAACAGGATTTCACCATGCATGCGGTAGTCCGCGTAGACAGGTTATTCCAACAGAATAATAAAGATTGGAATAACAACCCTTACGAGTATTGAAAGAAAATAACTCTCTTCATGAATACAAAAGAAATATTACCCCTTACCTTAAAATTTGGAGACTGTACTAGCGTAATAGCAGAATACTCTTCTTCTTTCTCTCTTATTCTCTCTATACTTTCTCTCTCTATAGCTTTAGTGAATTGGTGAGAAATAATAAAGAAATGAGCTTCTATTTATAGGCTCGGCAGAGTAAGGGTAAAATAGTCTTTTTGCCATAATTTATGACATTATCGCTTACATCATCGATTTATGACATCATTGTTTACCTCATCGCTCCGATGACATCATTGCTTACCTCATCGCTCTGATGACATCATTGTTTGCATCATAAGAGTTCAAATTTAATTTGCACTCTTCCACCTCGTTTAACTTTTATACCATGAATTTACTATAATAATGTTACCATTCAAATTATAAAAATCA
Organism: Panax stipuleanatus; assembly: GCA_020205555.1. Classification (NCBI taxonomy): domain Eukaryota; kingdom Viridiplantae; phylum Streptophyta; class Magnoliopsida; order Apiales; family Araliaceae; genus Panax; species Panax stipuleanatus. The sequence goes on along the minus strand of CM035119.1, from coordinate 111,479,080 downwards.
TACAACTATATAATCACATCATACTACTATAATGTAATATTATAATAATATATTTGAATGAATTATTTTATCGGACAAGATAAAGTAACAACTTTCAACAAATGTCACATGTTAAAAATTTATCCGTTTAAATCCACATTGAATAAATATTTTCTTATCATATATATCAAAAATTAATTATTCATAAATAATATTACAGAACTACAATATTGACAACCAGGTCGTTTCCCAGGAAATAGGGGGCCTTCCGATAAGGATTTCTCTTTACTGGCGCGCAATTAATCAACCCCTTTCCTAGACAAAACTTCCTTAGACATTGCCAATAATACCATCATATAATATTATTCAAATAATATGAATTATTGATTTGATAATTTAAAATAATGTGCAATGACAATTATTGAATCAATAATTTAAAATAGCAAAGTAGCACTTATTGATATAAAATATCAACGTAGCAAATATTGAACCAATAAAATATTATGCAATTATTGAATCAATAATATAAAATATTGAACAGTAATTATTGTAACAATAATTGAGTACGTGCCTTCCTACGTAAGAATCAATAATTTAAAATACTGTGCAATACCGTGTGCTACCGTGCAACATCGCGTATTACTGTATTTTAACGACCGGGTATTTCAACAGTACTAACGGTAATAGTTTTGCCATTATTTTTATAAAAAATTTATTTTTGTCACTTTCTATATGCGACATTCATTCCGTTGTGGGGTCCACCAATGACTGTGCCGTCGTACGAATATTTTTCGACAAAAAAATATTCCTCTACCAAATGAATATTCCCCGACACAATGAATATTTTATAACCACTTGCTTACTTTGTAAACTTTGCACATTTCACCCATAACTTATTGCATTTATCAAATCAACACCTTACTATTTCAAAATAATATATAAAGAAAATTAAATCTTATTCATAAAATTTGGGGTCTTACAACCTCCCCTCCTTATGAAATTCCGTCCTCGAAATTGACGTACGTACCTGGTATGTCGAAAAGGTGAGGATACCTCGTTTTTATTTCCGATTCTAACTCCCAGGTCATTTCCTCGATATCATGGTTCCTCCACAAAACTTTAACCTGAGGTATAACCTTTGAGCGTAGGACATGTTCCTTCCTATCCAAGATCTTAACAAGTACCTCCTCGTATGTTAAATCTTCGGCTATCTCGTCTAGTTCTAACTCAATAATGTGGTTTGGATCTTTCACATATTTACGAAGCACAGATATGTGAAAAACGTTATGAACATGAGACATGCTTGAAGGTAAGGCGAGTCTATAGGCCACATTTCCTACTCGATCAAGGATTTCAAATGGACCAATGAATCGTGGATTGAACTTTCCTCTCTTCCCGAATCTTGTAACTCCCTTCCACGGAGCAACAATTAACAATACATGATCCCCAACTTTAAATTCCACGTCCTTTCGATGAAGATCAACATAACTCTTTTGTCGATCTTGTGCAGTTTGTATACGTTGCCGGATCATTTGAATCTTTTTCGTAGTCATACGTACTAACTTCGGTCCCAACAATGTTGCTTCACCCACCTCATCCCAGCATACTGGAGAACGACATTTTCGTCCATACAACTCCTCGAATGGAGCCATGCCTATACTTGTCTGATAACTGTTGTTGTAGAAGAATTCCACCAATGGTAGGTACTTATCCCAACTCCCTTTGAAGTCTAGAACACAGAGTCTTAATAGATCTTCAAGAGTTTGGATAGTCCTTTCCGATTTCCCGACCATTTGTGGAAGATATGCCGAACTGAATCGTAAATCCGTGCCCATAGCTTTCTGCAAGCTGACCCAAAATCGTGAAGTGAATCTTGGGTCACGATCCAAAACTATGGATACTGGCATGCCATGCAATCTCACAATCTCATTCATGTACATACGAGCAAGACGTTCAAGGGAATAAGTCTCTCGTATCGGCAAGAAATGAGCAAACTTGGTTAATCTATCAACAATAACCCAAATTACATCTATGCCTTGAGAAACCTTGGGAAGACCCGTAACGAAATTCATGGTAATGTGTTCCCACTTCCACTTAGGAATCTCAAGTGGTTGCAATGGACCCTTTGGCATTTGATGCTCCGCCTTGACACGTTGACACGTTAAACACCTCGAGATGAACTCCGCGATCTCTCTCTTCATATTGCTCCACCAAAATGTATGTCAAAGATCACGATACATTTTGCTACTTCCAGGATGGATTGTAAACGGTGTGTTCTGTGCCTCCCTCATGATTCTATACTTCAAATCAGAATCGTCAGGAACACAAAGTCTGGAGTTGACTCAAAGTATTCCTTTTTCATCAATCCTTGCTTCTGGAATAGCACCTTCTTGCACCTTTTTCCCCATATTCATCAGCTCCGGGTCTGGAGCTTGAGCAGCTTTAACTTTATCAATCAAAGCTGGTTCTACGCGTATACTTGATATCATCGCATGGGTCCCTGGAGTCTTGAACTCTATCTCTATCTTTTGTAAATCACACAAAATAGACCTTGAAAGCATCGCATTCATTCCAGCATATGATCTTCTACTCAACGCGTCAGCAACCACGTTCGCTTTTCCAGGATGGTATTGGATGGTATGATTGTAATCTTTCAACAGCTCAAGCCAACGTTGTTGCCGCATGTTGAGTTCTTTCTGGGTGAAGAAATACTTGAGGCTCTTATGATCCGTATAGATCTCCACTTTCTCCCCATACAGGTAGTGTCTCCAGATCTTCAACGCGAAAACGACTGCTGCCAACTCTAGATCATGAGTAGGATAATTCCTCTTATATTCCTTGAGTTGTCGCGAGGCATAGGCTATGACTTTCCCATATTGTATGAGAACACATCCTAACCCTTTGCCCGAAGCATCGCTGTAAATGACAAATCCATCTGAACCAGATAGTATCATCAGAATAGGTGCCGAAATGAGTCTCCTCTTGAGCTCTTGAAAGCTCTTCTCGCATTCCTCGTTCCATAAGAATTTTGTATCTTTCCGAGTCAGCTGAGTTAATGGAGTAGCGATTTGAGAAAATTCTTTCACGAATCTCCGATAATAACCAGCTAAGCCAAGAAAGCTACGTACTTCGGTCACCGACTTCGATTGCTCCCAACTTTGTATTGCTTCAATCTTCGTCGGGTCAACAGATACTCCACGTTTTGATACCACGTGCCCAAGGAATGCTACCTCCTCAAGCTAGAACTCGCATTTCTTCAGCTTGGCATATAGCTTGTTTTAACGAAGCCTTTGAAGTACTAGCTTTAAGTGGTGTTCATGATCTTCACGATTTTTGGAATAGATGAGGATGTCATCAATAATGACAATCACGAACTGATCCAAATATTCCTTGAATACACGATTCATCATATCCATGAAGGCAGCAAGAGCATTAGTCAATCCAAAAGACATGACTAAGAATTCATAATGCCCGTATCGAGTTCTGAAAGCAGTCTTCGGAATATCCTCAGTTTTAATCTTCAGCTGATGATATCTAGAACGAAGATCGATCTTTGAAAAAAATTATGCACCTTGCAACTGGTCGAACAGGTCATCAATACGAGGTAATGGATACCTATTCTTGATGGTGACATGGTTCAACTCCCGATAGTTAATACAAAGTCGCATAATCCCGTCTTTTTTCTTTACAAATAAAACAGGAGCACCCCAAGGAGATGTACTAGGATGTATAAAACCAATGTCTAACAACTCCTGTAGTTGGACCTTTAACTCCTGAAGTTCTATAGGAGCCATTCGATATGGGGTTTTAGAAATGGGTTTTGTACCTGGTTTAAGGTCAATAAAGAATTCAACTTCACGTTCCAGGGGTAGACCGGGAAGTTCTTCGGGAAATACATCAGGAAACTCATTAACAATAGAAATATCATTCAAACCTGACGTATTCTGGTTTAGATCAGTGACATGGGCTAAGAAAGCTTGACATCCGTTTTTCAATAAATGAATAGCTTTATGACTTGAAATAACATTGATTCATTTTAGTGGTTTGGTTGTTTGAATTCGCACAATAGGTTGGTTAGGAATATGAAAACTAATAGCCTTACGAAAATAATCAATTTTGGCATGATAAGTGGTCAACCAGTCAATTCCTAAAATCACATCTAATGCAAGTATTTTCAATGATATAAGATCAACAGGTAGGGTGAGGGTACCAATTTGAATCGAGCAAGATTTGTAAACTGTAGATGTAACGAAGGTTTCTCCCAACGGAGTTTCAACAGATAAGTCAAAGTCTAATTTCTCAGGTGTCAAGTTCAAACGTTGAACACAAGCAGGTGAAATAAAAGAATGGGTAGCACCAGTATCTAATAAAGTGTAAACTTCGCAAGAGTTTATTATCAGCTTACCCGTAATAACCTCGTTCGGGTTCCTTGCTTGTTGGGCAGTCACGACAAAAGCTCTTCCAGGAGTCACTGACTTTGACTTGTCAGGGATAGCCTTTGGAGTCAACATCCCTGCTGGACTTGGTTTCGCTACAGGACACACTCGAGCTATGTTCCCTTCCTTTCCACAGTTATAACACAACTTGGATTGTTATGTGCAGTTGGGGCTGATGTGTCCCTCTTGCCCGCATTTATAGCATATGACCGGCGGTCGTTCTCCTCCCCTAGAAACAGTTGATGTTGGTGCTGCTGTCGATGCTTTCACGTTCTCATTGTTGTACATTCTCTTCTTGAAATCTTCCCCCGACTCACTTCTTCTATTATCATGGCCACGATTACCACCGGAGTGGTTACCGCTTCTGGCATGATACTTTCCTCCCTGCTGATTGTCATTGTTTCGATGACTGCTGCCACCAGTACGACCTTGGTTGTTGTCCTTTGGTTGAACATAATCATTATCTCGTTCTAATAACTGGGCCCTTTCACTACATCCGAATATAGATAAAATTTGTGAGAAATAAGGTATTGACGAATCTCAGGTTTCAAACCACTCAGAAACATCCGCGTCATACGTTCCTCATTCTCCACCAAATGAGGTGCAAACCGCGATAACTCCGCTAATTTAGCCTCGTACTGGGACACAGTCATGTTGTTCTGTTCCAGTCTGATGAACTCTACCTCTTTTATGTGACGAATACTTTCTGGAAAGTACTTGTCAATGAATAGTTTCTGGAATGCCCCCCAAGTCATCTTGAGTGAGGCAGGCTGGGTACGCTTCATAGATTTCCACCAGTAATCTACTTCTTCACGGAACATAAAGGTGGCAAATGGAACCTTCTGTTCCTCCATGCATCCCAAGACATCAAATATCTTGGTAATTTGCTTAATCCAATTTTCTGCCTTGATTAGATCTGGCTTTCCCTGAAACTCTGGTGGTCCCAACTCTTTAAACTACTTGGCAGTGACAAGACGCGAGTTGTTATTTCCACTAGTATTACGAACACGAGTCTCCCTCGTCTGGTTTTGCATGAACTACAAAAAGCTTCTAAACATCCCGTCATTTATCATTTCTTCGGTAGGGTTGTTTACAGGATGAATATAGCCTTTCTGTTGCACGTTCTCCTCATTGGTGATTAAAGGTGTCTTAACGGTCTCATTCACTCCATTGTTTAAATTTTCAGCTACCATTCTCAAATACTGCAACAAGACAAGGGTTAATCAAACAACTTAACATATCACATATTAACCCTATGTTCTAACCGACCAATTAAATAACAATTAAGCTTAGGTATGACACACTAGCGAAGGTTTTACTCGTCTTTCCCCTCCTAGTTTTATTCCCAGATCTCCGCCAGAGATCATATCCCTAAGCTCTGATACCAACTGTGACGCCCCCAAAATAGGTTCAATACTCAACCCATTTTGAGTCGCCAAATACACTCAACAAAATTCAAATACAATCTTTCATATCACACGGTCGTGCAAAATACGACCACACAACTGTGAGTGTCAATACAGACATGTAGAAAATATTAACATTCAAACTAAGTCCTCATTACATTTATTATCACACTATTTTAAATAAAAAAATAGTGAGGACTTCTACAGCTCTAACTCGGACCATCACTCCATTCCCCGACTAGTACCCGCGATATTCTCATTTCCTGAAGAGAACAATGGAAGAAAAGGGTGAGCTCAACTAAATAATATTATAACTAAGATAATGAAAAATAAATTATCATTAGCCTTCAATAAATCAGATAAAATATTATGGACAACAAGTTTTAGATCAATATTCGCAGCGGAAATAATAATTCATTAGAAGAGTTAAGTAGAGAATGATGTCTACTATCTTCTTTGATTTAAAAGTCCATCATCAATATTTTATCCCTGTAACATCAATCAATATACATCTCGAACCAAATATCCATCTTTGCACTACGGGCCAAAGATATTCATTTGTATCATCAGTTGGTCATGTTCATCTCAACACCTGTCCATCTTTGCACTACGGGCCAAAGATATCATCAGGTAATCATTCATCTTTGCACTACAGGCCAAAGATATTCATCACGTAATTATTCATCTTTGCACTACAGGCCAAAGATATTCAGTTATATCACCATTTAGAACTGAGGATGATGAAAAATAATACGAATAACGGATCCAGTGAGATAAAGGACAAATATTAGAGAATGTATCCAGAGTTCAAGAATGAAGATCAAAACCTAGATCCAATCAAAAGATGATTTGGAAGAAAAAAAATATTTTTTTTACCGTAAATAGTACCCTGTGAATAGTAACTCGTGAATAGTAACTCGACATGAAAAGATAAAAATTTTACAAGAAAGTTCAGACCAATATTCGAGTGAAATAATATTAGATGAAGTGCAAAACTCAAGTAATATCTGATCATTTCAGGAATTATAGAAGCAATCTTACCGTAGTAAGTTTAGAGTTAAGAATCTGAAATGAAACAATATACGGAACTGCAATTGAATTTTCACCCTTCTGGCGGTAGTCCGCTCAGACAGATTATTTTCACAATTTAATAACAACTGAATACGAAGGGTTATTCACCAGGCATACGGTAGTCCGCGTAGACAGGTTATTCCCACAGAATAATAAAGAATAGAATAACAACAGGATTTCACCATGCATGCGGTAGTCCGCGTAGACAGGTTATTCCAACAGAATAATAAAGAATGGAATAACAACCCTTACGAGTATTGAAAGAAAATAACTCTCTTCATGAATACAAAAGAACTAATACCCCTTACCTTAAAATTTGGAAACTGTACTAGCGCAATAGAAGAATACTCTTCTTCTTTCTCTCTTATTCTCTCTATACTTTCTCTCTCTATAGCTTTAGTGAATTGGTGAGAAATAATGAAGAAATGAGCTTCTATTTATGAGCTCGGCAGAGTAAGGGTAAAATAGTCTTTTTGCCATAATTTATGATATCATCGCTTACATCATCGATCTATGACATCATTGTTTACCTCATCGCTCTGATGACATCATTGCTTACCTCATCGCTCCGATGACATCATTGTTTGCATCATAAGAGTTCAAATTTATTTTGCACTCTTCCACCTCGTTTAATTTTTATACCATGAATTTACTATAAGAATGTTACCATTCAAATTATAAAAATCATACTATTATATAATCACATCATACTACTATAATGTAATATTATAATAATATATTTGAATGAATTATTTTATCGGACAAGATAAAATACCAACTTTCAACAAATGTCACATGTTAAAAATTTCTCCGTTTAAATCCACATTGAATAAATATTTCCTTATCATATATATCAAAAATTAATTATTCATAAATAATATTACAGAACTACAATATTGACAACCAGGTCGTTCCCAGGAAAGAGGGGGCCTTCCGATAAGGATTTCTCTTTACTGGCCAATTAATCAACCCATTTTCTAGATAAAACTTCCTTAGACATTACCAATAATGCTATCCAATAATATTATTCAAATAATATGAATTATTGATTTGATAATTTGAAATAATGTGCAATGACAATTATTGAATCAATAATATAAAATAGCAAAGTAGCACTTATTGATATAAAATATCAACGTAGCAAATATTGAACCAATAAAATATTATGAAATTATTGAATCAATATTATAAAATATTGAACAGTAATTACTATAACAATAATTGAGTAAGTGCCTTCCTACGTAAGAATCAATAATTTGAAATACTGTGCAATACCGTGTGCTACCGTGCAACACCGCGTATTATTGTAATTTAACCACCGGGTATTTCAACAGTACTAACGGTAATAGTTTTGCCGTTATTTTTATAAAAAAGTTATTTCTGTCGCTTTCTATATCCGACATTCATTCCGTTGTTGGGTCCACCAATTACTACGCCGTCGTACGAATATTCTCCGACAAAAAGAATATTCCTCGACCAAATGAATATTCTCCGACACAACGAATATTTTATAACCACTTGCTTACTTTGTAAACTTTGCACATTTCACCCATAACTTATCACATTTATCAAATCAACACCTTACTATTTCAAAATAATATATAAAGAAAATTAAATCTTCTTCATAAAATTTGGGGTCTTACAACTGCCCCAGCTCCGGAACCTTCCATGTTTACCGCTCCGTCGAAATACATTTTCCATGGTTGGACTGTATTCACAGACTGGAGTTGTTGAATTATCATGATCCCATCATCGGGGAAATATGTCTCCAGGGGCTCGAACCCTCCTGAAGGTGCTTCAGCTAATTGACCTGCAATGCTTTGACACTTGATTGACTTCTGAGTTACGTATACAATGTCGAACTGCTGTAGGATCAATTACCATTTGGACAGTCGATAATTCAACATTGGTTTGTTGAATACATATTTGAGTGGATCCATGCGGGATATGAGGTAAGTCGTGTGCCCATGGAGGTAATGTTGTAACCTCATTGCGGCCCATGCTAACGCACAACATGTTTTCTCGATCAGGGTGTACTTTTGTTCACCGCTGCTGAATCTTTTACTGATGTAGTAGATGGCTCTTTCATTACTACTATCATCTTTCAGTCCTAACATGCAGCCCATGGCGTTGGTATTGATAGACAGGTACATAAATAAGGGAACTCCATCCCTTGGGGGTACCAATACTGGTGCTTCGACTAGCTACTTCTTGATGGCAAGGAAGGCTTGTTGACAGTCCTTATTTCATTTGGTGGAGGAATTCTTTCTTAACAGCTTGAAAATGGGTTCACAGGTTGCTGTGAGCTGTGAAATGAATCTGCTTATGAAGTTGATCCTTCCCAGGAATCCCCGTATCTCCTTCTCTGTATGAGGTACAGGAATTTCAGTAATGGCTTTGATCTTGACAGGGTCGAGCTCGCTGCCCCGATTGCTCACCGAGAATCTTAACAGCTTGCCTGCTTTGACGCCAAAAGCACATTTGGCGGGATTCAGCTTGAGGTTATACTTACGTAACCTGTTGAACAGCTTCCCGAGATGGTCGAGGTGATCATCTTTCCTTTGAGATTTAATGATGATGTCATCAACATAGACTTCTATTTCTTTGTGCATCATGTCATGAAAGAGGGCCATCATGGCTCGCTGATATGTGGCCCCGGCATTGATGAGGCCAAAAGATAGTCGTCGGTAGCAGAAGGTTCCCCAGGGAGTGATGAAAGTTGTTTTCTCTCGATCCTCTTCAGTAACCATGATTTGATGATAACCAGCAAAGCAATCCACGAAGGAATACATGCCATACTGCGTAGTATTGTCAATCAGGATGTGGATGAAAGGTAGTGGAAAATTGTCCTTGAGGCAGGCTTTGTTCAAATCCCGGTAATCGACGCAGACTCGTACCTTCTTTCCGGGCTTAGGAACAGGAACTATATTCGACAGCCATTCTTTGTAGGTTGATTCCATGATAATCCCGACTTTGAATTGTTTAATGACTTCTTCTTTGACTTTCAGACTCCACTCAGGTTTCAATCGCCTGAGCGTTTGTTTGACTGGTTTGAATCCATCCTTGATGGGCATTCGATGGATGACAATGTCCGTGGATAAGCCAATCATGTCTTCATGTGACCATGCAAATACATCCTGGTATTGCGTCAGGAATTCCATCAGGTCGGCTTTTTGATTGGTATGAGGTCTAAACCTATCTGGATTTCTTTGATATTTTTGGTGGTTCCTATGTTGATGGTGGTGGTTTGTTCGAGGTTCGGTTTGGGTTTGTCTTTGACCCATTCTTTGATCTCCTCGGGCACCTCATAGTCATCTTCCTCCTCTTGATCAATATCCATCAATTCGAAGTTCAGTTCTACATCAAAGTTGTAGTCATTTTGATAGGTTGGCATCTCATCAGCAGACACAAACACATCCAACGCTTGAGTCCTGAAAACAAAAAGGCTTCAATTAATATATACAACTGCTTAAACATACATATCATTATGTAAAGCATGATAAATTTGCTGTTATAGCTATCCAATCAAAAGTAAGCAGTAAATGAAAGCATGATTAAGGGCAGATGTACTCTCTTCCCTTTTAACCTTTTTGACCGAGGCAAGGGACACTGCTCCAGTTGTCCAAGGTTAGATTCTCATGCACTGGGAGAATCGAGGAATTGTGCTCGTCTGCCTCGTCTTAGATAATAACTAAGACATCCTTTAGAATAAGGTCGAGGCTTTTCTGTTGATTGTTCCTCTTCTTGATGCGAGGAATTTGGGCATGATCTTCGTCGTCACTGTCTGGGAATTCGTCATTCATGCCCTCGTAGTTAATAATGACCCTAATGTTAGCAAATGGGTCTCGTCCTTCGTACATGATCTTTTCTTTTCCCTTTTCACTGTCTGCCTTAGGCTTGAGGGCTTTTCTTTCATGGATAGGTATGATTGGAGGAAATAGCATGGCTCCTATTGCATTCGGGATTTTCCTCGTAGGCTTCACCCATCCGGTATTTATGAGGTTTGGCAGCAGAATTGTGGAGGCATGAGCCTTGGGATGTTTATGTGGGTTCCGGTGGCTTGACCAGGATGAATATCCCAATCCTGCTCTCCCAATCTGACTTGGGATTTGGACTGGCATCTTGATACCTTGCTTATCCTTTCCCAACCCTTCTCCAGGTTGGAAACCTGAAGATACCATTTCTTGCCCCACTGTCATTACTTTGGTGGAGACTTTAGGCTTTAGAGCTGGTGCCCGATAGGTAGATACTGAGTATCGCTCACCTCTAGAGCTTCAAAACTGGCAGGTTCAATCCCTGCATCCTGGCTAATTACTGGCATGTCCCCATGTATATAGGCAAGGTATTCTGTTTCGGCATTCACTATGATGAGGCTGTCGTTGATAATGTACTTGAGTTGTTGATGGAGGGTGGATGCCACAGCTCCTGCCATATGAATCCATGGTCTGCCCAGCAACAAGTTGTATCCGGTGGCGATGTTGAGCACCTGGAAAGATACATAAAAAGTGTGCGGACCAATTTCTAGAGGAAGCTCTATTTCCCCCATAGCCTGTCGGCGAGATCCATCGAAGGCTCGGATGACCATATGACTGGTTTTGATCAGGTTTGGATTGATCTTCATCCTTTCTAAGGTGTTGTATGGACAGATATTGAGGGATGATCCTCCATCGACGAGCACACCTCCGATCACATATCCGGAGGACATTACAGCTATATGCAGGGACTTGTGGTGGCCCGTTCCCTCTGCCGGGATATCATCATCCGTAAAAGATATCACATTGCTGTTGAAGATGTGCTCTATCACGTGACAGAATTTCTCAATATCCACTATATGTGGCAAATGAGCTTCTTCCAGTACTTTCTCTAGAATGTTGCGATGATATTCTGAGGATAGGACCAAGTCGAGGATGAACACGTGCTTAGGTGTTTTCTTCAAACTTTACACTACTTTGATTTCATTGTGTCCCATTTTGTTGAGGAACTCTTTGATTTTCTCTTCAGCCACCTTTACTTTGGCTTAGTTGACTAGTTTGATCACCCGCTGAGGCAGGTATAATGGATTGTCCTTTGATAGGATTGTAATGTTGTTTGAGATGGAACCTTCGTCGCTCCCGTAGTTCCATGTGACACTTTTCAGATTGATAATTGGATATTGAGGTCTGAAGGGTAAACTCAAAGGCTCAAGTGTTGCCACCTTCACAGTATTGTGCATTTCTTGGACCCCTTTCTCGGGCAGTACTAAGGGTTTCAGAGTCGACTCCCTATCGCATGATATGACCGCCACTGTGTTCTGGTTCCATATAGTGGGGATCCAGAGAGTGTCATTGTCAGGAAGATCGAGAATTTGATTTCCCCTTGTCGACGTTGGAAAATTTAAGAACCCTGCGGGTCGGTTCGTAACCCGGGTTTTCTCAAATTGATCTTTCTAAGTTCTCTCTACCCTTATTCTTTTTATTTAGGAAAAAGTTTTTGAAGGGTTTTTTAGGAAAGAGGCCAACATGTGTTTATGTCGACGATTTGAATGTTTAGAGTCGCCAGTTGGTAGATTGAAAAATGGTTGTACCAACTCAACTAAGTTTGATTTGAAAAGAGGCCCAATTGCTGGACACTGTCGAAACTTGATCTTTGAAATCAGAGTTTTGAGTTCGGGGGCTTGGTTAAGTGTGGGGAAGGTGTTCGGCACTCCACGACTCCCGTGTAAACACGGTACCGCATCTTCTCAATATTTCCTTTAAAACTGTGAATGCGTGAGTGAATGCTGTTTGAAAATTGGGCCTATTGATTGATTGAAAGTTTTGACAGGCTTCGTTGAGCCTATATACGAAGGGTTTGATTTGATTTGAAAATTTGTCTTTGATTTGATTTGCAAAAGCATTTGATTTGATTTTCTTGAAACGCTTTTCTTTTGATTGATTTGAAAATGATGTTTTGAAAGTTGTTTATCAAACCCTTACGCTGACATAGGAATTGAAACCGATTTATACTTCCAATTTTATCTTTATAGCCTTAAGGCTGCATGTGAATGTTGATTTGTTGGACTGCGAAGCATTCTCGACCACAGAAATATACAAGTGTCGGTCTCCTCATGGGTATGAAAACCATCGGAGGGACGCTGACACGACAATTGACATTTTTTCATTATAGTGAGACCTTAAATCCGGATAACCGTTTTAAGGTCTATGTATGTACATTTTACAGAAAAATCGGCGGGTACATCTATAAACTGGAATTTGTCCATCATGGGAATCAGATCTTGATCAATTTGATCGTGAATTCCACGATTCCTAGGCTCACATATGAGTAGCCCATAAACCTGCACAATTCAAATTTGCATAGAAATAGATATATATATATATATATATATATATATATATATATACATCCTCACGTCGCAATAGAACCAAGGATTCATCAGTAAATCCTGGCTGCGCGTGACCAAAGCGCCTCGTTCCCACTAGATAGTGATCTAAGGGACGCGAGGTTGCTTTTAAAGCTGAAACTAGAAAGAAAGCTAGATTTAAAGAAATCTCAGCCATTCTAGCTTTCCGGTTCAGTCTGGAGGTTTTGAACCGTTTGAAAACTAGAATTGGCGAGATTTAAATAAATCTAGTCCACCCGCAGATATGTCAGTGCAGATTCATATACAAATGAATATTAAATGCAGCAGTTGAATAAATTGAGTAAAGCAATATATATAATTATATATATACAAAAGCTGTAAAAGGGCGATGGGTTTTCACTCGCAAGCCCGGACTAGAATTAAAATATATAGATATTTATATAAAAGAACTGTAAATAGCCACGAAATAATCCAGGCTGTGACAGAAATGAAATATATATATATATATATATATATATATATATATATATATATATAAAATAGTAAAAAGGGCGATGGGTTTTCACGCCGGTGCCCGTACTGGAATTGAAATTGACATAAAGTAGTCACCCAGTGAATGGGGAGAGCACCTAGTATGAGAAAGTGTGCAAAATCAGTAAAATGGCCACGAAGTAATCCAGGCCGGACTGAAAATATACAAATATATATATATATATATATATATATATATATATATATATATTGACAGAAATGTTGTCAACCAATACTGGTGAGAGAACCAATTATGGTGAGAGTCTATTATATATGCGTAAATATATATAAAAGCGATAAATTACCTCAGATTTGACATCCGGGCTTGACAGAATTGAAATGTTAGTATATATACAGTTAAATATAAACAAAAAAGGGCCAAACCCAGACTGGGAAAATAAGCCAGTCCGGCGAAATTGCCAGAATGTGTGCTAGTGCATTAAAGCTGCTGGAGCTGATGGATCGTCAATCCGAGTTGTAAAAATGCAAAAATTTGCATTTATGTACAGAAATATAGCAAATTTTGACGAAAACGGCCGCGGAACTAAGTTCCGAGCATATTTAGAAGATGAAACTTCGTGTACAAGTGGAAAACAGTGCAAAGTAGTAGTATTGACTTTCTGATCGTAAAATTACTTACAATGGACTGCAATACGGGCTTTTTGCCAAATCATAGACTCTATACGTCCAAATCTATCTGTGGTTTTTTGATATATGGTAGTATATGGGTATACCTACGTGTTAGAGTGAAAATATTTGGGTTTGGAAGAGGTGTAAAAGTCGAGAAATTGAACTAATAGAGCTTCGCTACTTTTTCAAACTTTAAAATGAAGGGGGGGTGCACGTCTATTTATAGGCCAGGGAGCCCTAGCTCTACCTGCGACTATCGCAGGTAGAGGTGCGGCTCCCCTAGGTGGGGCCCACGTGCTGGGTTCCGTTATCTCAAAGTATATGCACTCCGGATAACGTGCAGTCGAAGTCGAAACTTTCAAACTTTTGATCGGAGCGTCCGTTTAAGGTGTACGATACCTTTTCGGAAAGCCCTCACCGAGAGTGTCGCCATGACATGGGATAAATCCTTTTTCGGGTCCAATAAGATGGGTTCATAACTAGGTCTTCGATTCCCCGCAGTTTATTCGTTGAGCTATCTTGCGTTGTTGGCACTCGGGATCGTTGATGTTGTTCGTTCTGACTCCGATGGCATCAATTCGGCTTGAGTTTGACCGAATCGGTTGAGAGTTGGTAAAATGATTGTTTTGCCCCTCCCGGGGTTGCCTGTGGTGTCAGCACGGCCTTTGATGGATCTGGCTTCCCAGGGTTGTCTCTGGGGCTGAACTACAGTTCCCAGATTGACGTCGGGGCTGACCTGTACTTTCCCGGCTGAGACTGGGGCTAATCTTGATGGCCTAATATTGAGATCAGGATTAATCAGAACCTCTCGAGTTGATGTCGGGGCTGCCTTGTACCTTTTAGGTTGCTGTCGAGGCTGGTTTGAAGACCCGATATTGAGATTGGGGTTGAACTTGCTTGCCCGATCGACAATCGGGGTTGAGTTGATAGCCTGATATTGAGATCGGGGTTAATCTGAAGGTCCGATTGGATATCGGAGATGGATTGATGGTCCGATTAGAGATAGGAGCTGGATTGACTGTCCGATTGGAGATCAGAGCTGGATTGACGGTCCGATTGGAGATCGGAGCTTGATAGATGGTTCGATTAGAGATCGGAGCATGATAAATGGTCCGATTGGAGATCAGAGCTGGATAGACGGTCCGATTGGAGATCAGAGCTGGATAGACGGTCCGATTGGAGATCAAAGCTTGATAGATGGTCTGATTGGACATCAGAGCTTGATAGACTGTCTGATTAGAGATCGGAGCTGGATAGACTGTCCGATTGGAGATCGCAGCTGGATAGACGGTCCGATTGGAGATCGGAGCTTGATAGACGGTCCGGTTAAAGATCGGAGCTTGATAGACGGTGCGATTGGAGATCGGAGCTTGATAGACGGTGCGATTGGAGATCAGAGCTGGATAGAAGGTCCGGTTGGAGATCGGAGCTGGATAGACGGCCCGATTAGAGATCAGAGCTGGATAGACGGCCCAATTGGAGATCAGAGCTGGATTGATGGTCCAATTAGAGATCGGAGCTGGATAGACGGTCCGATTGGAGATCGAAGCTGTATTGACAATCCGATTGGAGATCAGAGCTAGATTGACAGTTTGATTAGAGATCGGAGCTAGATTGATGGTCTGATTGGAGATCGGAGCTGGATAAATGGTCCGATTGGAGATCTGAGCTGGATAGAAGGTTCGATTGGAGATCGAAGCTTGATGGACGGTCCGATTGGAGATCGGAGCTGGATTGACAGTCCGATTAGAGATCGAAGCTGGATAGATGGTCCGATTGGAGATTAGAGCTGGATAGATGGTCCGATTAGAGATCGAAGCTGGATGGACAGTCCGATTAGAGATCGGAGCTAGATAGACTGTCCGATTGGAGATCAGAGCTGGACAGACGGTCTAATTGGAGATCGGAGCTACATAAAAGGTCCGATTAGAGATCAGAGCTTGATTGACCGTCCGATTAGAGATCGAAGCTGGATAGGCCGCCCGATTAGAAATTGGAGCTGGATAGAAGGTCCGATTGGAGATCAGAGCTGGATTAACTGTTCGATTGGAGATCAGAGCTAGATTGAAGGTCCGATTAGGGATCGGAGCTGGATAGATGGTCCAATTATAGATCAAAGCTGGATAGACAGTCTGATTGGAGATTGAAGCTAGATTGACGGTCTAATTAGAGATCGGAGCTGGATAGACGGTCTGATTAGAGATCAGAGCTGGATAGATAGTCTGATTGGAGATCGGAGTTTGATAGATGGTTTGATTGGAGATCGGAGCTAGATAGAAGTTTCGATTGGAGATCGGAGCTGGATTGACGGCCCGATCTGAGATCGAAGCTGGATAGACGGTTCGATTAGAGATTGGAGCTGGATTGATGGTTCAATTGGATATCAGAGCTAGATAGACAGTCCAATTGGAGATCGGAGCTGGATAGACGGTACGATTAGAGATCGGAGCTAGATTGACAGTCCGATTGGAGATCGGAGCTGGATTGACTGTCTGATTGGAGATCGAAGCTGGATAGACTGTCCGATTGGAGATCTAAGCTGGATAAACAGTTCGATTGAAGATCGGAGCTAGATTGATGGTTTGATTGGAGATCGGAGCTGGATTGACGATCCGATTAGAGATCGGAGCTGGATTTATCAACTTTGGTGGTCGAATTTAGGTTTACCGATATTGGTGATCAGATTTGAAATGACGGACCGGCATTGGTGGCCGGTTTTGAGTTGGAGGCCCGGTATTGAGACCGAGGTTGATTTAAACAGACGGCTCTGCCCTTCTACAATGTTGGTGATGGGGCAGTGAAAATTTTGAGTGTCTACAGACGTCCTTTCGATGAAGATCCGCATAACTCTTTTGTCGATCTTGTGCTGTTTGTATACGTTGTCGGATTATTTGGATCTTTTCCGTAGTCATACGTACTAACTCCGGTCCCAACAATGTTGCTTCACCCACCTCATCCTAGCATACTGGAGAGCGACACTTTCTCCCATACAATGCCTCGAATGGAGCTACGCCTATACTTGCCTGATAACAGTTGTTGTAGGAGAATTCCACCAATGGTAAGTACTTATCCCAACTCCCTTTGAAGTCTAGAACACAGAGTCTCAATAGATCTTCAAGAGTTTGAATAGTTCTTTCTGATTGTCCGTCCGTTTGAGAATGATAGGCCGAACTAAAACGTAAATCCACGCCCATAGCTTTTTGCAAACTGATCCAAAATCGTGAAGTAAATCTGGGGTCACGATCCGAAACTATGGATACTGGCATGCCATGCAATCTCACAATCTCATTCACGTACATATGAGCAAGACGTTCAAGGGAATAAGTCTCTCGTATCGACAAGAAATGAGCAGACTTGGTTAATCTATCAACAATAACCCAAGGAGACCTCTTGAGCTCTTGGAAGCTCTTCTCGCATTCCTCGCTCCAAACAAAAAAAAATAGGAGCACCCCAAGGAGACGTACTAGGACGTATAAAACTGATGTCTAATAATTCCTGTAATTGGACTTTTAACTCCTGAAGTTCAATAGGAGCCATTCGGTATGGGGTTTTAGAAATGGGTTTTGTACCGGGTTCAAGGTCAATAAAGAATTCAACTTCTCGTTCTGGGGGTAGACCGGGAAGTTCTTCGGGAAATACATCAGGAAACTCATTAACAACGGAAATATTATTCAAACCTGACGTATTCTGGTTTAGATCAGTGACATGAGCTAAGAAAGCTTGACATCCGTTTTTTAATAAACGAATAGCTTTGTGACTTGAAATGATATTGACTGATTTTAATGGTTTGTTGGTTTGGTGGTTTGGAATCGCACAACAGGTTGATTAGGAATATAAAAACTAACCACCTTACGGAAACAATCAATTTTGGCATGGTAAGTGGTTAACCAGTCAATTCCTAAAATCACGTCAAATGCAAATAATTTCAAAAATATAAGATCAATAGGTAAGGTAAGGGTACCAATCTGAATCAAGCAAGATTTGTAAACTGTGGATATAACAAAGGTTTCTCCTAACGGAGTTTCAACAGATAAGTCAAAGCCTAATTTATCAGAAGTCAAGTTCAAACGTTGAGCACAAGCAGGTGAAATAAAAGAATGGGTAGCACCGGTATCTAACAAGGTGTAAACTTCGCAAGAGTTTATGATTAACTAACCCGTGATAAATTCATTCGGGTTCCTCGCGTTTTGGGCAGTCACGACAAACGCTTTTCCAGGAATCACCGACAATGGCTTGTCCAAAACCGCCTTTGGAATCACCACCCCCGCTGGACTTGGTTTCGTAACAGGACAATCTCGAGCTATATGTCCTTTTTTTCCACAGTTATAGCATGCTTTGAATTGTTGTGGGCAGTTTGGGCTGATGTGTCCCTTCTTCCCGCATTTATAGCATACGACCGGTGGTCGTTCTCCTCCCCTAGAAATAGTCAACGCTGGTGCTGATGTTGATGTCTTCACATTCTCATTGTTATACCTTCTCTTCTTGAAATCTCCCCCCGATTCGCTTTTTCTACTATCATGGCCACGATTACCACCGGAGTGGTTACCGCTTCTGTCATACTTTCCTCCCCGCTGGTTGTCATTGCTCCGATGACTGCCGCCGCCGGTACGACCTTGGTTGTTGTCACTATCTCGTTCTAACAACTGGGCCCTGTTCACTACATCCGAATATAAAGAAAATTTATGAGAAATGAGGTATTGACATATTTCGGGTTTCAAACCTCTTAGAAACATCCGCGTCATACGTTCCTCATTTTCCACCAAATGAGGTGCAAACCTGGACAACTCCGCGAACTTAGCCTCGTACTGGGATACCGTCATATTGTTTTGTTCTAGTCTGATAAACTCTACCTCCTTCATATGACGAATACTTTCAGGAAAGTACTTGTCATTGAACAGTTTCTGAAATGCTTCCCAAGACATCTTGAGTGCGGCAGGCTGGGTACGCTTCACAGATTCCCACCAGTAATCTGCTTCTCCACGGAACATAAACGTGGCGAATGGAACCTTCTGTTCCTCCGTGCATCCCAAGACATCAAATATCTTGGTAATTTGTTTAATCCACGTCTCTGCTTTGATCGGATCCGGCTTCCCCAAAAACTCTGGTGGTCCCAACTCTTTGAACTGCTTGGCAGTGACAAGCCGCGAGTTGTTATTATCTCCACCTGTATTTTGCACACGAGTCTCCCTCGTCTGGTTTTGCATGAACTGTAAAAAACTTCTAAACATCTCATCGTTTATCGTCTGATCAGCGTTATTTTCAGGATGAACGTTGCCTTCTTGTTGCACGTTCTCCTGGTTAGTGATTAAAGGTGTCTCCACGATCTCATTCACTTTGTTGTTAACATTCTCAGCTGCCATTCTCAAATACTGTCATAAAACAAGGGTTAATTAAACAAATTAACATATCACATATTAACCCTATGCTCTGACTGACCAATTAAATACCACATAAGCTTAGGTAGGACACACTAGCGAAGGATTTACTCGTCTCTCCCCTCCTAGTTCTATTCCCCGATCTCCGCCAGAGATCATATCCCTAAGCTCTGATACCAACTGTGACGCCCCCAGAATAGGTCCAGTCAACCCAACCCATTCTGAGTCGCCAAATACATGGTACAGAATTTAAATACAAACTTTATATCACACGGTCGTGCAAAATACGACCACACAACTGTGAGTGTCAATACAAATCGTATATAATACGAAATATTAATATTCAAATTCATTCTTTATTTATTACAATTATTATCCCACTATTTTACAAAAATAGCGAGGACTACTACTGCTCTAACTCGGACCATCACTCTGTCCCCCGACTAGTTCCCGCAACGTTCTCATTTCCTGAAGAGGACAATAGATGAAAAGGGTGAGCTCAACTAGCCCAGTAAAAAATATTATGACAAAGATAATGGAAAATAAATTATCGTTAGTCTTCAACAAATCAGATAAAATATTATGGACAACAATTTTTACATCAATATTCGCAGCGGAAATAACAATTCATTAGAAGACTTAAGTAGAGAATGAAGTCTACTATCTTCTATGATTTAAAAGTTCATCATCAATATTTTATCCCTATAACATCAATCAATAGACATCTCAAATCAAATATTCATCTTTGCACTACGGCCAAAGATATTCATTTGTATCATCAGTGGTCACGTTCATCTCAACACCTGTCATCTTTGCACTACGGCCAAAGATATTCATCAGGTAATCATTCATCTTTGCTCTACAGGCCAAAGATATTCAGTCATATCACCTTTTAGGACTAAGGATGATGAAAAATATTTTAAAGAACGAATCCAGTGAGATAAAAGACAAAAATTAGGTATTCGTAATTTAGTTTATCCAAATTCAAGAATATTCCATAATAATACTTTGTGAAGCAAAATTCAAGAATAAAGATAAAAACTTGGATCCAATCAAAGATAGGAACCTTAACAAGCAATTTGGACAAACAGAAGAAAATTTAATTTTTTCGTGAATAGCGCCGTATATGTGAATAGTGTCGTATACGTAAATAGTAATCCCGACGGAAAAAGTAAGAATTTCAAAATAAAATCCATGACAATATTTTGGAATAATGATATTAAAAAGAATAACATCATTTACGAAAAAAATAACATCCCTTACCTCAAAAGAATAGTACCTCTGACTGGAATATCGGATATAATACCGAAGGAAACTTGCACGGAATACTAACACTCAAAGTATCTAAATACTCACAAAAATACGCTCGATATTATAGAGAGAGAAAACTTCTGATTCTGGTGTGATTTTCAATTCTAACCTAAGCACCCTATTTATAGGAAAAGCTTAGGATGCCAAAGTAGACTAAATTAATAAAATAATATATTTTTAAAAAAAAATTCCGCCGCCGGCTGCTTCATAATTTTTCAACAAACAACAAAAGTGGGGCCCACCCATTAAAAAAATATTTATTTTCTGAAACTTCAATAATTCATAATAAATAGCCCTTTTGTCAGAAAAATACAAATTCTATGTCCTTTTATAGGTAATTTAATTCTCTACAACTTTGCAGAAGAAAGTTTTTCCAAATTCCCAACATAAATTTTCCGAAATCCACAAACAGATGATTTTTCACACCAAAATACTGATAAAAACACATCAGCGCTAATTCCTTCTTTTATATCCACAAAATAAATATTTTCTTATCATATAAATTAATAATTAATTATTCATAAATAATATTACAGGACCACAATATTGACAACCAGGTCGTTCCTAGGAAAGAGGAGGCCTTCCGATAAGGACTTCTCCTTACTGGCGCGCAATTAAATAACCCCTCCTAAACAGAACTTCCTTAGACATTGTCAATAATGCTATCTAATAATATTATTCAAATAATATGAATTATTGAGTTGATAATGTGAAATACTGTGCAGTGACAATTATTGAATCAATAATACAAAATATCAACTGTAGCCATTATTGAATCAATCATATAAAATAGCAACGTAGCAATTATTGAGTCAATAAAATATCAATGTAACAATTATTGAGTCAATAATATAAAATATCAACGTAGCAATTATTGAGTCAATAATATAAAATATTGAACAGTAATTACTGTAACAATAATTGAGTAAGTGCCTTCTCACGTAAGACTCAATAATTCAAAATACTGTGCAATACCGTGTGCTACTGTGCAACACCGCGTATCACTGTATTTTAACCACCGGGTATTTCAATAGTACTAACGGTAATAACTACGCTGTTATTTTATAAAAAGGTTATTTCTGTCACTTTCTATATCCGACAGTTATTCTGTTGTGGGGCCCACAAATAGCTGCGTCGTCGTACGAATATTCCCCGATAACAAGAATATTCCACGACCAAACGAATATTCCCCGACAACAAGAATATTTTATAACCACTTGCTCATTTTAAAATATTTGCACATTTCACCCATAACTTTCATATTATCAAATCAACACCTTACTATTTCGAAATAATATATAAAGAAAATTAAATCTTTATTTATAAAAGTTGGGGTCTTACAACCTCCCCTCCTTATGAAATTTCGTCCTCGAAATTGACGTACGTACCTGGTATGTCAAAAAGGTGAGGATACCTCGCTTTCATTTTCGATTCCAACTCCCAGGTCATTTCCTCAATTGCATGGTTTCTCCACAGAACTTTAACTTGAGGTATAATTTTCGAGCGTAGGACATGCTCCTTCCTATCCAAGATCTTGACAGGTACCTCCTCGTACGTTAAATCTTCGGCTATCTCGTCTGGTTCTAACTCAATAATGCGGTTTGGATCTTTCACATATTTACGAAGCACGGATATGTGAAAAATATTATGAACACGAGACATGCTTGGAGGTAAAGCGAGTCTATAGGCCACATTTCCTACTCGGTCAAGAATCTCAAATGGACCAATGAATCATGGATTGAGCTTTCCTCTCTTCCCGAATTTCGTAACTCCCTTCCACGGAGCAACACGTAATAACACATGGTCCCCAACATTAAATTTCACGTCCTTTCGATGAAGATCCGCATAACTCTTTTGTCGATCTTGTGCTGTTTGTATACGTTGTCGGATTATTTGGATCTTTTCTGTAGTCATACGTACTAACTCCGGTCCCAACAATGTTGCTTCACCCACCTCATCCCAGCATACTGGAGAGCGACACTTTCTCCCATACAATGCCTCGAATGGAGCTACGCCTATACTTGCCTGATAACTGTTGTTGTAGGAGAATTCTACCAATAGTAAGTACTTATCCCAACTCCCTTTGAAGTCTAGAACACAGAGTCTCAATAGATCTTCAAGAGTTTGAATAGTTCTTTCCGATTGTCCGTCCGTTTGAGGATGATAGGCCGAACTGAAACGTAAATCCACGCCCACAACTTTCCTCAAACTGATCCAAAATCGTGAAGTAAATATGGGGTCACGATCCGAAACTATGGATACTGGCATGCCATGCAATCTCATAATCTCATTCACGTACATATGAGCAAGACGTTCAAGGGAATAAGTCTCTCGTATCGGCAAGAAATGAGCAGACTTGGTTAATCTATCAACAATAACCCAAATCGCATCTATGCCTTGAGAAACCTTGGGAAGACCCGTAACGAAATCCATCGTAATGTGTTCCCACTTCCCTTTTGAAATCTCCAGTGGTTGCAATGGACCCTATGGTACTTGATGCTCCACCTTTACACGTTGACAAGTTAAACATCTCGAAATAAACTCCGCGTCTCTCTTTTCATATTGCTCCACCAAAATGTATGTCGAAGATCACGATACATTTTGGTACTCCCAGAATGGATCGCAAACTGTGTGTTGTGTGCCTCCATCATAATTCTATACTTCAAGTCGAAATCGTTAGGAACACAAAGTCTGGAGTTGACTCGAAGTATTCCCTCTTCATCGATTCTTGCTTCTAGAATGGCACCTTCTTGCACTTTCTTCTTCATCTTCATCAGTTCCAAATCCGTAGCTTGAGCAGCTTTAACTTTATCAATCAAAGCTGGTTCCACGCGTATACTTGACATCATCGCATTCGTTTTCACATATGATCTTCTACTCAACGTGTCAGCTACCACGTTCGCTTTTCCAGGATGGTATTGGATGGTATGATCGTAATCTTTCAACAGCTTAAGCCAATGTCGTTGCCGCATGTTAAGTTCCTTCTGAGTGAAGAAATATTTAAGGCTCTTATGATCCGTATAAATCTCCACTTTCTCCCCGTACAGGTAGTGTCTCCAGATCTTCAACGCGAAAATGACTGCTGCCAACTCTAGATCATGAGTAGGATAATTCCTCTCATATTCTTTGAGTTGTCGCGAGGCATAGGCTATGACTTTCCCATGTTGCATGAGAACACATCCTAACCCTTTGCCCGAAGCATCGCTGTAGATAACAAATCCATCCGAACAAGATGGTATTGTCAGAACATGTGCCGAAATAAGTCTCCTCTTGAGCTCTTGGAAGCTCTTCTCGCATTCCTCGCTCCAAACGAATAAAACAGGATCACCCCAAGGAGACGTACTAGGACGAATAAAATCGATGTCAATTAATTCCTGTAATTTGACTTTTAACTCCTGAAGTTCAATAGGAGCCATTCGGTATGGGATTTTAGAAATGGGTTTTGTACCAGGCTCAAGGTCAATAAAGAATTCAACTTCTCGTTCTGGGGGTAGACCGGGAAGTTCTTCGGGAAATACATTAGGAAACTCATTAACAACGGAAATATTATTCAAACCTGACGTATTCTGGTTTAGATCAGTGACATGAGCTAAGAAAGCTTGACATCCGTTTTTTAAAAAACGAATAGCTTTGTGACTTGAAATGATATTGACTGATTTTAATGGTTTGGTGGTTTGGTGGTTTGGAATCTCACAACAGGTTGATTAGGAATATAAAAACTAACCACCTTACGGAAACAATCAATTTTGGCATGGTAAGTGGTTAACCAGTCAATTCCTAAAATCACGTCAAATGCAAATAATTTCAAAAATATAAGATCAATAGGTAAGGTAAGGGTACCAATCTGAATCAAGCAAGATTTGTAAACTGTGGATATAACAAAGGTTTCTCCTAACGGAGTTTCAACAGATAAGTCAAAGCCTAATTTATCAGAAGTCAAGTTCAAACGTTGAGCACAAGCAGGTGAAATAAAAGAATGGGTAGCACCGGTATCTAACAAGGTGTAAACTTCGCAAGAGTTTATGATTAACTAACCCGTGATAAATTCATTCGGGTTCCTCGCGTTTTGGGCAGTCACGACAAACGCTCTTCCAGGAATCACCGACAATGGCTTGTCCAAAACCGCCTTTGGAATCACCACCCCCGCTGGACTTGGTTTCGCAACAGGACAATCTCGAGCTATATGTCCTTATTTTCCACAGTTATAGCATGCTTTGAATTGTTGTGGGCAGTTTGGGCTGATGTGTCCCTTCTTCCCGCATTTATAGCATACGACCGGTAGTCGTTCTCCTCCCCTAGAAATAGTCGACGCTGGTGCTGATGTTGATGTCTTCACATTCTCATTGTTATACCTTCTCTTCTTGAAATCTCCCCCCGATTCACTTTTTCTACTATCATGGCCACGATTACCACCGGAGTGGTTACCGCTTCTGTCATACTTTCCTCCCCGCTGGTTGTCATTGCTCCGATGACTGCCGCCGCCGGTACGACCTTGGTTGTTGTCACTATCTCGTTCTAACAACTGGGCCCTGTTCACTACATCCGAATATAAAGAAAATTTATGAGAAATGAGGTATTGACGTATTTCGGGTTTCAAACCTCTTAGAAACATCCACGTCATACGTTCCTCATTTTCCACCAAATGAGGTGCAAACCTGGACAACTCCGCGAACTTAGCCTCGTACTGGGATACCGTCATATTGTTTTGTTCTAGTCTGATAAACTCTACCTCCTTCATATGACGAATACTTTCAGGAAAGTACTTGTCATTGAACAGTTTCTGAAACGCTTCCCAAGACATCTTGAGTGCGGCAGGCTGGGTACGCTTCACAAATTCCCACCAGTAATCTGCTTCTCCACGGAACATAAACGTGGTGAATGGAACCTTCTGTTCCTCCGTGCATCCCAAGACATCAAATATCTTGGTAATTTGTTTAATCCATGCCTCTGCCTTGATCTGATCCGGCTTCCCCAAAAACTCTGGTGGTCCCAACTCTTTGAACTGCTTGGCAGTGACAAGCCACGAGTTGTTATTATCTCCACCTGTATTTTGACACGAGTCTCCCTCGTCTGGTTTTGCATGAACTGCAAAAAACTTCTAAACATCTCATCGTTTATCGTCTGATCAGCGTTATTTTCAGGATGAACGTTGCCTTCTTGTTGCACGTTTTCCTGGTTAGTGATTAAAGGTGTCTCCACAGTCTCATTCACTTCGTTGTTAACATTCTCAGCTGCCATTCTCAAATACTGTCATAAAATAAGGGTTAATTATACAAATTAACATATCACATATTAACCCTATGCTCCGACTGACCAATTAAATACCACATAAGCTTAGGTAGGACACACTAGCGAAGGATTTACTCGTCTCTCCCCTCCTAGTTCTATTCCCCGATCTCTGCCAGAGATC
The DNA here is from genome assembly GCA_020205555.1 of Panax stipuleanatus. Taxonomy (NCBI): domain Eukaryota; kingdom Viridiplantae; phylum Streptophyta; class Magnoliopsida; order Apiales; family Araliaceae; genus Panax; species Panax stipuleanatus. The sequence continues at coordinate 111,452,591 of CM035119.1, read as the reverse complement.
ATATCCCTAAACTCTGATACCAACTGTGACGCCCCCAGAATAGGTCCAGTCAACCCAACCCATTCTGAGTCGCCAAATACATGGTACAGAATTCAAATACAAACTTTATATCACACGGTCGTGCAAAATACGACCACACAACTGTGAGTGTCAATACAAATCGTATATAATACGAAATATTAATATTCAAATTCATTCTTTATTTATTACAATTATTATTCCACTATTTTACAAAAATAGCGAGGACTACTACTGCTCTAACTCGGACCATCACTCTGTCCCCCGACTAGTTCCCGCAACGTTCTCATTTCCTGAAGAGGACAATAGATGAAAAGGGTGAGCTCAACTAGCCCAGTAAAGAATATTATGACTAAGATAATAGAAAATAAATTATCGTTAGTCTTCAACAAATCAGATAAAATATTATTGACAACAAGTTTTAGATCAATATTCGCAGCGGAAATAACAATTCATTAGAAGAGTTAAGTAGAGAATGAAGTCTACTATCTTCTATGATTTAAAAGTTCATCACCAATATTTTATCCCTGTAACATCAATCAATATACATCTCAAATCAAATATTCATCTTTGTACTACGACCAAAGATATTCATTTGTATCATCAGTGGTCACGTTCATCTTAACACCTGTCATCTTTGCACTACGGCCAAAGATATTCATCACATAATCATTCATCTTTGCTCTACAGGCCAAAGATATTCAGTCATATCACCTTTTAGGACTAAGGATGATGAAAAACGTTTTAAAGAACGAATCCAGTGAGATAAAAGACAAAAATTAGGGATTCATAATTTAGTTTATCCAAATTCAAGAATATTCCATAATAATACTTTGTGAAGCAAAATTCAAGAATAAAGAAAAAAGCTTGGATCCAATCAAAGATAGGAACCTTAACAAGCACTTGGACAAATAGAAGAAAATTTAATTTTTTCGTGAATAGCGCCGTATACGTGAATAGTGCCGTATACGTGAATAGTAACCCCGACGGAAAAAGTAAGAATTCCATAATAAAATCCATGACAATATTTTGGAATAATGATATTGAAAAGAATAACATCATTTATGAAAGAAATAACATCCCTTACCTCAAAAGAATAGTACCTCTGACTGGAATATCGCATATAATACCGAAGAAAACTTGCACTGAATACTAACACTCAAAGTATCTAAATACTCACAAAAATACGCTCGATATTATAGAGAGAGAAAACTTCTGATTCTGGTGTGATTTTCAATTCTAACCTAAGCACCCTATTTATAGGAAAAGCTTAGGATGCCAAAGTATACTTAATTAATAAAATAATATATTTTAAAAAAAAATTCCGCCGCCGGCTGCTTCAGAATTTTTCAACAAACAACAAAAGTGGGGCCCACCCATTAAAAAAAATATTTATTTTCTGAAACTTCAATAATTCATAATAAATAGCCCTTTCGTCAGAAAAATACAAATTCTATGTTCTTCTAGAGGAAATTTAATTCTCTACAACTTTACAGAAGAAAGTTTTTCCAAATTCCCAACATAAATTATCCGAAATCCACAAACAGATGATTTTTCACACCAAAATACTGATAAAAATACATCAGCGCTAATTCCTTCTTTTATATCCATAAAATAATTATTTTCTTAACATATAAATCAATAATTAATTATTCACAAATAATATTACAGAACCACAATATTGACAACCAGGTCGTTCCTAGGAAAGAGGTGGCCTTCCAATAGGGACTTCTCCTTACTGGCGCGCAATTAAATAACCCCTCCTAGACAGAACTTTCTTAGACATTGTCAATAATGCTATCTAATAATATTATTCAAATAATATGAATTATTGAGTTGATAATGTGAAATACTGTGCAGTGACAATTATTGAATCAATAATACAAAATATCAACTGTAGCCATTATTGAATCAATCATATAAAATAGCAACGTAGCAATTATTGAGTCAATAAAATATCAATGTAACAATTATTGAGTCAATAATATAAAATATCAACGTAGCAATTATTGAGTCAATAATATAAAATATTGAACAGTAATTACTGTAACAATAATTGAGTAAGTGCCTTCTCACGTACTACTCAATAATTCGAAATACTGTGCAATACCGTGTGCTACTGTACAACACCGCGTATCACTATATTTTAACCACCGGGTATTTCAACAGTACTAACGGTAACAACTACGCCGTTATTTTATAAAAAGGTTATTTCTTTCGCTTTCTATATCCGACAGTTATTCCGTTGTGGGGCCCACAAATAGTTGTGCCGTCGTACAAATATTCCCCGACAACAAGAATATTCCACGACCAAACGAATATTCCCCGACAACAAGAATATTTTATAACCACTTGCTCATTTTAAAATATTTGCACATTTCACCCATAACTTTCATATTTATCAAATCAACACCTTACTATTTCAAAATAATATATAAAGAAAATTAAATCTTTATTCATAAAAGTTGGGGTCTTACATGTTGCTTGCTCATTGAATGAGGATGACTGATCTCATGATCATTTGTGTGGAGACATTAAAGCAAGTATGTAGATGCTTATTGGAGAATAAGTTCACTGAACGTGACTCGCTATGGAATACCTAATGGAGTTTTACTCGCCTGTCAATAGGAATTCCTAATGTGATAATAGTACAAGTGATCCTTGGACTTGAGATCATCATAGTATCTTGTATGTAATAAATTATACTTTGACTTATTCCTTAAGGCCTTTTAAGGCATATATAGGGTATGCTTGGGTATAATGAGTTGCATATGGAGATAATGTATGATCAATAAAGAATCTACCACCTCTAGTAAAAGAGGAGATATGTCCTATATGATTCGTTAAATGACAACCCAGGAATCCTTGGGCAAGGTAGAATGAAATTAGAAAGAGGTTTCTAATTTGCATTATTTGGAGTTGTGCGTTTTCTAATCGAAATATATATGATTAAATAAATTAAGACTTGACAGTAAATCCATGTCTTATATTTAATTGGGACATTGTATGGTGGAAGGATTGAATTGTACAGTAACTATTAACTCACAGGTTCTTTTATGATTAATGTTGAAATCTATATTATCTGGAAAGTCGTTGATCGCTAGGGAGGCTTATCCCTATTGTAGAATAAATATTATTTATTTAAATAGATTATTAGTTTAATTTATTTATTTAAATAAGATTATAATTGTTCTAATTGATTTATTCACAACCGGTTTAATATGGAGAACCTAAAGGGTCACACCATAAAAGGAAGAAGAATTATTTAAGAAGAAAATGGCATGATAGTAATAATGCATTAAGTGTAATTAATTTAATCTATGGTGATAGAATAAATTAAATAGCTTAATGTTTATTATTTAATATTTTAGAAATATTAAATATAAATTAATAAGAGGAGTCTTATTAATATTATTATTATTATTATTATTTTAATTCTAAAGGAGTTTAGGAATTAATATAATATCAGTACTCTCTCTCAATCCTAATAAGATTAAGATATAAATTAATTAAAAGTATTTAATTAATTAATTAAATAAAATCCTATTCTAATTGGATTAGGAGGGTTAACCTAATATCTGTATAAGAGAGTCTTATATCAGAAATAAGGTACGTGAATTTTTTCAAATGTTGGGAGTACACATATTCTATAGAGATAGAAACAAGGGTTAAGCCAATAACCCATCTTCTTGAGTTCTTCATCTTCCTTGGTAGATCACCGTTAGAGGCCAAACATTTGGGTGGCAGACATTGATCAAGGGAATGAGCCACTATAGAGGAATCAAAGGAATCAAAGGAGTAGAACTCGTACCTGAGGAAGCTTGGATCTTCAAAGGTATAATTCCATCCTCTCCTTCTATGTATTGATTGATAATTGATGCACAAGATCATGGTTAAGGGTTTGTAAGAAAATTTTAAAATTTGATTTTTCATCCCTTTCGCTGTGTTTATGTAACTTCATTGCATGCTTATGTTTCTAGCAAACCCAACAGTGGTATTAGAGTCAATCTTGTACTAATTATCAATTTATGTTATTCCATACATGTATGATATGCAATTGGATCGAGTTCTTGGGCAACAAAATTTTTTCAGATTCTGCGAAGCTGCGCAGCTGCGCCGGTGCAAGGCCTTCTTGCTGCGCCGGTGTCTGTTCCTGGTTTTCATGCTGCACAGCTGCGCCGGTTCCCTTTACATTCCTAACGCAGCTGCACCACTGGACAGGAACTGGAAAATTTTTCTTTTGTTTTGATTAATTAAATAAATGGTTTATTTAATTAATAAAGGTTTAAAATAAAGATGTTTATTTAATATGAAATATGATTTCAGAATTGCTAAAATTAAAGAGTTTAATTTAAAATTATTTTTGAATGAAATAAAGAAGTTTATTTTTTCAAAAACAAAGTTTAGCAAACATTTGTCCATTAACTGATATTAATGCATATATGGAATGAATTTACTTTCATGAGATGAATAAGTTTTATTGATACGTATGATGATATGTATGTTAATAAAAGAGATTGATTATGGACTATGACCAATGTGATTGGATTTTATTTTGGATGAATGCTTGAATGTATAGGTTTTATAAAATGGGGTCTGCGTACCTCGTCTTTTCTATTTTTTTTATTGTAAATTCTATCTCTCTCCTATGTACTTCCCCTTGACTGTTGATCAATGTTTCTATTTAAATGAAATAGTTTATGTAGTAGGATTAGTTAGAATTTTTGAAGAACTGGAGATCAAGGAGCAAAGAGCGCTTGAAGACCCATTTGTATGGAGCCCGGGTTTAAATGTAATCGTTACGTTTAAATTTAAATTCTTGCACTCCTAGGTTTGACCTTTTTGGTTCACTCGGTGGCTCTAGTGAACCAAACTAGAATAAAAGTCCATAATCAATCCGGGTAAAATATAGTATTCTATATTGCATGCTAAATATTATATATATTATATTTTATGCAAACATGTTTCGCATGTTTAATAAAATGACGCGTATTTTATATATATATGTGCATGCGCGCTAAATAAGATGAGACAAATAATAACAAACCCCTCAAAGAAATAATATTAAGTCCGAAGCGTTCAAATGATATTTGGAATATCGAACGTCACCTTCTAGCATGATTAATTAATAGAGTATTAAATATTTAATATGAGTTTGTTGTGCTATCCACAAGGCGAGTATTGAGTATTTAAGATGTTAATTAATCACATTTGATGCTTATCAAGAAAATTGAATGATCTAGTCTTGTTGTGCTATCCACAAGGACGAATATTTTTCTTTTTTAAATTTATGAAAGTGCTAGGATGGACTTAACTTAAATCATTTTAGTTCGGATGTGCACACACATGACCATTATGATTTAAGAGGCAAAATAAATGGAGTTACATGGTGATGTAATTGACAAGAGTTGTCTACCTATTTATTTGTATATCGCTTGTTGTGCTATCCACAAGGTTATATACATTTGAAATGGGATCCTTAATCTCACTAGCAAATCTTTAATTAGATGTTGCCGAACTATATAAGTGAGGGTAATATAGTTTGATGAAAATAGTGGGAGATACCAATTTAAAATAAAGACCTAAATTTATTTTGGTATGCAAAGTTAATAAAATGAATGTTTGCTAAAAATGTTATCATTTCACATGCAGAATTTTAAAAAATGTCAAAATCACTAATCTCACTGCGAAGCATTCTTGATGCAAATAAGCTTACCGGCCCGAATTATGAGGACTGGCTAAGAAATTTGAGAATTGTTCTCACTGCTGAAAAGATTTCTTATGTCCTAAATTCAACTATCCCTGAATCTGTTTCGAAAATAGCCTCTGAGGAAGAGATTGCCACTTTCAATAAATGGCAAGATGATGCATCTGTGGCTCAATGTATCATGCTCGCATCCATGAATAACGAGCTTCAGCGTCAGCACGTAAATATGGATACTCCTGCTATGCTGCTTCCCCTCAAGGAGTTGTATGGTGAACAGAGGAGGACTGCTAGATATGAGATATCTAAGGAGCTCTTCCGATCTCGGATGACCGAGGGCACTGCCATCGAGACTCATTTTCTGAAGGTAATCAATTTGATTGAACGCCTTGGACAGCTTGGGTTCGTCATGGATGGGGGGTTGAGTCAAGACTTGGTCATGCAGTCACTCCCTGAGACCTTCTCGCAGTTTGTGGTTAATTTTCACATGAATAAGCTAGATGTCAGCTTGCCTGAGCTGCTTAACATGCTGAAAACTACAGAAGGTCACTTCTCATCCAAGAAGAACCATGTCTTAATGGTGGATTCTTCCAATAAGAAAGAGGCCCAACGTGTCTTCTGAAAAGAAGAAATCTAAGAAGGCTAAGGGAAAGGGGAAAGAAAAGGAACAAAAGAAACTTGAACCAGCTAAAGGAATGTGCTTTCATTGCAACGAGCCGGGACATTGGAAGAGGAACTGCAAGAAGTTTCTAGCAGAGAAGAAGATTGGAGAAGCTTCGACTTCCAATCAAGGTTTGTTTGTGATTAAAATTAATTTTTTTGAAAGTCATAATTCTACTTGGGTATTGGATACCGGCTGTGGGTCTCACATATGTAACACTGTGCAGGGACTGGTCAGAAGTAGAAAGTTGAACAATGAAGAGGTGATCCTACGAGTGGGGAATGGAGCAAAGATTGTTGTATTAGCTGTAGGAACTTATTGTTTAGCAATGCCTTCGGGCAAGTCCATTTATCTTAATAACTGTTATTATGTTCCGAATATTATTAAAAACATTATTTCAATTTTTGTATTGGATATGGAAGATTTTGACGTTATTATAAATAACAATGGTTGTTCTATTTATAAAGACGATGTTTTATATGGTATTGGAAATTTGCGAAATGGGATTTATATACTTGACTTGCAAGAAAATATATTTAAAATTGAACAAACTAAGAAAAGGAAAAGAGATGATATTAATTATACCAACATGTGGCACTGTAGACTCGGTCATATCAATGAAACAAGATTATCTAAGTTGCATAAGGATGGGCTCCTAGAGCTATCCGATTATAAATCATATCCAACTTGTGAATCTTGTCTCATGGGTAAAATGACTAAATCTCCTTTTAGTGGAAAAGGAGAAAGAGTTACAGAGTTATTGGCATTGATTCACACAGACATTTGTGGACCTATGACAACTAGTGCACGGGGTGGGTATTCTTATTTTATTACTTTCACTGATGATCACTCAAGATTTGGATATATGTATTTAATGAAATACAAATCAGAATCATTTGAAAAGTTCAAAGAGTTCAGAAGTGAAGTAGAGAAACAAACGGGCAAGAGTATTAAGATACTTCGATCAGATCGAGGTGGAGAATACTTTAGCAGTGAGTTTCTCAATTGTCTCAAAGAAAATGGTATAATCTCACAATGGACTCCTCCAGGTACACCACAGTTAAATGGAGTATTTGAAAGGAGAAATCGAACATTTGTGGACATGGTTTGATCCATGATGAGTTTTACCGACCTTCCAATTTCCTTTTGGGATTATGCCCTAGAAACGACTGCATACCTACTTAACAAGGTACCTACAAAATCCGCCCCAAAGACTCCATATGAGATGTGGAAAGGGAGGACACCAAATCTTAAGCATGTTAAGACTTGGGGTTGTCCAGCTTATGTCAAAAAATTTGAAAATGATAAGCTACAGACTAAATCCGATAAGTGTAGATTTGTGGGATACCCTAAAGAAACCGTAGGGTATTATTTCTATCATCCAACTGATCAAAAGGTGTTTGTCGCGAAGCATGCTGCCTTCTTGGAGAAAGAGTTTATCCATGAAGGGGTCAGTGGGAGTAAGATATATCTTGAAGAAGTTCAAGAACCACAAATTACCACGGATCAAAGTCAGGTACCTATACCAAGTAGAAGAACCTACTGTACCACACCCTGTTCGTAAATCTGGAAGAGTACCGAAGATACCTGAGAGGTAAGGATTCGTTATAGAGGATGACGATGAGGTACACATCATGAATGATGATGATCCATTGAATTACGAACAGGCTATGAGTAATAAAGACTCAGGAAAATGGCTTGAAGCCATGAAATCCGAAATGGACTCCATGTATGAGAACAAAGTATGGACTTTGGTTTCACCACCTGAAGGCATTAAGCCTATTGGGTGTAAATGGGTTTTTAAGAGAAAAACTGGAGCAGAAGGGAAGGTAGAGACCTTAAGGCCCGACTGGTTGCAAAAGATTTCAAACAAAGACAAGGAGTTGACTATGATGAAACCTTCTCACCAGTAGCCATGCTCAAGTCCATTCGGATTTTGCTTGCGATTGCAGCTTATAACGACTATGAGATCTGGCAGATGGACGTCAAAACGGCCTTCCTAAATGGGAAACTTGAGGAGGATGTGTATATGACACAACCAGAGGGATTTATTTTAAAAGTTGGAACAAATCAAGTCTCCCTCGTCTGGTTTTTCATGAACTGCAAAAAACTTCTAAACATCTCATCGTTTATCGTCTGACCAGCGTTGTTTTCAGGATGAACATTGCCTTCATGTTGCACGTTCTCCTGGTTGGTGATTAAAGGTGTCTCCACGGTCTTATTCACTTCATTGTTAACATTCTCAGCTGCCATTCTCAAATACTGCCATAAAACAAGGGTTAATTAAACAAATTAACATATCACATAATAACCCTATGCTCCGACTGACCTATTACATACCACATAAGCTTAGGTAGCACATACTAGTGAAGGATTTACTCGTCTCTCCCCTCCTAGTTCTATTCCCCGATCTCCGCCAGAGACCATATCCCTAAGCTTTGATACCAACTGTGACGCCCCCAGAATAGGTCCAATCAACCCAACCCATTCTGAGTCGCCAAATACATGGTATAGAATTCAAATACAAACTTATATATCACACGGTCGTGCAAAATATGACCACACAACTGTGAGTGTCACTACAAATATGTACAAAATATTAACATTCAAACTAAGTCCTCATTACAATTATTATCACACTATTTATTAGAAATAGTGAGGACTACTACTGCTCTAACTCGGACCATCACTCTATCCCCCGACTAGATCCTGCGACATTCTCATTTCCTGAAGAGGACAATAGATAAAAAGGGTGAGGTCAACTAGCCCATTAAAGAATATTATGACTAAGATAATGGAAAATAAATTATCGTTAGTCTTCAACAATTCAGATAAAATATTATTGACAACAAGTTTTAGATCAATATTCGCAGCGGAAACAACAATTCATTAGAAGAGTTAAGTAGAGAATGAAGTCTACTATTTTCTATGATTTAAAAGTACATCATCAATATTTTATCCCTGTAACATCAATCAATATACATCTCAAATCAAGTATTCATCTTTTCACTACGGGCCAAAGATATTCATTTGTATCACCAGTGGTCATGTTCATCTCAACACCTGTCCATCTTTGCACTACGGCCAAAGATATTCAACAGGTAATCATGCATCTTTGCTCTACAGGCCAAAGATATTCAGTTATATCACCTTTTATGACTGAGGATGATAAAAAATATTTTAAAGAACGAATCCAGTGAGATAAAGGACAAAGATTAAGGACTCGTATTTTAGTTTATCCAATTCAAAAATACTTCGTAATAATCAACTGTGGAGCAAAATTCAAGAATAAACTCAAAACTTAGATCCAATCAAAGATAGGAACCTTAACAAGCACTTGGACAAATAGAAGAAAATTTAATTTTTTTCGTGAATAGCGCCGTATACGTGAATAGTGTCGTATACGTGAATAGTAACCCCGACGGAAAAAGTAAGAATTTCATAATACAATCCATAACAATATTTTAGTATAATGATATTGAAAAGAATAACATCATTTCCGAAAGAAAATAACATCCCTTACCTCAAAAGAATAGTACTTCTGACTGGAATATCGGATATAATACCGAAAGAAACTTGCACTGAATAGTAACGCTCAAAGTATCTAAATACTCACAAAAATACGCTCGATATTATAGAGAGAGAAAACTTCTGATTCTGGTGTGATTTTCAATTCTAACCTAAGCACCCTATTTATAGGAAACGCTTAGGATGCCAAAGTAGATTTTTTAATAAAATAATATTTTTTTTAAATTTTCGCCGCCAGCCAAAAGCCATCGGCCACCAGCCACCGGTGGGGCCCACCTCCCATTAAAAAAATATTTATTTTCCGAAACTTCAATAATTCATAATAAATAGCCCTTTTATCAAAAAAAATACGAATTCTATGTCCTTTTCATATAAAATTTAATTTTCTACAACTTTGTAGAAGGAAGTTTTTCCAAATTCCAAACATAAATTATCCGAAATCCATAAACGGATGATTTTCCACACTAAAATACTGATAAAAACACATCAGCACTAATTCTTTCTTTTATATCTACAAAATAAATATTTTCTTATCATATAAATCAATAATTAATTATTCATAAATAATATTATAGAACTATAATATTGACAATCAGGTCGTTCCTAGGAAAGAGGGGGCCTTCCGATAAGGATTTTTTTTTACTGGCGTGCAATTAAATAACCCCTTCTAGACAAAACTTCCTTAGACATTGTCAATAATGCTATCTAATAATATTATTCAAATAATATGAATTATTGAGTTGATAATGTGAAATATTGTGCAGTGACAATTATTGAATTAATAATACAAAATATCAACGGTAGCAATTATTGAATCAATCATATAAAATAGCAACGTAGCAATTATTGATATAACTATCAACGTAGCAATTATTGAACCAATAAAATATCATTCAATTATTGAATCGATAATATAAAATATTGAACAGTAATTACTGTAACAATAATTGAGTAGTGACTTCTTACGTAAGAACCAATAATTCAAAATACTGTGCAATACCGTGTGCTACTGTGCACAACGAGTATTACTTTATTTTTATCACCGGGTATTTTAACAGTTTAACCGTAACAGTTTTACCGTTATTTATAAAAAAGGTTATTTCTGTCGCTTTCTATATCCGACAGTTATTCCGTTGTGGGGCCCACAAATAGCTGCGCCGTCGTACGAATATTCCCCGACAACAAGAATATTCCACGACCAAACGAATATTCCCCGACAACAATGAATATTTTATAACCACTTGCTTATTTTGAAATATTTGCACATTTCACCCATAATTTTTCACATTTATCAAATCAACACCTTACTATTTTGAAATAATATATAAAGAAAATTAAATCTTTATTCATAAAAGTTGGGATCTTACAACCTCCCCTCCTTATGAAATTTCTTCCTCGAAATTGACGTACGTACCTGGTATGTCGAAAAGGTGAGGATACCTCGCTTTTATTTCTGATTCCAACTCCCAGGTCATTTCCTCAATAGCATGGTTTCTCTATAAAACTTTAACTTGAGGTATAATTTTTGAGTGTAGGACATGCTCCTTCCTATCCAAGATCTTGACAGGTACCTCCTCGTACGTTAAATCTTCAGCTATCTCGTCCGGTTCTAACTCAATAATGTGGTTTGGATCTTTCACATATTTACGCAACACGGATATGTGAAAAATATTATGAACACGAGACATGCTTGGAGGTAAAGCGAGTCTATAGGCCACCTTTCCTACTCGGTCAAGGATCTCAAATGTACCAATAAATCGTGGATTGAGCTTTCCTCTCTTGCCAAACCTCGTAACTCCCTTCCACAGAGCAACACGTAAAAACACATGATCCCCAACATTAAATTCCACGTCCTTTCGATGAAGATCCGCATAACTCTTTTGTCGATCTTGTGCCGTTTGTATACATTGCCGGATCATTTGAATCTTTTTCGTAGTCATACGTACTAACTCCGGTCCCAACAATGTTGTTTCACCCACCTCGTCCCAGCATACTGGAGAACGACACTTTCTCCCATACAACGCTTCGAATGGAGCTATGCCTATACTTGCTTGATAACTGTTATTGTAGGAGAATTCCACCAATTGTAAGTACTTATCCCAACTCCCTTTGAAGTCTAGAACACAGAGTCTCAATAGATCTTCAAGAGTTTGAATAGTCCTTTTCGATTATCCGTCTGTTTGAGGATGATAAGCCGAACTGAATCATAAATCCGTGCCCATAGCTTTCTGCAAACTAATCCAAAATTATGAAGTAAATCTGGGGTCACGATCTGAAACTATGGATACTGGCATGCCATGCAATCTCACAATCTCATTCACGTACATATGAGCAAGACGTTCAAGGGAATAAGTCTCTCGTATCGGCAAGAAATGAGCATACTTGGTTAATCTATCAACAATAACCCAAATCGCATCTATGCCTTGAGAAACCTTGGGAAGACCCGTAATAAAATCCATCGTAATGTGTTCCCACTTCTATTTCAAAATTTCCAGTGGTTGCAATGGACCCTTCGGCACTTGATGCTCCGCCTTTACATGTTGACATGTTAAACATCTCGAAATAAACTCCGCGATCTCTCTTTTCATATTGCTCCACCAAAATGTATATCGAAGATCACGATACATTTTGGTACTCCCAGGATGGATTGCAAATGGTGTGTTTTGTGCCTCCATCATGATTCTATGCTTCAAGTCAGAATCGTTAGGAACACAAAATCTGGAGTTGACTCGAAGTATTCCCTCTTCATCGATTCTTGCATCTGGAATGGCACCTTCTTGCACCTTCTTCTTCATCTTCATCAGCTCCGGATCCATAGCTTAAGCAGCTTTAACTTTATCAATCAAAGCTGGTTCCATGCGTATACTTGACATCATCGCACTCTTTCTCGCATATGATCTTCTACTCAATGCGTCAGCTACCACGATCGCTTTTCCAGATTGGTATTTGATGGTATGATCGTAATTTTTCAACAGCTCAAGCCAACGTCGTTGCCACATGTTCAGTTCCTTCTGAGTGAAGAAATATTTAAGGCTCTTATGATCCGTATAAATCTCCACTTTCTCCCCGTACAGGTAATGTCTCCAGATCTTCAATGCGAAAATGACAGCTGCCAACTTTAGATCATGAGTAGGATAATTCCTCTCATATTCTTTGAATTGTCGCGAGGCATAGGCTATGACTTTTCCATGTTGCATGAGAACACATCCTAACCCTTTGCCCGAAGCATCGCTGTAGATAACAAATCCATCCGAACAAGATGGTATTGTCAGAACAGGTGCCGAAATAAGTCTCCTTTTGAGCTCTTGGAAGCTCTTCTCGCATTCCTCGCTCCAAATGAATTTTGTATCTTTCCGAGTCAACTGAGTTAATGGAGTAGCGATTTGAGAAAATCCCTCTACGAACCTCCGATAATAACCAGCTAAGCCCAGAAAGCTTCGTACATCGGTCACCGACTTAGGTTGCTCCCAGCTTTGTATTGCTTCAATCTTTGTCGGGTCAACAGATACTCCACGTTTCGATACCACGTGCCCAAGAAATGCTACTTTCTCATGCCAGAACTCGCATTTTTTCAGCTTGGCATATAGCTTGTTCTCACGAAGCTTTTGAAGTACCAACTTCAAGTGGTGCTCATGATCTTCACGGCTTTTAGAATAGATGAGGATGTCATCAATAAAGACAACAACGAATTGATCCAAATACTCCTTGAATACACGGTTCATCATATCCATGAAAGAAAAAGGAGCATTAGTCAATCCAAAAGACATTACTAAGAACTCATAATGCCCGTACCGAGTTCTGAAGGCAGTCTTCGGAATATCCTCAGTTTTAATCTTCAGCTGATGATATCCAGAACGAAGATCGATCTTTGAAAAGAATTATGCTCCTTGCAACTGGTCGAACAGGTCATCAATACGAGGTAGCGGATACCTATTCTTGATGGTGACATGGTTCAACTCCCGATAGTCAATACAAAGTCGCATACTCCCGTCTTTCTTCTTTACGAATAAAACAGGAGCACCCCAAGGAGATGTACTAGGACGAATAAAACCTATGTCTAACAATTCCTGTAATTGGACCATTAACTCCTGAAGTTCAATAGGAGCCATTCGATATGGGGTTTTATAAATGGGTTTTGTACCAGGCTCAAGGTCAATAAAGAATTCAACTTCACGTTCTGGGGGTAGACCGGGAAGTTCTTCGGCAAATACATCAGGAAACTCATTGACAATGGAAATATTATTCAAATCTGACGTATTCTGGTTTAGATCAGTGACATGAGCTAAGAAAGCTTGACATCCATTTTTCAATAAACGAATAGCTTTATGACTTGAAATGATATTGACTTATTTTAGTGGTTTGGTGGTTTGGATTCGCACAACAGGTTGATTAGAAATATGAAAACTAACAACCTTACGAAAACAATCAATTTTGGCATGGTAAGTGGTTAACCAGTCAATTCCTAAAATCACGTCAAATGCAAGTATTTTCAAAGATATAAGATCAACAGGTAAGGTAAGGGTACCAATCTGAATCAAGCAAGATTTGTAAACTATAGATGTAACGAAGGTTTCTCCTAATGGAGTTTCAACAGATAAGTTAAAGTCTAATTTATCAGAAGTCAAGTTCAAACGTTGAGCACAAGTAGGTGAAATAAAAGAATGGGTAGCACCGGTATCTAACAAGGTGTAAACTTTGCAAGAGTTTATGATTAGCTTACCCGTAATCACCTCGTGTGGGTTCCTCGCATTTTGAGCTGTCATGACAAATGTTTTTCCACGAATCACCGACTTTGACTTGTCCGAAACCGCCTTTGGAATCACCATGCCCGCTGGATTTGGTTTCGCAACAGGAAAATCTCAAGCTATATGTCCTTCTTTTCCACAGTTATAACATGCTTTGAATTGTTGTGGTCAGTTTGGGCTAATGTGTCCCTCTTTCCCGCATTTATACCATACGACCGGTGGTCGTTCTCCTCCCCTAGAAACAGTTGATGCTGGTGCTGATATTGACGTTTTCACGTTCTCATTGTTATATCTTCTCTTCTTGAAATCTCCCCCCGATTCACTTTTTCTACTATCATGGCCACGAGGAGTGGTTACCGCTTCTGTCATACTTTCCTCCCCGCTGGTTTTCATTTCTCCGATGACTGCTACCACCGGTACGACCTTGGTTGTTGTCCCTTGGTTGAATATAATCACTATCTCGTTCTAACAACTGGGCCCTGTTCACTACATCCGAATATAAAGAAAATTTGTGAGAAATGAGGTATTGACGTATTTCAAGTTTAAAACCTCTCAGAAACATCCGTGTCATACGTTCCTCATTCTCCACCAAATGAGGTACAAACCTGGACAACTCTGTGAACTTAGCCTCGTACTGGGACACCATCATGTTATTTTGTTCTAGTCTGATAAACTCTACCTCCTTCATATGACGAATACTTTCAGGAAAGTACTTGTCATTGAATAATTTCTGGAACGCTTCCCAAGACATCTTGAGTGCAGCAGGCTGGGTATGCTTCACAGACTCCCACCAGTAATCTGCCTCTCCACGAAACATAAAGGTGGCAAATGGAACCTTCTGTTCCTCCGTGCATCCCAAGACATCAAATATCTTGGTAATTTGCTTAACCCACGTCTTCGCCTTGATCGGATCCGGCTTTCCCTGAAATTCTGATGGTCCCAATTCTTTGAACTGCTTGGCAGTGACAAGCCGCTAGTTGTTATTATCTCCACCTGTATTTTGCACACGAGTCTCCCTCGTCTGGTTTTGCATGAACTGCAAAAAACTTCTAAACATCTAATCGTTTATCGTCTGACCAACGTTATTTTCAGGATGAACATTGCCTTCTTGTTGCACGTTCTCCTGGTTGGTGATTAAAGGTGTCTCCACGGTCTCATTCACTTCATTGTTAACATTCTCAGCTGCCATTCTCAAATACTGCCATAAAACAAGGGTTAATTAAACAAATTAACATATCACATAATAACCCTATGCTCCGACTGACCAATTACATACCACATAAGCTTAGGTAGGACATACTAGTGAAGGATTTACTCGTCTCTCCCCTCCTAGTTCTATTCCTCGATCTCCGCCAGAGACCATATCCCTAAGCTTTGATACCAACTGTGACGCCCCCAGAATAGGTCCAGTCATTCCAACCCATTCTGAGTCACCAAATACATGGTACAGAATTCAAATACAAATTTGTATATCACACGGTCGTGTAAAATACGACCACACAACTGTGAGTGTCAATACAAATATGTATAAAATATTAACATTCAAACTAAGTCCTCATTACAATTATTATCACACTATTTATTAGAAATAGTGAGGACTACTACTGCTCTAACTCGGACCATCACTCTGTCCTTCGACTAGATCCTGCGACATTCTCATTTCTTGAAGAGGACAATAGATGAAAAGGGTGAGGTCAACTAGCCCAGTAAAGAATATTATGACTAAGATAATGAAAAATAAATTATCGTTAGTCTTCAACAATTCAGATAAAATATTATTGACAACAAGTTTTAGATTAATATATGCAGCGGAAACAACAATTCATTAGAAGAGTTAAGTAGAGAATGAAGTATACTATCTTCTATGATTTAAAAGTCCATCATCAATATTTTATCCCTGTGACATCAATCAATATACATCTCAAATCAAATATTCATCTTTGCACTACGGGCCAAAGATATTCATTTGTATCACCAGTGGTCATGTTCATCTCAACACCTGTCCATCTTTGCACTACGGCCAAAGATATTCATCAGATAATCATACATCTTTGCTCTACAGGCCAAAGATATTCAGTTATATCACCTTTTAGGACTGAGGATGATGAAAAATATTTTAAAGTACGAATCCAGTGAGATAAAGGACAAAGATTAAGGATTCGTATTTTAGTTTATCCAATTCAAAAATACTTCGTAATAATCAATTGTGGAGCAAAATTCAAAAATAAACTCAAAACTTAGATCCAATCAAAGATAGGAACCTTAACAAGCAACTTGGACAAACAGAAGAAAATTTAATTTTTCCGTGACTAGCGCCGTATACGTGAATAGTGTCGTATACGTGAATAGTAACCTCGACGGAAAAAGTAAGAATTTCATAATACAATCCATAACAATATTTTAGTATAATGATATTGAAAAGAATAACATCATTTCTGAAAGAAAATAACATCCCTTACCTCAAAAGAATAGTACTTCTGACTGGAATATCGGATATAATACCGAAGGAAACTTGCATTGAATAGTAACACTCAAAGTATCTAAATACTCACAAAAATACGCTCGATATTATAGAGATAGAAAACTTCTGATTCTGGTGTGATTTTCAATTCTAACCTAAGCACCCTATTTATAGGAAACGCTTAGGATGCCAAAGTAGATTTTTGAATAAAATAATTTTTTTTTTTAAATTTTCGCCGCCTGCCAAAAGCCATCGGCCACCAGCCACCGGTGGGACCCACCTCCCATTAAAAAAATATTTATTTTCCGAAACTTCAATAATTCATAATAAATAGCCCTTTTATCAAAAAAAAATACGAATTCTATGTCCTTTTTATATAAAATTTAATTTTCTACAACTTTGTAGAAGGAAGTTTTTCCAAATTCCAAACATAAATTATCCGAAATCCATAAACGGATGATTTTCCACACTAAAATACTGATAAAAACACATCAGCACTAATTCTTTCTTTTATATCCACAAAATAAATATTTTCTTATCATATAAATCAATAATTAATTATTCACAAATAATATTACAAAACTACAATATTGCCAACCAGGTCGTTCCTAGGAAAGAGGGGGCCTTCCGATAAGGATTTCTCCTTACTGGCGCGCAATTAAATAACCCCTTCTAGACAGAACTTCCTTAGACATTGTCAATAATGCTATCTAATAATATTATTCAAATAATATGAATTATTGAGTTGATAATGTGAAATACTGTGTAGTGACAATTATTGAATCAATAATACAAAATATCGACGGTAGCAATTATTGAATCAATCATATAAAATAGTAACGCAACAATTATTGATATAAATATCAACGTAGCAATTATTGAACCAATAAAATATCATGTAATTATTGAATCAATAATATAAAATATTGAACAGTAATTACTGTAACAATAATTGAGTAGTGACTTCTTACGTAAGAACCAATAATTCAAAATACTGTGCAATACAGTGTGCTACTGTGCACAACGCGTATTACTGTATTTTTATCACCGGGTATTTCAACAGTTTAACCGTAATAGTTTTACCGTTATTTATAAAAAAGGTTATTTATGTCGCTTTTTATATCCAACAGTTATTCCGTTGTGGGGCCCACAAATAGCTGCGCCGTCGTACGAATATTCCTCGACAACAAGAATATTCCACGACCAAATGAATATTCCCCGACAACAATGAATATTTTATAACTACTTGCTTATTTTGAAATATTTGCACATTTCACCCATAATTTTTCACATTTATCAAATCAACACCTTACTATTTCGAAATAATATATAAAGAAAATTAAATCTTTATTCATAAAAGTTGGGGTCTTACACATGGCATGTGGCCAAGATAGACATTCTGCTGATGTGTGTTGTGGCATATGTCTACATGCCATTGCGATTGGATCATCTAGATGTGGGATTGGTAGTAGTGGTTAGAGCCCTTAGACAGAGTAGCACCATCATCCCGATGATATTGGCTGAGACATTTAGATCCGCTACGTATTGTAGTACCCATCCAGAGGGGTTCTTTAGGGGCAGCTCGGTTTTGCTGTATATATGGCTGATGCCCCATATACGACCGATTAGATCCTTTGGGCCTAGGGGTTTTTGCTTTACTCATGAGACATCTAGAGCTTTCTCTTTCAGACTGTGGAGTGTATTGATGTAGAGTCTTGGTCGGCATTTTTATCGGATATTGATCATCCGTTTGTGATCTTGCCATGCTCAGGGCTAGCATCCCCATATAGCTTTATCATTCATGCATCTGGCCTGGATTATTTTCCCTTAGCGGGTTTGAGAGGAGTGACTACCTATCTTCCTTTGGCAGTCATGTGTTAGTTTGATCAGCTACAGAGTTTACACCATTTCGAGGGGTCTGCTGATCAGAGGATGTCGTCTTCTTCCATGTCATCCGCCGACTTGGTCAGAGTATATGAGTATTGGACTCATCGAAAGAGGGCTGATTTCTCCAGTAGTCATCCGGGCTGTTCTCCAAAGTATTCTGCATGGTTGGAGGTAGAGACAGTAGTGGTAGCAGAGGCTTCTTCATCTCCTGGTGTGGATCCTGATGAGGAAGAGCCCATAGAGGATCCATATTCTCCTACCGAGGATGAGCTGTTCACGGATTTGACCACTGCTCTAGTTAGCGATTCCCTGACCATTCCTGTGGGGACAAATCCGGCTTTACCTTTGAGCGAGACTCGTCTAAAGCACAGATGTTGGCTACCTTGTCTGGCAGAGATTTAGCTTTTGCTGAGAGGGATGGTCTCAGGGCTACTTTGGATGTTGGATTGATTAAGCGGGACGAGCTCCGCTCTGCTCTGGATACTGCAGTTGTAGAGCGAGACGAGGTTCGCTCGACTAGGGATGCAGCATATGTTGAGATCGAGGAGACTTTGATTGCTCAAGACGCAGATTTTGCGGAGAGGGATGAGGTTATAGCTTCCCATAATTTCCACATTGCTGATAGTACTACTCTTCGATCTTACACTCATGGTTTGATCACCGAGATGAGTGCTTATATTGATGACCACAATGCCACCTTGCAGATGACTGTGGATATTTTAGGTCGTATGGAGGCTGAGTGGACTGCACTTATGGCTGCTCTACCATCTTTAGAGAGAGATGTTATGCTGGCATTGCTGACTCGCTTGTCCATGGGTCCATAGACTAGCTTTATTTTTCTTGCACAGACTAGATCAGCCATTTTTGTCATGTACAGAGCATTATGTATATAAAGCAATTTTATATATCAGAGAAATATATTTTTGATACACTTCCCTGACTGGAGATGTATTGTCATTACTGAGTGATTACCACTTCTTTCATGACTCGCAGTTGTTGATGTATCTTGAGCTCCTCCTTGATGGACTGACAGTTGAGATGTCAGGGAGTATCTCAGATGGGTCTGTTGACCAGGGTAGTTTGATAGAATTTAGCTTCTATTTATCTTTGGTGTCTTGGAACTGGTCTTTTTTATTATTTTGTTTTTTCCTGAAGGTTAAACCGCATCGTAGATGGCTGCCTACGTACTCCCGGGTTGAGGGAGATCAGGTCATTTGTAGTTCCGACTGTGCCAGTATGGTTTGATTTTTTTGGATTTTTTCCTTAGTTTAACCGCACCAAAAATGCTACCTACGTACTTCCGGGTTGATGGAGATCAGGTCATTCGTAGTTCCGGCTTTCTAGTGAAAAGTCGAACCTGATTTGATTCATAGGACCCGGATGCGGGTATGCATATGTCTCAGACGTAATACCTTTTCACGGTGTCTGAATTGATGAATTGGGGAAATTTGTTCCCATCCATCTCTTGCAGTCTGATAGCGGCCCCAGTCAACACTTCTTTGACAATGAAAGGGCCTTCCCAGTTTGGGGTGAATTTTCCTTTGGCTTCATTCTGATTGGCCAGGATTTTCTTTAGCACTAAGTCGTTTTCTCCGAATTGTCGAATTCGAACCTTCTTGTTGTAGGATCTGGCGATCCTTTGTTGGTACAACTGTCTGTGGAAAATGGTCGTAGCTCTCTTTTCATCTATTAGAGACAGCTGATGATACCGGTCTTGCAACCATTGATCTTCATCTATTTGAGCATCGATCAACACTCCCAAAGATTCCATCTCTACCTCTATTGGAAGGACTACTTCCATGCCATAGACCGACGAGTAGGGGGTAGCCTCAGTAGAGGTGCGCATTGAAGTCCTGTATGCTAACAGAGTCAGAGGCAGCAGGTCAGGCCAGTCCTTGTGATTGGCAGACATTTTCTGCATGATCTTCTTGATGTTTTGGTTGGCCGCTTCGACAGCGCCGTTCATCTTGGGCCGATAGATGACGGAATTGAGATGCTTGATGTGGAACTTATTGCACAGATCCACCATCATTTGATTGTTCAAATTTTTGGCATTGTCTGATACGATCACCTCCAGTTGTCCATATCTATATACGACATTGTTTCTGATGAAACTGATGATAACCTCTTTTGTAACTTTGGGAAAAGAAGCTGCTTCAACCCATTTGGTGAAGTAATCGATCATAGTGAAGATGAACCGATGACCGTTGCTGGCTTTCAGTTTCACTGGATCTATTACGTCCATTCCCCACATAGAGAAAGGCCATGGTGAACTCAAGTTATGCAGCTCATTTGGAGGAGCGTGAATGGCATTTCCATGTATTTGGCATAGAAAGCATCTCTTGACGTGATCATCGCAATCAGCTTTGAGCTAGATCCAGTAATGTCCTGTTCTGATTATCTTCTTAGCCAGCAGATGGCCGCTCATGTGTGGACTATAGACTCTGTCATGGACTTCATCCATTAGTCTTTGGGCTTGCTCATTGTCGAGGCATCTTAACAGGCCTATTCCAGCATCCCTTTTATAAAGTGCGTCTCCGCTCAGATAGAACTTCATGGCCATTCTAAGAATATGTTTCCTCTCTAATTGGCTTGCACCAGCGGGTGTGGATCCATCACGAAGATATTCCTTGATGTCTTGAAACCAAGGCTGCTTGACAGGAAGTATTTCATCTGATACTTCTCCCATATAATTCCCATATGTCGGGGTTTTTTGAATTATGAACTGAATGTTGGGAAATCCACTCCTATCGGACATGCGGATTAATGAAGCCAACGTTGCTAATGCATCAACAAAGTCATTCTAACCCCGAGGAATGTGAACGAAGGTTATTACTTCAAATTCCCAAGATATTTTGAGGACTTGCCGATGGTAGGGCAGCAAATGCAGTTCTTTGGTGAGATACGCGCCAGTGGTCTGTCTGATAACCAGCTCAAAATCTCAGAAGATGAATAAGTGTTTGATAGACATGGATTAGGCTAGCTTCAACCCCATGATACAGCCTTCATACTCGGCCGTGTTGTTGGTGTTGCCAAATTGAAGTTTGGTAGCCACAAGATATTGATCACCTGTACCAGAGATGAGGACTGCCCCAGCTCCAGCACCTTCCATGTTTACCGCTCCGTCAAAATACATTTTCCATGGTTGGACTGTATTCTCAGACTGGAGTTGTTGAATTGTCATGATCCCATCATCCGGGAAATAGGTCTCCAGGGACTCGAACCCTTCTGAAGGTGCTTCTGCTAATTGATCTGCAATGCCTTGACCCTTGATTGACTTCTGAGTCACGTAGACAATGTCGAATTGCTGTAGGATCAACTATCATTTAGATAGTCATCAATTCAGCATTGGTTTGTTGAATACATATTTGAGGGGATCCATGTGGGATATGAGGTAGGTCATGTGCCCGTGCAAATAATGTTACAACCTCATGGCGGTCCATGCTAATGCACACCATATCTTTTTGATCAGGATGTATTTTTGTTCCCCACTACTGAATCTTTTACTGATGTAGTAGATGGCTCTTTCCTTGCTACTATCATCCTTCTGTCCTAACATGCAGCCCATTGCATTGGCATTGACGGACAGGTATATAAACAAAGGGACTCCCTCCCTTGGGGGTATCAGAACATAAGCTTCAGTCAGCTGTTTCTTGATGGCAAGGAAGGCTTGTTGACAATCCTCATTCCACGTGGTGGAGGAATTCTTCCTTAACAGCTTGAAAATGGGCTCACAGGTTGCTGTGAGCTGGGAAATGAATCTACTTATGAAGTTAATCCTTCCCAGGAATCCATGTATCTTATTCTCTGTACGAGGTATGGGCATTTCAGTAATGGCTTTGATTTTGGCAGGGTCGAGTTCAATTCCCTGATTGCTCACCAGGAATCCTAACAGTTTGCCTGCTCTGACGCCAAAAGCGCATTTGGCGGGATTTAGTTTAATGTTGTATTTACGTAACCTGTTGAACAGCTTCCTGAGATGGTCTATGTGATCATCCTCCTTTCGGGATTTAATGATGATGTCGTCAACATAGACTTCTATTTCTTTTTGCATCATATCATGAAAGAGGGCCATCATGGCTCGCTGATACGTTGCTCCGGCATTGATGAGGCCGAAGGATAGTCGTCGATAGCAGAAAGTTCCCCAGGGAGTGATAAAGGTTATTTTCTCTCGGTCTTCCTCAACAACCATGATTTGATGGTAATAAGCAAAGCAACCCACAAATGAATACATGCCATACTACGCAGTATTGTAGATTAGAATGTGGATGAAAGGTACTGGGAAGTTATCCTTGAGGCAGGCTTTGTTCAAATCCCGGTAATCCATTCATACTCGTACCTTCTCTTTCGATTTAGGTACGGGGACTATGTTTGATAGCCATTCGGGGTAGGTTGATTCTATGATGATCCCGGCTTTGAATTGCTTAATGACTTCTTCTTTGACTATGAGACTCCACTCAGGTTTCAATCGCCTGAGTTTTTGTTTGACTGGTTTGAACCCTTCTTTGATGGGCATTCGATGGATGACAATGTCTGTGGATAGACTGATTATGTCTTTATGTGACCATGCAAACACATCCTGGTACTGTGTTAGGAGTTTGATCAGGTCGGCTTTTTGATTTGGTCTGAGGTCTGAACCTATTTGGATTTATTTGATGTTTTCGGAGGTTCCAAGCATGTCTCGTGTTCATAACGTGTTTCACATATCCGTGTTACGTAAATATGTGAAGGATCCAAACCGCATTATTGAGTTAGAACCAGACGAGATAGCTGAAGATTTAACGTACGAGGAGGTACCTGTCAAAATCTTGGATAGGAAGGAGCATGTCTTACGCTCGAAAATTATACCTCAAGTTAAAGTTTTGTGGAGAAACCATGCAATTGAGGAAATGACCTGGGAGTTGGCATCGAAAATGAAAGCGAGGTATCCTCACCTTTTCGACATACCACGTACGTACGTCAATTTCGAGGACGAAATTTCATAAGGAGGGGAGGTTGTAAGACCCCAACTTTTATGAATAAAGATTTAATTTTCTTTATATTATTTCGAAATAGTAAGGTGTTGATTTGATAAATATGAAGGTTATGGGTGAAATGTGCAAACATTTTTAAAATGAGCAAGTGGTTATAAAATATTCTTATTGTCGGGGAATATTCGTTTGGTCGTGGAATATTTTTGTTGTCGGGGAATATTCGTACGACGGCGCAGCTATTTGTGGGCCCCCACAACGGAATAACTGTCGGATATAGAAAGCGACAGAAATAACTTTTTTACAAGATAACGGCGTAGTTGTTACCGTTAGTACTGTTGAAATACCCGGTGGTTAAAATACAGTGATACACGGTGTTGCATAGTAGCACACGGTATTGCACAGTATTTCGAATTATTGAGTCTTTCGTGAGAAGCCATTACTCAATTATTGTTACAGTAATTACTGTTCAATATTTTATATTATTGACTCAATAATTGCTACGTTGATATTTTATATTATTGACTCAATAATTGTTACATTGATATTTTATTGACTCAATAATTGCTACGTTGTCATTTTATATGATTGATTCAATAATGGCTACAGTTGATATTTTGTAGTATTGATTCAATAATTGTCGTTGCACAGTATTTCACGTTATCAACTCAATAATTCATATTATTTGAATAATATTATTAGATAGCATTATTGACAATGTCTAACGAAGTTCTGTCTAGGAGGGGTTATTTAATTGCGCGCCAGTAAGGAGAAGTCCTTATCGGAAGGCCCCCTCTTTCCTGGGAACGACCTGGTTGTTAATATTGTAGTTCTATAATATTATTTGTGAATAATTAATTATTGATTTATATGATAAGGAAATATTTATTTTGTGAATATTAAAGAAGGAATTGGCGCTGATGAGTTTTTATCAATATTTTGGTGTGAGAAATCATCTGTTTATGGATTTCGGATAATTTATGTTTGGAATTTGGAAAAACTTCCTTCTGCAAAGTTATAGAGAATTAAATTTCCTATGAAAGGACATAGAATTTGTATTTTTCTGACAAAGGGGCTATTTGTTATGAATTATTGAAGTTTCAGAAGATAAATATTATTTAATGGGTGGGCCCCACTTTTGTTGAAAATCTGAATTTTGGGAAGCCGCCAGGCGGCGGAATTTTTTTAAAAAATAATAATATTTTATTATTTTAGTCTCCTTTGGCATACTAAGCTTTTCCTATAAATAGGGTGCTTAGGTTAGAATTGAAAATCACACCAGAATCAGAAGTTTTCTCTCTCTATAATATCGAGCGTATTTTTGTGAGTATTTCAATACTTTGAGTGTTAGTATTCAGTGCAAGTTTCCTTCGGTATTATATCCAATATTCCAGTCAGAGGTACTATCTTTTTGAGGTAAGGGATGTTATTTTCTTTCGTAAATGATGTTATTCTTTTCAATATCATTATACAGAAATATTGTCATGGATTTTATGTTGAAATTCTTACTTTTTCCGTCGGAGTTACTATTCACGTATACGACACTATTCACGTATACGGCACTATTCACGAAAAAATTAAATTTTCTTCTATTTGTCCAAATTACTTGTTAAGGTTACTATCTTTGATTGTATCCAAGTTTTGAGCTCTATTCTTGAATTTTGCTCCATAATTGATTATTACGAGGTATTTTTGAATTGGATATACTAAAATACGAATCCTTAGTCTTTGTCTTTTATCTCACTGGATTCGTTTTTTTTAAATGTTTTTCATCATTCTCAGTCCTAAAAAGTGATGTAACTGAATATCTTTGGCCTGTAGAGCAAAGATGAATGATTATTTGATGAATATCTTTGGCCTGTAGAGCAAAGATGAATGATTACCTGATGAATATCTTTGGCCTGTAGTGCAAAGATGACAGGTGTTGAGATGAATATGACCACTGATGATACAAATGAATATCTTTGGCCTGTAGTGCAAAGATGAATATTGATTCGAGATGTATATTGATTGATGTTACAGGGATAAAATATTGATGATGGACTTTTAAATCATAGAAGATAGTAGACTTCATTCTCTGCTTAACTCTTCTAATGAATTGTTATTTTCGCTGCGAATATTGATCTAAAGTTGGTTGTCCATTATATTTTATCTGATTTGTTGAAGACTAACGATAATTTATTTTCCATTATCTTAGTCATAATATTCTTTACTGAGCTAGTTGACCTCACCCTTTTCATCTGTTGTCCTCTTCAGGAAATGAGAATGTCGCGGGAACTAGTCGGGGGACAGAGTGATGGTCCGAGTTAGAGCAGTAGTAGTCCTCACTATTTATGATAAATAGTGTGATAATAATTGTAATGAGGAATTAGTTTGAATCTTAATATTTTCTACATATTTGTATTGACACTCACAGTTGTGTGGTCGTATTTTGCACGACCGTATGATATAAAGTTTGTATTTGAATTCTGTACCATGTATTTGGCGACTCAGAATGGGTTGGGTTGAATGGATCTATTCTGGGGGCGTCACAGTTGGTATCAGAGCTTAGGGATATGATCTCTGGCGGAGATCGGGGAATAGAACTAGGAGGGGAGAGACGAGTAAATCCTTCGCTAGTGTGTCCTACCTAAGCTTATGTGGTATTTAATTGGTCAGTCGGAGCATAGGGTTAATATGTGATATGTTAATTTGTTTAATTAACCCTTGTTTTATGGCAGTATTTGAGAATGGCAGCTGAGAATGTTAACAACGAAGTGAATGAGACCGTGGAGACACCTTTAATCGTTAACCAGGAGAACGTGCAACAAGAAGGCAATGTTCATCCTGAAAATAACGCTGGTCAGACGATAAACGATGAGATGTTTAAAAGTTTTTTGCAGTTTATGCAAAATCAGACGAGGGAGACTCATGTGCAACATACAGGTGGAGATAATAACAACACGCGAGCTGTCACTGCTAAGCAGTTCAAAGAATTGGGACCACCAGAGTTTCTGGGAAAGCCAGATCCGATCAAGGCGGAGACGTGGATTAAACAAATTACCAAGATATTTGATGTCTTGGGATGTACAGAGGAACAGAAGGTTCCATTCGCCACGTTTATGTTCCGTGGAGAGGCAGATTACTGGTGAGAATCTGTGAAACGTACCCAGCCTGCCACACTTAAGATGTCTTGGGAAGCATTCCAGAAACTGTTCAATGACAAGTACTTTCCTGAAAGTATTCGTCATATGAAGGAAGTAGAATTTATTAGACTCGAACAAAATAACATGACGGTATCCCAATACGAGGCTAAGTTCGCGGAGCTGTCCAGGTTTGCAACTCATTTGGTAGAGAATGAGGAACGTATGACGCGGATGTTTCTAAGAGGTTTGAAACCCGAAATACGTCAATACCTCATTTCTCATAAATTTTCTTTATATTCGGATGTAGTAAACAGGGCCCAGTTATTAGAACGAGATAATGATTATGTTCAACCGAGAGACCACAACCAAGGTCATACCGGTGGCAGCAGTCATCGGAGCAATGACAACCAGCGAGGAGGAAAGTATGACAGAAGCGGTAACCACTCCAGTGGTTATCGTGGCCATGATAGTAGAAGAAGCGAATCAGGAGGAGATTTCAAGAAGAGAAGGTACAACAATGAGAACGCGAAGATGTCAACATCAGCACCAGCATCAACTGTTTCGAGGGGAGGAGAACGACCACCGGTCGTATGCTTTAAATGCGGGAAAGAGGGACATATCAGCCCAAACTGCCCACAACAATTCAAAGGATGCTATAACTGTGGAAAAGAAGGACATATAGCTCGAGATTATCCTGTTGCGAAACCAAGTTCAGCGGGGGTAGTGATTCCAAAGGCGGTTGCAGACAAGCCAAAGTCGGTGATTCCTGGAAGAGCGTTTGTCGTGACAGCCCAAAACGCGAGGAATCCAAACGAGGTGATTACGGGTAAGCTGATCATAAACTCTTGCGAAGTTTATACCTTGTTAGATACCGGTGCTACCCATTCCTTTATTTCACCTGCTTGTGCTCAACGTTTGAACTTGACTTCTGATAAATTAGACTTTGACTTATCTGTTGAAACTCCGTTAGGAGAAACCTTTGTTACATCTACAGTTTACAAATCTTGCTTGATTTAGATTGGTACCCTTACCTTACCTGTTGATCTTATATCTTTGAAAATACTTGCATTTGACGTGATTTTAGGAATTGACTAGTTAACCACTTACCATGCCAAAATTGATTGTTTTCGTAAGGTTGTTAGTTTTCATATTCCTAATCAACCTGTTGTACGAATTCAAACCACCAAACCACTAAAATCAGTCAATATCATTTCAAATCCCAAGGCTATTCGTTTATTAAAAAACAGATGTCAAGCTTTCTTAGCTCATGTCACTAATCTAAACCAGAATACATCAGATTTGAATAATATTTCCGTTGTTAATGAGTTTCCTGATGTATTTCCCGAAAAACTTCCCGGTCTACCCCCAGAACGTGAAGTTGAATTCTTTATTGACCTTGAGCCCGGTACAAAGCCCATTTCTAAAACCCCATATCGAATGGCTCCTATTGAACTTCAGGAGTTAAAGATTCAATTACAAGAATTGTTAGACATCGGTTTTATTCGTCCTAGTACGTCTCCTTGGGGTGCTCCTGTTTTATTCGTAAATAAGAAAGACGGGAGTATGCGACTTTGTATTGACTATCGGGAGTTGAACCATGTCACCATTAAGAATAGGTATCCGTTACCTCGTATTGATGACCTGTTCGACCATTTGCAAGGAGCGCAATTCTTTTCAAAGATCGATCTTCGTTCTGGATATCATCAGTTGAAGATTAAAACTGAGGATATTCCAAAGACTGCTTTCAGAACACGGTACGGGCATTATGAGTTCTTAGTCATGTCTTTTGGATTGACTAATGCTCCTGCTGCTTTCATGGATATGATGAACCGTGTATTTAAGGAGTATTTGGATCAATTCGTTGTTGTCTTTATTGATGACATCCTCATTTATTCTAAAAGCCGTGAAGATCATGAACACCATTTGAAGTTGGTACTTCAAAAGCTTCGTGAGAACAAGCTATATGCTAAGCTGAAGAAATGCGAGTTCTGGCTTGAGGAAGTAGCATTCCTTGGGCACGTGGTATCGAAACGTGGAGTATCTGTGGACCCGGCGAAGATTGAAGCAATACAAAGCTGGGAGCAACCTAAGTCGGTGACTGAAGTACAAAGCTTTCTGGGCTTAGCTGGTTATTATCGGAGGTTCGTAGAGGGATTTTCTCGAATCGCTACTCCATTACTCAGTTGACTCGAAAAGATACAAAATTCGTTTGGAGCGAGGAATGCGAGAAGAGCTTCCAAGAGCTCAAGAGGAGACTTATTTCGGCACCTGTTCTGACAATACCATCTGGTTCGGATGGATTTGTTATCTACAGCGATGCTTCGGGCAAAGGGTTAGGATGTGTTCTCATGCAACATGGGAAAGTCATAGCCTATGCCTCGCGACAACTCAAAGAATATGAGAGAAATTATCCTACTCATGATCTAGAGTTGGCAGCAGTCGTTTTCGCGTTGAAGATCTGGAGACATTACTTGTACGGAGAGAAAGTGGAGATTTATACGGATCATAAGAGCCTTAAATATTTCTTCACTCAGAAGGAACTCAACATGCGGCAACGACGTTGGCTTGAGCTGTTGAAAGATTACGATCATACTATCCAATACCATCCTGGAAAAACGAACGTGGTTACTGACGCGTTTAGTAGAAGATCATATGTGGGAACGAGTGCAATGATGTCAAGTATACGCGTAGAACCAGCTTTGATTGATAAAGTTAAAGCTGCTCAAGCTACGGATGCGGAGCTGATGAAGATGAAGAAGAAGGTGCAAGAAGGTGCAATTCCAGAAGCGAGAATCGATGAAGATGGAATACTTCGAGTCAACTCCAGACTTTGTGTTCCTAACGATTCCGACTTGAAGTATAGAATCATGATGGAGGCACACAACACACCGTTTGCGATCCATCCTGGGAGTACTAAAATGTATCGTGATCTTCGACATACATTTTGGTGGAGCAATATGAAGAGAGAAATCGCGGAGTTCATCTCGAGATGTTTAACTTGTCAACGTGTAAAGGCGGAGCATCAAGTGCCGAAGGGTCCATTGCAACCACTGGAGATTCCGAAATGGAAGTGGGAACACATTACGATGGATTTCGTTACGGGTCTTCCCAAGGTTTCTCAAGGCTTAGATGCGATTTGGGTTATTGTTGATAGATTAACCAAGTCTGCTCATTTTTTGCCGATACGAGAGACTTATTCCCTTGAACGTCTTGCTCATATGTACGTGAATGAGATTGTGAGGTTGCATGGCATGCCAGTATCCATAGTTTCGGATCGTGATCCCAGATTTACTTCACGATTTTGGATCAGTTTGCAGAAAGCTATGGGCACGAATTTACGATTCAGTTCGGCTTATCATCCTCAAACAGACGGACAATCGGAAAGGACTATCCAAACTCTTGAAGATCTATTGAGACTCTGTGTTCTAGACTTCAAAGGGAGTTGGGATAAGTACTTACCATTGGTGGAATTCTCCTACAACAACAGTTATCAGGCAAGTATAGGCGTAGCTCCATTCGAAGCGTTGTATGGGAGAAAGTGTCGCTCTCCAGTATGTTGGAACGAGGTGGGTGAAACAACATTGTTGGGACCGGAGTTAGTACGTATGACTACAAAAAAGATCCAAATTATTCGACAATATATACAAACCGCACAAGATCGACAAAAGAGTTATGCGGATCTTCATCGAAAGGACGTGGAATTTAATGTTGGAGACCATGTGTTATTACGTGTTGCTCCGTGGAAAGGAGTTACGAGGTTTGGGAAGAGAGGAAAGCTCAATCCACAATTCATTGGTCCATTCGAGATTCTTGACCGAATAGGAAATGTGGCCTATAGACTCGCTTTACCTCCAAGCATGTCTCGTGTTCATAACGTGTTTCACATATCCGTGTTACGTAAATATGTGAAGGATCCAAACCGCATTATTGAGTTAGAACCAAACGAGATAGCTGAAGATTTAACGTACGAGGAGGTACCTGTCAAAATCTTGGATAGGAAGGAGCATGTCTTACGCTCGAAAATTATACCTCAAGTTAAAGTTTTGTGGAGAAACCATGCAATTGAGGAAATGACCTGGGAGTTGGCATCGAAAATGAAAGCGAGGTATCCTCACCTTTTCGACATACCACGTACGTACGTCAATTTCGAGGACGAAATTTCATAAGGAGGGGAGGTTGTAAGACCCCAACTTTTATGAATAAAGATTTAATTTTCTTTATATTATTTCGAAATAGTAAGGTGTTGATTTGATAAATATGAAGGTTATGGGTGAAATGTGCAAACATTTTTAAAATGAGCAAGTGGTTATAAAATATTCTTGTTGTCGGGGAATATTCGTTTGGTCGTGGAATATTTTTGTTGTCGGGGAATATTCGTACGACGGCGCAGCTATTTGTGGGCCCCCACAACGGAATAACTGTCGGATATAGAAAGCGACAGAAATAACTTTTTTACAAGATAACGGCGTAGTTGTTACCGTTAGTACTGTTGAAATACCCGGTGGTTAAAATACAGTGATACACGGTGTTGCATAGTAGCACACGGTATTGCACAGTATTTCGAATTATTGAGTCTTTCGTGAGAAGCCATTACTCAATTATTGTTACAGTAATTACTGTTCAATATTTTATATTATTGACTCAATAATTGCTACGTTGATATTTTATATTATTGACTCAATAATTGTTACATTGATATTTTATTGACTCAATAATTGCTACGTTGCCATTTTATATGATTGATTCAATAATGGCTACAGTTGATATTTTGTAGTATTGATTCAATAATTGTCGTTGCACAGTATTTCACGTTATCAACTCAATAATTCATATTATTTGAATAATATTATTAGATAGCATTATTGACAATGTCTAACGAAGTTCTGTCTAGGAGGGGTTATTTAATTGCGCGCCAGTAAGGAGAAGTCCTTATCGGAAGGCCCCCTCTTTCCTGGGAACGACCTGGTTGTTAATATTGTAGTTCTATAATATTATTTGTGAATAATTAATTATTGATTTATATGATAAGGAAATATTTATTTTGTGAATATTAAAGAAGGAATTGGCGCTGATGAGTTTTTATCAATATTTTGGTGTGAGAAATCATCTGTTTATGGATTTCGGATAATTTATGTTTGGAATTTGGAAAAACTTCCTTCTGCAAAGTTATAGAGAATTAAATTTCCTATGAAAGGACATAGAATTTGTATTTTTCTGACAAAGGGGCTATTTGTTATGAATTATTGAAGTTTCAGAAGATAAATATTATTTAATGGGTGGGCCCCACTTTTGTTGAAAATCTGAATTTTGGGAAGCCGCCAGGCGGCGGAATTTTTTTAAAAAATAATAATATTTTATTATTTTAGTCTCCTTTGGCATACTAAGTTTTTCCTATAAATAGGGTGCTTAGGTTAGAATTGAAAATCACACCAGAATCAGAAGTTTTCTCTCTCTATAATATCGAGCGTATTTTTGTGAGTATTTCAATACTTTGAGTGTTAGTATTCAGTGCAAGTTTCCTTCGGTATTATATCCAATATTCCAGTCAGAGGTACTATCTTTTTGAGGTAAGGGATGTTATTTTCTTTCGTAAATGATGTTATTCTTTTCAATATCATTATACAGAAATATTGTCATGGATTTTATGTTGAAATTCTTACTTTTTCCGTCGGAGTTATTATTCACGTATACGACACTATTCACGTATACGGCACTATTCACGAAAAAATTAAATTTTCTTCTATTTGTCCAAATTACTTGTTAAGGTTACTATCTTTGATTGTATCCAAGTTTTGAGCTCTATTCTTGAATTTTGCTCCATAATTGATTATTACGAGGTATTTTTGAATTGGATATACTAAAATACGAATCCTTAGTCTTTGTCTTTTATCTCACTGGATTCGTTTTTTTTAAATGTTTTTCATCATTCTCAGTCCTAAAAAGTGATGTAACTGAATATCTTTGGCCTGTAGAGCAAAGATGAATGATTATTTGATGAATATCTTTGGCCTGTAGAGCAAAGATGAATGATTACCTGATGAATATCTTTGGCCTGTAGTGCAAAAATGACAGGTGTTGAGATGAATATGACCACTGATGATACAAATGAATATCTTTGGCCTGTAGTGCAAAGATGAATATTGATTCGAGATGTATATTGATTGATGTTACAGGGATAAAATATTGATGATGGACTTTTAAATCATAGAAGATAGTAGACTTCATTCTCTGCTTAACACTTCTAATGAATTGTTATTTTCGCTGCGAATATTGATCTAAAGTTGGTTGTCCATTATATTTTATCTGATTTGTTGAAGACTAACGATAATTTATTTTCCATTATCTTAGTCATAATATTCTTTACTGAGCTAGTTGACCTCACCCTTTTCATCTGTTGTCCTCTTCAGGAAATGAGAATGTCGCGGGAACTAGTCGGGGGACAGAGTGATGGTCCGAGTTAGAGCAGTAGTAGTCCTCACTATTTATGATAAATAGTGTGATAATAATTGTAATGAGGAATTAGTTTGAATCTTAATATTTTCTACATATTTGTATTGACACTCACAGTTGTGTGGTCGTATTTTGCACGACCGTATGATATAAAGTTTGTATTTGAATTCTGTACCATGTATTTGGCGACTCAGAATGGGTTGGGTTAAATGGATCTATTCTGGGGGCGTCACAGTTGGTATCAGAGCTTAGGGATATGATCTCTGGCGGAGATCGGGGAATAGAACTAGGAGGGGAGAGACGAGTAAATCCTTCGCTAGTGTGTCCTACCTAAGCTTATGTGGTATTTAATTGGTCAGTCGGAGCATAGGGTTAATATGTGATATGTTAATTTGTTTAATTAACCCTTGTTTTATGGCAGTATTTGAGAATGGCAGCTGAGAATGTTAACAACGAAGTGAATGAGACCGTGGAGACACCTTTAATCGTTAACCAGGAGAACGTGCAACAAGAAGGCAATGTTCATCCTGAAAATAACGCTGGTCAGACGATAAACGATGAGATGTTTAAAAGTTTTTTGCAGTTTATGCAAAATCAGACGAGGGAGACTCGTGTGCAACATACAGGTGGAGATAATAACAACACGCGAGCTGTCACTGCTAAGCAGTTCAAAGAATTGGGACCACCAGAGTTTCTGGGAAAGCCAGATCCGATCAAGGCGGAGACGTGGATTAAACAAATTACCAAGATATTTGATGTCTTGGGATGTACAGAGGAACAGAAGTTTCCATTCGCCACGTTTATGTTCCGTGGAGAGGCAGATTACTGGTGAGAATCTGTGAAACGTACCCAGCCTGCCACACTTAAGATGTCTTGGGAAGCGTTCCAGAAACTGTTCAATGACAAGTACTTTCCTGAAAGTATTCGTCATATGAAGGAAGTAGAATTTATTAGACTCGAACAAAATAACATGACGGTATCCCAATACGAGGCTAAGTTCGCGGAGCTGTCCAGGTTTGCACCTCATTTGGTAGAGAATGAGGAACGTATGACGCGGATGTTTCTAAGAGGTTTGAAACCCGAAATACGTCAATACCTCATTTCTCATAAATTTTCTTTATATTCGGATGTAGTAAACAGGGCCCAGTTATTAGAACGAGATAATGATTATGTTCAACCGAGAGACCACAACCAAGGTCATACCGGTGGCAGCAGTCATCGGAGCAATGACAACCAGCGAGGAGGAAAGTATGACAGAAGCGGTAACCACTCCAGTGGTTATCGTGGCCATGATAGTAGAAGAAGCGAATCAGGAGGAGATTTCAAGAAGAGAAGGTACAACAATGAGAACGCGAAGATGTCAACATCAGCACCAGCATCAACTGTTTCGAGGGGAGGAGAACGACCACCGGTCGTATGCTTTAAATGCGGGAAAGAGGGACATATCAGCCCAAACTGCCCACAACAATTCAAAGGATGCTATAACTGTGGAAAAGAAGGACATATAGCTCGAGATTATCCTGTTGCGAAACCAAGTTCAGCGGGGGTAGTGATTCCAAAGGCGGTTGCAGACAAGCCAAAGTCGGTGATTCCTGGAAGAGCGTTTGTCGTGACAGCCCAAAACGCGAGGAATCCAAACGAGGTGATTACGGGTAAGCTGATCATAAACTCTTGCGAAGTTTATACCTTGTTAGATACCGGTGCTACCCATTCCTTTATTTCACCTGCTTGTGCTCAACGTTTGAACTTGACTTCTGATAAATTAGACTTTGACTTATCTGTTGAAACTCCGTTAGGAGAAACCTTTGTTACATCTACAGTTTACAAATCTTGCTTGATTTAGATTGGTACCCTTACCTTACCTGTTGATCTTATATCTTTGAAAATACTTGCATTTGACGTGATTTTAGGAATTGACTAGTTAACCACTTACCATGCCAAAATTGATTGTTTTCGTAAGGTTGTTAGTTTTCATATTCCTAATCAACCTGTTGTACGAATTCAAACCACCAAACCACTAAAATCAGTCAATATCATTTCAAATCCCAAGGCTATTCGTTTATTAAAAAACGGATGTCAAGCTTTCTTAGCTCATGTCACTAATCTAAACCAGAATACATCAGATTTGAATAATATTTCCGTTGTTAATGAGTTTCCTGATGTATTTCCCGAAAAACTTCCCGGTCTACCCCCAGAACGTGAAGTTGAATTCTTTATTGACCTTGAGCCCGGTACAAAGCCCATTTCTAAAACCCCATATCGAATGGCTCCTATTGAACTTCAGGAGTTAAAGATTCAATTACAAGAATTGTTAGACATCGGTTTTATTCGTCCTAGTACGTCTCCTTGGGGTGCTCCTGTTTTATTCGTAAATAAGAAAGACGGGAGTATGCGACTTTGTATTGACTATCGGGAGTTGAACCATGTCACCATTAAGAATAGGTATCCGTTACCTCGTATTGATGACCTGTTCGACCATTTGCAAGGAGCGCAATTCTTTTCAAAGATCGATCTTCGTTCTGGATATCATCAGTTGAAGATTAAAACTGAGGATATTCCAAAGACTGCTTTCAGAACACGGTACGGGCATTATGAGTTCTTAGTCATGTCTTTTGGATTGACTAATGCTCCTGCTGCTTTCATGGATATGATGAACCGTGTATTTAAGGAGTATTTGGATCAATTCGTTGTTGTCTTTATTGATGACATCCTCATTTATTCTAAAAGCCGTGAAGATCATGAACACCATTTGAAGTTGGTACTTCAAAAGCTTCGTGAGAACAAGCTATATGCTAAGCTGAAGAAATGCGAGTTCTGGCTTGAGGAAGTAGCATTCCTTGGGCACGCGGTATCGAAACGTGGAGTATCTGTGGACCCGGCGAAGATTGAAGCAATACAAAGCTGGGAGCAACCTAAGTCGGTGACTGAAGTACAAAGCTTTCTGGGCTTAGCTGGTTATTATCGGAGGTTCGTAGAGGGATTTTCTCGAATCGCTACTCCATTACTCAGTTGACTCGAAAAGATACAAAATTCGTTTGGAGCGAGGAATGCGAGAAGAGCTTCCAAGAGCTCAAGAGGAGACTTATTTCGGCACCTGTTCTGACAATACCATCTGGTTCGGATGGATTTGTTATCTACAGCGATGCTTCGGGCAAAGGGTTAGGATGTGTTCTCATGCAACATGGGAAAGTCATAGCCTATGCCTCGCGATAACTCAAAGAATATGAGAGAAATTATCCTACTCATGATCTAGAGTTGGCAGCAGTCGTTTTCGCGTTGAAGATCTGGAGACATTACTTGTACGGAGAGAAAGTGGAGATTTATACGGATCATAAGAGCCTTAAATATTTCTTCACTCAGAAGGAACTCAACATGCGGCAACGACGTTGGCTTGAGCTGTTGAAAGATTACGATCATACTATCCAATACCATCCTGGAAAAACGAACGTG